>OX276335.1:142697623-143897623 GCA_946251815.1 Dasysyrphus albostriatus | reverse complement strand
AGAGTTTTAGTCTTGTCAGCAGTCCACTTTTTTGTCTGTGTAGTGCGTCAATGGTTGCGTTTCGATACATGTCGGTTGCGTCCCGTTGCTTGTATTTCGGTATTGTTCTGTTCATTGTTCGTTTGATTGTCTCGTCCATTTGTTCTAGGTATTGGTCTATTTCGTTATTTGTCAAATTCCTGTCATTTTGTGGGGATATGTTATTCGAACTGATTTCGCTCGATAAAGCGTTGGTAAAGCGTGGCCAGCGCACCTTACTGTAATTGTAAGTATGCACAGGTACATACTCATCCAACTCCACGAGCTCGTTCGGAAGCTGTATTACGGCGGCGAGTCCGCAGTGATCACTGTCGTACTCGATCGTTCGTAAGCAGTTTCTTGGTCTTTGACCCACAGTGTCAGTAATTGTCAGTCTTGCGTCTATTAGCAATAGATCCAGATAGGCACCGCTTCTTGGAAACGATGGCCGATCCGTAGCCAGCAGGTCGACACCATACTCAGTGTTGTATCGACTCATCCAATTGAAAAGATGAATACCTCTTTGATTTTGAATTTGATTTCCCCAATCTTGGTGTTTGGCATTCAAATCACCGGCCATGAGAAAGTAATTTTCTTCCAAGCTCAAGCGTAGACATTCGAAAAGTTTTTCAAGCTCTGTCATAAAATCAGTTGGCTGAGGTGATTCCGGTGCATAAGCCGCGATCACATACATTCGCTTCCCCTGTTGGAGCGGAATGCATACGATGCACGCTTCTAACAGCCGAAATCTGCGCAGATCACCATTATATACAACTTTATGATTAATGCCTTTTCGTATGAAGATTGCGACGCTCCCCCCTTGAGTGGAGTTGGGTCGATCTCTTCTTACGATATTGTAATTGTTGTTAGTCAACTTATGTTTCTGGTTCAGCTTAGTTTCGCTGGCCATAAACACATCTGGACTTTGGTCTTTCAACAATTGGAAAAGATTAGCTCTACGTTCGGTCCTAATCAGTGAATTTACATTCACAGCAAGGATCCTAAGAGGCCTCTCCGACAGCGCGCCTTTAACCTCTAATTTGAGTTAGGCTAGGCAAAACAGAGTAGAGATAGTCTACCCTAGTCACCTGCTCCTTTATCTGGGTCTGAAGTCCTGTTAACTGGCCTTGAATTGCCAGCAACATACTTCTAATTTCGGCCTGAGCGTCCGGCGCCTTTGGCACTAGGGCCGGTTGGGCTGCCTTAGCTGCAGGCTGTACCGTTTTTCCCCTTCCTGCCGCCATTTGGGCGTAGGAAATTTGGGGATTAACGGGCGTTGCTGTAGGAGCACGCGTTGATGGGCGTATCTCTACCGCTGTCTGCTTAGCCGCTTTGTTGTTTTTTATTTGCTGGAAAGCTGAGCAACCCCGATAATTAGCAGGGTGCCCCTCTTTTCCGCAAAGTGCACACTTAAGCTGGGTCATGTCTTGGACCCGTTCCTCACCGAGCTTACACTCCCCCTTGTTGTGGTCCTCACCACACTTAACGCAGCGTGACTGCATTTCGCAGTTTGCTGCAGCGTGGCCAAACCTTTGGCAGCGCTTGCATTGAAGCATGTCGCCGCCTCTCTTTAATTTATCCCAAGTAACAACCTGGTAGTTGAGAACGGAGATACTTCTCAACCTATCCAGTTTGCTGGTGGGCGATAGCTGGACTAGGAAGAACGGCAAAGACCGCTTCTCCCGTCTGGCTCTGACTGTAGCGAACGGCTTGACCCCGATAAATTCGAGATCGTCGCTTGCTTTTTGACGGAGCTCATTTAAGAGCACCTGTGGTTCCGTGCAGGAATCTATGCCCTTCAAGAGGACCGTCTGATATTTATCCACTTTGGGGGTAAAACTGAAGAACTCAGTCGTTGATTGTTTCAACAATTCTTTTATAATTTTGTGCTGCTCCACTGTGGAGCAGTGGATAGCATGTCTATCTTTACTTAATCTTTTAATAAAAAAGTTTTGGCCTATGGCCGACCTACACAGGTCTATGGTTTCCTGTAGCTCCATTTTATAGGTGTTTATTGGTGGCACCTTTTTTTTTTTATTTTTGGGCGGCTGTGGCTGCTGCTGGTGTTCTCCTCGCTGCTGCTGACTCCGCTCCTGTGGTTTTTGCTGCTGTTGCTGCTGTTGCTGTTGTGCTTGTTTTCTCGGTCGTTGCTCCTTCGGCTGCTGCTGTTGTTGTTCCTTTGGCACTTGTTGTTGTTGCTCTTGAGCATTAAGGACTGGCTGCTTGCTTTTTGGTGGCAGCTCTTGCTGTGGCGTTGCTTTTTGCGGCACCTGTACCGCTTTTTTTTTTCTCGCGCTCCTGTCTCTCTCTTTCGCGACGAGCCTCTTGCTTGTTTTTCAGATCTTGGATCAGCGGGGTCACGATGGAATTCAGGCGTTCCATCTCCCCTCGAATTTCATCGATTTTTTTGCTGATAACCTGCTCGTCAAGTGCGTCTTGTACCTCATTTTCCTCTTCGGAGGATGCCTCTGGCGATGTGAGGTCAACAAGCAGATTGCTGTTGCTGTCCCCCGTTGTATACAATCCCTCGCCACCCTCTGACATGTATTCGATGTCATCGTCGGATGGCGAGGTATCCAGTTGTTCTTGTATTTTAGCTGCTGCTGTGGTTTTGGCTGTGCGCGCCGTCTCCTTCACCCCAGCTGGCAGCTGGGCTGAGGTGATGGTGGAGCGGCGCTTCACGAGGTTCGGCGCACAGCTAATCCTCTTCCTCCTCTTATTTTTAGTGTCGGCTGTTGTTGCCGTTGGTGGGTGTGCCGTTGTTGCTACGGCACTTGTTGATGGCGTGGCTGGTGGTGCCATCGCTTGCTTGGTTGTTGTTGTTGCTGCTACGGCTTTTGCTGGTGGTGCCATAGCTGGCTTTATTGTTGTTGCTGGGACACCTTTCGATGTCCCCGCATTGTTGTTCGATGCCATTTGCTGCTCCTCCCACTCAATGAAGTTTTCGACTTCGCGATTGTGGAAAAAAGCAGCCAAATAATAATTGTTGCCCGACTGGGATTCGAACCCACTACCTTCGGATTGTCGGTCTGCCACCTCTTCCTCTGTGCTATTAACACTATTGGGAATCGCTTGGTTAAAATTGAACTTGACTACGTCACACCGAGATAATTACTTTTAATAAACTGGGAAGCCAAAACGTCTACACACTTCCACAGTACGAGATCGACTGTATGAGTTGGGTTATGATGAGTTGCGTTGACGCCTTTCTTAGGTACCTAGGTACTTCTTTATTGTCACCTGAATTTGTAGCTAAATTAAATAAAATTTAAAAGCCATTTGTATTCCATAGTCAACAAATAATATGTGTACTGTGATTGTATTCTAGGTATGAGCATTCAAAGCGAATACTAAAAAATAAGTTGGGATAGGTACGAGATAGTTTACGTAAGTATAGGTGCTATTTAGAAATATTTTTAGGTTTGTTGGTAGGTATACCTAACTTATATAATGATACATTAATAATAACTATAGGTTTAAGCTTCATGCGCAGGGAAATATAGTCATTCTCTTTCAAGAACTTAATAGGTCTTTATCATTCCAACAGAGTAATAGACAACAACTTCTCTACAAAGCTATATGTATATCTTTATAATAATGATATTAGATATATACGTTTTTAATTCGTTGTTTTCCTCTAACACACTAAAATTCGGTTATAATTCATTTCGGAGGAGAGATACCAGATTAATATTTAACCTATATGCGATCGAACATTTTCTCTCTCAAAATTCTTTATGACGCGCCATTTTGTTTCTCAGCGAACCTACTTGGGAGTCAGTGGTGGCTCTTAAAGAACATATGGCTACTAAAATTTTGTGTGAAACTAATACCTTTTAGTACAAGTACCTTTTTGTTTACGACTTCATTGTTCGGATCGGACACAACATTCTTCGTCCCAACCAAAATAATTTTGTGTTGAAACTTTAAAAGAGGCATAAGAGGAGGAGTGTTTTGGAATGTTCTTATTTTTTTCCATTGTTAATTTCTGTTTGTATTTGTATTATATGGTATTATGCAGGAAGCAAGAAAAGAAAGTTAGAAAATATTTGTCATATCTTCTTGAATTCAAGGTTATTTGTTGTTTTATTTAGTAAATATTTTTTGAAGAAGAGAAAAGAAGGAGAAGAAAAGACAAATTGAACAAGGCGGCAAAAAGAGATAGGTTAGGTACCTATGTGAGCCACTTGCCTTGGAACTTAGCAATGAGCCGAACATATTTTGCACAGATGTAGGTAGGTATGCCAATGAGAAAAAAGGCAAGGGTATAAATAAAGAAGGTATCTTTTTTAGCGGCATTTTACACTGTTCAAATGTATGGAAGAGTGGATTAGTAAAATTCGTTTATCTGATTGGAGAAAAATCAAAACACTTGATTTTGCTCTCCCATGCATGAAATGCATTTGAACCAAGTTTACCTATATTCTGCATCATTCAGGGTAGGATTTGTTTTTGTGATTGACTTGAAATTTCTTTGCTAGATTTCGAAAAATAGGCATACCTAGGTACCTTATATGGGTAAATGTGGGGTAAAGTCTGATTTCTATTTTCTAGACGGAGAGGCTCAGAGAAATTTCTTCTCATAAAATGTATAGATTTTCAATTTTTAAGAATGGCAATTATAATTAAAAAATTCAAAATTATCGTCTTAAACTTATTGTTGTCTTAAGCTCAAAAATGAGAAAATCGATGTTTCAAAAATAATTCACCATAAATCAAGGGATTGTTCAAAAGAGTTTAAATTAAAATTTTTTTGAATACCATCGTATTTTGAGTGCTGGGAGTTTTTGAGAGTGCATAATATGATTAGCGGCTTTTTCGTGGTTTTATTTTTATCTTTTAAAGAAGTTGGTCAAAAAATCTTTAATATTTGAATCAGATAGAATTAGTAAATTTTTAAATCAGGTATAAATTTCAATTAATTTGAACAACATCCAAAGGTGATATTGAAATATGAACATATTTTTCTATATCGTTTTTGAGTTTTTTTTTCACTAATATTTGATATTTATTTTTGAAATGATTGTGACTTGAAAATAAATTGAATCCCCAAGGTCCGTTGAACGGATATAACGGTGAGTTAAAAGTGGTTATAGAGATAGGTTCATAGGTTTTTACTTCATGCATCTATAACTTTTTTTTTGTTAGTCTTTTTTCTGATAGTAAATTTAACTACCGATATTTTGGTATCTCAATTATTATGCTACGACTTATACAAGCGTCACAATTAATTAATCAAATATGTGAAACAAATTTAAAAAATTCCATTCACATTTCCAAATTGGACCATCGTTGACAACCAGCCACCAGCGTAAATGATCCCGTTATCTACATCAATATTATTTTAATTAAAATTTAAAAAATTTGTTCTTAAGAAATTATAGCTCCCATTCTACTGATCTGATCTTCAAGGGTCTTCAAAGTTCTTTAAAGAATTCTGACACAACAGGCTACATTGTGTAAGAAATTCATTGAAAAGAGGCAAACATTTTCATACTGAAGGGATGACAAAAGCCCCCTTCAATTCAATTTATTTCAATCTAAATTCAAAAATTGATGAAAAATTTTACAGTTTTCAAAAACTAAAAACGCACAATTATTGCTTTATTTCTTTTCTTAAATTTGATTTTACAATGTTTTATCATCAATTCAACAAAAAGGGTGCTATAAGTTTTTAATTAATTTCTTGCTAGTAAAATGATAATGATAATTTAAAAATTGATCGGCATGGCATCATTTATTAATCAATAACTGAAGAAATAATGCATGGATCTTTAAAATTAAGGTCCTAAGAAACTCTCATTAAGATATTTGCTAGATTTACATATTCCATCAGACCCACCACTAAATAAAATCTATGAAAGTGATTAAAACAAAAAAACCCTTATCCCAATTCTAGAGCCACCCTAAGAGAGCAGAATCTCCGCGGTCAGACGTTAGGTATAGATAGGTACCAGCGGAAATAAAAAAAAGATGTTTCTTGGTCCGGTTCCAAACCACACCTACCACAAAGAAAAATCCATTAAGTGAGGCACCTATCTACCTTGATATTTAAAAAAATGGTGTTTTTTTGTCTTAGTTCCAGGCGCACTTCAGAAACTCCTCCGTCAAACCTTAGTACATCAGACCCACCACCTAAAAAAATCGATGAAAGTTATTAAAAAAGAAAATTCATTTGTCCCAGTTCCAGACCCAACTCCAGAATCTAGTCGGCCCGACACTAGGTTCTTACCTATGCAATTGGACCTACCACCAAAGAAAACTAGTTTTTTAGTTTTTTTGTTGGCAATCATAGAATGTCAAAGTTTTGCGACAATACCTACCTATCATTCTGCTAGTATACCTACCTATAATAGCCTTATATTATTATATCTATACCTCTTTATTTTAAGTCATTATATTTGATGAATTGACGAATAGAATTGAAGTTAAGCCATTAACTTCAATTCCATTCGTCATCTATTCTATAAAAGAAAATGTAGGTAACAAGTTATATGTTTCTTTTATTCATATATGCATTATCTTTATATCTATACTTTTATATTCAATTCTTGGCATTGAATTTACTTACCCATCTGCCACCTAACCAAAACAAATACATATATCTTCACAATCAAATGCTAGATACACAAAACTAATTTGACTTCGTCTTCACTCTTCAACTCCCATCGCAACAGCGATGTTGAAATGATTTTTTTTATTTCATTATACCTACCCTCTCATAACACCAAAAAAATTGGTTCCATCCCACTGAATTAATTTATTCCATTCATATTGCACAAACTTAACCAACCATATTCGATTCCAAAAAAAATTCATTCTGAAAATGAATCTTCATGGCTGGGATGAGTTGTCCTGTGATGAGTTGAGCAATGATGAGTTGGGTCATGATGAGTTGGGAATGTGATGAGTTGCGATTGTGATGACCTGCGTTGTTATGAGTTGCGTCGTGATGAGTTGGAATGTGATGAGCTGTACCCAACCCGCATACCTACATATATTTTTTTGTAAATATTTCAAAGAAATCGAAAATCTATAGGTATATTATCGTCCAATGAATGAAAACTCCCTAAAATCTGTTCTTCCTATGTATTTTTACTAACTAGAATTTTAAAATGTTTGATTTCAAGAATTTTTTCTCTTATAAATACACCAACATTAGATTTCGAGACATTTTACAGAACTTAAATATTTATATTTTATTAAAAACATATATCGTTTTTACAAGAGGTTCCTTGGTTTTTAAAAACATAGAGTTAGAGAGTTTTCAATGAACGACGACGATAGGAATGTATGTACACGTAATATGAGTATATGAGAGCGGTGGCGAAAAAACTATATAACCAAAATGTTTTTATGTTTCATTCTTTGTTAAGCTCTTATTTAATTACAATTTTTTATCCATATATTGTATACAATTACTTTACATAAAACAAAGTTTTCTAAGGTTTTATTTTCAACCATCTTTAAAATAGAATTTATCTTTTTGGATTAAAAATTTGAAAAAAAAAATCATTTAAACATTTCATTCCATTTAACGTACAAAATTCATCCTCACATTCCATATCAATATTCTTAACACTTCAAATTCATTTTATACATATGTAAATATAATGTGAGAATTTCTTTTAATATTGTCTTAAACGTTTTCAATAGTTTCTCAGTATATTTTGAGATTTATTTTGAATTTGTCACCTTTTGATCCAAGGCCAAAATAATAAAATATACTATTTATAAATAATTTAATTAAAAATGTCACCTTTTTGCCCGGAAATTCATTTTTCATGTTGAGTTTTCATTGATGCATGTTATGATCTTGACTAAATTTCCTTTGCAATCGATTAAGTTTAGGGTTCTGGACCCGATTAAAAAAAAAAATACAAAAAATGAAAATGTCACTTTTCATATGATGATTTGAAGTTAAATGTTATGTTATGTTTTACATAAAATAAGGTACTTTACGGAGAACATGGTGGGAAAGATTGATATCCGAATTTCAACCATTTTCAAAGCATAATTTCTTTTTTCGGATTCAAAACTATACATACAAAATTATTATACCAAACCATTTCATCTAACTTCAATCGACTTTAAAAATATTATGTTCAAATTTCGTATAGAATTTTAAGTGGTTCTAAGCAATATTACATATACAATTTGTTTGAATTTTATTTTTTGTTACATATAGTGGTTTATGAACACACAACTACTTGACCTAGATACATTGTTTGCTTAAGGCTTAGATCATTACTTTAATGCTCTGTAAAGTAGAATTATTATTATCTTTAAAAATGGTGGTGTGGCTATGAGGCGAGGTAGTTGTTTTGGTAGTCCGAATTACAATTGTAGATTGAAATCTATTTTTTTTAGTTAGTTATACCAAAATTGATTGAATATATATATATGTGTGCGTCGTCATCTTAGTTGTTCGGACGAATTTAGTTTTAAAAATTAAATATGTAATAAAAGAAAGTAAAAAAAAAACAATAAAAAACGAGAAATAATATAAATGAGCAATTAAAAAGAACGAAAATGTATGTAGGTACGTACTATGTATGTACAATTTACAAATAAATGTACGTACACAATGCACATACGCACATATATTATGTATATATGTTCATATACGGGAAAAAACAGGCTTGTCCAAAGCCATGTTTTATGCCTCTTTCCCTGTTTAGCCCGCTCCTAAAAATTTTAAAAATGGTTTCGGAAAATCATGTTAGAAATCCATTTTTTTAAATACACTTTATACAATTAATTGACTTAGAAAAATAGTTCAATAAATCTTCGATCCTTATTTCAATTATAATACCTCAAAAATTTGATTAAAATTTGTATTTAATTAGTCAATAAATAAATAAAATAAGTGTTTTCACTTATTTAAATATACATGTATCTTTTATTTAAGAATATTATGCATAGAAATAAATTTTTTTTTAAACCTTTCTAGCATTATTTTTATTTTAAGCTAGCTATAATTAATTTTTTTTATGCGCTGAGATAAAAATTAGATAACAAGAAGTCTTTAATTAGATACGCATAATGGCTGACCCAGAAAACAAAAGTGATGAAGATTCAGAAGGTGATTTAAGTATCATTGAAGAAGTCTTAGATGTGGCTGGTGAGGGTGATTTGGGGGAAACAAATGAAAACACAGATTTCAATCAGCAAAGATCAAACAAACCCTCAGTTGCTGTAGAATACGTTTACTCGTATAGCTTACAAGATGAGGCAGTTAGCGATGTATTGAAGCGATGGGAACTTTCAGAGCTCTGTGAATTATTTGTTGGTAAATCAAAATTTATTTATTTAAATTCCACCATTGTTTCATAATATAGTTAGTTTTAGAAAGAAAAGTTGATGCAGATTGTCTTGAATATATAACAGTTTCTGACATAGACAATTCAATTCCCGAAAAGTTGATGGGACTCCGGATAAATTTTAAGGCTCAATGGAGAGCTTTAAAGGTAAGATGTCTTTAAAAGTAATGTTCATACATAGTTCCCAACTATCAATATTTAATAAAATTTTAGAGCTTACCCTTAAGATCAATATCTGAAGGGCTTTCTGTGGATTCAAGAAGTACTGTCTCCGTATCAAGCGACGTAATGGAAATGTTTCCCAAAGCAAATATGGTCTTACGATCCGATTCAGAATGTAGTTTGAATCAAGAACTACTATATCTGGTGAGTCGAACTCAAATCGAAAGCATAAAAACAAAGGTCCATGTTCAATCACCATACTTGTATATAGACAATGTTTAGTTAGTATTATAAATATTCAGAAAATAGTATTTGAAAAGCAGTAGGAAAGTTCTTCTATTTTTCAAAATAAATTTTAAGACAAATTTAAAATATGAAACTCTTAGGTATAAGATAACTAAATTTTTTTTACTTTTCTAATCTTACTTATTGATGATAGCAAATTGTCTGTTTTCGTAAACATTATTTGTGTCAGAAATGCCGTTGCATAATGTTCTTAACCGCAAACTGCAAAAGTGAAGTATTTCACAATCCTTATCGAAATTTTTAAGATGTAATACCAGTGCCAAAAAATAACTACCAAACTGACGTTGATTTGACTTTTTAGAAAACAGTTTTTGACAGATAAATCTGATACATACATGCATATGTACATATACATATACATATACTTGTACATATACAGATACATATACTTATTTAAGTTAACACGATACATTTCCATTCACATTCCCATTTAAATTCCTATCCAATTTCCGTTGCTAACAATGCAGACACCTACTTTTGTCAAATCAGCATTATCAAAAATATTATATGTGTTATTTGTTATGAAAATCATATTCTTGAAAATCAAATAATATTTTTTTTGTTAATTTTGCAATTTCTTAGAAATTAAAACATTTACATTAATCAACTTTTTGTTAATTTTGCAATAATGAATTCTTGGAAACTAAAAAATATTGTTAAAGAATTATATTTTATAAATAGAAGGTAAAAGAATCAATAAAGTTACTGTTCGTTGGTCAACCAAACCAAACTGTGTTTTTTTTCATTTAGTTGATACAACTTCGATAACTGGCGCCCGAGCAGCTTATTAGTGCGTAACATAAGAACCGCATTAAGTACATCGCGTAACACAAGAACCGCGCACCCAGCAGAAAAATAAAAGCTTAACACAGCCGAACAATTAGCACCGCGTTACATAAGAACCGCGTAAAGTGAAAGTTCAACGTAAAGCACTACAAAGAATTAAAAACTCTAAATTAAGTGCGTAAAAGCTTAACACAGCCGAACAATTAGCACCGCGTTACATAAGAACCGCGTAAAGTGAAAGTTCAACGTAAAGCACTACAAAGAATTAAAAACTCTAAATTAAGTGCGTAAAAACTAAACACAGCCGAACAGTAGCATTGCGTTATATAGGAACCGCGTGAAGTGAAAGTTCGAATTAATATAAGCACTACAAAGAATTAAAAACTCTCAACCAAGTGCGTAAAATAAAAACCGAGCAAAGTGAAGGTACGTTGTAACATAAGAACCACGTACTCAATAAACGGATTTTAAATTTCAGGACCTAGAGCGTAAAACATAAGAACCGCACAATAAAGTGTAGTGTAGTGCGTAAAGCACAGTGTACCTATACAAAAAACTTTGTTGCATTCAAACCGTGGGCAGTTAAGAAACAGTTCTCTAGTAGCGGAGACGCAAAGAGGATACCAACGGAACCCCAACGATGCAGAAAATTTTGCTGTAAGAACAACACAATTAATGAATAAAATTTAAAATAAATTATCATAACTATCAAATATAAATTTTGGTAGGAAAAATTATTAAATACCTTTATTCTTATATAATAATAATTATTATTATACTATTATATTTATACAATTGAATAGTAATACCTTCCAAGAAAAAGTTAATCTTATAAAAACCTTAATCATATAGAATATTGTAAAAACAAAAAAATTCCAAAAAACCTAACCAATTTAATACAAAAATCCAATTCTACCCATTTTATATCGTTCCTCTCCAAAATGCCTATCACACTGGAAGAATTATCTGAGCAAATAAAACAGCTGGTTGGTACTGTAAATCAGAACATTGAACAAATTAAACTGGTGAACAATCGTGTACACCACGATTAAGAGACCGCGTGAGAGAGACTGCGTAAGAGACCTTCAAATTTTTGATGGCAATACAGTACAGTACGTTTCATGGATCCACAATGTGGAGTCCATACTAAACGATTACCAAATCGTCAAGAATAAACCTATCTACAGGGCAATATTACAACATATTAGGCAAAAAGTAAGAGGCCCGGCCGATGCCGCCCTCATATCTTATAACATACTTGACGAAGATTGGCAGACAATTAAAAAATGTCTGTCACTGCACTACGCAGACAAGCATGATTCTAGAACTTTAGAACACGAACTAATTAGAATGACCCAAGCGAATAAAACCATCGACGAATTTTATGCACGCGTCAACCATCAATTGTCCCTTCATATAAACAAAATCAAAACGGAAGATTATTCTCAGGAGACCATAACGGCCCTGACAGAGAATTATAGGAACAGAGCTTTAGACATTTTCGTCCGAGGTCTCAATGGTGACGTATCAAAAATGCTCATGATTCAGAAACCTCAAACCCTTCCAGAGGCTTATACCTCTTGTCTAGAATTTCAAAACCTTAACTTTAGAAACTTCTCAATACATAAGAAAAATTTCAACAACAATATTACTGCTCCAATAAACCAAATGAATAACAACCAGCATTATGCAAAACCAACATGGAACAGCTCACCCCCTCCTAGACCAACTAATCCAAAACCCTCACAGCCTATGGACGTGGACAAATCTATTCAAAGTCGTAAAATCAACTATATGAACCGACCTGAAAATAATATAATGCAAAAAGATTTAATGGATCTAATAACCTTCCGAGGAAACAACAACGTCTCTTTGCAACAAACGTTATCACAGATCAAGATACCATAGAAGAAGACGAAGAGGATCCATTGAACGAGGAATATTTCAAAGCATACCAGGAAACATGGGATGACGATGGCAATAATGACGATTTAGCAGAGCTAAATTTTACAACGGAGGCCTCTCTAGCGTACCATACCTAGAGTATGTTACTAGAGATGGTGAAGTCTTAAAATTCTTGATAGATACTGGAGCTAACAAGAACTTTGTATCTGAAAGAATTGCTGTCCGCTACCGGACAACTACAAATAAATCGTAAAATTAGTGCCCAATTTTTTAAACCTATCGGCAATAGTACCTCCTTTGATTTTTTTGTCCTTCCAGGACTCAAATCATTTGACGGGATTATTGGTGATGATACCTTCAAACAATTAGAGGTTGTAATAGACAGGAAAAACAATATGCTCATTTTAGCCCCAAACATTAAAATTAATCTCAAAGAAAAACAATCAGCAGAAGTTAATAATATCCAAACTGATATAAACCCTGAAAATTATATTCAAAACCTTTTATGCAAGTATGAAAAACTATTCGGACAGTGGTACAATAGATACCAGCGTTCGTGCTGAAATACGAACTACTTCATCCAAACCTATATACACAACATCATACCCTTACCCCGCTAACCTAAGAGCAGAAGTCGAAGCTCAAATCAGCAAAATACTTTCTGATCGTGTTTTAAGACCATCTAAAAGCCCTTTCAATTCTCCACTTTGGATTGTTCCAAAGAAACCCAACTCTGCAGGCGAAAGGCAATATAGACTTGTTTTTGACTTCAAACGATTGAATGCAATTACAATTGCAGATGCTTATCCGATTCTGGACATAACAAATACTCTCGCAAGTTTAGGGGAAAGTAAATACTTCACGACCCTTGATCTTACGTCTGGGTTTCACCAGATTAAGATGAAAGAAAGCGACATAGCAAAGACTGCATTTTCAACGGCAAATGGCAAATATGAGCTTACTCGCCTGCCGTTCGGGTTAAAAAACGCACCCGCTATATTCCAACGCATGATTAACGACGTGCTTAAACCTCTTATAGGCAAAATATGCTATGTCTATATAGATGATATAATCGTCTTCGGCAAAAGTATATCTGATCATTTGAACAATCTTGAGCAAGTTTTATCGTATCTTGATAAGGCTAATCTAAGAGTGAACTTAGAGAAATCAAAGTTCCTAAGAACTCAAGTTAATTTCTTGGGTTATATAATTAATCAAGAAGGAATTCGGGCAGATCCTGAAAAAACAGCGGCAATCCAAAAGATTCCACCCCCAAAAAATCTTAAAGAGCTAAAGAGCTTTTTAGGTCTCGCGTCCTGCTATAGAAAGTTCATCAAAGATTATGCTAAATTAGCAAAACCATTAACCAATCTAACAAGAGGCGGAAATGCCCAAATTAAAGCAAATCAGTCGAAAAAAGTCGAAATCCATCTTGACGATCAAGCGTTAAACGCATTTAAATGCCTCAAGGACATGCTTATATCTTCGGATATTCTTATATTCCCCAAATTTTGAGAAACCTTTCATCCTTACAACCGATGCCTCCAACTACGCCATCGGAGCCATCCTCTCGCAAGGCGAAATCGGGAAAGAAGGACCCATTACATTTATATCTAGATCTCTAAACGAGACAGGAGAGGGGTACTCAACTATTGAAAAGGAGATGCTAGCGATAATATGGTGACTTGATAAATTAAGAACATATCTTTACGGAGCCAAAAACATAAACCATCAGCCATTAAGTTTATATATGGTTTCAAATTTGCTACTTCCCATATTCCTTTATAAGGTAACTGACTTAATTGGAATCCCTCTACGTCTTTTATTAAATACCTATCATTTGGTAATACTTGTTCTATTTCATAGGGCCCTTTGAACTTGGGAATTATCTTTTTGCATATCCCTGGTTGACTTACAAAGTTATTTGTCATAACATAGTCCCCTACTTTATACTCCTTACAAACTCTATTCTTATCCTTAACTTGTTTATTATAATTTTGTTGTTTCACGATTCTTTCAGATGCCTTTCTTCTTGTTTCTATTAAATCTCTACTTCTTCTACTCTCATTAGTCTCTTCCAATTTTTCCCTCAACTGATCTATTACCTCTCCTCGTTGTCTTACTCCAAAAAGTAATTCACTTGCACATGTGCCAATACTTTTGTGTAAAGTGTTATTCATGGCAAATTCAATTTTGTTTAAGATTTTGTCTAATGTAAATTCCATAACACCATTAGTGACCTTAGCGAGCATTGGGGCCAGACTCCTGTTCACGCGTTCAACCTGCCCGTTAGCCTGAGGCGAAGCCATAGCAATTTTAACGTGTTTCACGTTATTATCTTTCAAGAATTCTTAGAAACTCGTCGAGGTAAACGCGCTCCCTCGATCCGATACTACTACCTTGGGCCTACTATAATTAGAAAAATAAGCCTTCATACACATTAGAACTTCATTCGTACCAGTGGAACGCACTGTATATATAGTTTCGTGAAAGCATCTATAATCAAGAAAACGTACTTCTTTTTACATGCTTTAAGAGTCACAGGGCCAAAATGGTCAATAGGGACTGTATCAAAAGGCATATCACCTTTTGGTATATTATGTAACAACCCTTCATGCTTACCCACTTTAGTGGAGAACACTATGCATTTCAAACAGTTACTGATATGATCTTGAATCATTTTGCAATCGTTCTTTAATCTTCTGTATGTATTCGTCCTTATTTTGGCAAATCGATAAAGTTTGTTCAAAAATATTGTCTTCAAGTATCATAATGTTATAAATGCGACTGAGTGCATCTACGTGCTGCATTTTATCCCCATTCCTATGTTCCAAAATATAATCATAGTTTTGCAACTCAAGCGCCCATCTAGCGATCCTTGGGTTTATCTCTTTCTTATTTAGTGTAAGTGTTAATGAGTTACAATCTGTAACGATCTTAAATCTAAACCCGTGTAAATAAATCCTAAAGCGCTTGAGTGCATTAATAATAGCTAGAGTTTCTAACTCAAAACTGTGATATTTAGATTCACATTCAGTAGTTCATTTTGAAAAATAGAAAATCGGATGGAATTTCCCATCTTTTTTCTTTTGTAGGAGCATGGCTTCGAATCCTAATGAGCTAGCGTCGCAATGAAGCTCTGTGTCGTCCCGCGGATCATAGATAGCCAATATTGGTGACTCAACCAACTTCGCTTGCAACAGTTCAAATGCTTTTACTTCATTTGATTCAAATTTAAAGGTAGCGTTCTTTCTTATTAATTGATATAGAGGCTCAGCTTACAAAGAAAACCCGTATTCCGTCTTTTGATATTATATATCCTTAATATTGGATTTCTGATTTTAAAAATCGGCATTTATCTTGTCGCAATTCTTACTTGTTTTTTATCAATTTACTAAAAACCTCTCTCAATATCTCTAAATGCTCGTCAACAGTTTTTGTAGCAATCATTATATCATCTAAGTAGATTGCGATTTTTCCTGCTCGGATAAGGTCTTCGAAAACTTCGTTAATAAAACGCTGGAATGTCGAAGGAGCATTCCTAAGTCCGAACGGCATCTTTAAAAATTCATATTGCCCTAGCGGGGTCACAAATGAGGTATACTTAATATATTCTTCTTCCATTCTTACATGGTAAAATGCACTCTTCAAATCTAAAAGTGAGAATACCTGTTTATTAGCCAACCTATCCAAGAGATCATCAATTAATGGCAACGGATAATTATCTTTTAAAGTCATTTTATTAAGTGTCCGATAATCAACACAAAGTCGTATGTCCCCAGTCTTTTTCCAAACCAACACTATGGGAGATGCGTACTCCGACTTGCTTTTCCTAATTACCGCTGATTGTACTAATTCATCTAAAATGCCCTGCACTTTTGACTTCTCCAAATACGACAACCTTCTAGGAGGACAATGGAAAGTCTTTTCATTTGTCAATCTAATTTTGATTTCATAATTAGTTTCAGGCAATTCGGGACGTTTGCAGCTCACAAAACTTTTAAACAATTCATTAAACTTATCTTTTTCTTCAAGAGACAAATTCTCGTTAGCAGCTATATCTTTTTCATTTATATTTTCTTCAATTTCTATACTCATTAGATTTTCATATTCATTTTGATACTCATCTTCGTTTTTATATTCATTTTGACTTTGATTTTCCTTTTTTCTTACTATTTGTTTAACAGTTTCTTCATTTTTAATCAACTTTAAATTTGCAGATTTCAAAAAATCTCTTCCTAATATAGCTGCAACTTGCATAGTATTGTTATCTACGACATGTTATCTTCTTGATAAGTAATAACTAACGGGTGATTTTTTAAGAGGTTTAGAACTTAAAAAAAAAAAAAACACAAAAAATTCGAAAAAATTAATGAAATATTTATTTGAATCGATAGTTTGAACCTTGCAATTTAATGTTTAAAGATAATTTCATGCAAATGTTGACCGCGGCTGCGTCTCAGGTAGCCCATCCGCTGAGTCCAATTTTGGCATACTCTTTCACACATATCGGCCGTTATCTCACGAATGAATGCATGGATGTTGGCTTCCAGTGCGTCAATCGAAGCGGGCTTGTCCCTATAGACATTAGCCTTGACATACCCCCACAAAAAATAATCTAATGGTGTCAAATCGCACGATCTAGGCGGCCAATTGACCGGCCCGAAACGTGAAATTAACTGTTCACCAAACTCGCCTCGCAATTGCGCCATTGTTTCGCGTGCTGTGTGGCATGTGGCACCGTCTTGTTGAAACCACATATCATGCAAGTCAAGAACTTCCATTTCGGGCAAAAAAAAGGTTGTTATCATCGCTCGGTAGCGTTCACCATTGACAGTAACGCTGCGATTCGTATCATCTTTGAAGAAATATGGCCCAATAATGCCGCCGGCCCATAAACCGCACTAAACAGTGGCTTTTTCGGGATGCACTGGTAGCTGTTGCAATGCTTCTGGCTGATCTTCACTCCAAATGCGGCAATTATGCTTATTTACGTACCCATTCAACCAAAAATGAGCCTCATCGCTGAACACAATTTTTCGATAAAAAAGCGGATCCTCGGCCAGCTTTCCAAGAGCCCATTCACCAAAAATTCGGCGTTGTGGTAGGTCGGCTGGCTTTAGTTCTTGCACCAGCTGTATCTTAAAAGGCTTGACGCCCAAATCCTTCCGCAAAATTTTCCACGTAGTGCTGTAACAAAGGCCTAACTGCTGGGAACGGCGCCGAATCGACATTTCGCGGTCTTCTGTCACACTAGCTGATACGGCCGCAATATTTTCTTCACTACGCACAGTACGTAAATGTGTTGGTGGTTTAATGTCCAACAAAGTAAATTTGGTGCGAAATTTGTTCACAATCTTCCGAATAGACTGCTCAGAAGGTCGAAAATGCTGACCATAAAATGGATGCAGCGCGCGATGAACATTTCGAACCGAGCACGAATTTTGATAGTAAAATTCAATAATTTGCAAGCGTTGTTCATTTGTAAGACGATCCATGGTTAAATTGCAAACCAAACTGAAGCTGTTTGACAGTGACACAAGGTACTAAACACACGTCAGCTGTCAAAACCAGTGTTGCCAAAACCAAACCAGCTAAAAAATCACCCGTTACATTGACACATCCAATAATTCTTAATATACTTTTATTTATACCCATAATTTTTAAATTACAGTTTTGTTAATAGGAATAATAAATAACTTAGGAATAAACTGCTTCCTTATAATACTTATCGGGCTGCCAGTGTCTAAAAAGGTGCCTACTAATATTTTATAAGTTAAATAATTTATTTTAAAATTAAAAATAATTCGTCTTACATAATTGTCTTCTTCATCTCCATGTTGATCGAAATGATGAACCACAACGGCATTTCGGTTTTGGGCAGGCAGCAGCAAAATGGCCCATTTCTGCGCAAATGTGACAGGCTCCTAATGAATCCAAATGCCCCACCGAGTTGCAATTGAAGCATCTTATCGGCTTGAGCTCTGGTCCCTCTGCAGCAGCTACCCGTCGTGATGATGATGGAAATGAGACACCAACTTTGTTTGATACCATCTTAACTTTAGGCAACTCGATTTTAGTGAATGCCTCTGCAAGTTCGTTAATGGAACCTAAACATTGCATTCGTGCCTGCGACCTCAAATGAACATCCGGAATACCCTCAATGAGATCATTAAAAAAGCTCCTCTTCCTCCAACGACAACTTATTCGCACCTATAGTCTTGTCATATAGGTATTTTTGGAAGGATTCATTTGGCTGCCACTTTCTACCTTCATAACTCCTCTTCAACATCAGCCGGCTTTCTTTTGTAGTAAACATCTTGGCCATTTCTTTTAGTATTTGGTCTGTCGACATTTGCACCAGGTCGGTTCTTGAGTATAACCAATTGAGTGCATTGCCTTTCAATCGACACGACACCAAAATTCTCGCACTTTTATCATCCAGATTGTAAGCCGCAATTAAATATTTTAATTGCGTCACCCAATGAGAAAAACATTCGCCATTAAAATCGGGCAGCAATTCCTTCACTTCACTGTTGGAACAATCATTGCGCTTGCTCGTCTGGTTTACTTTTAACATCTCATTTTTTTAAACGTCATTTTCTCTCTTCAGCAAAGTATTCTCTTTCATCTGCAAATCAATTTCTTTCTTCAGTATTTTGATCTCTCTCTTCTTTAGCAGCAACTCTCTTTCTAGATCTCTGATCTGTGGTAAGTTTTCGCCGTCGTTGGAATTCGATTCGCTCTCGTCATCAGCTCTCTCATCATTACCCCTTTCATTTGTCTGTCCAATCGATGCTCTCTCTTTATTCCGCTCGTCATCATGTGTCAATGTATCGTCATCGGATACAAACTCATCATCGTCATCGTCTGCTGTCGCTGTGAGTTTCGTTTTATTTTTTTCCAAGAATGGAAACTCACCACGCTCTTCCTCAGGCACTGACAACAATCGTAATAACAACTCGCTCTTGCTTCCTGTTGTTTTTTTCTGTAGATGTTGCAGTCATGACTTTAGCTGCAGAGCAGTATAGATTTTATATGTTTCAATGTCTGACTCCATACTGGTTAAATAACCGTTGGAATTTTTTTCACTGGCGCGTCGTTTAGGGATTTTTTTTTTCTTTTTAAAGTTTCTTAAGTTTTTTCTTCTTCTTTTTTGTATAGATACAGGCTTGTGCTTGTTCGTAGCGACAATCCTATATATTTTTTTCGCGAGGGGATAAAAACACACTTCTTTTACACGATGGGGTGGATTTTCTTAATCCGACTTCTGAAATTTTAAGCTGATCTTTTACTTATGAGTATTTATCGCTTGAATATAATAGTTTCAATCAAAAAAACAAAGAATGCGTTTTATTACATTTATTTTATAACATCTGCCTTCTTCGGGCGTTGGCTACTTACTGAATCAAAACATCGCTGCATTCAACGATGTGCAGCGTAATTACTAATACATGTATATAACTATACCCTTCCACCGGCAGCTCTTAAGGAATTTGGGTGTATATATATATTTTTCTCGTATACATTAAATGGTTACATATACATTATATGGCTACAATGGTATCAAAATTCCAGAAAAATTCATTCCACTCTTACAAGAAATTTATAAAGCCTCATTTAGCCAATATAAAATAAGAATTACACAAAGAGTAGACACAGATATAAATAAGGAAGAAAATAAATTTAACATAATACAAGAAGAACTTAAACGAGCTTATAGAAATTATTTTTAACAAGCTTAGCCTTTTAAAAGAGGAAATAAGAGAAATAGTTCTAGCAGGGCAACTTGCTAAAAGGGGTACGTATTGTTAACTCAAATTTATTAAGCAAAATTGAAATTTCTGATATCTTTTCCAAAATAGAATCACTTCCATTTAGAAACGAGCTTCAAGCCATTGAATTCGCTGAACCGATGATGCTTGTAAAAAAATCTGTTCTACTCTACGTCATTTGTTTACCCCAAACTGAGGATACGACATTTAACAATATTATCGTTAAATCAACAATTAAAAATAATAAGAGAATTCATTTAAGTTTTTCAAATATATTCATTTCACAACATCTCCAGTTTGGAATAATAGGGAAATGTTTAGAAATCGAGGAAACTATTCTTTGTAAAAGATCACAACATCAAAAGCTCACCAAAGACGATTGTGTACTGAAACTATTAAATGGCGAAAAAGTTAAGTGTGACTTTAATTATGAAAATAGGCCAATAATAGAACTCATCAATGAAAGCACTTTATTCCTTACAAATTATGTCGGTAACATAACATACGGTAGACATTTCCGTAACCTGAACGGTTCATTCCTTATAAATTTTTTCAACGAATCTATCGAAATCGATAACTTAAAGTATAGCAACTGGGAGAGTAAAACATATCATATACTACCTCCCTTACTCCAAAATAACCTCACCGAAGGGGAAATAAAACTTGACCTACAATACCTACACAAACTCCATCTGGACAACGTAGAAAAACTTTCCTTTATTTCTTCAAACAGTAAACTATTCCTAGGTTCTATCCTAACTATTCTGCTCATAGGGGCAACAATCAATTTGATTCTGTTCATCTTTTTGAAACAACAGTCAAAAAACAAGAAACAAATTCAACTTTCCTCATTTGAACCTTTAAAATTAAACATCCCCGTAGTTGATCCAAACTCCCATATTAATTCACTAGAACAAATTTCTCTCAAAATCTAATCTACGAGACGCAGATACTTAAGAAAGGGGGAGTTAACACGATACATTTCCATTCACATTCCCATTCACATTCCCATTTACATTCCTACCTAATTTCCGTTGCTAACAATGCAGACACCTACTTTTGTCAAATCAGCATTATAAAAAATATTATATTTGTTATTTGTTATGAAAATCATATTCTTTGAAATCAAATAATATTTTATTTGTTAATTTTGCAATTTCTTAGAAATTAAAACATTTACATTAATCAACTTTTTGTTAATTTATCTTTTTGTTAATTTTGCAATAATGAATTCTTGGAAACTAAAAAATATTGTTAAAGAATTATATTTTATAAATAGAAGGTAAAAGAATCAATAAAGTTACTCTTCGTTAGTCAACCAAACCAAACTGTGTCTTTTTTACATCGAGTTGATACAACTTCGATAACTTATATGTACATATTTATGTAAATATACATACATATGCAAATTAAAACAATTAATTATTCTTTAGTTTAAAAAAAAAGATTTTATTTAATTGCTCGGAACCAATCTGTTCCTATTTATTTGGGTGCAAGCTTAAAACTGATTACAAAAATTATTCTTAAAGATAAATTATCCTAAGTACCGAATCGATTGTCAACATAGGAAATGCTGACTCAACGGATGGGTCCATGGGTGGATGGATGCTGTGTCACATAGATGCAATGATCGCCAACATAGGGAATGCTGCTTCAGCGGTTGGGTGCTTAGATGGATGGATGATGTTATTTGATATATTTCCAATAAAGATATTGAATTAATTATTTTTGAATATTTGCACTTTTGGGTGGGATATTGCATTGTGGTGCATGATGATAACTTGCATATACATTCACATATTTTTGTAGGAGTAAATCTTTTCACTATTGCTTATATTGTTTTTTGATTGCTTTATAGCCAGGAAACTTTATTTCTCTAGCAGACAACTCAGACTAAACAGATATAAGGAAGATTTGTTTGTACAACGCTTACAACAAAATGTAAATTTTTCATTAAATAGGAAATTTCAAATTCTTATTTCAATGTTTTAATTTTACTTACCAACAAAATAAAAACTAGAGATCATGTTGTGAAATTATTTAACGCGAATTTTTACTTTATGATGGCGGAACTACAATCCGCGATTTCAATGGATTTATATTAATCCAAATAAACGAAACAATTGATAAAACAATTAAAACCACCGATCTGCGTGCGCCGCAGAAACAACGAAAACGATGACGATGACGAACTGTCAACCGATTAATCGGATACGATTAATAAAATGAAATAAAAAGAAAATTAAAAAATGGGAAGTATAAGTACAGGGTGTACTTGTACTTAAAGTGGGCGCCAGAAATTCTTTTACGAAATAAGAATTAGTGAATTCCAAAACTAATTTTAAATGAGCAAAGCAAATAAACGAAAACAAGTAAAAGAACCAAAAAATAAAACACAAGTTTTTATATGCCCAGATGGGGACTTCAACTGTTTTTATTTGGGAAACCTTTGAGCCGAAAACCCAGGGATTAAAACCCAAAATTTTTTCGAAACTATAGACTTTCACAGGATTTTTAAAGAGGCTTACGGAGAAACGTAAAGCCACGAGCAAACACAAAGAAATTGGGCCGTTAACAAAAAAATACCGTGTCCCACAAATAACTTGGACAAAATTCAAATTAAGCAAAAAGAAACGATCAAAAAAAAGAAAACTATAGGAATCAACACACAACTAATAAGAACCACTCTACTTATCTTTTTTTTCTGTCTGCGGATCACCTATCCGCCTCCTTTCCTCTATCACCTCGATTTCCTCTTTTTCCTGAAACTGCTTCGCACCTCGAAACACTAATTTTTCCTTCTTTAAAATTTCCTCGACAACTTTTTCTACAAAATTACTATTCATCGATTTTTGTTTCTTCTTTTAAATTCTTCTCGACTTGAATATTCAAAATAATCTTTTTGCTTGAATAGTTCTCCAAAGAGTGAACTTTCCATGCTAAATCTATTGTCTACGTCGGCCATTCCAGTCTCTCACACATTCATACAACCAGCCAATCGTTTTCGAGATCTTCAGTCACGGGATCACGGCTTTCTGGAAAGCTACGTGATCTCCTCGAAAACCTCCGTTCCTCCGTTGTCGAATCACATCGAAACTTTACTCTCACACACACATTCAATGATTCAGCAAGTTGTTGGATGTCTTTCCAAAACTTGCCGAATCCAAATGGCCGAGTTCAGAACCCTTTCAACTAAATATTTCGAGAAAACTTTAAAAGAACTAAAATCGAGAAAAAGTTTCTTCTAGGCATTCTCCTAGTTACTCTAAAACAATGGCGAGCGATTCGAAACGCGAAGCAATCTTTCTAAAACTAATCCCTCAAGGTGAGAGAGGACTACATCTTCTTAAATGCTGAGATATACTCAGTTTTTTTCTTTTCGCGTGTCAATTCCTATATTTCTATTTCCTTACTATTTAAAAGTTTGATAATTAAAAATCACGTTAACAACCCAATTTTCAGACAACAATGTAAGACTACGTTACGTTACGTTAAATATATAATAATGTTGGTTATTTAGATGAAAGTAAGAGTCCGCCTGACTCGTTTACTTCTTTAGCTCATCCGTTGGTACCTTGACAAGAGACCGCAGGTCTTCTTGGTAATTTAAGTTCTTGGATTTTGGAACCAACTGTTCCACTCAAATCGCAAATCGATCGAAACCTGCTTTTGTTACTTTTCCAAAATACTTTAAGGGTAGGCTGATGGACGCCAGGTATCTACTGACTCTACAAGTATTTTGGAGCCGCAACGGAAAAGGAAAGGCTAAAAATGGATAACGGTTAAGAGTAGGCAGGTGAAACTTGTTGTGGTAAATTTTACCGCAACAAATCCCACCCTTACCTCCTAGGAAATGTGCTTACATTTCGGTAACACATTTTCTAAAGGTATGCCAAGGAAATGAAAAATAAAAAAAAGGATTTTTCATCAAAATAAAAACTCAAAACAAACATTAAAATGAAAATCAATAATTGTTATCAAAAACCAAACTACAAAAAAAAAATACAAACTACTTTACTTTAATCCTCGGATGCATCGGTATACGGTTTTAAATCTTTAACATGCCAAGTTCCACGTTCTTTACCACTACTATCTTGTAAGACACATGTCCAAGGTGCTTCGGTGCTAATTTGGCAGCATAATAATTCACGGCATCCGACAACGAAAAGTTCCTACGCCATACAATATCGCCTGGCTGATATTGAACATCACGCCGTCGAAGATTGTAGGCTTCAGCAGATCTTTTTGATGCTGCTTGCAATTTGTTCCCTATATCTGTCCTGAGTTCCTTGAAACGTTCAGCGATCTCATTCCGATCCTGAAGGCTTCCTGAACTATCACCTATAGATGGTGCTTCTCGACCTGAAGTCACCATGTCTCTTCCGAAGTTCGCATAATAAGGCGAAACTCCCAAAACCTCATGTTGTGACGTGCGAATAGCGCACGCCACCTTGCTCAATTGTGAATCCCACACTCTGTGGTTTTCAGCGACGTAAACCCTCAACGTCGTCTTCAAATTCTGATTAATTCTTTCCACAGGATTCACCTGCGGATGATAATGGGCTGTAAATTTTAATTGTGACCCGTACGCCTGACAAAGCGCTTTCAGTTCCTTAGATCGAAACTGGGGACCGTTGTCGCAGACGATCACCTTTGGGATGCGAAATAAAAGTAAAACGTTGTCTTCTAATTCCCTAACAATTGCCTTAGCAGTGGCCGACCTCAACGCAAACAGTAGTGGAAACTTTGTAAAGTAATCCACTACCGTCAAAATGTAGATAAAAGCCCTACTCGACCTAGGAAGCGGACCTACCAAATCAATACAAATCATTTCCCACGGTGCCTTGATTCCTACTCGCTCAGTCATTAACCCAGCTGGTTTATCATTCACCGGCTTTACTTGTTGGCAAACTTTACAACTCCTAACATATTTTGTAATATCGGCCCTCATTTTCAGCCAGTAAAACTTTTCCCCAATTCTGGCAAAAGTTTTCCTAACGCCCATGTGTCCTGCTAATGGACCATCATGGTATTCCTGCAGAATTCCTAACCTTTCATTTTTCCCTAACACTCTCTTCCATTCTTGATTGTTTTCGTGTACTACAATGTGATTAGCCTTCACCAGTTTGAACAACAAACCTTGCTCAACTCTCCAGGCTGGATACCTAAGTGGATTTGAATTCACATCTGAAATCAATTTCTTCACCCAAGGGTCTAATTTCTGAGATACCACCCAACTGTGGCATTCCCCGAGAAAGCATATCTGGGACTACATGCTCCTTGCCCTTGCGATGAATGATCTCGAAATCAAATTGTTGAAGCTGCGGATCCTTAAGATTACTTAACCATACAAGGGAATAATGATCTGTCACAACCGTAAACCGAACACCTTCAATATACGGCTGCAACTTCTCAATAGCCCAAAGTACAGCTAAGCATTCTTTCTCAGTAGTGGAGTAATTTCTCTCATTCCTATTCAAAGACCTACTAAGGTAACAGACAACCTTTTCTCCCTCATCAAAGTTCTGTGACAGCACTGCACCGATACCGAAATCTTACGCGTCTGTTTGTACCACAAAAGGTAGTTTAAAATCTGGGCAAGTGAGTATAGGTGCTGTCACCAAACACTCTTTTGCCCTCCTAAAACTATCCTCGCACTCTTGAGTCCAAATGAACTTCTTATTCTTTTTTAATAAATCAGACAAAGGCCTAAGTAATTCTGCATAATTTGGTACAAAACGACGGTACCACGAAACTGTCCCTATAAAACTCCTTATCTCTTTCACATTCCTCGGTGCTGGAATCCTAACCATGCTTTCCACTTTCTCTGGATCTACGTGTAAACCTTTTCGATCCACTATATACCCTAAAAACTTCAACAATGGCATGCAAAAATTGCATTTTTCCCTACTGACTTTCAATCCTGCTTCACTCAACCTTTTCATCACCTCATTCAGAATTTCTAGATGTTTGTCGAAATTGTCTGTAATAATTATGATGTCGTCTAAATAGACGAACACGAATGGCTCGAGGTCGGCACCCAAAACTGTGTCGATAAACCTCTGCCAAGTCACAGGCGAGTTGTGAAGTCCGAAAGGCATTCTTCTAAATTGAAAAAGACCTCTCCCAGGAACCGTAAAAGCAGTGTAAGGCTTAGATTCCTCCTCCATTGGAATCTGCCAATACGCTGACTTGATGTCTAACGAAGACAAGAACCTCGCACCCCGAAGCCTATCTAAAATTGAATTAATATATGGCAGTGGATAAGCATCCCTATCTGTATTTTTATTTAGCTTCCTATAGTCCACACAGAACCTATAGGAGCCATCTTTCTTTTTGACTAATAGTATTGGAGATGACCACGCACTTGTCGATCTCTCAATAATTCCTGCTTCTAACATTTCGTTTAATTCCCTATCAATATGTTCCTGCATCGCCGGAGAAACCGGATAATACCGTTGCTTAATCGGTTCCGCCGACGTCCTAATCTTGTGCTCAACCATAGTTGTGCACCCTAAGCCTTCAGACATTTTCTTACAAGATTTTTCAATCGAAGATTCTAACATTTTAATTTCCCTAACACTTAACTCTGATCGTTCTGTAATAGAACAAATCGAGACCTCACTACCCTGCTCTGAAAAGTTCCACATACGTGATCTAAGATCCGGGACAATACCCGATAGTGCCCAAAAATCTGCACCAAGAATCACTGTATGTGGCAGAGATGGTATGACCAAACAGTCAATCAATACTGCCCTGTCTTCTACTATTATTGGAAGAGAGAGAATCCCTAAAACTTCGACACCTGTTCCATCTGCTAGACGAACGCAGTGAACCGTGTCTGTCTTCAAAGGAAGACCTAAGTGTTGGAGTATTTTCCAGGCATCCCTACCTATTATGGTCCTAGAAGCTCCTGAATCTCATAAACCTAAAAATCTAGTACCATAAATACTAACACCTAAAAATGGTCTCCTATCACTACCGTTTGCCTCCAAAGTAAAGCCTTAGTGAATCTGATTCACCAACCGGTTACCAGCAGGTAACCTCCTCAACGTCTTCGGACATCCCGCCCTGCAGGCGCAAGTGTCCGTTGTTCGTTTCCCGAACAGCGACGGCTATTTTGTCTATTGACACCTAGATTTCCACAACCAAAATAACGCCTAGGAGCGGAACACCTATTTGCAAAATGGCCTGATCCATTGCAATTATAACACCTAGCCGAAGATCTTGGATGAGTCGATGATTGGGCCTGACTTGTAGTTCTGTTGTTCTCAGCAACAACCGAAACTGTTGAAGTTTCAACATCTACATAAGCTAGATCCGGTTCTAGCAGATTCCTATTATCCCTAACACTAGGTGGTGGAATATACGATTCCACATTTGCCCAAACCGCTTCTAAGTTCCTACCTAAAGCCACCAAATCGAATACGCAACCTGGTTTCGCCAAACCAAGTTGGGTTTGATAGAAAGGTGTCAAGTTCCTTTGAATCATTGACAACTTCCTACCTTCCAAAATTGGATCAGTTAACCTACCAAACAAGTTCTGCATAGTCGCCACATAGACTCCGATGGATTCATCTTTGCCTTGTGTACGACGCCTAATCTCATCTAACAGCTGATCATCGTAATTCGGTCGCAAGAACTACAGCTTCAATTCTCTGACGAGTTCTGGCCACGAATTCACAGTAACCCTAATTGCCCTAAACCAAATCAAATGCGTTCACGGAGGCACCACAGCACTCACCAGTGAACTTCACATTCCATTTCGCTATATTTTGAAATTTTTCAGAACTAGCTACAAACCTTTCTACGACTGGGTTATTCCCTTGATTATTAACACCTACGCTATTACCTGCCACTCCTAAGCCCGTCGATGTACTGGCAGAAGTAACCACCGACCTGCTATCTAGAGGTTCAGCTGAACGCTGCTTTTCAACCTCACTCCTATTCTTAGGTACTTGTTCCTGTTTCTCTTTATTGTTCTTTTCGTCGTTCCTATCTTCTACTTCATCTTCATCCTCATCATCGCCTTCTAATTCGGCCATAGCCATCACTATTTTATTTTTGAGAGCCTGCTTGCTCTTCTCCTGAGTCTCATTCTCCGGTATGCTCCTATCCATCCTAGTAACCCCCACTCTACCTTCGTGATAATCTTTAAGTACTCCTTCGAAGTTTCCGACTTCGGAGGATTTTCTAAAAGTTTCCCTATTTCTCCTAATTTCTTCTCCACCGCCATAAAATCCTGTTCAAAGGTGAACGGATAAGCGGGAGGTATAAAAGAACTCCTACGTTCAAGTTTCAAAGCAACTCTTAGCGCTTTGCGCATTTTCTCTACAGTACCTACGTACCTACAACTAATCCCATCCATTCTACTTCGTAAGTTATCTCGTCTTGTGACAGCCTATTAACTTGACTTACGTCCATTTTGAAAATAAATGACCAAATTAAATAAAGAAAAACGAAACCGAAAAAGAAAAAGAAAACCTCAAAAGTTATCACAAAATTCACGGTACGTCAATGTGAATTTGTCTTCTTACATATAAAAATATTTTGTCCAAATCGATTCAAAAACTAATCGCGATACCCTCAATTTTTGTACTGTGGCAACTCAAAGCAAGTTCCACAAAATTATAAACAAAACTAAAAAAAAACTTTTTTTTTGATAAACACCCTAAGCCTTCTTTAAACTACCCTGCAAAATAATTGAAATAATAATAAAAAAATGTTCAAAATCTAATAATTTAAAACAAGATAAATTATTAAAAAAACACGATTAAAAAAAATATTAAAAAAAAATCAATAAAATGGTAGCCTAAACAAAAGTACTATTTTAAAGTGGCAGCCTCGGTCTTGTATATATCTTATTTACTCCGAAACTCCGAAATGTCAAAATAATATACTAACTTACAACAAAATGGTGGGTCTGAAAGAGACCACACTATTCTATCAATGGAACCAAATTTGAAATATGAATAGGAAAATTAATAATGCAAAATAAAAAAAAACTCAATAAATTAAAATGAAATCTATAACCAAAATTAAAATGACGAAAATGAAAACCTTACTCAATTTTTCCACTGTTTCTTTTTTTCTTTATCGCAGATTTCCTTTGGCATATGTTTGCATATGCAGGTTGTAGGAAATATAGTTATAGGACTGCCACATTTGCCCTTGATTGGGTGCGTTCATCGGCAGAAATCTGAAAATTCAGTACTGAAACGTAACGTTGAACGCACAAAAAATCTGAAATTTCAGCCAAATGTCATATATTTTTTGTCTGCCATAATCTTGTGTTAACCTGCTGATTTTACTGAAAGTAATATAAGGAAGAACTTTTTTTGTCGCATAAAAAGTGACTCTGACGAGGAAGTTACTATGTAAGTTGACTGGAAAAAGCTTGTTCGTTGTTCTTACTTGGATTATAATACTTAAGAAAAAAGTTGAAGCCAAACCTTTCCCTGGCAACCAAAAAATCTTAACAGTTATTACTCCCAAATGCACGTCTTATTCGCGATTTTCCACCAAATGTAATTATTTTAAATAAAAATGGGGATAACTTTCACTTCTTGTTCAGGAAAAACTAAAGCCAAAATGCCATTGAAAAACTACTTCTCAATCTTATTTTTTTATTTTATACACTTACAAAAAAAAAACAACACTTAAAAAAAACCAACAAGTCGTACCAAACCGACAACAGAACACAAAATAGCTGCATCTACTATTAAGTTCAACTTCTATGTGCAGATTCTTATTTTTTGTCTTGTTTATTAGCTGTAATCTGAGTTTTCAGATGAAAATTTTTTCTGAAAAACGTAAGCAAACGTAACGAAAAGTCATCTGAATTTTCAGATTTTTTTTGACAGCTGACCAATCATAAGCCCCAAAAATTCAGATTTCTGGATCCTTGAACGCAGGGATTGGTACTCCTCAACACAAATTTAACCTTCTTTTAGGTACCTATAGAAAAAAGAAAGTATCACCAAGTATATGTTCTTAAGAAAACAGAATAATTATATTAAATCACTTCCCTAAACAATCACAGCACAAAAAAACAATGAAGTGTACTTCGGACACTTTTTTTTCCACCCAGGAAACACAAAGGGAGCCCCACGTTCGGACGCCAAATGTTGTGATATTATTTAACGCGAATTTTTACTTTATGATGGCGGAACTACAATCCGCGATTTCAATGGATTTATATTAATCCAAATAAACGAAACAATTGATAAAACAATTAAAACCACCGATCTGCGTGCGCCGCAGAAACAACGAAAACGATGACGATGACGAACTGTCAACCGATGGGTGCGTTTAATAATTCGCACAACTGACAACACATAGAGTGCTGCCACCCAGAAGCTAAGCAATGGGGTGGGTTCAATAATCAAAATGATTTTATTAATCGGATACGATTAATAAAATGAAATAAAAAGAAAATTGAAAAATGGTAAGTATAAGTACAGGGTGTACTTGTACTTAAAGTGGGCGCCAGGAATTCTTTTACGAAATAAGAATTAGTGAATTCCAAAACTAATTTTAAATGAGCAAAGCAAATAAACGAAAACAAGTAAAAGAACCAAAAAATAAAACACAAGTTTTTATATGCCCAGATGGGGACTTCAACTGTTTTTATTTGGGAAACCTTTGAGCCGAAACCCAGGGATTAAAACCCAAAATTTTTTCGAAACTATAGACTTTCACAGGATTTTTAAAGAGGCTTACGGAGAAACGTAAAGCCACGAGCAAACACAAAGAAATTGGGCCGTTAACAAAAAAATACCGTGTCCCACAAATAACTTGGACAAAATTCAAATTAAGCAAAAAGAAACGATCAAAAAAAAGAAAACTATAGGAATCAACACACAACTAATAAGAACCACTCTACTTATCTTTTTTTTCTGTCTGCGGATCACCTATCCGCCTCCTTTCCTCTATCACCTCGATTTCCTCTTTTTCCTGAAACTGCTTCGCACTTCGAAACACTAATTTTTCCTTCTTTAAAATTTCCTCGACAACTTTTTCTACAAAATTACTATTCCTCGATTTTTTTTTCTTCTTTTAAATTTTTCTCGACTTGAATATTCAAAATAATCTTTTTGCTTGAATAGTTCTCCAAAGAGTGAACTTTCCATGCTAAATCTATTGTCTACGTCGGCCATTCCAGTCTCTCACACATTCATACAACCAGCCAATCGTTTTCAATATCTTCAGTCACGGGATCACGGCTTCCTGGAAAGCTACGTGCTCTCCTCGAAAACTTCCGTTCCTCCGTTGTCGAATTACATCGAAACTTTACTCTCACATACACATTCAATGATTCAGCAAGTTGTTGGATGTCTTTCCAAAACTTGTCGAATCCAAATGGCCGAGTTCAGAACCCTTTCAACTAAATATTTCGAGAAAACTTTAAAAGAACTAAAATCGAGAAAAAGTTTCTTCTAGGCATTCTCCTAGTTACTCTAAAACAATGGCGAGCGATTCGAAACGCGAAGCAATCTTTCTAAAACCAATCCCTCAAGGTGAGAGAGGACTACATCTTCTTAAATGCTGAGATATACTCAGTTTTTTTCTTTTCGCGTGTCAATTCCTATAGTTCTATTTCCTTACTATTTAAAATTTTAAGAATTAAAAATCACGTTAACAACCCATTTTTCTGACAACAATGTAAAACTACGTTACGTTACGTTAAATATATAATAATGTTGGTTATTTAGATGAAAGTAAGAGTCCGCCTTACTTCTTCAGCTCATCCGCTGGTACCTCGACAAGAGACCGCCCGTCTTCTTAGGTTCGTGGATTTTGGAACCAACTGTTCCACTCAAATCGCAAATTGATCGAAACCTGTTTTTGTTACTTTTCCAAAATACTTTAAGAGTAGGTCTCTGGCTGATGGACGCCAGGTATCTACTGACTCTACAAGTATTTTGGAGCCGCAACGGAAAAGGAAAGGCTAAAAATGGATAATGATTAAGAGTAGGCAGTTGAAACTTGTTGTGGTAAATTTTACCGCAACAATCATACGAAAGAGTTTTTAGAATTTCCTAAAAATTTTCGATTTCTTGAACAAGTATGAAATATTATTGTATTTTAAGACTGTCAGCGATTTACAAGAATAACTGTGTGTACTTTTACATTAGAACGTTCAACAGATTTTAAAGGCAAATTCAAGAGGGAAAGTATTGCTAACAAAGAAATCACCGTTTAATTCTTCAGAGAGAAAAGATCTTATTTCTTTAATAGTAGACTTTGCTCTTTTCAACGACATCTTTCTTGGCACAAGAGAAAAAAGCTTATTAGCTGAACAAATCATCAAAATTTTTCCATTTGAAGCCAAGGTCTTATTTTGAATGTAAACGAAAATAGTTACTAATGGCAATTTCTTATAGACTTCCTATTACGTGGCTAGTGGAAGTGGAGGTAGAGCAAGAGGTTAACTATATTCAGTCTATAACAATAAAATTAAGACTCTTAGAAAAAGAGGAGTTCTATCAAGCCGCTCAAAACATCATGTTTGTTCCAGGTCTGAAAATTCATCTTCATCATCACCTTCATCGCCATCATGTTCATCGCTACCAGATAATACCCAAAGTAAGAAAAATAGCATTAAATACCGTATTTCACCTATTATAAAGTTATAGACACTATTATTATGATGCTGGGTACTCGATATAGGACAACCAGACTTGATTTTAAAATTTGGAAAATATACAAGAAATTAAATAAAAACTTGTTTTCCAATTTGTATAAAAAGGTTCAATTAAGCTACTTTAAATCTTTTCATCATCTTAAAAATAGTTACAAATCTTAATGCTGCATAGCTAATAGAATATCATTTTGCTATATATATTTAAAGCACTTTTCCTTCATTATTTTTAAAACGTATTAAATTCATTTGATCTGAAGGCATTAGTTACAGTACATATGCATATAAAAATAGCATTTTAATCCTGTAGGCTTAAATGAGAAGGAATGGCTGAAATACAATTCACAGCCATTAAAGTTAGTAGTCATCAAGTGGAAAAACTGCTTCAACATGAGGCGGGCAGAAGTTTTGGAAAAGACAGCAGCAGAAATTTTCAATCACTGGCCTTTTTTTACCCAATCTATTGGCCTTCATTTGGTAAACAACTGTTTAATTATTTAAAAAAACGTTACTCTAATGATTTCGCTTTTTGATGAAGAGAGATCAGTTTGCTTGAAAAAGAAATGGGCTGGTTTTCAAACAAATTTTCTGCAAAGTGTCGTTCAGCAAATCGGAAGTGCTAGCAAACCTGTTAAGCAGTTACTTGCGCAAATAAATAATACTGATGATCAAGGTTATAATTAAAATATCTCTTTTAAAATAAAAAAGCTTTTCCCCTACAGTAAATAATAATTGCATTTCAAAAGTTCTATATATTTTTCATTTATACTTTAAAAAAAATTAATTTCTTTTCAGATCACAAAAACTTTTTGACATTCAAACTCATGCACTTCAAACTTCCTCCATCCCAAAATATTTCAATGGAAAGCGGAAAAAAATGGCACTTCTCAATACAAGATTCAATCAATAGCAGCATTATTGAAGTTGAAAACCAAGCAGACATCTTGGTGAAATACCGACAAATCAAAGACTCGCACGAGGACTTACATCTCAACATACAGCCTATAGTGGTTGCAAGTGTACATTTATTTTATTTAATATCAGATAATATTTATCATCAAGCAGACTGTTTTTTATCAGCTCTTGATTCAGCTTTTAAATTAATTTATGTTTTTAACCTAAAGTATCCACTGCAAAGCCAAAATGTTTGGTTGTTTATTGAAAACTTTTATTTTTATCTTAATTCAAGCGTTCTAAGTTCATCAACAACAGCCCTTATAAATGAGCTGAAAGCTTAACAATATTTAATTCTTTTAAAATGAAAGTTTACTTCTGTAATTCCAAGATCAAACTATTAAACTTGCTACAATCTTTTAAAAACATTTGTAAATACTTTATTTAATCACTATACACTTATGAGTTTTTGCAGATAACTGCTGTTTTCTTTTACTACACTTTCTTATTTTATATATCCCTGAACTTTTACTTATATCTGTTAATTCCTTTTGAATCATACTTAACTACTTTATTGATTTATTTATTTTATTTATTTATTTCGAAAGGCTATACACATTAAGATATATATCTTATAAACTAGTGTTAACCTATAAATTTAACAATGAGAGCAATGAAAAAGGAAAAAAATTAAACAACATTTTTGGCAAAAACTTATTCAATAAGAATAGAAAAGTAATAAAGGAAGAGATAGAAAAAAAAAAAAAGAAGATGGAAAGGAAAGAGATAACAAGAGGAAAAAAAGAATAAGTAAATAAAGAAAATGCTGAAATGAAGACAATTTGGGAATTTTTAAGGTACTGACAAAAATTGTCTCAAATGAGTCTTAAAACGTGTATTACTGTTGATTCTCTTGATATGACGAGGCAAAGAATTCCACAGACGTGAGGCGTTAATGAAAAATTGGCGCTCAGATGTAAGGGAGGCGTAGCGGGGTTGAATCAGTTGGTCAGACCTGGTTGAAAAGGCTCTTGTTATTCTCTCAAAAAGATAGGGTGGTTGAGTTGTGAACAGGATATCGGAGAGCAAGGATAAGGTGCGAAATTGAAAGTAAGTCTCGAGTGGCATGTTAAGTAAACGATTCGATACTCTGTCGTACCTACGAAGTCCAAAGATGTATCTAATTATGTTATTGAAGACGACATTGAGCTTTCTTTTGCAGGCATAATTACAACTAGAGAAAATTTCGCAACCATAGACTAAAATGGGAAGAATTAAACTTTTTGCAAGCATTGCACGCGTCTTCATCGGCGTATATGACTGGGAGACCCACAGCGTGCGTAACGTTCCGTATGCCTTGCCGATTGCGCCATTAATGTGCTTATCCCATGTTAGATCGCGAGTAAAGGTTATTCCGAGATTTCGAGCAGAATTCACATATTCAACAGTTGCATTATTTAATGTTATATTAGGAAAATAGGTTAAATCCAGGATTCTTTTAGATATAACCAAGCACTTAGATTTTGATGGGTTTAAGGCCAGTCCATTAGTTATAGCCCAAAGTGCTAGTTTTTCTAGGTCCTCATTCACTCGGCAAGCACCATCTTCAATAAGTCCAAGACCGCAGCTTAGGTAAATTTGTACATCGTCAGCATACATATGTAATGAGCAGTTATCGATGACGGAGGGAATATCATTGACGTAAAGGGAAAAAAGTAATGGGCCAAGAATGGATCCTTGTGGAACACCACTAGTCGTAGGGAGAAAATCTGATAAATTGTTACCGATTTCCACGGCTTGCATTCTGTCGGATAAATATGAAGATATAAGTTTTACAGCATCAGATGAAAAATTATAAAGCTGGCGAAGTTTATCTGCAAGTTTTCCGTGCACAACCGTGTCGAATGCCTTTGAAAAATCTAAGAGAACTAAAAAATTTACTTTATCCTCATCCAAGGCTTGACGAAGGTCCTCGATTACATTTAGCAAAGCGGTGACACAGCTGTGTTTCTCTCGAAAACCACTCTGACTTGCATTAAGAAGATTATGCGTCTTAAGAAAATGACCAATTTGTTTTTTCAAGACCCTTTCAAAAACTTTTGAAAGGAAAGCTAAAATTGAAATCGGCCTAAATTCATTACATTTAGCATTTTTGGGTATGGGTAGGACTTTCGCTAATTTCCAATCGAAAGGAAATTCCCCTGTTGTAAGTACGGTGTTGAAAATATGCGTGATATACGGCAGAACAATCGGAAGTATTATCTTTAAAAAGGAGGGGTGCATTTCATCGAGACCGATGGCGTTTGATCTTACTGAAAGTATGCTTTCTACGACTTCAACACTGCTAACCCCTGTGAAACAAAAACTAGAGAATCTAAAATTATTCGATGAGAAATTAAATTGTATCTCAGGGTTAGAGGGAGAAGGCATTGAAGAAGTGGAGACGAATTTCCTATTTAATGAATTGCCGTCAACATTCTCAATATGATTGTGTTTGGCCTTTCCTAGCCCAATACTGCGCAAGTTATTCCAAAGCTGTCGAGTATTAAGGGAAGTATTCAGTTTGCTAGAGAACAATCGAGTCTTAGCTGAACGAATTTCCATCACAACTTTATTGCGAAGTGAGGTATAAATTTGTCTGAGTTCAGGAAGACGAAAATGTTTCCACGAGTTGTAGGCTCCATCTCGCTGCTGCATTAAGATGCGTATTTCTTGGGTGAACCAATTGGGATTATCCGACTTATTTTGCTTTGTTTTTAATACAACATGTCTATTAAATAGCTGAGCAACATTATTATTAAAAAAACGTACCTGCTCAGTAGATGAGGACAAGTTGAATAAATTATCCCAAGCTATATTTCTAGCATCTGCTTCAAGTTGAGAATAATCAATGTTTTTAAAATCGCGATAGCTATATGTGGTTGATTCAGGGGTGAGTACAAAACTATAAGATACAAAAATTAAGTCATGTTTGGAAAAGCCAGGTGCAGAAAGCTGGTCATAGAGCAAAACTTTATTAGTATCATTTACAAAAAATAAGTCAAGAAGCGTTGGATCTCCACCGAAATAGTGGGTGGGGGTAGTTGTGTTAACGGATGTAAGGTCAAGTCTACTCATCTGATCCGAAAAAACATTTTCACATAACAGATTGCTATTAAAATCACCACATAATAGAATGTTTGAGCAATCCAAAGTTATGTCCTCCAAGAGTTCATAAAGAGGGGATAGATTTATGTTTTTGTTGGGCCTGTAAATTGTTGATCACGCAATTAAACTTGATGGTTTTGAGCTTTGACAAATATCTGTTATTTCTTCACAATTCTTACTTTAGTGCTTAATTTTATCAATCTTTTCAACTTGATACTTTTGAACTTTTGCAGATTTCCTTACGATTCCTACTTCACTCTGTTATTTCATCAACCTATTTTTTGTATGCTTTTGAGTCATGACAGATATCCGTTATTTCCTTATATAAAGCTTTTTTAGATCAAGCAATTAAACTTGGTACTTCTGAGCTTTTCCTGGTATCTGTTATTTCCTTACCAATCATACTTCCCTGCTTTTTTATCAAGAAAATACTGAAATAAAAACCGAGAAGTAAATTTCTTAGAAAAGGATCTTATAATTCAGATAAGAGATTTTGCTCTATTTAACGATATTGTGCTGGGCATAAACGAAAAAAAGTCGTTAGAAGGACAAATCATCAAAAATCATACTTCACTTCCTTTTTGATATATCTAAGCTTTTTCAGTTACCTGTTATTTCCTTATACATTCTCCTACACTACCTTATTTGGCTAAGCTATTTGAATTGATACTAACGAGCTTTTGCACATATTTGTTTATTCATTTTAAATCATATTTCACTTAATCATACTTTTCTGCACCTTGTTTGAACGAGTTATTAAACTTGTTACTACAAACCTAAATACATATACATAAACCATACTTTTTGGCTTCATTTGATCAAACTTTTAAACTTTTCAAAATACATTGAAAATTACAAATAACAAAAGCAAACCTTTTCATTTTTCTTTAAGTGAATGAAAAATAAAAAAAAAAAAATAAATTAACTGCGACAAAAAAATAAATCAGCATTTTGTTCAGTTGTATTATTAATAATTTTTATTATAACGGGTGATTTTTTAAGAGGTTTAAAACTTTAAAAAAAAAAAAACACAAAAAATTCGAAAAAATTAATGAAATATTTATTTGAATCGATAGTTTGAACCTTGCAATTTAATGTTTAAAGATAATTTCATGCAAATGTTGACCGCGGCTGCGTCTCAGGTAGCCCATCCGCTGAGTCCAATTTTGGCATACTCTTTCACACATATCGGCCGTTATCTCACGAATGAATGCATGGATGTTGGCTTCCAGTGCGTCAATCGAAGCGGGCTTGTCCCTATAGACATTAGCCTTGACATACTCCCACAAAAAATAATCTAATGGTGTCAAATCGCACGATCTAGGCGGCCAATTGACCGGCCCGAAACGTGGAATTAACTGTTCACCACACTCGCCTCGCAATTGCGCCATTGTTTCGCGTGCTGTGTGGCATGTGGCACCGTCTTGTTGAAACCACATAACATGCTCCATTTCGGGCAAAAAAAAGTTTGTTATCATCGCTCGGTAGCGTTCACCATTGACAGTAACGCTGCGATTCGCATCATCTTTGAAGAAATATGGCCCAATAATGCCGCCGGCCCATAAACCGCACCAAACAGTGGCTTTTTCGGGATGCATTGGTAGCTATTGCAATGCTTCTGGCTGATCTTCACTCCAAATGCGGCAATTATGCTTATTTACGTACCCATTCAACCAAAAATGAGCCTCATCGCTGAACACAATTTTTCGATAAAAAAGCGGATCCTCGGCCAGCTTTCCAAGAGCCCATTCACCAAAAATTCGGCGTTGTGGTAGGTCGGCTGGCTTTAGTTCTTGCACCAGCTGTATCTTAAAAGGCTTTACGCCCAAATCCTTCCAAATTTCCACGTAGTGCTGTAACAAAGGCCTAACTGCTGGGAACGGCGCCGAATCGACATTTCGCGGTCTTCTGTCACACTAGCTGATACGGCCGCAATATTTTCTTCACTACGCACAGTACGTAAATGTGTTGGTGGTTTAATGTCCAACAAAGTAAATTTGGTGCGAAATTTGGTCACAATCTTCCGAATAGACTGCTCAGAAGGTCGAGAATGCCGACCATAAAATGGAAAATGGAAGCAGCGCGCGATGAACATTTCGAACCGAGCACGAATTTTGATATTAAAATTCAATAATTTGCAAGCGTTGTTCATTTGTAAGACGATCCATGGTTAAATTGCAAACCAAACTGAAGCTGTTTGACAGTGACACAAGGTACTAAACACACGTCAGCTGTCAAAACCAGTGTTGCCAAAACCAAACCAGCTAAAAAATCACCCGTTAGTTTGTGAAACTATTATGAGTTATGTTTGTTAAGTCTAAGTCTAAGCAAATTTAATTGCAAAGACTTTTTAAAAAAATTAGTCCCTGTTAAATGTTTTTATTATGTATTATATAAATTATATTGCTTACCTTTTTAGTATATAATTATTAACGGTAGTGTTACCAAAAAATTGTATCAGTCATGTTTGATTGCTTTGCTTGTGAACTAAATTTTTTTAATTTAGATGATTACTATTTTCATTTAAAATTGAGACATAAATTTGAAAAAGAAATATATTGCAAGCAAGGGGGCTGCCCACAAGCATTTTCTAATTTTATCGTTTTAAAACGTCATTTAAAGAAAATTCATTCCGATTTGAGTACCAATTTTAACTCTACCATCAATACAGCCGCTTTTACTACTGCCCGCCCTAAGGAAAATCCAAACTGTTTGGATCAAGACCTCGTATTGAATTCCTCGTTTCCATCTCAAAACTATAATAGCTTTGATCAAAACTTTACCAACTATTTTGAAGAATCGGTCAAAAATAAAAAAGATATCGATCTCTCGGAATGTGCCTTAAGATTTGTTTTAAAGTTGATGAAACACAATTCCGTTCCGAGAAATTTAGTTTTTAATGTTATTGCAGGAATTCAAAAACTCTTATTTGAGCCTATAAAATGCATTATTCAATTAAATGATTCAAACTTAGCAGTAAAAGAAATAAGTCAATTTTGTGGTATAGCTTTTTCTCAAATAGACACTGAACATAAGCTTATAAAACACTTGACAGAAAAGAAATTACTTGAATTACCAACTAATAGTACAGTTTCATCTGAAATTCAAAATACAATTGAAAGGGAAAAACCAACTTTAAAATATAAGGATATAAAAGGAACTATACTATCAATTCCTTTTATGATAAGAAAATTTTTTGTAACCGAAAATTTGCTTAGGAAAACTTTGAAGGAAATAGAAGATCTTATGGGACATTCCGATGGTATCAAAAATTTTTGTGTGTGGTTCCGTATGGAGAGATATTCATTCAAAATTTTCTAATGAGAACAAAACGGTTATTCCATATTTCCTTTATAATGATGACTTTGATCCAGATCCAGGTGTTAGGCTCACACTCCGGAGTGAATTCAATTTCTGCCTTCTATATCAATTTTCCCACTTTACCAGAGCATAAACGGTCTTCTTTGATCAACATATTGCCTGCTATGCTAATTAAATCTGAGTATTTTAAGAAGTGTGAGCGTCTGGATGTCCTTCATGACCTTCTTGAAATTTTATTGGACTTAGAACTGAATGGCTTAGTGATTCAGTCGGAGGGTGTTGAGAAAAGGATTTATATAATAATCTTGGGCTAAACAAAATTCTGGGCCTTAGATCCTCTTTTTCAGTTCTCCATTTTTGTCGAATTTGTAAAGCTTCAAAAATGGAAACACAAAGTCTTAGTTATGAGTTGGAAAGCAATATAAGAACGGTCTCAAACTATGTTTCGGATCTTTTACTAAATGACCCAAAACAAACAGGAATTTCTGAAGTATGTGTATTCAATAGCCTTCCGTCATTTCATGCCGTTGTGAACGTTTGCGTTGATATTATGCATGATCTTTTCGAGGGGGTTTTGAAAAATGATATGTGTGATATTATAGTATATTTCATCAACACAAAAAAAATATTTTAGTATGGAAGATTTAAATGACAGAAAACAGCTTTTTGATTATGGCATCATAGACTCGAAAAACTACTCTCTTCCGATTGAACTTGAAGCCTTGCAAAACAAAAATTTAAATATGCAAGCATGTGAAAGCCATTGCCTTGTGCATTTTTTTTTCGTTAATGGTTTGGTATTTTGTACTTTGTATTTTGTGTTGGCTGTTTTTTTTTAAATCTTCAAAAACTAGTCGATCTATGGTTATATTCTTTATTTAATGAAAATGATTTAGACGAATTGAAAGCTCGAGTAGCTGATCATAATAAAACGTACAGAGAATTATTTAGTAAGACCTTAAAGCCGAAAGCACATTTCTTGACTCACTATCACAGTATCATCAAGAGAGTTGGGCCATTAAAAATGATTTGGAGCATGCGAAATGAAGGCAAACATAAAGAATTAAAACAATATATAAAATGTATGTTACTCCGTTGGAATAAAGTTGTCTTTAAAACTTGCTAACTTCTTTTTTTCAATGAAAGAGATATTAAAGTAAAAATTTTAAAAGCAAAAATGTATGTGTATCTCAAAAACCGTATTTTGAAGATCTTAAAAAATTTGGGCTTGATGGTATTCAAACATTTTCAGAAAATACTCGTATACTTTTTATGGGAACATCATACAAATTCGGTTTGTTTTTTTTATTTCAGAAGCAAAGCAATTTTATCTTTAAAATTTCTGAAATAGTGGTAAGCAAAAAAAATTTTATTATTATTTCAACAAAATATTCGTTTCAATATGATATCAATATTAATGCTCTTATTGTAAAAGATAATACAAATATTTTAAGCTTTAAATTAATAACAGAATTTCAATACTATCCTGCTTTGCCACATAATCTTTCTGATGGCCGGCCGAATGGCACTTAGGTTTAAGAATTTATAAAATTAATATTATTTATTATATAAATCTTGGTTCGAAATGTACAAAATTAAAATAAGAGCAAAAAATTAAGTAGATAATACGTAAATGTATTTGTAGTTGGCTTGTTATTGCGAAAGTGGTTTTAAAAAAGAGAAATTGAAAACAAAAAACGTTAGAAAACTTTATTTCAGGAACAAAAGTTGCGGCACCAAGAAAGAATAATCAGTACCAATAATTTTCTATGTAAGTAACTTTTACTAACTTTGTAATTATTTCATTACAGATTTCACTATTTCATGTCATATTTTACTGTTTCTTTTGGTTAACTTCACTACCTCTGTAGTACGGCGGCATTTATTTTTGAAGTTTTTCAATTTGTTTCGCATTCCACCTCCCCCCCCCTAAAAAGTGACCAAGGTAATTAAAAAAAAATTCTGTGTACATTTTTTTAAAATATGTCAACGTAAACACAAGCAAGCATTTGAAATAACATACATGGGGATTTCTCAGTCTATATAACCAAAATTTCGGTGGAAATGTAAAAGTGAATGTTAAATCATTAAACTTGAAATGTAGGTATGAATATTAAGTACCAAAACGAGTAAACAAGAAAATAATTTTCAATTTGTCTTAACAATATTTACCCCGTTGAAAATAACTGTTAATAACGTTGTTTTGTGCATTTTTTTCTATTTTCAACGAAGTAAATGTTTTTAAAAAAGTTGAAAGTTATGTTTTTGTAAACCTACTTGTTTCAGTACTTAATATACATATGTATGTACTAAGCTTAAAGATTTTCAATCCACTGCCAGACTTTTAACAAAATTTTGAGTAAAAGATTTAGAAATCTCCATGTATTTTGTATGAGCGATTTCAAGTGCTTGCCAGCACGTGTTAACGTTGACCGATTTACAAAAATTTGCATAGAGAATTTATTTTTAGTTACCTTGATCATTTTTAGGGAGAAGGGGGGGTGGCAAAGAAATTAAAAAAATAAGTGCCTGCCTACTAGAATCTGTAGTGAATTTCACTACAATCAGTAGTGAATTTCACTGCAATCTGTAGTGAATTTCACTATCACTGTAGTTAATTTCACTATCACTGTAGTTGATTTCACTACAGCTAATATTTTCTGTAGTCAATTTCACTACATCTGTAGTGAATTTCACTATCACTGTTATTAATTTCACTATCACTGTAGTGAATTTCACTACAGCTAATATTTTGTGTAGTCAATTTCACTACACCTGTAGTGAATTTCACTATCACAGTAGTTAATTTCACCATCAATGTAGTGAATTTCACTACAGCTAATATTTTGTGTAGTCAATTTCACTACACCTGTAGTGAATTTCACTATCACAGTAGTTAATTTCATCATCACTGTAGTGAATTTCACTACAGTTTATATTTTGTGTAGTCAATTTCACTACACCTGTAGTGAATTTAACTATCACTGTAATTAATTTCACTATCACTGTAGCTAATTTCACTACAGCTAATATTTCGTCTAGTCAATTTCACTACACCTGTAGTGAATTTAACTATCACTGTAGTTAATTTCACTATCACTGTAGTGAATTTCACTACAACTTATATTTTATGTAGTCAATTTGAATTTCATTACCACAGTAGTTAATTTCACTATCACTGTAGTGAATTTCACTACAGCTTATATTTTGTGTAGTCAATTTCACTACACGTGTAGTGAATTTCATTATCACAGTAGTTAATTTCACCATCAATGTAGTGAATTTCATTACAGCTAATATTTTGTGTAGTCAATTTCACTACACCTTAAGTGAATTTCACTATCACTGTAGTGAATTTCACTACAGCTAATATTCCCTGTAGTACATTTCACTACATCTGTAGTGAATTTCACTGTCATTTTTAGAACAGCTGCAATAGATTTCACTGTTTCGTGTAGTCAATTTCCCTACAAGTGCAATGGATCTTAGTTCAACCCAAAATTAGATTTACTGTTTCGTGTAGTGAATTTCACTACTGCTGTAGTCAATTTTACTACAGTTGTCGAAAAAATATTTTACTACAGTCTGTAGTGATTTTGACTACACGTTTAGTAGGTTGAGATTTCACTACATCTGTAGTTAATTTAACTACGGGTTTTAGTGAATTTCACTGCGTTTTTTTATCTGTGTATTCACTTTAAAATTTCATTTCTCAAAAACTTTTGTTGGAAACAACTTTAGTTGAAAAATAAATATAAGAAAAGGATTTTGGATTTAAAGAAAACTTAAACACATTAAAGTATGAGCTTTCGTTGATTTTAAATCATTTTTCCGTTTAATGTAAATTTAACTAAAGTTTAATTCCTATCTTCCCCTACCCTCAGGGGGGAAGATAGAATTTTCCCAAATATATTTTTTTTTTCTTAAAATGAAACCAAAATCATCCCCCAAAATACAAACCATGAATTTGGGGAAACCCCTTTGCGTGGCGTCCATATAACACGATTCCTTGCGTCTTACCTTTTGAAATTTAAACTAAACAGCAGGAAATTGAAATATGAAATGTTGGCTATTATTTGTCCGTCATTTAAGGACCCTAATCTTTAAGATTCCACCAGTAAATCTCAAGTTTTAAGAATTTTAATACCATATCACCCTTTCCAAAACATTTTAATTCAAGAAATTCTACTAAAAGTTCAAATGAATCCTGATTTCTTTTTTTTTTCTCTTCTCTCATATTCATTATCTATTTGAACAAATTCACTCTAAATAATACGAAGAAGACGGTCCTATTTTGAACAATGATTAGTGTATGTTGAACAAAGATAGCTAAAAAACAATTTTCTAGAGAAAAAAAGGGATGCAAAACAAATAAAATAAGACGTCTTATTATTTTTTGATGAACATATGGGTAGAGAGCAGTATTGTCATAAGTGCAGATATATCTGCATTTAGCAGATTTTCAACCCATGCACAGACTTTTGAATTTCGAAAATCTGCGCTACAGATTATGTCTGCACTTGTGCCTTATTTGATATTTTGTTCTTCTTTTGATTCTTTAAAAAATCTTCAAATCTTGCTGTATGCTGTCATCTCAAAGCCCTATTCCATAAAAATAAATCATAATAACTGCACTAACTTTAAAGTAAAATATAAAATGCTTTAAGCATTTAAGTAACTCTATTATTTACATAACAAAGAAACAATGTTATTTTTTTAAATTAAATTTAATCATGTTATTAGAAAAATAATAAGAAAAGCAAACAAATATTTGCAATCTTAAAATATGATTTCAAAAAAATTATTTGTTTATAGCTTTGGAATAGACAACCTACTCATTATTGGTAAAGATTATTTACCTTCTCCTATCAACATTTATAAGCCCGAATAATACTATTGGGGTTTTATTGTCGAAATTAATAATTTTTTTTTTTTGGTTAAGATTTATCAAATAGACGATTTTGACCACTTTTGCATTCAGAACATTTCAGCATTGATTTATTTTTTGATTCAAAATCAATTTGGTAGATCTACGTTTTTGGCAGATATACCCTCTTTAATGCTCAAAGTGTTTTCAATATTGTTTTTGATCGGTTTAACTTACTTATTTTGTGAGAATTTTGTTCAATCAAGGAAATCATCTTCGATTAAAAAAATAACAGACGATATTATACGAATATTACAATGAAAAACAAACATTTTACTTTAAACCGTATTCCATACACCAGGTCCGTTCCGACTCAAACCCAGTACCAACTTGTTTCAGTATATGTTATGTACGAGGTACCAGCAAAAAAAAAACGATTTAACTAGTTGAAATGTCGGTTTATATCGACTTTTGCGCATGTAATAATACTTATTTTGGTTACTAGTTCTTTTAATGCTTAGCTTCGAACTTAGACAAAAAGTCAGCAGCCTAAAAGCAAAGTCGAGAAAAGGATCGACTTTTATCGAGTTTTCGATATTTCTTCCCAATATTTAGTACATAGAAAAAAAGTTGATATAAATTGATTTTTTAACCTGTCGACATTTTTATTTTTAGTTCGATATTTTTTCTATCGTTAATTTCATTCCAACGCAACGTAACTTAAAATACATCGCTCTGCTTAGAATGTTTGAATGAAATCAACAAAAACTCTAATTATACATTCTTGTCTGACTTTTAAACACGAATTTAACAGTTACTATAAATTTTGGATTATGTTTGAAAAACATTTTCTTTTGATCGTATCGATCGTATATTCGATTGATGACAATCCAACGCAAGTTAAGCGTGCTTTTAAACATTATTCCCTAAACTATGAATTAATCACAATATCGGTAAATCAAAGTCAATTTGTTCGTGAAATGATCGTCGTTTTTTTGACGCAGAAAGCGTCATGATAGATAATATGTATTTGTCCTGTTTGTTGAAAATTTGTTTTCATCAACGCCAGTCAATTTACTTGCTAAAGCTTTTGACGTTTACAAACATGTTCTCTGCCTTTTCAGTAATCATCAACTCAATTTTTTTTCCGCTCAGTTGCACCGTAGATATGATCTATTCAAATTCGTGACTTTAGCTAACCAAAGTATTGAACACAGTACTAACGCAGTAGAATTTGTATTTGCATTTTGCGTATTTTGTATGTTTAAATTATCATGAAAAAACCCATTGAGAAGGTTATTTTAAATTTGCACATATTTTAAACATTTTTGAAAGTTCGAAGACCATTTTGCGACTGCATTCAATTTTTTGATCTACGGCCAATACTTCACATGTTCATTTTCAGGCATAAATAAAAACAAATTGTGAAAGCTAAGAATTTGTGTCTTCAATAAAAGAGTGGTTCTAACTACCACAATTTTTGATTGATAAATGAGAAAATTACCCCCTCATTATTATCCCCTTATCAGATAAGAAAAAAAATGTATGCAAACTGTCCCTAAAAACTGTCTTCAAACATAAGATATTAAAAAAATATAAAAAAAATATTAATATTAAGTAAAACATTAAGATTAACATCTCCAAAACAACCTACATATTTTTTGCGTGCACAAAAAATCCATACGAAATATTTTTGGTACACAACCTCAAGATCATATTAAAATTTTGGAATGGATCAAAATTTTGTTTCCAAAACTCAGCTCTACAAAATTTGTGTTTTACACATAAAATTATAAGGTTATTCATGCAACGTCGTAAGTTTACAAATTGTGTTAAAAGTTTGCATGAACGACCTTTGTTATACATTTGATTAAATGCTAGGTAATTCAATCAGAGATAGAGTCACAATGACGTTTAACCAGTTTGGTTTATTTAACGCAACAGAATCCTTTGATAACTTTAACAAAATTGTGTAAATAATTTCCCATACAAAATTTGACTGTTCATTAACCAAAAGATAAATTTAACAAATTTGTAAACTTATCTACGGTCTTACGAAGTTGCATGAATACCCTTAATATAAAAATTTTTAAGCTTTGTCAGCAAATAATAATACAGTAGACGCTCGATTTAGTAAATCTAAAAAATTAACTATAGTGAACACACAAAATTAGTTATAAAAACATATTTTTTTACAAAAATGTCCCGAAAGAATTTAACATTGCTTAAGGACACTGAACAAGTGTTTCTTTTTTTAAACCTCATTAAAAGCTTTGTTTAAAGCTTCAACTCCTGCGAAAAAGGAAACAATCTCGAAAGAGTGAACAGGCTGTTTTTATTACTTCACTATATCGAGCGTCTACTGTATTTTGTTTTAAGATGAATAAAAAGGTAATTGAAAAAAGAAGAAAAAATTACGCCTCTTTTACATTTTCCAAACTTCTCTTTATTTTGTCAAAATTATGTAAACGGAATTTGGAGAATATTGAGAAACAAAATTTCGAAAGAAAGGTTTTGCAAAACAAATTTTGACCTTGCTAAAATTTCGACCCCAACTCTTTATAATTAAAAGAACAATGGTAACATTTGTGGGACCACCAGAAATTAATTCCAAGAAAAGTACAAAAAGCGAAAAAAATTGAAACCGTGTGGATGTGGTCTTTTAACTAATAAATTTATAAGAACTGAATTGGGTATTTGTTTTGGTATAACCCCCCCCCCCCAAGAAATGGAGCTGTATACACCTCTGTGTGCATGTGTTTTAGCTTTGTATATAAACTTTATTATATGTATATATTTATATTATTTATTTGTACATAAACTTTATATACAAAGGTTTTACTAAAGATATGTTATATTAAGGGTATTTATTCATGCAACGTCGTAAGTTTATAAATCGTGTACAATTATAAGTTTACGCAAAGTTTGCATGAACGACCATTTTTATACATTTCATTAAATCCTAGGTAATTCAATCAGAGTAAGAGTCATAGTCGGATACAAGAGGGGGGGGTTATGGGGGTCATGACCCCCCCTGGGGCTTTTCCCAGATATAAACTATTAGACAGATGAATTCAATCATAAACAAAAAGTTTCACTGCTCAAAGGATATAATCCGCCTTCAAATTTATTTTAATTAAATGTGCGTATTTAAAGAGTTAAAACACAAAAATCAAAGTAAAAAGTCCATATCGTGGGCTTCCTGTCAAAACAAATTTCAAATTTGAAAAATTGGTTAGAAGACACAAAACACCAATTTAAAAGGTAATAAAACTGGTTGATAGAGCTAAAAGAAACCATGGCACAGTTACTAGACATTGATATTCGAATTCAGTAATTCTTGTTGACCAAAAGTACATTAAAATGTCATTTAAGGACTTGCTAGGTTTCGACAGAAAGCCGACGATATGTACATCGTTCGTGAAAATAATTCTTCTGCCAGAAAAACAATAAAAGTTTTCATTTCAAGAAAAATTCAGAACTCTACTTTTTGTTTTACCGTAAAAACAATTTGAAATTGATTTGATGATTTTGTGAACATTTCTGATACCGTACACCGAATCAGATGACAAATTTCATGGCATCCCGTATGTGTACTCTTCGAAAGGTTACTGGTCATAAAAGGGCAGGTAGTAACAGTAGATAATTTTTCAGACATAGAATTTTTAAAAAGTAATACTGAACCATGAAAGAACTTTGAAAATTCATTTAAAAAAATGTATGTCACCAATGAATCTAGGTGACCTTTAATAACAATTTAGTGACCTTTGAAAAGAAATATTTGTTTCTTAAGATAACCTTAATAAGGTACCTACAAATTTTGTTCAGTGACCTGGAATGACTTTAAAATCCCATTAGAACAAATCCACAACCAATTAATGTAGCTAGTTGACCTTATCAACGGCCTTTTGAATTGGGCACAAATTACACAACTGTGCAAATGAAAAACTCGTATTCGAGATCTTGCAAATAAAAATCCCGCTAATTATGTGACCACTCAATTTTGAGCAGGTATTTTTACTTAGTGTGAGATATCGTTTTTCAAGATCTATAAATAATGCAGTTTCAATATTTTAGATTTTGGTATCTTGCAAATTTCTCACGTGAAGTGCGAAAAATTGGACGGTACTTGGAAAAACTTTTACAGTTGATTTAAAATTTTCAACTCAACAAATTTATAAAATTAAACTTTTTGGACTTTTTACTGATCGCATACACTCTTTGCAAATATCCAAAATGACATATCGCTTGCTTAATCTCAAAATCAAGGTCAAGCAACCACTAGGCAACTAAGTTGTTAATTACGATCAACTTTTAGTTTCTAGCACTATGAAGTAACTTAAAGCATAGAGCAACTCGAAGACATGAGTGGTAGCAAGCCTTTTTTTATGGAAAACCTACCTCATTTTACTTCGTTTTCCCAAGACTGTAATTGCTTACGCTTTCCCCCTAACTTGGGTGCACCATTTTATTTTGTAATTTTGACGTTTCATGAATTTGTTTTGTTTGGGGGATGTCATTAAGGAAAGTGTCAAGTATAACAAAAGTAGCTGCTAGTTGCCAGGCAAAAGATCAAAATAGATCTTGTAGAATAAATACGATCTTATTGTAAATGAGTTAAGATTTTAAGGGCAAAAATATACTTTTCCTAAACAATATTTTTAGTATCTAGAGGGATGATGGTTCTGGCTTCAATTCCTTAATTAATTAATTTATTTAAAAAAAATATTTTCAATGGAAATAAAATGTACGACTGTATCGCAGGTACTTGCTCTGATGTTCAAGTTGCCTGTAATTAAGAACTTTTAAAATATGCCAGTAATAACATATATAAAGAATATACAAATATATATAATAAGGGTATTTAAATTGTTCTTTTAATTGTTTAACAACTTTTCAAATAGCTTAAGGCTTAAGACCAATTTGATAACTTGAAGAAATATGAATATAAGCACAAACAAAATTAAAATCGTTGTAGCGATTTTCTCAAAAAGCTATTTTTATATTAAATTATTATAATAATTAATTTTAAAATACATTTATAAACTAGTTTCAAAACAATTCATCAACGCGTTCATGGTTGTATAGCAAGTACCGTAATTTTTAAAGGTAAAAGATATCCTCTCCGAAGAATTAAAAAAAAAATTATTTAAAAATTTGAAGAAAATTGCTTCAGTGGTTTAGGCTGTAGGTTGTCAAAGAACAGACAGATAAACAACCAGAGAGAACTATGCCACCCACTTTGCTCGAATACAAAACTGGCCTTATATCGTAAGTAAAATTTTTTTGTTGAATGCAATACTTTACTGAAGTTTTAAGAAACGTGATCCCCCCCCCCCCCGGGGCAAAGTCTGGATCCGCCCTTGGTAAGAGTCACAATGACATTTGGATATGTTTAACCAGTTTGGTTAATTTTACCCATAAAAACCTTTGGTAGGCTAAACCAAATTGTGTAAATCTTTTCTCATACCAAATTTAACTAACCAAAAGATAAACTTAACCAATTTTTAGTTTATCTACAGTTTTACGAATAAATAAAAGATATTAATTTAACTGAAAACATTTATTTTATGTATTATTTACTTATATGCATGTCGGAAGCTATGCTTTCATCGTCAGTAAGCTCTATATAAATAATAATACAATCAAAAATTTTGATTGATGTATACATACAAATAAGTACAAAAAGTCAATACAAACAAAATACACAAACAAATTTACAGTGAATTTAAGGTCAATCATAAAACTTTTTGGCGGTCAGCCATCAGACGAATAGGGGGAATAACATGTAGCATACGAAAACATGCACGTGCCGTATCTATTCGGGACTGGTGGAAGTGTGATCATAGCCTCTTCGCGGCGGCCGCTAGAAACAAGCCTTTTAAAAAGACTTGGCTAGTATGATCAGGCTGGTTCCTCAGGTTGGCGACAGGTTAATTCCCTGTCCCGTAAAACTAAGAATTATGAGACTGACAACAAGCCTCGGAAACGGACAGATCTCACGACGACAAGCTTTGCTACGAAAACGGACACACGATTTACGAATTTTCTTATGGAACGTTCCCTCGCTCTATAGAGCTCGAGCTGTTCAGCAGCTAGCCGATGCCCTATCAGAATATAAAGCTGACATAACAGCATTACAAGAAATCAGATGGACAGGGAATGGTGTTCTACAGAAGAAGGAATATGACGTATATTACAGCTGTCATACAAAACACCATGTGCTCGGGGTAGGCTTCCTAGTCAGCGAAAAAATGAAGTCTACCATCATCGGCTTTAACGCTATAAGCGAAAGGCTATGCACTCTCCGCGTGCGAGGCAAATTTACAAACATCAGCCTCATTAACGTTCACGGACCTACGAAGGAGTCCTCAGACGAAGAAAAAGAGACTTACTACGAACAAGTCGTGAGGGCTCTCAATGCATGCCCAAGGTATGACGTCAAAATCATCCTTGGGGATTTGAACGCAAAAATAGGTCGGGAGCCGGTATTCAGGCATTACGCAGGCACCCATAGTTTGCATGAGAACACTAATGACAAAGGACTTCGAGTCTTAGAATTGGCAGCATCGAAAAACATGGTCGTTGCGAGTACCAGGTTCCCGCGTAAAGATATCTACAAAGCCACCTGGGTATCACCTGATGGAGTCACTCGTAACCAAATAGACCACGTGTTGATAGACCGTCGCCACTACTTGAACCTGATGACGGTACGTACGTACCGAGGTGCCAATATCGACTCGGATCACTATCTTGTTGGTATGGTTTTCCGAGGGCGGATTGCCTTGCGGTAACGCATTGCATCCGCCGATCAGGTTCGAATCAACACGGCTACCCTACGCAATGAAAACACCAGTAACATCTTCGGTAATGCGTTACGACTAGCCCTAGAATCACTCGATTTAGGGAGAGTAAGTCCTGGAGCCAGTATGCTGGGCGTAGATGAGAAGTGGACACGCCTTAAGAATACTGTCATTAGTACTGCCAACTCCATCTTAGGCAGCAGTCATAGAAATCGGAACGACTGGTTTGATGATGAATGCAAACTAGCGACTGAACGTAAGAATGTTGCGTACCGAGCAATGCAACAATCTCATAGAACGCGGGCACGCGAAGAGGAATATAAAGAGCTCAGAAGAACAGAAAAACGGCTTCACAGACAGAAAAAATCAGCCTGGGAGAAGAACCTAATCTGTGAAATAGAGAACAGCCGAGAGCGAGGTCCGCACCAGGCGCGGAAGTTCTACCAATCCGTCCGAAACATGACGCAGTACACACCACGCTGCACATACTGCAAGGATGGAGAGGGAAATCTGATCACCGATCTACAAAGCATACTGGAGCGATGGGAAGTGTACTTTAATGAATTGCTAAATGGTCAGCTCACAGCAGAGGTGGAGGCTACACTACTTCAAGATGAACACCCTATGCTACCGCCACCAAGCATAGAAGAGGTTGAGAAGGCTATAAAACGGCTCAAACGAAACAAAGCCCCGGGAGCCGATGGCATACCAGCCAAATTATTCCACCACGGCGGGCCAGCCTTACGTCAAGCAATTCATGATATCATAGTGCACGTATGGGAGCATGAAGAAATGCCAGAAGACTGGCGAAAAGGTATCATATGCCCCATACATAAGAAGGGAGATGTCACAACGTGCAGCAATTATAGAGGTATCACGTTGTTGAGTACCGCCTATAAGATACTCTCCTCTATCCTACAAGACCGGATAATCCCATACGCTAAAACAATCATCGGCCAATATCAGTGTGGTGTCATTCCAGGCAAATCAACAACTGATCAGATCCTTACCATTAGGCAGGCGATGGAAAAATGTCTTGAATTCAACATTCCAACATACCATGTGTTTATAGACTTTAAGGCCGCCTATGATAGCATAGCCAGGGTAGAACCTTACAAAGCCATGAGAGAATTCGCCATCCCAAATAAATTGACACGACTATGTAGGTTGACCATGACCAACGTAACAAGCCAAGTAAAATAGCCGGATTGCTATCCAGACCAATCAACATCTTTAATGGACTCCGACAAGGGGATGGTTTGGCCTGCCTCCTCTTCAACCTGGCGTTGGAGAAAGCAATCCGTGACTCTGGCACGGCAACAAGAGGGACCATCGTCAACAGGTCCAGCCAGATACTGGCTTACGCAGACGACATCGACATCATCGGAAGAACCGAACAAGCTGTACACGATTCCTTCATCCAGATCGAGCAGGCGGCACAAAGTCTGGGGCTGCACATTAGTGAAGGTAAAACAAAGTACATGGTGGCGTCGAATGCGAGAAGAACAGTTGGTCAAACAATCAAGGTAGCGGAGCACGAATTTGAAGTGGTGCAATCCTTTAAATACCTTGGGTCAACAGTAGCAGCCAATAACAATATAGAAGAAGAAATACGCGGGCGGCTTCTCAAATCCAACAGAGCCTACTACAGTCTCTCAAAGCTATTCAAATCTAGAAATCTAACCATAACTTCAAAACTGCTGCTGTACAGGACCATGGTCCTGCCAGTACTCATGTATGGATCCGAGACTTGGGTGCTTAGCAAAAGGCACTGTGAACTCTTAGCCGCGTTCGAGAGAAAAGTCTTACGGAGAATTGTTGGCCCCATATGTGAGGAAGGACGATTCCGGAGACGGTACAACCATGCAGCGTGGTAGACCATGCTTGCGCTGGAGAGATGGCGTAGACCAGGACACCCGAAGCCTTGGGGTGCGCAACTGGATGGCGTCGGCTCGAGACCGGGATAGGTGGAGAGACTTGTTGAAAGAGGCCAGGACCGGACCCCGGTTGTCGAGCCGATGATGATGATGATAAAACTTTTTGAAAATTGGATCTCTTATTGGTTCACTATCGCTATTTATTAAATTATTTTTATTTTTAAATATATACAGAGATTCAAAAGCATCTAATTCAAAAGGATTATTTACGTTACGAATTAACTTTAAATTTTGTAAGCTAAGATTATGATTATTATCAAGTATGTGTTGTGCTACACTCACCTTTTCAGGTTCATTGTATTTAAAATGTGCACAATGTGCTTTAAATCTTTTAAAAATTGGTCTTCTTTTCTATCCTATATTCCTTTTTACAATCATTACATCTAATAGAATAAATTCCTGATTGTTGAAAATTTTTAATTTTGTCTTTTGATCCACGTATTCGATTTTTTAATTTTATCTACTACACTGGCTTATGTTGATGTTTTGTCTACTAAAAATTGGTTTTAACTTTGATGTATTATCTGGATAGAAATTAAATTTTGACCATTTCTTTTCTTCATCTTTGGTTCATTTTTCTGATTAAAGCTTAAGTTGCAAGGCTGGTTAAATTTTAAGGGCCTATGTTGAATGTGAACCACACCTAAACATCAAGTTTTTTTCTGCATTTTATTTGACATTTCTCAACTTCAGACTAATTCAATTTAAGCCATGGAAAGCTACACAATCGAGCAACGCGTTAAAGTTATTAAGGCTTATTTTGAGAATTATTATTAGTTATTTTTTCGAGGCACATTATCACCTCAGTGGATTCATCACTAAACAGAATTGCCGCATTTGGGCGAATGATAATCCAAGAGTGATTGTTAAAAAACCAAAGCATCCACAAAGAGTGACCGTTTGGTGCGGCTAGGGTGGGGCTGGCGGCATTATCGGGCCGTATTTTTTCCAAAATGAGGCTGGTCAGGCAGTTACTGTGAATGGTGTTCGCTATCGTAAGATTATAATGAACTTTTTAAGGCCCAAATTGGAAGATATGTATGGGGACGATAAGTTGTTTCAACCGCACGGTGCTACTTGCCACACAGCTAACGAAACAATGGCTCTTTTGCGCAACTAATTCAATGGCCGTATTACTTCATTTCGTGGCGTTCTCAATCGGCCGACAAGATCATGTGATTTAACACCGTTGGATTTCTTTTTTTGGAGTTTTTTGAAAGAAAAGGTGTACATCGATAAGCCAGCACCAATTCAAAAGCTAAAAGATGAGATAAATCGGCACATTAACGGCATAGAACCTCAATTAAGCATCATCGAAAATTTGGACCATCGGATGGAGGTGTGCTGCCGAGGTAGCTTGGCGGCCATTTGACCGATATTTTGTTCCATACATAATTGAACCGTGCCAATATTATCATAGTAAAAAGAAATGACAGTAATTTCCTATATAATTAGTGTTTTATTCAAAATCAACATCGGCCCTTAAAATTTAACCACCCTTTATAATTTTTTAGGTTTTATTTTCTTCTATGTGCAATTATAAGATCATCTATTAATTTTATTGTATAAACATTTATCTTAGCAATTTCTTTGATTTTTCATAATTCAATACATTCTCTTTCTTTTGTCATCGGGATGATTAATGCTCTAAAGATCATTGAATGGAAAGCTGATAGTTTATGTTCGAATGAATGAAAAGAATCCGATGTTATATATCTAAGAGTATTTGAAGGTTTTCGATAATTATCAAACTTGAAATTTCACCTCTTAGAATTATAGATAAATCTAAATAACTTAATCTTCCGTTTACTTCTTCTTCGTAAGTAAATTTTATTGTTGGATATTCTGTTTTATACAGCAAGTTTATTAGACTTCGAATTTCATGTATTTTTCACCATGGCCCACACATCATCTATGTATCTGAACCAAATTCTTGGGAAATTTTTTTCGTTATTCATGTTTGTTTCTAAATGTGACATGAACGAATTTGCTAAAAATGGACTTGAATGTGAGCCCATACAGCAACCAAATTTGTGTCGATAGAATCTTGGGATAACACACCTTATCAAAGGCTAATGCCTCGCTATAAAGATATAAAATATCCGCAATAAGAGATTTAGTGAAAGAGAAACGAAAAGCACGTAAAAAATGAAAGCAAACCCGTACTACTCAAAACAAAGCTCATTTTAATCGCTTGAGTAATATGCTAAAAACGGCGATATCAGATTTCAAAAACCTTGAAGTTGAAAATTACATTGAAGGCTTGACAGCGGGAAGAGAATCCAACTACTCACTTTGGAAAGCTATAAAAACAACGAAAAAACCAAAGCTTCCAGTGCCCCCGATTAAGAAAAGCCAAAATGAATGGGCTAAAAGTTCCAAAGAAAAAGCGACGGTATTTGCCGATTACTAAGAGAAAACATTTAAGCCGTTCGATGGGCAAGAATTCAACGAAAATAAGAAAATACATAACGAGAAATGCTACACTTACCGAATTAAAAACAGAAATAAAGAAGCTTAAGTCAAACAAAGCACCAGGATATGACTTCATAACGGCAGAGATTTTAAAAATGCTCCCTCGTAAAGGGTTTATTAACCTCCTTTACATAATAAATGCCGCTCTAAGGTTAGAATATGTTCCGAGCCAATGGAAAGTTGCGGAAGTGATAATGGTTTTGAAACCTGGCAAACCATCTCACGAAAAGAAGTCTTACAGGCCGATTTCGCTTCTACCAATAATAATACCAATAAAATCCTGCGGATTTAGAAGCAAGCATTCGACAATTGATCAAGTGCATAGAATTACTGACGTAATTGAAAGAGCTCTTGAAGAAAAGAAAATCTGTTCGACTGTCTTTTTGGACGTGTCGCAGGCGTTTGACAAGGTGTAGCACGAAGGCCTAAAATCCAAATTAAGACAAGTTCTGCCTGAAGGACTAAACGGATATCTAAATGAAAAACTTTTTCTTGTAAGACACGGAAATGACTATTCTGATTTCAAAGAAATAGTGGCTGGGGTACCACAAGGAAGTGTATTAGGTCCAGTTCTGTACCTTTTATTTACACGCGATATACCTCAAACAGATGACACTATTGTAGTCACGTTTGCTGATGATACTGCAATACTAGCAGTAGGCAAAACGATTAGCGAAGCTACAATTAAATTACAAAATGCTCTTAATAATGTTAATGAGTGAACGAAAATATGGCGAATAGCGCTCAATGAACAAAAGTCATTCAAAGCTTAGTATTGAAAATAAAATGATTTTATATCGACAGGTTCTTAAACCTGTTTGGACTTATGGTATACAACTTTGGGGTTGTACCTGCGATACAAACTTAAATAACTTACAAACGTTTGAAAATAATTTGCTTAGGTCATTTGTAAATGCTCCGTGGTATATAAGAAACGAAGATCTTCACAGGGATCTCGGGATTCCTACGGTCCGGGACGAAATAAAAAAAAATAGAAATCGACTAATTCAACGATTATTGACATTCTTGACGAGTCGAATTTAGTACGCCGTCTGCGAAGAACAAAACCTTCCGACTTGGTGTGGTGAACAGAAACCCGCTTTAAAATCGCGGATTAAGCAGGAACTGTCACCGGAAAGTAACCTGCAACACGTTACTTAACTTCGTTAAAAATAAATTGCTAATTAATAAGTTTCAACTTAGTTGCAATCGGGAAGTGGAGGTGGTTTTAGTGTAGTAAGAATCTCACACTTCTATGAGCACGCGTTTTTTGGTCCTCATAGAGCCTGATATGCAGGTTTTGCACCTACCCACGGGAAAATAACCACACAAAAAAATTAAATCTTTGATTAAATTGGAACCAGTTTTTATCCATACATAATATTTTGTAAGGTTGGTCAGTTCATGGAAGTTACATGAATAGGGGAAACAAGGGTACATTTGACAATTAATTTTGAAAAGCCTGTATTTCCGGAAACTTTCGATGGATTCCAATTTTTTTTGTATTTGGTGCATTGATTATTCGAGGTTATACTTAAAGATACATTTTTTGTTTTATATCAAACTTAACATTTAAAATGTTTGTTTTTCTAAAAAAAGTCATTATGTCGAACGTGTCCTGGGATCATGGCACCTTTGACTTTACAGGGGGAACATTTGACAATAGCAGATTTTACCCAACATCGTGTGCATTATATTCCAAAAAGTATCGTTTGCTGTTGTTTGAATCGAAGGAAAAGCTAAAAATCAGTTTTTAACAGTTTATTTAACAATATAAAAAAATAAATCAATAAATTCAATCATAAGTAGAAAAAAAAACAAGAAACATTAATTATTTCATGGACTATCAGTCCATTGATAAGTATAATAAAAATAATAGAAAGGAACTTTTTTTGTATAGCTTATTTAATATATAATTTGCCAAAGTCAACATCAAATAAATACTTTTGTCGACAGCGGGAAGTTGAGGCTGGATTTTTTGGGTTTGGCAGTTTGTACTTGATCTCGTTTCTTAAAGTCAAAGAAACATCTTCAACGTTTGGTTTGATAAAAACCCAACCTAACAGTGATGATTTTCGTAGATAATTAACAGTGTAAGTAGAATCGCTGTGCACTTCTGTAATTTTCCCAGCATACAAAAATGGCTTCTTAGAATTTTCGCGAAATTGCACTAGAACATAGTGTCCGTCTTCCAGTGTCTCATCATTTTATAGTTAGTATTCATAAATCTGAGTTTTTCCAATTGGAAATTTTCTTAGTCAGAAATAAAACAGTTAGATTTGTCCGAGTCAGCATAGATAATGCTTTTATCACTTTCATCCGTTCATGAATTCAATTCAATTGGGAGCGTTCTTTTAGAAACTTTTCTTTCGGCTTTTTTTCACCTTTATCTACAAGTTTAAGAAAGAGTTTAGCGTTTCGTGCATTTTTATTGACTTCATTTTCTTCTGCTCGAAGCTTTTCCGTGGAGCTTGTTAGGATTCGCGAATATCCACTCATTGGTATAATATTGATTGATTGATAATAATACAATCCCATTATCACGGCAGTAGCCGATCCTTTGAAGACTGCAGTGTGATGCATGGTTATCGAGAAGAATCAAAATGTTCCTTTGAACAATTGGTGAAGCGTTGGATATCTCTTAGCAGTTCGATGAAGAGTTCGGAAATCATCCATCCAGATTTCGAGCCAAAAATAAGTGATCCAGGAAAGCAACCATTTGAAAATCTTTCATTAAGGCGCATGCGAGGGAACACATATGCTGGTGGCAAATGACTTCAACTGGCATTAACTATGCCTACCATTGTCACCAAACACTCACGCTCTGCTGATGCTGCCTGAGAAACAGATCGCTGGCCCTTTGCAGCTAGGAAAGTAAAGGTAAAGGTTGAAATAATAAGTATATATTGAATATGAATTAATGTTTTGTAGGTATTTTTTACCTTTGGTGAGTCCATGACCGTTGTTACACTGGTTTTATCTAAGTTGTATATGTCTTTTGGTTCAAATGAATATTTTGCATACATTTCTGCAAGGTTTTTGAAGAAGCCATCAATCGCTGATTTTGTATAACCTTTAAGCCTGGCTAAGCTCCTATTTTCGGGTTTTCGTAGTGAAAGCTGCGGATTTCTTTTCATAAAACCGTAAAGCAAATCGTCTCCAGCTTTTTTTGAAATTTCCCAACTTGGTGGACAGGTTATGTTATTAGCCTTAATAAAGTTATGTACAAATATCTTAAAAGTTTCATATGATAATACATATGCGTAAAAGGAACACTTTTTCACATATTCTACCAATTCTTTTTCTTGCAACTTCGTAAGGGTTTGTTGAGCCGTGTATTTTGATTGAAAAGTGAAATCTTCATCGCAACTTTCATGGCCCGAATCCGACCAATATTTCAAGGGGTCCTGTTTTTTCATTCGCATTATCAATGTGGTTCTCTTCACTCCATATTTTTCAGCAGATGATGTTGATGTCTCAAGTTTTTTCGTATATTTAAAATAGCTCTCCTCACTTTTTCTTCATCAATTGCACTTGTACATATTTGTTTTTCTCTTATAGTTTCGAACCATAGCTGCAATGAAAATATTAACAATAGAAAATCAAAAACGCAAATATAAACATAATGGGGCACATTTAACATTTTTTATATGTGCCCCCATTGCAAAAGTCAAATGTGCCCCAAAGGTACTCTATTATTTTTTTTTTTTTTTTTTTTAATAATTAATATTGTACTTTAACAAAACTGACTTAAGTTAATTAACAATTACTAATAATGCTATCATAATATTGTCTCACTATAAAAAAAAAACCCTTTTGTTAAGTTCACAAGTTTCTTACTTACCGGTGATCAAAAATAACATAAAAAAAAAGAAAAATACGTAAGAACACGTTCTAAGTCGCGAAGAGTTGAAGTATGACTGCCAAAGTTCATAACGTTCCTTTAAATCAAATTAGGTTTACTTACCAACTTATCTTATTTAAGGCTGCTTTCACACCAAAAATCGCAAAGTCAAATGTGCCCCGTTGTCAAATGTACCCCAGTTTACCATACCCTTATTATCTTTGGTTTTAGGTACTAGTGCGTGAGGATAGTTTGAGAATTTATATTATGGCAAGAAGCAAGGTCATTTGGAAGGATATTAAGTATTATGTGTATGTTTGCATTTTTTTTAGATAACACGGCTGTTTTTGTCTTATTTAAAGTGGCTGTGCTCAAAATATCAGTGTTGTTCTAGTAATAAGCTCATAACTTGAGTTCTCATGGTCTTCAAGATTAAGGTCTTAAAATCACGGGAAAAAAACGCTGCATTTATGGGTAAAAATATTTATCCAAAAATATATGATTTTCATGTAGAAGGTCAAAAAACCATCTACAACAATGCATCTGAAACGGGAAGTTACTGAGAAATTTCTATTTCTATAACTAAATGTAAAAAGGCGTGCAAATGTACTATCTTGTTGTGATAACAGTGAGATAAGGTTCTTTAGTTTGCAGCTGTTTTAATCTTACATCGTTTTCCTTTTTCAAATTATTCATGCAACGTCACTGGTATACAAAAACATTAATATACGTGGGATTTTCTAGCAAAACTTTAGAAAAGGAAGTCGCTTGAGCACAACCTCCCATTATCTAAGAGGTTGAAATTATGTGAAGATAACATAATTGCTATAGGCAATAAAATTCTTAAAAAAATCATGTTTTTTGAAACAGCCCAACAAACATACAAAGCTTTATGTACATAAGCTTTGTTTTGTTTGTTTGCTTTATGTACATAAGCTTTGTATGTTTGTATATGTATATAAGTATATAAATTGATCCGAGTAATAAGATAAAAATGATTTAATTTATCTTAGTTTTCAACTTTTTCATGTCAGTTCTGTTACAAGAAACATGATACATAATGTACTCTCTAGCAAAGAGGTGCCTAAGTGACCTTTGCTTTTATTCAGTTTATCTGTAAGAAAATTGATTTTTTCTCTACCCATTTGAGTTTGCCCTTTATATAAATTCCAGGTGCAGTAATCATGAACAAAACAAGATTACCTTCACAAATGTCTTATGCCTCAACACTATACTCTAATATTTAAACAAGCTCAACCTAGAAATTAAAAAAATAGTTATTCAACCCCCTTTCAGAATTTCTCACGTAAACCAGTTTCTATATTTAAAAACCTATTCGTGTGGGAAAATCCATTTCTCAACCGGTAAATATCATACCGGTGATTGAAAATACTTGTATAATATTTTAATCTCTTGACCTTATGGTTAAGGGTAATAATCTTAACGAAACCAAATTCAAAAGATCTACGAAATATCCTGCTACGGAAAATTAATTTGTATACCAACGACAGTCAAAGGTCCCGAATAAGGACATTCATAAACCGATCAAGGCTGGCGTCTGCCACGTTCTTTTGAACTCACGTGCCTTCCGGTAAACGCTTGCTATAAAAAAGGTTAATTGTTGAAGAGTAAAAAATGTTCGACGGTGAATCATTCCACTTTTTAAATTTCTCGTGTATATAACTATAAGAGAAGAGAAAGTGGAACAAAATCCTCAGCTGGCCATGCACGACCGTTTGAAATTTAATCCATCTGATCCAATAGGCTCAGTTAGCTTTCAAATTGGCTAGAAATCCAAACGGATCGGTGACCGATCCACACCACACATGACCGATTTTAGATCAACACGGGGCTATTTGGCTCTGTGGTGTATGGCCAGCTTTAAAACTACAAAATGAGCCATTATTCAAACATATCTACTTTTATTGTATGTGATGGTTGTGATGTTTTCTATTTAAGTTTTATTTTGTTCAACCTGAAAGAAAATATGAAGTCAATGAAAGTTTTTTTTTTGTTATGTTTTTATGTTTTGTAATTGTTTCTCCTTGTAACTACGCCTTTTTGGTGCCGTGACATAAGACCAAATTTTAAACATGTTTCATTCTCCAAAAGTGATGATAGCCAAATTTTAAGAGCCTAATGTCGATTTACAAAGTGACAAGGCCAAATTTGTTTGTGACTCAAAACCAAACGTAAAATGTTTTGTTAAAAAAATAAATATTAAGGGTATCCATGCAGCTTCATAAAACCCTAGATAAGTTTACAAATTGGTTAAGTTTATCTTTTGGTTAATGAACTGTAAAATTTTGAATGGGAAATGATTTACACAATTTGGTTAAACTTATTAAAGGATTTTGTTGCGCAAAATTAACCAAACTGGTTAAACTTATCCAAACGTCATTGTGACTCTTACTTTGATTGAATTAAGTAGCATTTTATCAAATGTTTAAAAAATGTCGTTCATGCAAACTTAGCGTAAACTTATCATTTTACACAATTGGTAAACTTACCACGTTGCATGAATACCCTTATTGTTTTTTTCAGAAATTGATACATTTTATTTTATGGGATATATATTTGCTTTTTTACGAGTTCATTATTTAGGCGTATAAACAGTGAGATGAAACCCTTCTGCTTGGGCACACTACAAGATTTGGGATAGGTGTGAGGTTGAGAGTATGCAAAGTTCTTTTTGCATTTAAACCACTAGACAGTAACACCTCAAAGTGAGATCACCAAAAATACTGTAGAATAATATACTAGGGTGATTGGTGTAAGGTACACCAAAACCAAGCTGGAGCTTGGTTAGGCTAAGACAAGAAAAAAAATGTATAAGAGAGGGGTCTTTTTTTCAAATTCATTTTAATTTTTCAATTTTCTTAAAACTATCTTAAGGCTAAACAAAAATTCATAAAAACTAGCCTACTTATCAATATCTTAATACTAACTTACTGGCCCCAATCGGGCGCTCTAAGTTAAACAATATAATAACTTAATGCTAATGTCTTTCGGCCTAAAATCCATCTTAATACTAAAATTTAGGTTGGTTTTTATTTTCGACCGAGAACAATTTGCAAAAAACTCAGTATCTATATCTTTATATTTTCGGTTTTATATAAAACTTACAAACTACATAAAACTAAATAGAAGTTAAATAAAACTACTTAAAGCTACTTAAAACTACTTATGAACTACTTACAAACTACCTCCAGACTACTTATAAGCTAGAACAACCACAGCAAGCATTTTTTTTAAAATTATTTTTTTTTTGTGATGTTTTATATACGTTTGTTATATACTGTTTTTTTTTTTTTTTTTTTTTAAGTGCACCCAGTGGACAGTCAGTCCCTACTTAAATCTAACCTTAATCTATGTAGGTCAACTTTTAAATGTCTGAAGGAACTTCCTGTTCATTTTTCAACCACCAGAACTAGTTCTCCTGATGCTTTACCCTATCTCTTCGGTCCCGTTCGGACACAGTCCTACTGAACCGAAGGTACCCAGCTCCGTCTTGTTCGAGGACATCCCGATTGTAAAGGGGCCGCCGATCTACAGTTCTACGGCCGACGTGGTAGATAAGTGGAACCGCCGCTCTATCCTGGATCAACCCTCGACTGTCTAGATAGAGGAATGCATCGGGTGGAATAAGGCATCCTAGACGCACACTCTCGTAGTATTCGTAATTAGAGTAATAAGCCCCAAAAATTAAGCTGTTGCTCGAGGACAACGCTGTTGCAATGTAACCCCAAATAAGATTCAGCAAGAAATTATCTATACTGTTTATATTGGCACCGTTGTATAGAACCAGGTTGGAATAATAATGTTTGTACTCCGATTCTGGTGTTCTGTGCAACCCAAGGCAGCGTCTAAGACACCTCTCAAACACCCGAATCTTTTCCATTTAAGATGGGGCAACGTTGAACCAAACCGGGCATCAATAGGCAATCATTGGCCGGATGAGGACCATGACGCAAATCACCTTCACCATGCTATCAAGCCGGCTGATATAAAACAACTGTTTCGTCAGGACTAACGCTCCCCTAGCCCTGGCCACAGCAGCCTTTGTATGTCTGTCGAAATACAAATACTGATCCATCCAGATGCCAAGGTACTTTCCTACACTTTTACTTGCCAGTGGATGTCCATTTGGCCCTACAATCACCCTCTTGCGCCAGTTCTTTCTCGTTTCCCTTGTGACTCCGCGCAACGGAGTCCTAAACAACATAGTTTCTGAATTCTGATAGTTGATTTCAACTTCCAGTCATCACAATATCGCTGAATCTCATCAAAATCACGCTGCAAAAGAATTCTGATGTGGAGAAGGGTCTATTTCCCCCCGTTTAGGCAGGAGGGGCAATTTTCTTAAAAATTGACTTAAAACAGAAAAAAAATATTTAAGAACAACGGTATAATTTACAATATCATGCTATACCTTTTTGGAAAGCCAGAAATCTCGTTTTTGATTTTCATTTTAAATTAAGTTGTTTTAGTGAACAGTTTTTAGTTTTTGAGAAGTAAAAAAGAAATTAAAAGTACTTTTTTCCAAAGAAAACACTTTTTTTGTTTTCCCAAGTTTGATCTGCTCAGGTCAATTATAAAACTAGCGGTTTACCCCTTTTTTATTTTTTCTTGCATACCATCTAGAGCAAAAAATAAAAAAATAATCTGGATTAATTAGATTTCACCTTTTTTTTATTGATTCATGTGTTCAATTTAACAAGATTGACCTGCACGTCTACCTGTTACCCAAATAAATAGGACTACCTATATCAAATAGAAAAACAAATGTGTTTAACCTAACCACACTGTTATATTATTATATAGTGTCCCCCACTATTCACTTTTTTCAAGACTTCATAACCGTCTTCGGGAACATGGAGTGCTGTAGACTAAAGGAGAAAAGGTCATCTAGTGTATCAACAGACATAGAGGAACGGATTTTGGATTTGGTACGACGTAATCCCACCCTTAGCACCAGAAGAATAGCAACTATGCTTGGATTGCCCAAAGCAGGGTAGTGATTCATGCCGATGACCTCCATAGAAACTGGCTGAATAATCATTTAAGCGACCGATGGATAGGAAAGGAGGGTCCCACCGAATGGCCACCAGGATCACCAGATTTAACTCCTTTGGATTTTTAAGCTTGGGGATACATGAAGAACTATGTATATGAAGTTAAAATTTCTTCTTTGGAGCAAATTAAACAACGCATTGAAGTTGGTGGAGTCAATTTGCAGAAGAATTTGGCGGACTTAAATTTATCTGCAGCCATAAGAAGAAGATACAACCTTTGCCTTCTAAATAGTGGGGATCATATCGAAAATTCCTTATACCATCATTTATTTTAATTAGCACAGATATTAAAATTATTACTAGTTAATAAAGTTATATTTTGTATTACTTGCTTATAAAACTAATGGTATTTATGCAAAGATAGAACAAAAAAAGTGTTTTTCTTGGAAAAAACTAAGATACATTTTAATATCCGGTTTTCTTTTTTTTAATTTTTTTTTTCAAAATTTCGAGTTTTTTATCATGTTGCAATTTCTTCTAATTCTTTCTTTTGTCCAGGTACAACAGTTACAAGTGACATATGTAGGTTAGGTTAGGTTAGGTTAAAGGGGTGATAATACGTAAAGCCGCATCATCTCACTCGGATCTCGTCGGATCCATTGCACTGCCCAGGGTAAAGATGGAAGTGAGGAGGGATAGGGACGAGGTTAAGAGGGAGTTTTAGATGGGGGAGGCCTCCCTAACCATCCTGAGTTTTGAATGAATTTCAGGATGTTTTTTAGTGGCAAGACAGAGATGTCATCTTGACATCCTCTACATAAATTCGATGAGCTGATGCCCATTCTATTTATGTGGATTCCCATTGAATTCTGACCAGTTTTGACTCCAACTATGAGAGATAATTGAGGCCTGCTTAGCTTGAGTAAATATTCAGTTTTTTTCCTAGAAATATTTGGCTAAAGGTTCCTTGAAACCCGACAAGTGTCGATAGATGATCATCTGACACTTGCAGCTTCCAAGAAACCTTCATGTATTCTATTTTTTCTTGTTCCAGTGGCATGAGCACCGAGGCTTTTATTTGGCTTGGATCAAGAGATGATCTGCTTTTTGTCAGTTCATCTGCCATTTCGTTCCCATGAATATCTCTATGTCCCGGGACCCATTTTTTTTTTTTTTTTTTTGTATATTCATTTTTATTTTTCAATTATCTTAGAACTATCTTAAAGCTAGACAAAAATTCATAAAAACTAGCCTACTTATCAATATCTTAAAACTAACTTACTGGCCCCATTCGGGAGCTCTAAGTTAAACTAGAATAACTTAATGCTAATGCCTTTCGGCCTAAGAACTATCTTAATACTACATCCAGGTCGGTTTTATTTTTTACCGAGAAGAATTTCACAAAAAAACTCGGTATCTATGTCTTTATTTTTTGGTTTTATATAAAACTTACAAACTACATAAAACTAGATTAAAGCTAATTAAAACTACTTAAAACTACTTACAACTAATCTTAAACTAATTACAACCTACTTATAAGCTACTTACAAACTAGAACAGCCACAGCAAGCATTTTCCGGTTTTTATATTTTTTTTGTATTTTTGTTGATTTTATAATTTTTTTGGTGTTTTTTTTTTTTTTTTTTTTTTGGTGCCACCCTGACTGTCCCTACTTAAAACTAACTACCTAAACCTATGTAAGTCGGCCATACAAGAGAAAATAGCAAGGTCAACTATTAAATGTCTGAAGGAACTTCATCTTCGTTTTTCAACCACCAGAACTGGTTCTCCTGTTTTACCCTATCTCTTCGGTCCCGTTCGGACACAGTCCTACTGAACCGAAGGTGCTCAGCTCCCTCTTGTGCGAGGACGTCTCGACTGTAAAGGAGCCGCCGATCCACAGTTCTACGGCCGACGTGGTAGATTAGCGGAACCGCCGCTCTATCCTGGATCAACCCTCGACTGTCTAGGTGGAGGAATGCATCGGGCGGAATAAAGCCGCTTAGACGCACACTCTCGTAGTATTCGTTGTTGGGGTAATAAGCCCCAAAAATTAAGCTGTTAGACGAGGACATCGCTCTTGCAATGTGACCTCGAATAAGCTTCAGCAAGAAATTATCTATCCTGTTTATGTTGGCCCCGTTGTATAGAGCCAGGTTGGAATAGTAGTGTTTGTACTCCGACTCTGGTGTTCTGTGCAATCCAAGGCAGCGTCGAAGACACTGCCTCTCAAACACCCGAATCTTTTCCATTTGAGATGGGGCAACGTTGAACCAAACCGGGCACCCATAGGCAATCATCGGCCGGATAAGGGCCATGTAGCAAATCACCTTCACCCTGCTGTCAAGCCGGCTGCTATAAAACAACCGTTTCGTCAGAGCAAAGGCTCCCCTAGCCCTGGCAAGAGCAGCATTTATATGTCTGTCGAAATACAAATACTGATCCATCCAGATGCCAAGGTACTTTACTACACTTTTACTCGCCAGTGGATGTCCATTTGGCCCTACGATCACCAGCTTGTGCCAGTTCTTTCTCGTATCCCTTGTGGCTCCACGCAACGGAGTCCTAAACAAGATAGTTTCTGATTTCTGGAAGTTGATTTTCAACTTCCAGTCATCGCAATATCGCTGAATCTTCTCGAAGTCACGCTGCAAAAGAATCCTGATGACCTCGATTCTTGGAGCTGTTCTGTACGCAATTAGATCGTCGGCATACGCAATTGCCTGAGTTAGACTACTTATCAGATCGCTGGTGTAAATGCTGAATAGAATCGGCGAGTTGACCGCTCCCTGCTGAAGACCATTTTTAATATTAAAGGTTGTGGCAGAAGTTACATTGCCACTTTTGACAACAAACTTTCTGCCATTGAGCATATCATAAAGCATATATAACAGTGGTTTACTAATGCCAAGTCTGGTCAGCTTTAGATAAAGACCCTCTAACCATACGGTGTCGAAGGCCTTCTCCAAATCAACCAGACAGGCACCCGTACACTGCTTCTTAGATTTGTTCCATTGGACATCAGAAACGAGTTTCGACGCGGCATGAATAGTGTCATGTCCCGCCTTAAAACCGAACTGATTGTCCGGTATGATATTATTGTCCTCTGCCCACTTAGACAGAGCTCTATTGATAACTTTTTCGAATACCTTGCTGATACTCGGAAGAAGACTTATCGACCGGAGATTCGCCGGATTGGAGTTGTCCTTTCCCTTTTTCGGGAGAGGATGCACCACAGCTGTCTTCCACCGCACTGGATAATATGCATTATTCAGAGCGTTGTTAAACAGAGTGGTATAAATGTCTACTGCTTCTTGAGGTAAATGTCGAAGTACAACGTTGGATATGCCATCGACTCCTGCTGACTTCTTCTTCTTTAATGAATCGAAGATGAGCTGGAGCTCCACCTTCGTAATTAACAGGGAGCTGGGCCCATTTCGCTCGGCGATTATGGCGTTTGCCAAATGATCTTCATTGAACCCGGTGAAACCAGGGTTCTCTGATCGCCATTGCGTGATGTCATTCCGAAGGTAGAAGTGATGGAGCAAGGCTCTGTTTTCCAGGTCGTGATTCGGGCGAATGCAAGCATTCACCTTGTACACTTGCTGGAAAGCAGCCCCCACAGTCTCCACTTTGTCCTGCGGATCTTCGACAATAAAGAGGTCATCGTCCAAGACGGCGTCCTCTGGATTAATTCCTGCTGTCAGAAGTACGTCTCTGTTGTCTGTCGTTCTCTGAAGCTTGAGACACGGAAGATCGTTCTGATCATTCCTTCTAAATATCTTGTTAATTTGCGGAAACATGCTCGGGTCGCTAGCATTAACGGCCCGAATTTTGTTGTCCCAATACAAATTAATTGACAACCGATAGTTCTCTTTAATTAGTTGGTTGATGTTTTTGATCGACGACTTCAGTGTCCTAATCTCCAGATGGTGAGGGTCAGTAAACCGTCGGTACAAGAGTTTTAGTCTTGTCAGCAGTCCACTTTTTTGTCTGTGTAGTGCGTCAATGGTTGCGTTTCGATACATGTCGGTTGCGTCCCGTTGCTTGTATTTCGGTATTGTTCTGTTCATTGTTCGTTTGATTGTCTCATCCATTTGTTCTAGGTAGTGGTCTATTTCGTTATTTGTCAAATTCCTGTCATTTGGTGGGGATATGTTGTTCGATCTGATTTTGCTCGATAAGGCGTTGGTAAAGCGTGGCCAGCGCACCTTACTGTAATTGTAAGTATGCACAGGTACATACTCATCCAACTCCACGAGCTCGTTCGGGAGCTGTATTACGGCGGCGAGTCCGCAGTGATCACTGTCGTACTCGATCGTTCGTAAGCAGTTTCTTGGTCTTTGACCCACAGTGTCAGTAATTGTCAGTCTTGCGTCTATTAGCAATAGATCCAGATAGGCACCGCTTCTTGGAAACGATGGCCGATCCGTAGCCAGCAGGTCGACACCATACTCAGTGTTGTATCGACTCATCCAATTGAAAAGATGAATACCTCTTTGATTTTGAATTTGATTTCCCCAATCTTGGTGTTTGGCATTCAAATCACCGGCCATGAGAAAGTAATAGTCTTCCAAGCTCAAGCGTAGACATTCGAAAAGTTTTTCAAGCTCTGTCATAAAATCAGTTGGCTGAGGTGATTCCGGTGCATAAGCCGCGATCACATACATTCGCTTCCCCTGTTGGAGAGGAATGCATACGACACACGCCTCTAACAGCCGAAATCTACGTAGATCACTATTATACATAACTTTATGATTTATGCCTTTTCGTATGAAGATTGCGACGCCCCCCCCTTGAGTGGAGTTGGGTCGATCTCTTCTAACGATATTGTAATTGTTGTTAGTCAACTTATGTTTCTGGTTCAGCTTAGTTTCGCTGGCCATAAACACATCTGGACTTTGGTCTTTCAACAATTGGAAAAGATTAGCTCTACGTTCGGTCCTAATCAGTGAATTTACATTCACAGCAAGGATCCTAAGAGGCCTCTCCGACAGCGCGCCTTTAACCTCTAATTTGCGTTAGGCTAGGCAAAACAGAGTAGAGATAGTCTACCCTAGTCGCCTGCTCCTTTATCTGGTTGTGAAGTCCTGTTAACTGGCCTTGAATTGCCAGCAACATGCTTCTTATTTCGGCCTGAGCGTCCGGCGCCTTTGGCACTAGGGCCGGTTGGGCTGCCTTAGCTGCAGGCTGTACCGTTTTTCCCCTTCCTGCCGCCATTTGGGCGTAGGAAATTTGGGGATTAACGGGCGTTGCTGTAGGAGCACGCGTTGATGGGCGTATCTCTACCGCTGTCTGCTTAGCCGCTTTATTGTTACGAATTTGCTGAAAAGCTGAGCAACCCCGATAATTAGCAGGGTGCCCCTCCTTTCCGCAAAGTGTACATTTAAGCTGGGTCATGTCTTCGACCCGTTCTTCACCGAGCTTGCACTCCCCCTTAATGTGGTCCTCACCACACTTAACGCAGCGTGGCTGCATTTCGCAGTTTGCTGCAGCGTGGCCAAACCTTTGGCAGCGCATGCATTGAAGCATGTCGCCACGTCTCTTTAATTTATCCCAAGTAACAACCTGGTAGTTGAGGACGGAGATACTCCTCAACCTATCCAGTTTGCTGTTGGGCGATAGCTGAACTAGGAAGAACGGCAAAGACCGCTTCTCCCGTCTGGCTCTGACTGTAGCGAACGGCTTGACCCCGATAAAGTCGAGATCGTCGCTCGCTTTTTGACGAAGCTCATCTAAGAGCACCTGTGGTTCCGTGCAGGAATCTATGCCCTTCAGCAGGACCGTTTGATATTTATCCACTTTGGGGGTAAAACTGAAGAACTCAGTCGTGGATTCTTTTAATAAGTTTTTAATAATTTTATTCTCCGCCACTGTGAAGCAGTGTATAGCATGCCTATCCTTACTTAGTCGTTTAATATAAAAGTTTTGGCCTATGGCCGACTTACATAGGTCTATGGTCTCTTTTAATTCCATCTTATAGGTGTTGATGGGCGGCACCTTCTCTTTTTTGCTTTGGGGCGGCTGTGACTGCTGCTGGTGTTCTTCCTGCTGCTGTCGGCTCCGCTCCTGTTGTTTTTGCTGCTGCTGTTGTAACTGCTGCTGTTTTGTCTGCTGCTTTTGGTTCTGTTGCTGCTTTTTATTTTGTTGCCTTTGCTCCTTAGGCATTGGTTGCTGCTGTGGCTGCTGTACAAGCAGGTTTTCTTTGGGCTGCTCCCGTATTTGTAGCTGCTCTTTTGGTTGCAGCTGTGGTTGCTGTTGCGCTTCTTTGTTTGGCGCCTGTGGTACCTTTAGCTCTCGCTCCAGCCTTTCTTTTTCACGGCGAGCCTCTTGTTTGTTCCTTAGAGCTAGCACCAGTGTCGCAAGTAGGGCATTGAGGCGCACCATCTCCCCTTCTATGGCTCCAATCTGCTCGCTGATTCGCTGTTCATCATCAACCTCTTTATTTTTTTGTGCCTCATCTTCTTCGTCTGAGGACGCCTCTGGTGATGTTATGTCGATGATGTTACTATCACCCGTTGTGTAGAGCCCTTTACCTCCTTCGGACATATATTCGATTTGTTCCTCGTCGGAGGGCGAAGTGTTTAGCTGCTGCTGTATTTTGATTGCTGCTGACGATTTGGTAATTCGCGACGCCCCTCTTCCCCCAGCTGGCAGCTTTGCTGGAGTGATGGTAGAGCGCCGCTTCACCAAGTTCGGCGCACATCGGATTTTTTTCCTCCTCTTTACGGGGGTATCGGCTGATGACGCCGTTGCTGCTGATGTTGTTGCCATCGGTGCCGTTGCTATGACATCTTTCGATGTCCCCGCTACTGGTGCCGTTGACGCTTTACTTTTCGTTGCTGGGCCACCTTTCGGTGCCCCCGCACTTTTCTCTCTTTCCATCTGCTGTTTTTCCCAGACAATAACATTTTCCACCTCCCTGTTGTGAAAAAAAGCTTGTAATGTTTTTATGCCCGACTGGGACTCGAACTCGTGACCCTCAGACTGACGGTCCGCCACCTCTTCCTCTGTGCTATTGCACTATTAAAAAAATCTTGGCTGTGGTACTAACTTGTACTGAACACTCCGATTTTATTTGTAAAAGCTGTGAAAGCCGAAAACGTGTGTATACTTTCACAGATCGAGATCGACTGGTCCCGGGACCCATCTTAGGGTAACTGTGTTCATTGCATTGAGTACTCTTAACTCATTTCGGCAACGGTCGATCAGTTTGGACTTTATGGTGATTGATGAAATGGCTTTAATTGCCGCCTGGCTATCTATGAAAATGTGAATATTATTGTTGGCTAATTCGCATGATGCAAGATGTTTCGCGACTTCACACATTGCCAGCACTTTTACTTGAAAAACACTGCAAAATTCTGGAAACTTTATACATTAATTTATTGGTGAGATATCTGAGTAGATGCCTGACCCAACACCCTCCAAGGTTTTGGAACCGCACGTAAAGACCAAAACATGATTTGCAATAATGACCCTGTTTTCATTCCAGAGTTCGCCGGTGGCGATATCTGACATGGTAACTGAGCTGAAATCAATGTGCGGTGAAATATAGTCTGTTTGAACAACGTCAATGTCTGTAAAATTCACTATTTTTTTTTTTTTTTTTTTAAATTCATTTTTATTTTTCAATTTTCTTAAAACTATCTTAAAGCTAGACAAAAATTCATAAAAACTAGCCTGCTTATCAATATCTTAAAACTAACTTACTGGCCCCAGTCGGGAGCTCTAAGTTAAACTATAATAACTTAATGCTAATGCCTTTCGGCCTAAGAACTATCTTAATACTAAATCCAGGTCGGTTTTATTTTTTACCGAGAAGAATTTACAAAAAACTCGGTATCATTGTCTTTATCTTTTTATGGTCTCATATAAAACTTACAAACTACATAAAGCTAAATTAAAGCTAATTAAAACTACTTAAAGCTACTTAAAACTATTTACAACTAATTATAAACTAGTTACAACCTACTTTTAAGCTACTTATAAGCTACTTACAGACTACTTACAAACTAGAACAGCCACAGCAAGCATTTTCCGGTTTTATAATTTTTTTGTGTTTTTGTGAATTAAAATTTTTTTGTTTGTGTTTTTGTTTGTTTTTTTTTTGAATTTTTTTTTCATTCATTTCATTCAATTCACTATAGTTCTATGACCATGGAGGGCCCTGCTTCAATTATTACATTGTTGAAGTCTTAAAGCACTTTTGGCTGCCAGCTGTTTTGTAAACAGATCGAGAGGGGCAAGTTAAAGGAAAGTTTCTAGGGCGACCGTTGGTGTGGTCCTTATAGAACTGGTTGTGCCAATACACGCTAGTCTTTGGATTTTAGATATGGTTTTTAGATTGGTTTCCTTATCTAAGGCTGGCCACCAGACAATGCATGCGTACGTTAGAATTAGCCTCATAATGGCTGTGTACATCCAATGAATGGTTCTAGGGCTGGGACCCTATATCTTACCAAAAATTCTGCTACATATGTAGAAAGCTATTGAGACATTTCTTTCTCTTATTCAAGATCAAGAACAATACCAAGATATTTGGCAGTATCCGAGATCTGTAACGGAATTCCGTTAATGGTTGGCGGGTTTATGTTTGGAATATTGTTTTTCCTTGTAAACAGCACAAGTTCTGTCTTCAGAGGGTTAACATTTAGTCCACAACTACTGGCCCAAGAGCTCGCACAGAGTGGGGCAAATTTTCGTGAGGCCATTAACTCGATGTCATCGGCGTATGCCACGACCTTGATACCACTCGGATTTAGTTTAGCTAAGATCCGGTTGACACAAGGAGCCAAAGCAAAGGAGATAAGACTACCCCTACACGTCCTAACTCTTAACTTGCTATCACCCATTTCTGCATTTATGAGTCTCGTTTGAAGCATAAAATCGATCCAGTTTATCAGTTATGGATCGATACTGACGGAGTTAAGGGCTTGTCGAATTGCACTGTTATCAACATGTCAAGGAATGCTGCTAGAGTAAATTCCTTGAAGTGGATCGATTTTTCGATTGTGCTGTAATAAACCATCTCCTTGCACCTTGCTAGTTATAAGAAACTTGTTTATTCTAAGAATTATTATTCGATGATATAAAAATACATTTGTTAGTTCTAAGAAACTCGTTTATTCTAAGAATTATTATTTGATGATATAAAAATACTTTTGTTAGTTCTAAGAAAATCGTATGACTTTGCAATCTAAAACTGCAAACGCGAAGATGAATTATTGTAACTTAAAACTGTAAATGTGAAGATGAATTTTAACTTGAAATAAATACTCTTCTCCAGTCTTATTCGGAGGGTCAACCAGGAAACTTTGTCTTATAATTTATAACTAAATCCTAACATAAATTAGTGTCAGAAGTAAAGATAGTAATTAACATTCATTCTATAACATGCCGGCTCCATTAGACAGGAGCCATGCTCGGACTATGAACTTGTCGAGAAAAAAACCAATGGCGGCAAAAAAATCTATGTCTTGTCGACGACATGTCGAAGAAAACCAACTTTTGAACAGCACATTGACGCTGTTCAAAGCTTGGCCATGAGATTTGAGAAGTCAAGTGCATGTGAGTTTTTTGTCTGGTTTTCGTTGTATTTGGAGATAAATATTGCTGCAAAAGTTGTAATTTACTAACGTGACCTTTATTTCTATAATTTGAATTGAATATTGTTGCAAGAGATAGAAGAAGTGGTGAGAGAGAACTGAAACGACATGACATCATTTGCCCAGCGAGAAAAAATCTGATGGTTGTTGATTGGATTGCGGTTGCGATGTTGGGCATCTGAATGTCATGTGGAGTCGGGGTGTAAAGTTCAAGTATCTAAATCGACAGCCATACACAAAAATAAAACACAGAGCATCCAAAGACAATACAAAACAAATAAAAAAATAAATCAACCATGAGAGTTTCCAAAAACAATTCAAACCAAGTACAAACAAAATAAACACAGAGCATCCAACAACAGTACAAAACAATTACAAAAATAAATCAATGAAAAATAGTGTTGGAGAATTCAACCATCAGAGCATCATCATCAAAATAAAAGTGAATCAAGCAGTGTCATCTCAGTGCAGTGGAAGAAAAAAATGATGAAAATATTTTTGTTTAAAGCATTAATAAAAAAAATTGAAATACGAGTACGTAGTTACATAAATTTTATATCAATACATTTTGAATTCCAAGTGTACTAAGATGGTAAAACTATGCGACGACAGCCTCAAAGACAGAATTTGCTCTCTCTATAATGACATTATATCGACTGGTACTTTTCCACACGACTGGAAAAGAGCAAAACTTAAGCCGATTCCGAAAACATCGCGAAATAATCATGATTTCAATGAATATCGCCCAATTTCCTTCCTTCCTATTCTCTCAAAAATTTTTGAAAAAGTTATTGCTAGACGAATTGGTTGGTTAATGGAAGAGAAGGCTAATCCAGGACAGCATGGTTTCAGACCTAAAAGAGGAGTTTCAACTCTTCTTCATCTTCTAGAGCACACACTTACTAGAAATTTATCGAAAACCAAACACAGCGTTATCATGTCATCCGATTTGGAAAAAGCATTTGATAAAGTTATGATGGTGCCAATTATTCAACAGCTTCATCAATGGGGCGTTCCTAAAGAAATACTTGCAGTTATCATGTCATTTATTAGTGGTAGAACTTTTCGAGTTAATGTTGACGGCTATAACTCCTTAACCATGAAAATGGACAATAGAACACCACAAGGATCTCCGTTCTCGGTGGTACTATATAACGCATATATTGACTCGCTAATCGTGAAACTCTCCCAGCCGCTTCAGAATCTCGACTTTATTGGAGTATATGCTGACAATATTTACATTGTTGCTTCTGGAGAACCTACCCAGGTAAAAGATACTTTGGAAAAAGCTGATTTAGCAATGTTTAATTGGGCTAAAGAAGTTGGTGCGATTATTCCTCCATCAAAAATTGAAGCGTTGCATCTATGCCGAAAAAGAAAATGCACCACTATCCCACTTGCTCTACGGGAAACAACCATTCCTCTTAAAAGAAAAACAAAAATACTAGGAGTAACTTTTTCTGGAAACCTAAAATGGGACACACATGCAAAGAATGTAATTAACCAGCTAAAACGACGGAACAATGCCTTAAAAATGATCTGTTCAAAGCGAAAAGGTCCACATCTTGAAACTGCATTGCAAATTGCAAAAACCCTAGTCTTTGGTACCCTCCAACACGGTGTAACTATTTTTATGTGGACCACGTTAAAAAATACTAGCAATATTAACTCAGCCATCAACGATTGTTTTCGAACAGCCTCTGGAGCCTTAAGAGCCACAAAAATAGAAGCCCTAAGATTAGAAGCAGGCTATGAATCTTTTGAACACTTTGGAAAAAAAAGGGTAATTAACCTTATCAGCAAAACACTTACAGATCCAGTCCATCCCCTCTTCAAGGCTGCCGAAGAAGCGATTAATGCTACAAAACTGATTAAGAAACATTCTAAATCAGCCCTTATAAAAATGACATCTATAGTTCCCAATCTTAGCTCTTTTTCATTCAATAATACGCAGACATTAGACTACCTTGGAAAAGACATATACTTCCCATTAACACTAATCTTGCTAAGTACAAAAAGGAAAATACTACTGACGACATATTTAGAATGCTTCACCAAGAAATGATCTCTGCCTATAACGCTGATAGAATCTTCTACACAGACGGTTCGTACAAAGAAGACAATTGGTGTTCATACGCAGTCATTCAGTTACAACCAAATTCTGAAACATCTATCATTCACCAAGCTCTTTTACCGGAATCTGCAAACAGCTACATTGCAGAGTTAACAGCAATTTATAAAGGCATATCTGTGGCCCAAAAATACTCTAACCGATCGCTCATTGTAACCGATAATCTTGGTATCCTCATGGGTCTTAAAAATGAGACAAATAAATGCCCTTCTCTGGAGCTTATAAGAAGATGTTTATTCGCGAATAAAAATATTATTCTTATATGGATACCTGGACATTCCGGAATCAAAGGAAATGAGGCAGCAGACCTTGCAGCAAGAACTGCAATAAACTATCCACTCATTGTAGAGTATCCCAAATTGTGTAAGCTCCTACGCAGAACTTTGATTTAAGATCATAAGAAAGAGCTCATCGAAAGTTGGCGAAACTCTGACACTTTTCTAAAAAAACATCAACCTACTTACGCGCGTATACCATACAATCGGTCTCTTAACAGAGAAGATAGCATAAAACTCTTCCGAATAAGAGTTGGAAAAGCTCTTTTTAACACTCAACATTACTATAATGCTGGAGATCCTGAGCAATGTTCGAATTGTGGAACGATACTCTCTGTTTGGCATATCCTTGTCGAATGTCCTATATCTCGCCAAATGGAAGTATTATCAGACAACATAACCGAAAAACTTGCCGAAATCTTGAATCCATCAGAAGTACGATCCATTCAGTACATAAAAGATGTCACATCCGCTCACCAAAAATTTGATGAAATATAATTTTTTTTTTAACTTCTCAATTAAACATAACTTGCTTTGCTAATTTATTTTCTTTTTTACAATTTTGTTTAACTTAAAGTTACCTTAAATATAGAATTTTATAATTAAATATAAATATGTATAGTTAAGAGACGGCATCATATGGTCTGGCTACCCTGATGCCTTTCTAAAAATAATTTATGACTTAAGTTTGTAAATTATTTCAATAAATAAATAAATAAATAAAAAAAATTGAAATACAAGTACGTAGTTACATAAATTTTATATCAATACATTTTGAATTCCAAGTGTACTAAGTTATTTTATATAAAAGAAAAAGAAAACAAAAATTCAATTTAAGTTATATGATTTTTTAAATACTAATACTTGAAAAGATAACGTATTTGATATGGCTAACGTGAATCAAGAACAAAACGAAGACTTTGAAGTAGACGGAAACGATTTAGCGATAACTGTTCCTCTACAAAAACTTTTCAAATTTATAAAGCCATTCGATGGCGACACACAAAAATTAATTCCATATTTAAATGCTGTAGATGCAGCTTTCAGAATCGCTACTCCCGATCAAATTGATATTTTGCTAGCTTATACCAAAACTCAGTTAAGTGGCATAGCAGAAGCAGCAAGGAGAAATAGGAATGATTTACCAATATCCCTTGCATCTCGAACATTAAACCGTTCAGAGTCTCACTATAGCACTATTGAAAGAGAACTTCTTGCTATAGTGTGGGCCGTTAATCATTTCCGTCCTTACATCTAGGGACGAAAGTTCACAATTATAACTGACTATCGTCCATTACAATAGCTATTTTCCAAAGATCCAGGTTCAAAACTTTTGAGGTGGCGACTCAAATTAGAAGAATATGAATACAATATAGTTTATAAACAAGGAAAAATTAATCAAAATGCAGACTGTTTGTCAAGAATCATGCAATACTGATAATGAAAATCATGAGATCTTTTTAATTACTCAAGAAACTTATGACGACTATTTAAAGTTTTATTATTCCTCCCTAGAATTAAAAGTATTTGACTTTTCAGATCAAAATTCTTATTTACCTAATTCAAAAGATAATATAGCTTATTTAAATAGTATAGACCTCGGTGATGACAATAAATACGTCACTGATATTTTTGAAATTGCTGACAATTATTGTCAATTAAAAAATCACCCTCATTAACTATATAGTGTTATTTCTTCAGCCAACATTAACACAGAAAAGAATTTATCATTGTTTCATAAAAAGATATAGTTGGGAAAAAGCAAGCTATCAAGATTTCTTTACTACAATTCAGAATCTTAAGAATAAACTCGAAAAAGACAATATAGAAAGCATTTCGTTACCTACTTTCGAAGACAAATTTAATGAGTTCAAATATGAAAAAAATTCGACAAATAATTCAATATATAGAGTCAAAAGTCGTTTCCATTGGCATAAAATGAAAAAAACATATAAAAGATTATATAAAATCATGCGATAGCTGTCAAAGAAATAAAGTAGTAAGGAAAACTTATAAGGTTCCTATGGAAATAACATCCACATCGAATCAACCATTTGAGAGATTAAGCTTAGATATAGTTGCCCCATTGCCAACAACAGTAGATGATAACCGATTTATACTTACAATGCAGGATGATCTTACGAAACTCACACAAGCATACGCTATTAAAGATCACACAGCTGAAACAGTTGCAGAAAATTTACTTAAATTTATTAGTCATTATGGAATTCCAAAAACTTTGATTACCGATCAAGCATCAGATTTTATGTCAAATCTACTTAAAGAATTTTCAAAATTCTTTCACATGAAACAAATCCATACCACTGCATATCATCCGCAGAGTAATGGAGCCTTGGAGCGATGTCATTCGACAATCAAAGATTATTTGAAACATTATATAAATGATAACCAAGATAATTAGGATTCTTGGCTTCCAACTGCAATATTTTCATATAATAATTCAGTACATAGTACAACAAAGTTCACTCCATATGATTTAGTATTCGGACATAAACCGATCCTTCCATCTTCTTTAACCCAAGATCTAGAATTCAAATACACATATGATGACTATTTAGATCAATTAAAGTATATGTTAAATAAATCACACGAAATAGCTAAGGAAAATATTCTGAGTTCAAAGGAACGATCAAAATCATATTATGACAAAAATACGAAAATCACTTCTTATAAAATAGGAGATAAGGTATATTTACAAAATAATAGTATTCGAAAAAACAAAGGGCTATCCCCAAAATATAAAGGACCGTATGAAATCGTTGACATCAACGATAATCAAAATATAACAATCAAAATTAATAGAAAACCAATAAAGGTACATGTAAATAGATTGAAACCAGCATATTATCAGGTTATTACTGATTGCATGCTCGGTTTTCGAAACGAACGCACAAATGTTCAAGCTCGACAATATTAAGAATGGGAGCGGTATATACTTTGAGAACCTAGGACATCTTAAAATTTCATCCACGAAGTGGAAAATGGTAACATATACCAATATTTCAACATATTATGAAAAATTATACCTTATTAATAATGCTTATTCTGTCACTGTATTTATGTAATTTTAAGAGTCTCGTTCATGTATATTTCTATTTTTGCCAACAGTCTCTCAATTACCTAAAATTCAAAATTCCTTACACATACTCAAAATATCAATCAATTGCAAACCTTATAGGAAAAAATGATATTAGAAAGAAAAGAGGCCTTTTCAATGGAATCGGAACTGTATTTAAAACTATATTCTGTACCCTTGACTATGAAGATGCTGAATATTTTGAAAAAACTATTAATGACGTTAAAAAAGATGATAGTGAAATATTGAAATTAATGAAAGAACAGGCCCATGTCATAAAGACAACAATTGCAAATTTCAACCAGTCAATAAATAATCTCAAGGTTTCTGAAAATATCTTGAACGAAAGTATAAGAAAATTAATATATTTATGGCATTAGCTTCTAATAAAATAAATAAATTAGAATTAGCTGAGCTTGCATCTCAGCACGTAAGCCTCCTTACATACCTGACAAATGAGTTAAATGAAGAATTAGATAATATAATAAACTCAATCTTATTCGCAAAACGTAATGTACTACCTATTCAGCTTATTACTGAACTTAGTAACAATAATTTCCTTCTCAAATCCGGTATTAATTTTCCCTTGTTTCCAAATATCGAAAATGCACACACTTTTATGGATATCGTTGATCTACAAGTTTTCTATATAAATAGTTAACTTATGTTTATTATAAACATTCCCTTAACAGATCCAGCAATTTTTACTCTTTATCAATGCATACCATTGCCAATGCCATACAAAGAAAATACCCAAAGATGTGCATATATTCAACCAAATTTTAACTTCTTAGGTATTTCTGAAAAAATATGTAAAACTACAAGAATTAAACTCATGTAAGAAAATTTCGCAATCTGATTACATTTGTCAACAAGATGTTTATTATTCCACTACTATGAACGCTAACTGTGATGTTACTCTATCAACCAGAAGAACAAAAACTATCCCAAAAAACTGCGATACTTAAATCTTTAACGGAGTTTTAGACATTACACATAAACTGGAAGATAATAAATAGATACTTATCACATCCGAAAACAAACATCTAACTATCCTTTGTGAAAATGAAGATCGTATTAACGACGTTAAAATAGTAGGTTTATCCGTACTTTCACTTATTACAATACAACACGAAGCTGTTATTCCTCAAATTGACATAATAAAAGATGATTGCTGCGATAAAATTCCATATAACATTTCACACGAATATATTAAACTAAATCCTATTACACTTGCAAATGTTAACCTTGAAAACTTAAAATTTATATCACACACTCTAGACAATATCAAAGAACAACTTAATTGAGCAAATAGACATCCTACACTCATACGTTATCCTTCAATATATTCAAGTATTATTTACATTATAATTATTAAAATATTTTTCTATATACTCTTAAAATGTTGCAAAAGATATAAGAATTATAAAAAAACCCATCAGAGGCTCACACCATCAGAAAATACTGGTTGTTTAGTTCAAACTATTATAAAATAAATGTTTTACAATCAAGGAAGCAAGTCGTCGCGATACCCCTGATATTCCAGATAATCATTACTTAGCGGAAAGCCCAAAAATTACTCCGAGGCGTCCTTTGAAATCACAAGTCTCAAATTTAGGATCTAATTTTAACCTTTCAAATTGATTGTTTTTTACAATAAAATAAATTTTTTTAAGGGGGAAGGTGTTATAAACCATCTCCTTGCACCTTGCTAGTTATAAGAAACTTGTTTGTTCTAAGAATTATTATTCGATGATATAAAAATACTTTTGTTAGTTCTAAGGAACTTGTTAATTCTAAGAATTATTATTTGATGATATAAAAACACTTTTGTTAGTTCTAAGAAAATCGTCTGACATTGTAATATAAAACTGCAATCGCGAAGATGAATTAGTGTTACTTAAAACTGTAAATGTGAAGGTGAACTTTAACTTGAAATAAATATTCTTCTCCAGTCTTATTCGGAGAGTCAACCAGGAAACATTGTCTTATAATTTATAACTAGATCCTAACAGTGCCGACCACTTCATGAAGTGCTGTCTCAACAGAAGGAGTCAATGGCCCACACCACCTTCCTACTATCTACGATCTGTTTACCCACATCATAGATTTCACAAAGTTGGGCCCTCTGTCCACAGGAGATGTATCGGTAATACACCCTGGGAAGCGAGTGCTCATAAGGACTCTAAAGTCTCGGAGCAGGAGTCTGTCCAGGAATTATCCTGTCTTTTTAGAAATCCCGGGGGAGTGGGAAGCTTAGACATGACTTTCCTGAGCCAAGCAGCTTCATTTGTAGACTCAATGTCTGAGCAAAATTTTTCCAGGCTGCTCTTTTTGCAAAGGTAGTTTTGTTTTTGTACAAATTTTTGCTGACCTTAAAGAGATTGCAATCACCAGGTTCATTACTGAATTTTGCTCTATTGAAAAGCCTCCTTGAGTTTTTCCTAAGAAAAGACAGCTCTTTGGACCACCATGCGGGGTTAAGCTTGCCTTTATTTTTGGTAATGGGGCAGGAACTTTCATAAGCATGGGTAACAAACAAAAGTTACAAAAAACAAACATGGCAATGAGTAAAACAAACAGATCAGATTTATTACCCCCGGTGGCAATCCAGATAAACTGGTAAATCCACTCCTTTCGGAGATTGGTCCTACGGATTCTGGGGAGGACCTATTATTGCTAGCAGGTAGTAGTTCTAAGACACTGAGGACTCCGCCAAAAATATTCCCAAGGGTTACACCATCGAAAACCCTTACAGACAAATTAAATGACACAGAAGTCATTAACGAAAAAGGAACAAAAACCTATGAAAAGATCGAAATAAAAGATCCGCAGTGTTCCAAAAAAGCAACGAGATCCACCAAGTTGAATCCAAAAATTATTTCAAGGAATGGCAAACAGAAATAATAGCAAGAAAAAAACTTGAAGTCCTCGTTGAAAGTCTTCAGCAACAAGTTAAGAGACTTCAAGAAAAAGTCAGCTTGCTAGACAAGAAAACCTCAAAAAATGACAGCAAGACTAGTCCAAAAATACTTGTGAAAAGCCCACCAGAAACCATTGAGTTTCATACTGATGAGGAAGAGCTTCTTTCTGAAATAGATGGTAACAGAAATAAACGTAAATCCAAGAAACGGACAGCAGAGGGTAGCCCAGAGACTGTTCAAAAAATTAAGCAGGTGGCTTCAAAAGCGGATATTGCAGCAACAGCGAAAACATCAAACAATGAAATAAAAGATGTATCCCAAAAGAAGTCTTTTGCTAAAGGTACTAGGCAAACTGCACCACCTCCAATCATGATTTTGACAATGTTTGGTGAGCTTAAAAACATAGTAGAAAAATGCACTAATAAGGCATGTAAATATACATCATACAATAAAGACAATTGGAAAGTCATTGTTGAAAACGCCGATGCGTGTAGATCTATCACTGAAGAATTGAAGAAAAAGAAAATTCAGTGGCACTCATACGAAAATAAAATTACAAGGTCGATAAATTATTATGGGCATAGTTGTCAAAATTGAACCACTGCGAAAGTCAAAAATTGTTCCACAATGTAAACGCTGTCAAGCCTTTGGGCATACACAAAAATACTGCAATCGTGAGTTTGCTTGTGTTAAATGCAAAGGCAAGCATGCAACTAACAAGTGTTCCATGGGCAGAGAACAGAAATCAAAATGTGTTAACTGTCAAGGCAACCATCCTGCAAGTTACAGAGGATGTCCAGTTGCCAAAAACTTCCAAGACACAAAAAGAAAAAACAAAACTGGGAACAAGCTAAGAAACCCAACAAACACAAAAGCAATAGTTGAAACCAAAAAAGTTGCCGTTAAAAACAAAACTTAAAATCAACCGCCAAAAGCAATTGTACTAAGCAAAAGTGATGAAAATAAATCCTATTCCCAGATTGTTAAAAATGTGCGGAAGAACGAAGAAACATCTATTAAAGAAATGCTTGAACTTATCCTAAAAAGGATTGACAAACAAGATTTAAACATAAAACAGCTAAGGGAAGAAGTTGAGTTAACGACACCATGTCTTATGAATCATCATCATCAGTCATCAATTAAATAATAGAGTAAACATCCGATCGAACGACATCCGATCAAACTATTTATTATTTATACATATTAGATTACATATTTTTTGCTGACATCAAATTATTGAATTTTTAAGATGATATTCGTCATTTGAATTTGAAGATAAATTATTCAGTCTTAAACCTGTATCCAACCAATAATGATCTCCTTCAGAGATCATAAGAAATAAATATTCTTTTTTAAAAATGTATAACTAAGAATTTTATTTTAACTGGCACCCGAGCAGGGACAGATTTCGTGTGGACTCAATAAAAAGTCCTATTCAACTTAAAACACTGAAAGGCACCGGCAATAAAATTTCAAACAGATCAAAAGAAGTACGGTCGTGCGAATCGGAAAATTTGTTTAAGAAAATTCATGTGTAAAAAGAAGTAGTACGGATATAAGAACCGGAAATCTTTTACACGGAAAAATAAATTGTATTCGATTAAAAGAAAAATCGAGGAGTAAAAAAAAAAAATAAATAAAGAACCAGTACGGATATAAGTTCCAGAAGGTCAATTAAAACAAAATATAATAATGGGAAAAATTTTATTATTGGAAAACAAATATTTGTATTGATTTTGAATTGAAATTGATTTGAAAAGAAGAAAATAGGAAAAGGTTAATGTAAGTGAAGGAATAAAAAGAAATAAGTTGCAGGAAGAAATATAAACAATAAAAATAAAATAAGTTAAAGGTGCTTTATAAGAAAATAACTAAATAAAATATTTAAAGAAGAGTAAAAGTGAAAAAAATGTATAAATAAAAGATTAAGAGTGGAAATGAATTAAAGAATTTAATATAAAGTCAAAATAACACAAAGTGCTGCATTAAAAAAAATAATAATAAATAAAAAGAATTTAAAAGGTGAATAATAGTGAATTTAAAGGTGAACTTTAAACTAAAAAATACCACAGTAATAAATAAGAAATAATACAAAACGAAGGTGTCCATCAGAAGTGAAAGCGGAAAATACAGAAAGAGGAAAGTAACAAATAAGAAGAAGGTGTTCATCAGAAATTAAGAGTAAGAAGTTTAAATAATATTTTTTTTTATTGTGTAAATTTAGATACAAAAATTAAGCAAAATACAAGAAACTGTATAGAAATTGTATACATATAAACAAATATATTCATAGTAAATAAATAATAGAAAAAGGTGAAAAGGCATTGACAAGTGAACAGATTGGTGAGGTCATAGCACGAACCGTTAGCGAACAGACTAGGGACTTATACAGTGGATTAGCAGAAGTTACTTTAGCATACGAACGTCTGATGACCACAGACAATTTAACACCATACGATGATGTAAAAATAGATCCCACCGTACAGTCAAAAACTAATTTAGATTTAGCCAAAAGTATTGTACCATTTGATGGAAATCAATATATAAGTTGGCGGACTTCAGTCACAAATTGCATGAAAATTTATAACTTGGAAGTAGGAAGCAGTAATTTTTATACTGCCGTAAACATTATAAGAAATAAGATAGTAGGAAGAGCTAATGATGTTCTGACTTCTCATGGCACTCCTTTGAATATTGACGCAATATTAGGTCGACTTGACTTGACATACGATGATAAACGTCTCATACATATGCTGCAGACGGAACTTACAAATATTCGACAAAGTACACGAACGCTTCAGGAATTCTATGACGAAGTAAGTAAATTGCTTACACTCATAATAAATAAAACTATTATGAGCTACGGACCACGTACATCAGAAACTGAATGTTTGACACAAATAGCTAGGGAAAACGCTCTTCGAGTATTTATAATGGGACTTAACCAACCAACAAGTAATTTAGTATTTTCACTAAACCCAGGTGATTTACCGAACGCTCTTGCGCGAGCACAGGAAATTGAAGTGAATCAAAATTCTAGATTTCGGGAACAACCACTCTTAAGGAATTTCAACGGGAATCAAAATTTTAACACAAATCGAAATTTTAACAGAAAACAGTACAACGGAAATCTCAACTATAAAAATAATTTTGCGCCACAGCAGAGAAATTTTAATTTTACACCCCGACTACAACAAAGAATGGAGGTAGACAGTGGACAACAGAGACAAAATCACCAACAAAATCACAACATCCCAAGGGATATACCTTTAAATCAGTATAGGGACCAAAGATTTAACAACGAAATAAGAAATAACAATAATTCATTTAAAATGGATAGGCCAAATAGTAATCAACAGCCTTTGAACAAAACACCCAGAATTAACCATTTAAATGAGGGACTCTTTTTTAGAGTAAGGCACGACCTGCCTACCATTACTCGAACAAATAATGCGACAGGTCAGGTATACAAGATATTGATTGACACAGGGGCGACACATAATTATGTCAAACCAGATGCAAAAATGAGTATGAAATTAACAAATATAAGTCGAGTTAAAAGTGTTCATGGAAGCAGTATCATAGATACGTACCAGGACATGAATATTTTTGGGAATTGGGAGATATTTTATGAATTAAGGGAACTAGAAGATTATGACGCGATAATAGGGATAAATACTTTAAGACGAGCAAAAAACGGGAATGTTTTAGAATTTAACGGAGGCAAGGTACCTCTCACATACTGTATAAACCACCACGAATTATAACTCGAATAGATAAATTACCCAACGTTGTCGACAGATATCTTAAGAAGAAAACATTCGAAAAAACCTAAATTTATTAACGTTGCAAATCACTCGCCGAACTGGCCGGCTCGAGAGTCGAACAAAGACTAAACTATATATTTCTCCTTAACAAAGGAGAGGCACATTTTCTTTTGTATGAGCCCTTGTATAAAGATAGAATAGAGGATAACGATAATAATGCATATAAAGACTATATACAATATTTATGTTGGTGCTTGCTGACTTGCTGATGGTAGTGGCTTTGAATTCGTACGCTTGCGTTCGATACAGTCCCGACGAAAAAGGAATCTTTTTCCTCTAGGTTCTCTCCAAATGATTGCCACTCGCTGTTGATTGGTTAAGCTGCTCATTGCTTGCTTGCCATTGGTTGTGTTATTCTCCTTGCTATTAAACTCTGTAACGAAACTGAGAATTGAATTAAAATAATCATATTTGATAAGCTCGCCGTCATTCAATTTGCTTTAGCTTGCATACTCCTACCTACTCTGCTTCGGATCTTTATTCCATTGGTAAGATACATATTTTCTGAACAGGTCGAGTTAGCTGCCCCGCTTCTGTTCGTAAAACTACGGACCTGACTACTCCATCCCTACTTTCGATAAGCTCGCTCACTCCGCCCATAGCCCATTGGGCTGGAGGCAAGTTTTCGCTCTTTATAATCACTAGCTGCCCTATTCTCAAGCTTTCCTTTTCTCTACGCCACTTTTTTCTCTCTTGCAATGTTACAAGATATTCTTCTCGCCACCTTTTCCAGAAATGTTCAAACATAACCTGTCTCTCTCTGAAAAGCTTTGCTCCCCTTGCACTTGATTCTTCAGCTGTTGAAAATGTTGGCGGGAACACAATGGGTTCAAAATGACCTGGCATCAAAGCTTGCATGTCACATGGATCATCGCTGAGAGGATGAATGGGACGGGAATTTAATATCCCCTCTATACTGATTAACAATGTTAAAAATTGCTCGCTTTCTAGGATCTTTTGTCCAACTATACGCTTTAAGTGATATTTCATCGACTTAACAGAGGCCTCGTATATGCCCCCTTGATGCGGAGCAGCTGGCACCATAAATATCCATTCCGTACCTGGCAGACTTAACTTGCTGAATAATTCATCCTTTTTCCATTCTTTCCAAGCTTGCCAGCTTACCCTTGCCACGCCAACGGATGACGTCCCATTGTCGCTGTACATATGCTGACAATGCCCTCTCCTACTGACAAACCTCTGATAGCATGCTAGAAATAATGACAATGAGGTCAAATCCCCTATCATATCAATGTGGACCGGCCTTGTCCTTAAACATACAAATATTGCTACCCAGGCTTTCCTTGTGCTGATTCGCTTGCCATTTCTATCCAGCACCTTAACCATAAATGGCCCTGCATAGTCAACCCCGGTGTGTAAAAATGGCTTTCCAACTCGCACTCTATCCGCTGGCAATTCTGACATTAATTGTTGCTCTAACCTATAGTTATAACGTGCACAAATTGGACACTTGTGTATATAATTTCGAAGCTCGCTGCGCAATCGTGGTATCCAGTAATGCTGTCGAATGAACTGCATCATTATCTGGGCAGCTCCATGTTTGGTTGACCGATGAGCATGATCAATTATCAGCCATGCTAGCCTCGATCCTGATGGTACTATAGCTGGATGACACATCTGATATTCTTCGCTCGCTCGATGTAGGCGCCCTCCTACTCGTAGAACACCCTCCTCATCAAAAACTGGTTTGAGAGATTTGATTTTGCTATGCTCAGTCAACTTTCCTTTTGTCTGAAGTGCCACTATATCCTTGCCGTAGACCTCTTTTTGAGCTTTCTTAAGAAGATACCTCATACCTTGCATTCTTTCCGTAGCTGTTTGTGTTATTACAGTTGCCGAATCAACACTGTACCTAATTCGCTTGCTATGTCGCCCTAACTTGCGTTCCTTTGCCTTTGCCCTAAGCCGATTCAAGTAGTGGTATGCATTTGCTAACACACCTACTGCATTTTCAAGTTTCGAAGTGTATTCTTCTATCGGAACACTAGCTTGCTGCTCAGGTACCCATATACCTAAAGTTTCCCTAGCCTGTGCAACTACACATACTTGCATTTCGCTTGCTGCTATTGGTGAAATTTCACTCCCTATCGGATTAACTGGCCAATTAGCTTCTTGCTCAACTAGCCATGATGGCCCATGTAACCATAGCTCGGTTTTGATTAACTCGGCTGGTGATAAACCTCTACTAAGTAAATCTGCTGGATTTTCCTTAGTCCCGACGTATCGCCAATTTTTAACGCAGGTATTTGTCTGAATTGATGAGACGCGGTTCCCTACATGTTTTTTTTTTTTTTTTTTAATTCATTTTTGTTTTTCAATTTTCTTAAAACTATCTTAAATCTAGACAAAAGTTCATAAAAACTAGCCTACTTATCAATATCTTAAAACTAACTTACTGGCCCCAGTCGGGCGGTCTAAGTTAAACTATTTATAATAACTTAATGCTAATACCTTTCGGCCTAAGAACTATCTTAATACTAAATCCAGGTCAGTTTTATTTTTTACCGAGAAGAATTAACAAAAAATTAGGTATCTATGTCTTTATTTTTTTTTTGGTTTTATATAAAACTTACAAACTACATAAAACTAAATTAAAGCTAATTAAAACTAATTAAAACTACTTAAAGCTACTTAAAACTATTAACAACTAATTATAAACTAGTTACAACCTTCTTATAATCTACGTATACAGACTATTTACAAACTAGAACAGCCACAGCAAGCATTTTCCGGTTTTATGATTTTATTGTATTTTTGAGGATTTTATAATTTTTTTTTTTTGGTGCCGCCCTGACTGTCCCTACTTAAAACTAACTACCTAAACCTATGTTAGTCGGCCATACAAAAGAAAATAGCAAGGTCAACTATTAAGTGTCTGAAGGAACTTCATCTTCGTTTTTCAACCACCAGAACTGGTTCTCCTGCTTTACCCTATCCCTTCGCGGTCCCATTCGGACACAGTCCTACTGAACTGAAGGTGCTCAGCTCCATCTTGTGCAAGGACGTCTCGAATGTAAAAGAGCCGCCGATCTACAGTTCTACGGCTGACGTGGTAGATTAGCGGAACCGCCACTCTATCCTGGATCAGCCCTCGACTGTCTAGGTGGAGGAATGCATCGGGCGGAGTAAAGCCGCTTAGACGCACACTCTCGTAGTATTCGTATTTAGGGTAATAAGCCCCGAAAATTAAGCTGTTAGACGAGGACATCGCTCTTGCAATGTGACCTGGAATAAGCTTCACCAAGAAATTATCTATCCTGTTTATGTTGGCTCCGTTGTATAGAGCCAGGTTGGAATAGTTGTGTAATAGTAGCGTCGAAGACACTGCCTCTCAAACACCCAAATCTTTTCCATTTGAGATGGGGCAACGTTGAACCAAACCGGGCACCCATAGGCAATCATCGGCCGGATAAGGGCCATGTAGCAAATCACCTTCACCCTGCTGTCAAGCCGGCTGCTATAAAACAACCGTTCCGTCAGGGCAAAAGCTCCCCTAGCCCTGGCCAGAGCAGCATTTATATGTCTGTCGAAATACAAATACTGATCCATCCAGATGCCAAGGTACTTTACTACACTTTTACTCGCCAGTGGATGTCCATTTGGCCCTACGATCACCAGCTTCCACCAGTTCTTTCTCGTATCCCTTGTGGCTAAGCAACGGAGTCCTAAACAAGATAGTTTCTGATTTCTGAAAGTTGATTTTCAACTTCCAGTCATCGCAATATCGCTGAATCTTTTCGAATACACGCTGCAAAAGAATCCTGATGACCTCGACTTTTGGAGCTGTTCTGTACGCAATTAGATCGTCCGCATACGCTATTGCCTGAGTTAGACTACCTATCAGAGCGCTGGTGTAAGTTGACGTCGAGTTGACCGCTCCCTGCTAAAGACCATTTTTAATATTAAAGGTTGTGGCCATTTCTGCCATTGAGCATATCATAAAGCATGTACAATAGTGGTTTACTAATGCCAAGTCTGGTCAGTCTGGTCAGCCCTACATATGTTTTCATATCACGGGGAATTTTTTGCAGCCAATGCAAAACCACCATGGAATCTGTCCACAGCGTATACTTTACATTCGCCCAATCCATTGCCTTCTATTTATCAATAGCCTACCGAGCAACTCTGCTGCCGCTAACTCTAAACGTGGAATAGTTATTGTCTTAAGGGGAGCTACTCTTGTCTTGGAAGCAATTAACCCACTAGTAACCTTGCCATTTGGTTGTTCTACCCTTACATACAATACCGCTCCATATGCCATTGTAGAAGCATCAGAAAAACCATGAACTTCTACTCTTGCTCCCTCGCCTGTACCTAGCCATCTGGATATTCGAAATTGTTCTAAAAGCTTTATCTCTTGCCACAACCCTTGCCATCGATACCTAATCTCCGCTGGCACTCCTTGATCCCAATCCGAACCAGTGCGCCATAAATCTTGTATCAGAATTTTACCGAGAATAATTACTGGCGCGATATAACCATTGCGATCATATAGCTGCGCTATATAGCTAAGCAGATTCCTTTTTGTAAGCTTATCCGCAATCTCAGGTGATTTTACCTCATATGTAAATTGGTCCTGGTCAACCAACCATTTTAAACCCAATACAGTAGCTTGCTCCTTGCTGTCAAAAATTATATCTTCGCCTCCTTCAGATTGTAGCTTGCTGGCTAGCCATTGACTATTATACTTCCATTTGCGGAGCTCGAATCCAGCTGTCCGTAACACACTATCCAATCGCCTTGCCGTGTATAGTGCTTCTTGTTCACTATCCCGACCCGAAACGCAGTCATCCATATAAAAATCATTACAGATTACTTGCTCTATATCTGGATGCGTTTCCTTTGCATCCCGTCCACATTGCATCAATGCTCGCACTGTGTTGTATGCTGAGGATGTCATGCCATAAGTTACAACTGTTAGCCAATATTCTTGCAGCCTATCTCTTGGAGACTCACGCCAGAAAATTCTTTGCATGTCCCACTGATGTCTAACTATCTCTACTTGCCGAAACATCATTTTGATGTCTGCACTAAAAGCTATCCTTTGTCTTCGGAAACGTGTGACTATCTCAAATAAATCTCGTTGAAGCTTCTCACCTAGCTGCTGTACTTCATTGAATGAAATGCCCCTATCTGTCTGGCAACTACAATCGAATACTACTCTGAATTTTTCGTCACACAATGATGTGGTATATAATACACAAATCTCCCTTGCCCGGCTTGCTGAGGTCTTCTACCTTAACCATGTGGCCTAGGCTTTCATACTATTGCATGAAACTAATGTACTAATGTAGTTGGAGCTTTAAAGTCTTCACTTGAAAGTGTCAATAACCGATTGTCTTTGCTGGAATCAAAACAAAATGAAATTGACATACTAAAAGATGAGAATCAAGAACTGAAAGAAAAGCTGCGAAAACACGACGAGGCGATACAAAAAATAAATTCCATTGATGCCGAATGAAGATTTACGATCTATTTTCAATCAGCTCTGTGCAACTTTAAAAATAAATCCACCAACTATAAAAAATATAAACCGTCTTAAATCAAAAAGTAATTCCTTTTCTCCGCCGGTTATGATACGCTTTTTCTCACCAAATGACAAGAGCCTTATTCTGAGATCGATCGGCAACTATCAAAAAACAACTAAAAAGCAGCTTTACCTTAGAGATCTTGGCTTAAATTATACTGGTGCTAACAACAGCAACAACTCTTCTGTTTACATCCACGAGTGTTTGACAATCAGAAATCGTTCTCTTCTTCAGTATGCACTTCAATTAAAGCGAGAAAAAAAATTGATAACAGCGTTTACTTTCCGTGGCCTCGTTTACATCAAGGAAACCAAAGAAGATGATGCAAAATTAGTAGAGACTACTGATGACCTTGCCGTTTTTGCCGCAACATCACAAACAACAACAAAAACAGCTATAGCAGATGTCAACACAACATTAGAATAAGTTAGTTATTTTTATTGATATATATCGTAAATTATTTTCTTATAAACCTTTTTTATTATTATTTTTTCTTTTTCTTTCTTTATTTACGAATATACTCGAATTTCTAAGTTTGTTATACTTTTTTCTAATATTTGTATACTTCTTCTATAAATACCTTTCATCATCACACTCTATGCCTTCTTTTAAATTGATTTTCTTTCTGGATTGGTTTTGCAGCTTATACATTCTTTGTGAAGAGAGGTCGATTTGGGATCTCTTTTTATTAAATTTTGAGAATGGGTGATTCCACTGAATTACAGTGCAGAAACTTCACAGACGTTATTAGACAAAATCATACGATGCGCGCAATGATTAATGTTTTATGTAGCCAGCGCACTGGCTTACATGTTTGTCATATTAATGCTCAAAGTATTTTTCCGAAACTCGACGAATTTAGACACTTATTTGAAGGTTCAAAGGTTGATGTAATTTGTGTCTCAGAGACTTGGCTGTCAAGCGACATTAGTGATGTTGCTTGTCATTTGGATGGCTTTCATAATCCTTTTCGTTCAGATAGGGTTGATAGATGTGGGGGAGGTGCTGCTATTTTTGTCCGCCAAGAACTAAATTGTAAATTGATACGGAAAGCACCACTTGGAAGCCAGTTTGACTACGTGTTTATAGAAATAATATGAAAACAAATCCTGATAGGTTCAGTGTACAGGCCAAACTACAACATCGACACATCGATAATAACTAGAGTAATAGATGAACTATCATATATTTCACCCTTTGTCATAATTGTTGGTGACTTTAACAGTGACATTCTCAAGGACTCGTCTCTTGTCCTTAATATGAACGCCTTAAATCTTTTCCCAGTAAATACATTATCACCCACTCATTTTACAAGTCATAGCAGTACACTACTTGATGTATTTTTTGTCAGCCATCTGTACAAAGTTTTACACTTTAATCAAATTTCAGCTTCTGATTTTTCTAGGCATGATCTAATCCATTTGACATTTCAATGTGATCCTTTGATTTCAAGTAGAACAATAAGCTTTCGCGATTTCAAACATATAGATTCGTTTCGGGTTTCGGGTTTATGAAATGCCAGCTGTTGACGATCAAGTGCTCTTCATTCAAGATAACATAAGAAATTTATTTGAATCACATGTTCCGTTAATTACGAAAAGCATCACAAGAAAAAATTGTCCGTGGTTCAATAATAACATCAAAAAACTGATTCTTGAGCGTGACCAGGCATATAAATGTTGGAAGCGTTTTCGGTTGGATGTCCTATTCTATGTTTTTAAAAGTTTGCGAAATAAGGTAACTAGTGAGATACGTGAAGCAAGGAGATGTTATTTTGCTCCCAAACTGGATCCCTCTCAAGCTGGCCGTAAACTTTGGACAAATTTACGAGACATTGGTATAGGCAAACAAAAAAATAATACTACTGAAATTATCGACTGCAATAAACTTAATAGTAAATTTGTTTCACTTCCTTGCACAGAAGTTATTGATGAAACAGCGAGTTTATTCGTTGAAAGCAACATTTTTTCCTTCCCATGTTTCAGTTTTTCAACAGTTGATGAAGCTGACGTACTAGAAAGTTGCTTGTAGATAAAATCAGATTCAGTTGGAATTGATGAAATTCTTCCCGTTTTCGTTAAAGCTATACTTCTATACATTCTGAAATACTTAACTCATCTTTTTAATACAATCTTTTCGTCAAATATTTTTCCTTCTGCTTGAAAACAAGCAAAGATTATACCAATCCCAAAAGGTCAAAATGAGTTCAGACCGATCACCATTCTACCATTTCTGTCTAAAGTACTGGAAAGGATAATGAATAACCCGATACGGAAATACTTAAACAATAATAATTTGTTATGTATAAATCAGTCTGGTTTCCGCCCAAAGCACAGCCGTACTACAACTCCTATAAATGTCGCTGAAAACATAAGACAAGCAGTTGATTCTGATAATGCAGTTTTACTTATCCTTTTGGACTTTTCCAAGGCATTTGACACAGTCAACCATAAAGTGCTTTGCAGTAAGCTAGTGAACCTGTTTAATGTTAGTCCAAACATATATGGATTGCAGATCGCAGGTAGTTTTTGCAAACTCCTCCGTATCTGAGCTTCTCATGTTGGACAGGGGAGTGCCACAGGGTTCAATGCTGGGACCACTTTTATTCTCCATGTACATTAATGATTTGCCTGGTTGCTTGCAAAATACACATGTAGATATGTACGCTGATGATGTTCAGATACGGAAAAGCTTTCCCATAGGCTTGGTTGAAAATGCAGCAGTTGAGGTCAATGAGGATTTATGACAGGTTCATAGATGGTCAAGGATAAATGGACTCAGCGTTAATCCACTCAAGTCTAAATGCTTGGTAATTTCAAGAAAGCCCATTGAAACATCAGAATTTCCTAAGATATACTTTGATAATAAGCAAATTGAGTTTGTCGATTTTGCCAAAAATTTAGGTATAACCTTTTCAAAGACGCTTTCTTGGAATAACCATATCAGAATGACAATCGGAAGGGTTTATGGAGGGCTTCGAATACTGTGGACCAATTATAAGATTGCACCCTTCAAAACACGAATCATCTTAGCCAAAATATTACTTGTCCCTATTATGCTGTACGGTTGTGTACTTTATTACAATTGCGATTATGAGCATAAGCGTAATTGAATGTTGCTTTCAATATATTTTTTTCAGGTATATTTTTAGATTAAGAAAATATGATCACATTTCTCAATTTTCAAAATCTATATATGGCATTACCCTTGAAAATCTTTTTAAACTTCGAACATTAACTCTGCTTAACAATGTTTTACAAACACATCAACCACCTTACCTTTATAATAAGATCTGTCATACGCGTTCTCTTAGATCTTTTGACCTCGTGCCGATACGTTACGTATTCTTAATATCTGAGCGCCAAGTTTTTATAACCGCGATACGTCTGTGGAATTCTCTTCCCCGATCTACAAGCATGATAAGCTGTACCAGGCTATTCAGGATGAAACTCAAGGATTACTTGGAGACATTAACGTTGTGATGATTTCTCTTCTTCTTTTCTTTTCATAACTTATCTTATTTTTTAATCTTTTTTCTTTACTTTCACTTTCATTTTCGTTTTATTTTATTTTAATTTTAATATTTTTCAATTTATTTTTCAAACGATGAAGTACCTAAATTTAAAATTCCAGATTATAATTCCTTATAAAATTTGCCTTCATGTTGTTGGTTTTTTAATATTGCTTATAACATATCATGTAAATTAGATAATTAAGCTTATATTACCCAAAAAGATATGGTATCTTATTATATAAGTCGATACGAATAAATATGAAATATGAACAAAATATGTACTTTTCTTTGAGAGCTGGGTCCCTTTCCAATTTCCTTTCCAACATGAAAAATCTTTTCAATACTATCGCCCTTGAATCACCTATGTCCTGAATGTCAGGTTTAATAGGAATTGTGACGACAAAGCGTCCTTCACTATCACGTCTTGCCGTATTTATAAAATTTTCTTCTACAGCTTGCTCTTCTGCCGACCTAACCTTAGACCTCCCCAACTGATCTATTTCCCAAAGCTGTCTTACTAGACTATCCAATCTGTCGACTTCAACACATCTTAGTATGGGTGTCCTGTCTTCTTGTCCCTCTACCGTACCCATTGAATTACCTCCAAATATAACTATACCAAAACTTGTCTCAATGGCCGTCATCGTACCAAACATTCGTGGTATCGAACATACTATTACCATTGCAAAAAACTTTACTCCTAGTAGAATATCAACTCGTGCTTGCCTCCAATAGGATGGATCCGCGAACGGAGGTTCAAAACTTTCTGTTATTTGCTCTACATTAACTTGCGGAGTCACTAATGACCAGCTCGCTTCTTTTGGAAGTACCAAAAAATCTTTTTCAATGTGTACTTCAGAATCGTACCATGGAACTATTCCAACCCTTGCCTGCTTATGAATTTGTATTGTATTACCTTCTATGCCGATGACCTATCTCGTAGCTTACCGCGTAAAAATATTGAATGCTCGCACCGTTTTGTGTGGAATTAAATTCAGTTGAGCCTCTGAATCTAGATGCGCTCGCACTGGCCCAACCAAACGAACTTCAAATGACAACCTTATCAAAATTGTTGGCATCAAAGCTAGTTCATCAGTGCCGTATTGGAGTTTGTGTCCTTGCTTGCTGTTGTTGTCTTGCCGTGTTTCTTTGCTGTACCGTTCGCTCGCTGCCAAACTTGTCAAAGCGTGTCCTTGACTCTCCCTTGCCGCTGCACCACTCATCACAGCCACTGCTCTTGCCTGGTGACTGCTTGGCGGTTGTGCATATGCTGCAGCCTGCCTATCCAAAAAGGCTCTTTTGTCGTAGAAGTTTCAGACTGGCACTGCAGTTCCCATTGACGTGCTGTGTCCGCATCTAGCCGATCATATAACATGTGTACAATCATCATATCCCAGTGCTCCACCGGTATCCCTAGTGCCTTGAGCTGCCGAAGAGTTTCATGCGTCACATTTGACAACCGTTGAATATGGTCCGCACGAGGGACGGCTGGCAGAGCTGGCAGATGTGGTAAGGCGAACTGCCTCAACAGCTCGCGACAGGTGTGGTATTTTTTATCATACAGCTCATTGAGCCTGGCCCAGGCCTCTAAATAGTTACTGTCGGTTAGTTGCCATTCACCCATCGTCCTGGCTGCCTTGCCAGTAAGAGATTTGTTCAAATGTTGAAACTTGAAAGCCGGTTTTACCTGGTCATTTTCGTGGACCACCGCAATAAACCGGTCCTTGAAACCTTGCCATTTGGTGAGGGACCCATCAAATTCCCCCCACGTATTCTTCACTTATTGCTGTTGTGGCATCTGGATGGATACCTCGATGGGCTGGCCGCTCGCTCCTTGCTCCCTGGCTGTCCCTTGCTGAAGCTCTGCTCGCCGTTTCATGTGTGCCAAAAGCTTTCGTAACTTTCCTTTCGTGCCGAGGTAGAGTTCCTCAGATGCAGCTTGCTGTTTTTCAACTTCTTCGAAGTCATTCGCCTTGCCAGCTATCCATTTTATATGATTCACATTTACCTGGCTCCATATGTCTTCTAGCCGCTCCAGCCGTACTTGGAGGTCCTCGCTGTCACCATCGCCTGGTTGCTCAGTAGCCTCGGCAATGTAGCTCGCTATCCTTTCCATTGCTCTTAAACATGTTGTATGAATTTTATTGTTTGCCATTTTCTATAATAGGATAATAAGAAAGATATTGGAATTTAAAATAAAATGTATGTGAACTTAATGTGAGCTTGTGCAAGATGAATGTTATAAGCTTGGTGTAAAATAGCTTGCCAAATATTCAACAATCTCATTCACCCTTTAACATTGTACTTATCGCTTTAAGGTAACTGTGAATGAATAAGAATTATCTACCTTTAAAAAAAGAGTATAAATATTCGACTTAGCAATCGTTAAGATTATTCAACTTCCAATGAAAGTATGCCTTTCGTGTGAGATAAACTAATCAATTATTGGAGTTGTAAATTCCAATCACGCACCTCTGCCTTAAAACGCTTGCTGGCTTGTCCTATTTGAATTGTAAAAATTCAAATACAAATTGACTTGCCGAATTTTAAATTGAACAAAATAATCTTTCCGAATTTAAATGTTCTTACCGAAATTTGCCTACGGTCGCTGGTCTTCATCAAGAGATTTCTAGAAAATTTTCGTTTGCCATATTTGTGAGATTATTTTATCTTGCCATATCAATGATTTCCCCCTGTCAGGGTATGTATAATTGCCATAATTATACTGCCTTACCACCTCGCTCGTCATGACAGCTGGCTATAGCTTATTTAGCTTTCGTAAATTTCATCGAATCCCATGGATTCGGAAAAAGTATTAAACAATTTTGTTTGTTTATTTTGCTTGCCGCCGTAGCCACTACCCTTGCCACTCTTGTTTTGATACAAGGTTATTAAATTCAATTCATGAATAGAGCTTTCATTAAATGGCTACGGTTTATATTCCCTAACAATGCGCATTATTACTCCCTAGCCTACCTAATACCTCGTCTGTACTGTGTTAACGCAAATAAATAACCCCAAATATTAAAATATAATTCCCTACGATGACACTTGTGACACGCTGTACTACACCTATGTATGATAAAGTCAGAGACTCCCTCTACTTCATTTCCCAATACACACTCATGTAAATATACCTAGCAAGAGATACCCCTATGTCACAAGCATCACAGTCACAGCACAGCCCGAAACAACACAAAAGAAACGAGAAAAGAGAGAAAGAAAAAATATATGATGAAGACCCAGCCAGCCGTTGCCGTCGCTAGCATGTGCCAAACAATATACATATCGCACTGTACAAATTTGCTTTCGTTTTTCGCCTAGCCGATGTAATTTAATCACGCTTATCCGATATAACTTTAACAACTTGCACTGTTAGCTCACAAAGAATAATATAGCTCAAAGCAACACAGAATTTACTTACTAGTATTGCCCTTATCTGAACATTGCTTTTTAGTTTGAGAAAAAAACACCAACTCCACACTTTTTCCTTTTATTTTATAAAAACACAGAAAACTGAACTATGCAATGTGCCGGTCACAATACTAATGAAAATAATTAGATAAAATAAGCAGCTGCAGCTTGCCATTCTACCCCTTATGTATCTTGTGTTTTCTTTGGTTTTGCTCGCCAGTGTGAGGGTGTACATAAGTGTCTATGTACCTATCCGTTGCTTTTCGTACTACTCACACTGATCGTGGAATGTATTTTGTTTTTTCTCAGTGCTCGCTATCTATAAACCTATGCATACATAAAAAATACTTGCCGTTGTGAATTTTGTTTTCGTTTGTTTGAATTTGCCAACGGCTGGCAGATTCGTGTCTGAACTTGCACATTAATGATTTTACAAAGAAAGAAACTGTACATACATTACCATAAGGCAGCAAAATAATTCATTTATTTAAAATAAAGGAATTTATCACTTGCCGAATCAAAACAACATTTGCTCAAAACTCGCGACTTCGATGTGGGCTTGAGCTCGCCTCTTTTTATTTTGAATCTGTTTTTTAGCTCGCGGTATTTATTTATTTATTGCTATCCGATTTTAATTTTTCAACTCGCGGACTTTTCAGCATAGGTTGCTTGTCGCTATCCGGCTCGTATGCACCAAATGTAAAAACCACCCCGAATTATAACTCGAATAGATAAATTACCCAACATTGTCGACAGATATCTTATATTATTTTAAATAAAAACACAGAAAATTTTGATTGGGAAAAAACCCTAATTTATTAACGTTGCAAATCACTCACCGAACTGGCCGGTTTGAGAGTCGAACAAAGACTAAACCATATATTTCTCTTTAACAAAGGAGAGGCACATTTTCTTTTGTATGAGCCCTTGTATAAAGATACAATAGAGGATAACGATAATAATGCATATAAGGACTATATAAAATGTTTATGTTGGTGCTTGCTGACTTGCTGATGGTAGTGGTTTTGAACTCGTACGCTTGCGTTCGATACACATACGATGATAAATTAGTAAATAGTTTTCAGATAAACACTCATATACAAGTCGAATATCAGACAAGACTAAAACAAATTTTAAAAAATTATCAAGGTATTTTCACAGAAAAGCCAAATTATCTGCCTTATAACACTAATGTAAAATGTTATATAAACACGGTCCATGAGGAACCAGTCTGGCAAAGAGCATATCCTTACCCTCAATCAGCTTCTAGATTTATTAATAAGGAAATTCAAACTTTACTAGAAAATGACATTATAAGGCCAAGTAGAAGTTCTTATAATAGCCCAATTTGGGTAGTAGATAAAAAAGGTTTTAATGAAGATGGTTCAAAGAAATTGCGCATGGTTATCGATTATAAAAAAACTTAATTCGTTTATAAAATCTGATAAATACCCAATGGCAGACATTTCTGTAATATTGTCTAATTTGGGCAAGCCAAAGTTTTTTTCTACATAAGACTTACAATCTGGGTTTCACCAAATCCTTGTGCATGAACAAGATAGACCAAAAACTGCATTTTCGGCCAATAATGGAAAATACGAATTCAATCGTATGCCATTTGAGCTTAAAAATGCTCCAGCCATATTCCAGACGGCTATGAACGACATTCTCCGAGAACATATCGGAAAATTCTGTCACGTATATTTGGATGATGTGATAATTTTTTCAGGAACTCATGACGAATATTTAAATCATATAGAAATAATAATTAGAGCTTTATCAGAAGCTAACATAAGAATTAGCAGTGAAAAAAGCAAATACTTCATGGAAGAGGTAGACTTTTTAGGATATTGTTACATAAACGTTCTTCTCCTAATCACCCAACCCACATTAAACAACTTTTCACCACACTTGGGTTTTCGCTATGCAAATATTCCAGTGTGGTCCTCTAGTAAAGATCAAATTCGTTCTTCTCAAACTTTATCTTCTGCGAAGATGAAGCTGGAGAATAACCAATAATGATCATTATCTCTAATCAGCCTAGCAACAAAACCGACGCCTAATTATTAAACAAGCGGAGTTGCTGTTCTTATCTATGTTCCTGTTGGTAAGCCTTCAGTTAATCTGTTTGCTGTATTCTATGTGTCGAACTGTTCAATTCGCTCCTACTATGTTTAAATAAAATTGTACTTATTAATAATAAGAATAAAATAAGAAACTTAAATAATATAAACTATTTAAAAAATTAAACTATGTGTTTAAATGTGTTTTAAAATAAACAGAATCTTAACTGGCGCAGTCGGAAAAACTTGGTGTGTGGAAGTTTTGAATTCGAATGTGCGTGTGAAAATTAAAAGTACCTACATTTTTGTTCATAAATTGGAAAAAAAACTCTTGCAATTTGAAAACGTACAAGAATTATGAAACTAAAAACGAAGTTTAAAACAGTAATGTATAAAAAATAATATTAAAAAAAAAAAAAAAAAAAAAAAAAACATTGAACAAAAATAATTAAAACCTGTGAAGCTCTACCTTTGATGTCCAAATATTCAACTACTCAACTATCAATCATCTATCAACAAATATAAGTTCCTGTGTGAGTATCAACAAAATTCATCTTTGTTAAGTGTTTAAATATGGATGTCCTGAATCCAGTAGATAAATTTAAGCTTATTTTAGATCTAATAAGTAAGACACCAGAGTTCGATGGTAACAACAAATTCTTAGTAGATTTTCTTGACAGGGTAGATGTTCTTGTTCATACTATTGACTCTTTAAGTCGAATAAACAATATATATTTACTAGATGACAATTTAAATACTCAGATGATCGAGTCAAACAGTAGAATCGCACTCGATGCGTTCAAAAATAATTTACCAGAACCTACCAAATCAATTGTGCTAAGTCGAAATCCTGACTCACTTAGTGCGGCTTTTCAAATAGTTGTTGAAATTAATCATCACCGATTTGGACCAAACACACCTTTTGTTCAAAATAATTTCAACTATAATCATTTAAATAGTTCTTTTTCCCAAAGCAATAGTAATACAAATATTCCAAGAGGTCACAATAGTAGGCAGTTTAGTAATGTTACTCAGAGAGATCAACAAGATCAAACATATTCCTATCCTAACTCTTCACAGCCACGTCAGCAGAACAGTTATACTCAAAATGGTCAATCACGTCAAACAAATAACAATACTTACAGAGGTCAATCACGTCAAACAAATAACAACTATCACTCTAGGCAATCGCGCCAAACAAATAACAATTCCTACAGTGATCAATCACGACAAACAAATAGATTCCGACAGCCGAATAACCATGAGTCCATGGAAATTTCATTAAATGAACGCAGACAGGGTAACAATGATCGATCTCAAAACCGACAAAATTTTCCATTGGGTCCAGAAAACAGCTACCCTATATAGTTTGCCAGACTCCAACAAAACCACTCAGATTTGTTATCGATTGCGGCGCCGAATACAGTATTATAAATACAAATTTATGTAATCCAAAGTGGAAAATTCCCTCCAAAAAATATACCCTTAGAGTACTCGACCGCAAAGTTGAAACAAGTACCGAATATCGCATACCTCTTTTTAATGAATTCAATAAATCTAATAGTTTTGAAAATTTCATAGAGTACCAATTTCATGATTATTTCGATGGGTTGATTGGCAACAATATACTTGTAGAACTCAATCCAGTGATAGATTATAAAAACCGGTTACTCAAAACAGATTGTACAAAAATTCCAATCTATTTCAATATTGAAGAGGAAATCTATGCCAAGCAATGTTATGAGGATGAGTCCTTCAATTATTTAGTAATGAACTTTTTGAATCCGAAATCGACAGCAAAATTTTTGCAAAACATTTAAGCATAATGATGCTTGCAAACTCAAATCCTTGCTTTGTTCCTATAAATCTATTTTTTATAGAGAAGGGGACGATCTCACGTTCACAAATGAAATTAGGCACCAAATTATTACGAAAACTGAAATCCCAATCTATAGTAAAATGTACAGGTATCCCGAAGTTCATTCCGATGAGGTTGATAGACAAATAAATGAGATGCTTAAGCAGAGAATAATTGCACCAAGCAACAGCCCTTACAATTCGCCAATTTGGATCGTACCAAAAAAGATGATCAAGATGGCAAAAAACAATGGCGAATTGTAATTGATTATATGAAGCTTAATCAACAAACAATCGATGATAGCTTTCCTATGAACGGCTCAGAAGAACTTTTTGATAAGCTTGGGAAGTGCAATTATTTTTCTGTGATAGATCTTGTTAAAGGGTTTCATCAAATCGAAGTTGAACCACATGACAGAGCAAAAACCGCGTTTTCCACTAAAACAGGTCACTATGAGTTCTTAAGGATGCCTTTCGGGCTTAAAAATGCCCCAAAAACATTTCAAAGATTGATGAATCACATCCTTAAAAAATTTATAAACGTGATCTGCGTAGTTTATTTGGACGATATCCTAATATTTTCAACGTGTTTTGAAGAACACCTACAGGCACTTAAGAAAATTTTACAAACCTTATATATATATATATATATAATATAACTTAAAATACAAATAAATAAATGCAGGTTTGGCGAGATATCAACATCTTACTTGGGTCACATTGTTGTAAGCAATGGTATAAAACCAGACCCGAACAAGGTTGAATCTATAACTGGCATGACCTTGCCAACCAACGTCAAAGGTATAAAATCATTTTTAGGAATCACTGGGTACTACCGGAAATTCATAAAAGATTATGCAAAGGTAGCCTATCCAATGATGGTTTCCAACGACCACTACGTTGGCTTCCGCCTATTCTAGTTCTACCTAAATTCTGAATTAATATTGTTGTTGTTGTATTTGACTAGTAAATTGCTTTGTTTTGTTGTCGTTTTTTTTTTGCGCAGACAGAATTATTTTGAGTTACAAAAAACACAACTAATACAATCATAATGAATTTTGTTTTTACTTATTTATGTAACTCGTTTAAAAAAATTGCACACTTTATCAAAATATGTTCAAATTTTACCAAATCAAATTTACCAATTCACCAAATCGCAGAATTAAAATTGGATTAACTTAGGTTAAATGATGGTTAAGTTCAAGTAAGTGATAGTGGAGAATCAGGGCCAGTTTGTTCACATTAGGCTAAATTTGAAGTAAGTAAGTCACAGAATCTGGTTAAATGCATCTAACTTACCAATATTGGCCAGTTAGCGATTTATATAATTAAGAACTCAATTAAATTGGAACGGCAAACCATTCGGCTACAATACGTTTTAAAAAATTATATTTAGGTAAATATATTGATGGTGCAGTCGTACCTTTCAATAATATTCCATTACAAAAAATGTGTTTGCGCCCTCAAAACAAGAATTTTTAAAACACATCCCCTGAGGTGAATTCAGAAATGTCACGAGGTTTTTTTTGTTGAATTCAATGAAAAGTCGCTGCCGGAAATTTTTGATACAATTAAAAATATGACTCAAATTTTCTATCAAAACTATTTGTTGTTACTATTTAATAAAAACGAAAACATTTAGAACAAATATAAAACAATTAATAAAGCAACGATGCAGAGTGGCAGACGCATTAAAAAAAAAAATAGGTATATCAAAAGAGTTTGGAAAAAAATTAGTCTGTCTAAACAAATCAAATTCACCGCGTTAAGTTGTTGTTGCAATTCACATCTATTCATCGACACGGAGTCAGATTACAAAAACAACAATGTTAACAAATGGGTTTTGGAGGGTGAAACGTACGAAGGTTTCCCATCTTTACATTGTTTATCTAAGTTAACACGATACATTTCCATTCACATTCCCATTTACATTCCTACCCAATTGCTAACAATGCAGACACCTACTTTTGTCAAATCAGCATTATCAAAAATATTATATTTGTTATTTGTTATGAAAATCATATTCTTGGAAATCAAATAATATTTTATTTGTTAATTTTGCAATTTCTTAGAAATTAAAACATTTACATTAATCAACTTTTTGTTAATTTTTCTTTTTGTTAATTTTGCAATAATGAATTCTTGGAAACTAAAAAATATTGTTAAAGAATTATATTTTATAAATAGAAGGTAAAAGAATCAATAAAGTTACTCTTCGTTAGTCAACCAAACCAAACTGTGTTTTTTTTACAACGAGTTGATACAACTTCGATAACTGGCGCCCGAGCAGCTTATTAGTGCGTAACATAAGAACCGCATTAAGTACATCGCGTAACATAAGAACCGCGCACCCGGCAGAAAAATAAAAGCTTAACACAGCCGAACAATTAGCACCGCGTTACATAAGAACCGCGTAAAGTGAAAGTTCGCCGTAAAGCACAACAAAGAATTAAAAACTCTAAATTAAGTGCGTAAAAGCTTAAAACAGCCGAACAATTAGCACCGCGTAACATAAGAACCACGTTAAGTGGAAGTTCGACGTAAAGCACTACAAAGAACTAAAAACTGTAAATTAAGTGCGTAAAAGCTTAACACAGTCGAACAGTAGCACTGCGTTACATAGGAACCGCGTGAAGTGAAAGTTCGAATTAATATAAGCACTACAAAGTATTAAAAACTCTCAACCAAGTGCGTAAAATAAAAACCGAGCAAAGTGAAAGTACGTTGTAACATAAGAACCACGTACTCAATAAACGGATTTTAAATTTCAAGACCTAGTGCGTAAAACATAAGAACCGCACAATAAAGTGTAGTGTAGTGCGTAAAGCACAGTGTACCTATACAAAAAACTTTGTTGCATTCAAACCGTGGGCAGTCAAGAAACCGTTCCCTAGTAGCAGAAACGCAAAGAGGATACCAACGGAACCCCAACTATGCAGAAAATTTTGCTGTAAGAACAACACAATTAATGAATAAAATATAAAATAAATTATCATAACTATTAAATATAAATTTTGGTAGGAAAAATTATTAAATACCTTTATTCTTATATAATTATTATTATTATTATACCATTATATTTATACAATTGAATAGTAATACCTTCCAAGAAAAATGTGCATCGTATAAAAACCTTAATCATATAGAATATTGTAAGAACAAAAAAATTCCAAAAATCCAAACCAATTTAATACAAAATTCCAATCCTACCCATTTTATATCGTTCCTCTCCAAAATGCCTGTCACACTGGAAGAATTATCTGAGCAAATAAAACAGCTGGTTGGTGCTGTAAATCAGAACATTGAACAAATTAAACTGGTGAACAATCGTGTACACCAGCTCGAGAGTAGGATTACACTTCCTCAAAATCATTCCAATACTACCACTTCACCAATCCCCAAAACAGAACAGGATCTTTTAGATATAAGAAAATTACGTGACTGCGTAAGAGACCTTCAAATTTTTGATGGCAATACAGTACAGTACGTTTCATGGATCCACAATGTGGAGTCCATACTAAACGATTACCAAATCGTCAAGAATAAACCTATCTACAGGGCAATATTACAACATATTAGGCAAAAAGTAAGAGGCCCGGCCGATGCCGCCCTAATATCTTATAACATACTTGACGAAGATTGGCAGACAATTAAAAAATGTCTGTCACTGCACTACGCAGACAAGCATGATTCTAGAACTTTAGAACACGAACTAATTAGAATGACCCAAGCGAATAAAACCATCGACGAATTTTATGCACGCGTCAACCATCAATTGTCCCTTCTTATAAACAAAATCAAAACGGAAGATTATTCTCAGGAGACCATAACGGCCCTGACAGAGAATTATAGGAACAGAGCTTTAGACATTTTCGTCCGAGGTCTCAATGGTGACGTATCAAAAATGCTCATGATTCAGAAACCTCAAACCCTTCCAGAGGCTTATACCTCTTGTCTAGAATTTCAAAACCTTAACTTTAGAAACTTCTCAATACATAAGAAAAATTTCAACAACAATATTACTGCTCCAATAAACCAAATGAATAACAACCAGCATTATGCAAAACCAACATGGAACAGCTCACCCCCTCCTAGACCAACTAATCCAAAACCCTCACAGCCTATGGACGTGGACAAATCTATTCAAAGTCGTAAAATCAACTATATGAACCGACCTGAAAATAATATAATGCAAAAAGATTTAATGGATCTAATAACCTTCCGAGGAAACAACAACGTCTCTTTGCAACAAACGTTATCACAGATCAAGATACCATAGAAGAAGACGAAGAGGATCCATTGAACGAGGAATATTTCAAAGCATACCAGGAAACATGGGATGACGATGGCAATAATGACGATTTAGCAGAGCTAAATTTTACAACGGAGGCCTCTCTAACGTACCATACCTAGAGTATGTTACTAGAGATGGTGAAGTCTTAAAATTCTTGATAGATACTGGAGCTAACAAGAACTTTGTATCTGAAAGAATTGCTGTCCGCTACCGGACAACTACAAATAAATCGTAAAATTAGTGCCCAATTTTTTAAACCTATCGGCAATAGTACCTCCTTTGATTTTTTTGTCCTTCCAGGACTCAAATCATTTGACGGGATTATTGGTGATGATACCTTCAAACAATTAGAGGTTGTAATAGACAGGAAAAACAATATAATTTTAGCCCCAAACATTAAAATTAATCTCAAAGAAAAACAATCAGCAGAAGTTAATAATATCCAAACTGATATAAACCCTGAAAATTATATTCAAAACCTTTTATGCAAGTATGAAAAACTATTCGGACAGTGGTACAATAGATACCAGCGTTCGTGCTGAAATACGAACTACTTCATCCAAACCTATATACACAACATCATACCCTTACCCCGCTAACCTAAGAGCAGAAGTCGAAGCTCAAATCAGCAAAATACTTTCTGATCGTGTTTTAAGACCATCTAAAAGCCCTTTCAATTCTCCACTTTGGATTGTTCCAAAGAAACCCAACTCTGCAGGCGAAAGGCAATATAGACTTGTTTTTGACTTCAAACGATTGAATGCAATTACAATTGCAGATGCTTATCCGATTCTGGACATAACAAATACTCTCGCAAGTTTAGGGGAAAGTAAATACTTCACGACCCTTGATCTTACGTCTGGGTTTCACCAGATTAAGATGAAAGAAAGCGACATAGCAAAGACTGCATTTTCAACGGCAAATGGCAAATATGAGCTTACTCGCCTGCCGTTCGGGTTAAAAAACGCACCCGCTATATTCCAACGCATGATTAACGACGTGCTTAAACCTCTTATAGGCAAAATATGCTATGTCTATATAGATGATATAATCGTCTTCGGCAAAAGTATATCTGATCATTTGAACAATCTAGAGCAAGTTTTATCGTATCTTGATAAGGCAAATCTAAGAGTGAACTTAAAGAAATCAAAGTTTCTAAGAACTCAAGTTAATTTCTTGGGTTATATAATCAATCAAGAAGGAATTCGGGCAGATCCTGAAAAAATAGCGGCAATCCAAAAGATTCCACCCCCAAAAAATCTTAAAGAGCTAAAGAGCTTTTTAGGTCTCGCGTCCTACTATAGAAAGTTTATCAAAGATTATGCTAAATTAGCAAAACCATTAACCAATCTAACAAGAGGCGAAAATGCCCAAATTAAAGCAAATCAGTCGAAAAAGTCGAAATCCATCTTGACGATCAAGCGTTAAACGCATTTAAATGCCTCAAGGACATGCTTATATCTTCGGATATTCTTATATTCCCCAATTTTGAGAAACCTTTCATCCTTACAACCGATGCCTCCAACTACGCCATCGGAGCCGTCCTCTCGCAAGGCGAAATCGGGAAAGAAAGACCCATTACATTTATAACTAGATCTCTAAACGAGACAGAAGAGGGGTACTCAACTATTGAAAAGGAGATTCTAGCGATAATATGGTGACTTGATAAATTAAGAACATATCTTTACGGAGCCAAAAACATACAAATCTTTACTGACCATCAGCCATTAACATTCGCGCTGAGTAATCGCAATACTAACGCAAAACTAAAAAGATGGAAGGCAAGAATAGAAGAGTATAGCGGTATTCTTATCTACAAGCCTGGACGATCAAATGTCGTCGCAGACGCACTGTCGCGACTCCTCGTGCTTAATATTATAACTTCATCCTCTGGAACTCAACACAGTGCTGAAGAAGATAGCAGTGATCTTATACCGCACTGCGAAGCACCTATTAACGTTTTTAGAAACCAACGTATCTTTTCTGAAGGTAATGAAAAGACATGCTACGAAGAACCTCACCCAAAATATCAAAGACATTATATAAAGCTGCACTCTTACGACGAAGAAACTCTTACAAAATTCTTAAAGGAAAAATTAAATCCTAATATACTTAATGGTATCAAAGTTCAAGAAAAATTCATTCCACTCTTTCAAGAAATTTATAAAACCTCATTTAGCCAATATAAAATAAGAATTACACAAAGAGTAGTCACAGATATAAATAAGGAAGAAAATAAATTTAACATAATACAAGAAGAACATAAACGAGCTCATAGAAATTATATCGAAAATAAAAACCAAATTCTTGAAAAATATTACTTCCCTCAAATGACTAAATTAATTAAAAATTTCGTTAATTCCTGTAACGTTTGTCGCTCAAACAAATACGATCGTCACCCCCCTACGCCTCATCTTCAGCCTACCCCTATTCCATCGTATCCAACCGAAATTCTACACATGGACATCATAGAATTTAAAGAAGAAAAATTCATAACCTGTGTAGATACATAAATTCTCCAAATTTACTAAATTTTTCCATATCAAAAACACATCCGGAATAGGATAATAAAATTGATTAATTTCTTAACTGCTCCTAAGATCTAAGTAACAGACAATGAAAGCAGTTTTATAAGTCCAATAGTTTTAAATTATATTGAAGGTCTTGGCATTAACGTTTACCTAGCCCCTCCACAAAAAAGTGAAGTTAACGGAACTATTATTGAAATAAGAAGATGTCTTCAACAAGAATTTCCAGACTTAACTGTTAAGGAAATTGTTAACATTGCTACAGATAGATACAATAACTCAATCCATTCGGTAACCAAGAGAAAACCTGCTGATATTTTTTTCGGACGGTTACAAAGAATTAATTACCAGAACCTACTTGATTTTAAAAATATAGTAAATACTGATCTTAAATACGAAATCATTCGTAACCAAAAAAATCAACTTAACAGGCATAACAAAAAAAAGTCACCACCAGAAAATTATAAACATGGTGAAACTGTCTTCAAAAGAGACAAACAAATTAAAAGTAAAGATAATCCAGTTTACCATAAAGAAACTTTATTAGTTTAGGATTAGATAATAAAGTAACAATAACAACAACCAACGGAAAACGAATTCATTACAGATTAAATTTCATCCTCTGTGTGGGAGCAATCGTTAATATCTACGAATATCAAAGTCCACTCGTTGCGATTAAATAAGGAAACGGAAAAATGATCGCCGGGAATTACAAAATCATTCACCTAATTAATCTCACTATGTTCGAAGAAATCATAAGTAAAATCAATACGGACATCAACCGCTATATACCCAGAAACAGCCCTTACCTACCGCAACTGGAATTACAAAAAAACAAAAATAGAAAATCTATTAAAACAACTCCAAGATAAGACCCAGAACAGAGAAAAACGGTCAATCAACTGGATAGGATCCGCTTGGAAGTGGGTGGCAGGTAACCCTGATGCGACGGATTGGGACAAAATTGTCACCGAAAATAACAAGCTCTCCACCAACAATAATAGACAATATCACATAAACAAATATTTAACTAAGGTAACGGACACCTTAATTGACAATTACAACAAAATAATTGAATGAATTAATGCTAATATCACCGAAAAATAGGAGCAAATTATTTTTAACAAGATTAGCCTTTTAAAAGAGGAAATAGGAGAAATAGTTCTAGCAGGGAAACTTGCAAAAAGAGGTGTTGTTAACTCAAATTTACTAAGCAAAATTGAAATTTCTGATATCCTTTCCAAAATAGAATCACTTCCATTTAGAAACGAGCTTCAAGCCATTGAATTCGCTGAACCGATGATGCTTGTAAAAAAATCTGTTCTACTCTACGTCATTTGTTTACCCCAAACTGAGGATACGACATTTAACAATATTATCGTTAAATCAACATATAAAAATAACAAGAGAATTCATTTAAGTTTTTCAAATGTATTCATTTCACAACATCTCCAGTTTTGAATAATAGGGAAATGTTTAGAAATCGAGGAAACTATTCTTTGTAAAAGATCACAACTTCAAAAGCTCACCAAAGACGATTGTGTACTGAAACTATTAAATGGCGAAAAAGTTAAGTGTGACTTTAATTATGAAAATAGGCCAATAATAGAACTCATCAATGAAAGCACTTTATTCCTTACAAATTATGTCGGTAACATAACATACGGTAGACATTTCCGTAACCTGAACGGTTCATTCCTCATAAATTTTTTCAACGAATCTATCGAAATCGATAACTGGGAGAGTAAAACATATCATATACTACCTCCCTTACTCCAAAATGACCCCACCGAAGGGGAAATAAAACTTGACCTACAATACCTACACAAACTCCATCTGGACAACGTAGGAAAACTTTCCTTTATTTCTTCAAACAGTAACAGTAACAGGTTAGAACCTAGGAATAGGTTCTAACCTAACTATTCTGCTCATAGGGGCAACAATCAGTTTGATTCTGTTCATCTTTTTGAAACAACAGTCAAAAAACAAGAAACAAATTCAACTTTCCTCATTTGAACCTTCAAAATTAAACATCCCCGTATTTAATTCACTAGAACAAATTTCTCTCAAAATCTAATCTACGAGACGCAGATACTTAACAAAGGGGGAGTTAACACGATACATCTCCATTCACATTCCCATTCACATTCCCATTTACATTCCTACCCAATTTCCGTTGCTAACAATGCAGACACCTACTTTTGTCAAATCAGCATTATCAAAAATATTATATTTGTTATTTGTTATGAAAATCATATTCTTGAAAATCAAATAATATTTTATTTGTTAATTTTGCAATTTCTTAGAAATTAAAACATTTACATTAATCAACTTTTTATTAATTTATCTTTTTGTTAATTTTGCAATAATGAATTCTTGGAAACTAAAAATATTGTTAAAGAATTATATTTTATAAATAGAAGGTAAAAGAATCAATAAGGTTTCTCTTCGTTAGTCAACCAAACCAAACTGTGTTTTTTTTACCACGAGTTGATACAACTTCGATAACTTCTATCTTTGTATATAAACTTTTATAGTAATCGCATGAGCATCGATGTTTCGCTACCCTCTGGTGGTGGTACACCTAGCCTACTCTCAACATTGTGTTTGTTTATAGACAAATTGAAATGTTGGCGATTTTATGATTTGTCATTTAAAACTTCACTGACAGTGGAGATATTTCCCCATATGGAGAGTAAGGAAAATAGGTAGAAGGTGAAAAAATAATAAAATAGCTAGAATGGGAAAGATGTATAGAAATATATATAAATTATATGGTAGTTGGAGGAGAAAGAAAAATAGAGCAGTAGAGCAGAGATTACGGTAATTTTTAGTGAAATTAGGTATATTATTTGTATGAATGTATGTGATTTTTCATGGAAAAGTGTTTATTGCGTGATTGTGTGGGATGTTCTTTCGCGCTTTTTTTGTAACGTATTTCAGTTTTTTTTTAACTTATAAAATCAGATCGAATATTTTTCCTTGGAATAACCATCGCTCTTTGCAAGTTCCTAAATTTTTATATGATTGTGCAGTGTATAAAGTGCAAAATATTATTATAAAAAGAGAAGAAAGTGTATTAGCAGTGACAGAGTGTTAATTTTTTAAATAAATACCAACCCCAAATAGCTAAAAAAAATTGAAGTTTTTTAGCTACAAACCATATTTTTGTGAATTCTCCCTAAGAGTTTCTGAATGCATTTTTGAATTATTAACTTTTTATACCCATATACCCCCTTTAATTTATATCTTTAACCTTTTTTTGTGTTTATTTTACATTTAATATTTCATTTATTTGTGTTGTTTGTGTGTTTTGTGTGTGTTATTTTTGTGGTTTGGTGTATCCTGTGTTCCTGTTCACGGTAACATACACATATTTATATATTTCTTTTTATCCTTTTTAGCATTTAAGCGGACTGCTTCAAAAATTAATCAAAATTGTTAACATTTTATTGTGCAATATATTTCATTTTTTTAGCAGGTGGATTATTTATTTTACTGTGCAATAAATTTCATTTTTTTAGCAGGTGGATTTTTATATAATAGTAGTATAAAATATTTTTATTTTTAACGTTTTTGCTTCGTATTTTTCGTATTTTTATATTATATCGGATTAAAGTATTTTTTTTTTAGTTTTTGTGGTTTTCGGTTTAGACTTCAGAGTTTTAATAAAAACAAATTAACTAGTTATATTAAAAAGTTTTCTTTAAAATGCCTATGAAGTGTTGCTATTTTAATTGTCAGGAGAGACAAACTAGTTTTACTTTGCTTTCATTTTTTGTGCTTCCCAAAGATCATAGAAGATCGGTTTGGGTAAAGCATGGAGGTTTGTCCCACATCGACGATGTGAAACCTCGGTCTTTGATGTGTCAAAAACACTTTTATGCCAAAGACATTATAGTCGGAGGCTCAAGGACCTGTCTCGCGAAAAACTCACTGCCTGTATCTCTTCCGTCGATATGTAAGTGCAGTGAGACATCCAATGACATTTCATGTGTCAATCTTATGGATGTCGCGAGGACTCGGATGCAGAAAACCTTTACGGTAACGTCTGCTCTCCCGATACCAACTACCTCTACGGTAAATTCTGGTGTTTTGACTTCTGCGCTTCCACCTCCACCTCTATTTGCAATTCCAGCTCCAGTTCTTCCCACAGCTTGCAGCCCAGCTTTGTCGTTAGAAAACTTGGCTGCAAGTGCCACACATAATTATATTAGAGATTATTCTCTTCGAGATACTCCGTCTTCTCACATTTCTCCTTCTCAGTTTCCCTCGCCAAAGCGTTTTTCGTACAAATCAGCACGAAAAGTAAATAGGGCTAAATTTATTCCAAGATATATTTTCAACACTCCAACTAAACTTAGAAAGAATCGCGAATACCAATTACGGAAAGGCTTAGAGAAGCAAATGGAGGGCTTCAAAGAAGAGTTGCGCACTTTTATTTTGGTGCAACTCTTCCACAAGGAAAACGCACCTTGGGGTTCTAAGGATAGGGACTTATTTTTAAAATTTTTTTATAAATCACCAGCATGTTACAAGTTCATGCTGAGTGTAGGATTTAAGCTGCCATCGGTAAGCACAATTTACCGATGGCATTCGGAGATCCGGTTGGCTGCTGGACTTACAAAACCAATGACGGACATGCTGACGAGCAAATCTCAAGGGATGAGTGCCATGGAAAAGAAGTGCGTACTCCTCTTTGATGAAATGGCCATCAAAACAGAACTTGAGTACAATTTAAAAGATGATATAATTTACGGATTTACGGACTTCGGAGAGTACGGAAGAAATGACAATCCAGCCTCTAAAGCGATGGTGTTCACGCTTAGAGGACTAAACAAAAATTGGAAACTGACAATTGCATACTACATCGGTAGTCCAAACGGAGAATTGTTGTGAGAGATGCTAGTTTCAATTATTACTCAAGTAATAAATTGTGGTCTGACGGTGGTCGCAACAAGCTGTGACCAAGGTTCTATAAACGTAGCGGCGTATAATAAACTTGGACCGCAAAACTTCATGGAAAAAGAACCGTATGTGGACATACAGGATCAAAGAGTTTTCCTGCTCTACGATTACCCGCATCTTTTTAAGAGCGTGAGGAATATTTTGCTGAAATACAACATCAAAATAGAAGAAGACGTCGTCGATTGGAATGTGATCCAAAAAATCTATGATTATGATAAATATGGAACATTCCAGATTTTTTACAAGTTGACGAACTCCCACGTTCGGCCGAACAGTTTCGAGAAATTGTCGGTTAAACTTGCGACACAAGTTTTCAGCGAGAATGTATACACCGGTATACAATATATCTTGCAAACAACGGATATTTTCAAAACAGAAGATGACAAAAAAAGAGCAGAGGCAACGTCCAGGTTTGTCAAACAGCTCAATGATCTGTTTGACAATCTGAATACAGGCAGACTCTTTTCAAGAAATCCCAATAAACAAGCTCTTTGCGATACTACAGAGATTTTGGATAGATTAAACAAAGCGATGAAATGGATATCCAAATGGAAATCGACGAGCGTTGTTGTAGTGCCACCTTGTTTTAAAGGATTAAAACAAACTCTGATGGCAATTACACAAATGTGGGAACATATAAAAAGCGAAGAGCAATGCTATGTTCTCCTTGCGCATTTGAATACCGATGTCGCAGAAAATTTATTTTCAATGGTCAGAAGTAACCGCGGATCATATGAAAGGAATCCTTCAGCTTGGAGATTGATTCGAAATATGAAGATCATAATATTCCAGCATCTAAATTCAGCAGAACATTCTGGATACGAGGATGCTGGAGCGGAACCTCTATTGGATTTGGATGCACTAGATAAAACGATGGACATAGAGCCTAGTGAGCAACCCAGCCAGGATATTTATGAAGAATTTTTTAAAGAACTATACAGGTACGACGACGATGAAGACGAAGTAGAACTAACCATTGAAAAGATTGCTGAATGCAAGAAACTAGAGGATGGAGCTGCAGTATACTTTGCTGGATTTGCGGCCGTAAGATTACAGAAGAAACTTAATTGCAAAGTTTGTTGTCAGTTTTTGATTGACGAAGTTGATAAAGACAGGGAACAAACTTTGTTGATTAAATTGCGTGCTTATAAAACCACCACAACTACTTCACAGTTCGGCAAACTGACAGTTCCTTCGATTCTTTTCGAAGAAACTGTTCGAACTGTAGAAGAAATCTTTCATACAAATTTTCCGCACCGGAAAGATAGGAAGAACATCGTGAAAACATGGTTCCCGGAAATCATGCCGCACATCGAGGGAAATTTATCGGCTTGCTGTACGAAAGAGCACAAAGAAGAAATCGCGAAGTTTATTTTGATCGGACTGATCATATTCGAGACCAAAAAAATCAACAAAAAACTAAAAGAACCCAAAAAATTTATTCGTCCAGCCAACAACTGATGGCCAAAACGTGTCGTAAGCTAAATGTCATCTCGTGTAAAAAATTCTCGTGTCGTAAAACTATGTCTCGTATAGCAATTTCTCGTTTCGCCTTTTTTCTCGGTTTTGTCGCAACTTTTCGTTTTTTTTCTCGCTTTCGTCGTAGTTTTTCATGTTTTTTTCGTCGCATTTTTTTTTGTTCGTCGCAGATTTTCGTGTTTTTTCTCGGTTTCGTCGTAGATTTTCGTGTCTTTTTCTCGTTTCGTTTTCTCGGTTTCGTCACATTTTTTTGGCCTGGGAATCCATACAAAAAAAAAATCAAGATCTAATATAGTTCTTAATTGTTATTATGTATAATTGTTAATATATTTTTCATTATATAAATATAATTTAATATACTTACTTACTTAATAAAAACATTATACGTTATATTGATTGTTTGATTCTATTTTTGACTATATAATATTTTTCCTTAAATTTTTTCAGTAGGTAATAGGACAAGGACAACAGCTACGAAACCCCTTTTACACACAAAAAACCAAATAAATAGTAGTAGTAATAGAATGAGGACTAGGCCGCCCGGGGACACCTCAGTAAAAAAAACGACGATTTACAAACGCTTTTTTATATATACAATTGTAGCATTATTATTTTAAAAACGCTTATTTGAAGTGCAATATATTTTATGTTAGTAGTATTATGTGCAATATATTATGTGAAATTTATATTTTATAGAATTATGTAGTTTTAGAATGAGGACTAGGCCGTCCGGGGATACCTCACTAAAAAAAACTACGATCTACCAAAAAAAAACAAAAAAACAAAAAAAAAAAAAACAAAAAATATTAGTAGTAGTGAGTAGTAATAGAACGTTTATTTTATTAGACAATACTTTTGTAGTTTTAGAATGAGGACTAGGCCGTCCGGGGATACCTCACTAAAAAAACTACGATCTACCAAAAAAAAAAACAAAAAACCAAAAAAAAAAAACAAAAAACCAAAAAAATTAGTAGTAGTGAGTAGTAATAGAACGCTTATTTTGTTAGACAATACTTGTGTAGTTTTAGAATGAGGACTAGGCCGTCCGGGGATACCTCACTAAAAACACTACGATCTACCAAAAAAAAAAAACAAAAAACCAAAAAAATTAGTAGTAGTGAGTAGTAATAGAACGCTTATTTTGTTAGACAATACTTGTGTAGTTTTAGAATGAGGACTAGGCCTCCCGGGGAAACCTCAAAAAAAAAACGCATCTAGTATTCTACCCCACTGGGTGATGTGGAAAAGAATACTTGCTATGGTATCAGGTAATGTATTTTTTTAAATTTTGTTTTTCAGCCTGTACACCGGAAAAAAAAATGATAAAATAACTGTAATATTAACATTTTTGGGTGATAAAAGTTGTCCAACATTAAAAATATCACAATTGATATGCCAATCATAAAAAATATCAATTTTCTCACATAAATTTGATATTTAAAAATTTCAATTTAACATTTATAATGTTAAATTAACATTTTGTTATGTTAAGAAATTTTATCATTACGAACAGATTTTCATTCAACCTCCAAATTTATTTTGTTCTCAATAACACCAAAATTAAACACACAATATTAAATTATTTTTTATTGGTCTATTACTATTTTTTATTATATTATTTAATTTATTTTTGGTTTTACTCTTCACTATAATGTATAACAAACTGCACTGAAGGTTATTAAAGAGGCACTAAGCTACAGCTACAATGGTTAGCTCCGTTCAACCAACAGAAATTGTCTTTTTTTAAATTTTTTACATCTTGTGTATCAAGTTGATATTATAAAAACTTCAATCTGATAATTGCATTATCTAAATGATCGTGAAATTAAAAATTTCATTTTGATATTATGAACTGATATGAAGATGTAAAAGGAAATTTCAATTTTTGACATTATATTATGTAATTAACCTTGAAAATGTTGAGGTGATGTTTTTAGTATCATATATAGGCAAGTTCGAGTCAATTGTGATTTGATTTGAAATATCAAAACGATATGCGTTTTTTTTTCTCAGTGTATATCAGGCATATCAGGTAAGCTGTTTCTTCGAATAGTACTATAATATTAATTTTGGTGTTATAAGATTCACCATTAAAAAATTGGTAGGTAAAACTTTAAAATTTATAACTTTTATATATTAGTAATAATCCTGATGTGAAGACAATTTTTGAACCATCTACTTTTGATTTTTCAACTTTCAACCTATAATATCTTATTTTAATATTTAACAAAAACTATCAAAAAAACAGAAAAATTATTAATCTGGCACTTCTCGCTTAGATTTTAGTTTTTCGACTCTTTTATGTACATAAAAACCCTAACTACTTATAATTACAATGAAAAAAACATTTTATTACACCCTTACATTGAATTCATTCACCAAAAATTCACTTGTACCCTACGTATACGCTAGCGTTCGTCTCTTATACACATTTTTTACTTTATTCATTTTATTAACATCATAATTTAATGGCAGCTATGTATTTCCAAAGGCATTTATTGAAAAAGAAGAAATCGCTACAGTATTTTCAACAACTAAATCAACAGAACAGCTTTTTGTTGTTCAAAATATTTAAACTTGTATTTTTTCGAAAACATTTTAAACATTATGAAATAAAACATTGAATTAATTTGTTTTTCTTTTTACTTTTGGGCGACAAAAAACAATTTGCCTTGGGTGGCAAAAACTCCACATTGAAGACCGTGTAGGTATAATGTACTTTCCCAAAGTCGTTAAATCGATTTTTCAATTTTTAACAAGATTTGTATGGAATTGCACTTACACAAACAATATTAAGGTTTGACTTTTCTTTGTAGTTGAAAATATTTTGCCATAACTTAACAATTATTTTGCAATCACAAATTACCTGCCGTATTTTTATAATACAGGATATTATCCTTGCTCTTAATTTTAATATTCACCTTCACTTGCACCTACTAATCATACGTTATCATCCGTCTTAAGTTTCTTGCTGTCGGAAATTCAAAACGGTAAATTTAAAATTGTAGAACAAATTGTTAACTTCAAGTCGGCACATACCCACAACCTCTGTTATCAAACTTATTTAAATTTACTTGTTTGAAGCAATTGAAAACGATGAATTAAAAAACGATGAATTTGTATCTCATTGCATGCAAAAAACCATACAGGTAAGATTATTATTTCAAATAGAAACAAGATACTAAATTTCATGTTTAATTGGTTTTTGGTGTCTACTTATTATCTTTTTCATAGATAAAAATCTATAATTTTATTTATAATTGTAGAAAATGTCATTTCGTCATTTCCGTAGCAAGACAAAATCCTAAAAAAACCCTTAAAAACAAGTGGACCGACTTTTATCAGTTACACAATAATTTATAATAAGCATTAGGTCTGCATCATTTTTTTCTCAAATTTAGGTATGAGACATTTTCGATGCCAAAAAGGAGCTTTTAACAGAGAATCACCCACGTACCTATCAAATAATATCCATTTCTCAAAGAATGTTTTTCTTGATGGACAGTACCTATATTGTTTTTTTTTTTTTTATTTCAATGAACAGAAGGCAATTTGTATTTTTTTGCAACTATTCTTGAACAAATATTTGTTTTTAATCGTATTAAAAGACGCCGACCGAAAAAACTTTATGCACTTTTGAACACTGAGATGAATTTGATTGTAATAAACAAACCAATTCAAGAAAAAAGATACAAGGCCGACAACCGATCGTCAAACCCATTCCATTGAAATAACTTTTTAGGCATTTTTTAATACCCACTTCTTTGGTATTCCTCACGTACTCAAGTTCTTTTGAGTACTCAAGGATACTTCACTAATCACATTATCTTTTTTAACTATGTACATCATTTAAATTAATAAAAAGTACATAGTTCCAACTTCTAAAAAGTAAAAGACGACACATTGGTTAGATTTTGTTTTTTTTTCTTTATTTAATCTAAATTTAACATTACATGTTTCACAAGTGGTTTATTTTTGTGCACTTTTTTTGTGCACTACATATTATTAACAAAAAGTACACAATACTACACTTTTTTAACACATTTTCACAACAGGAATAACAATTTTTAAACAAATGCACCACGTATAAAAAACACATAGGTATATTAAAAATAATGTGAGGTGATGAGAACCAAAATTCGCCATTTCAATGCCACGAGAATTAAGATAATTTTCCTTCAAACAATAGGTAGCAAAAGGATTTATCACTATAGATAAAACAATTATTCTCTAAGTATATATTCTCAGTTATTTACAAAATTCAATTTCATAACGAAACTCCGGCATTGATATGACGAGTTTTGGTTCTCACCAGCTCATGTAAATTATTATATAAAATTACAAATAGAAACACTTAGATTAATTTATACATTGGAACTGTTGAAGTTTCTTGATTTTAATCCCGCGAAGTGGCACTTGCATGTTGATTGTAGATGCAATGATGTACCTTTTTATATTTGTAGGTATTTCCTGAAATTTCACAAAACAGATTATTAGCAAATAAAAAAATGCAACTGCAAGATATTTTCAATAAAAACACAATACTTATCTAAATTATTGTTTTCTTTATTCCTTTGAATTGCAGCACACCAATTATTTAACTCCTTGGTTTCGTCGCTTTTCACTTTTAATTACAGAAAGATATTTTTAATTTTCAATTTCTGGTTTATTTGACACAACACACAACATTGAATTGCATAAAATTTCATTGTCTTTCGTCTTGTCACTTGAAAGACTACCTCACTCTCTTGCTCTCTTTATTTTACGACGGTAGTAAAATATTATCTCGTTCTTGCAAATAAATGTCTACACTTTAAAAATAAAAAATGTTTCCCCTTTTTCTGTCAAAATCTGAAATATGTTGCTGATTTTCTTCTCAACATAGGTACACACTAACGCCGCCATCGGTGGTACACCACGTAATTTGAAACACCACCGTGCGATTACTATAAAAGTTTATATACAAAGCTTCTATGATCCAAATGTTTCCCTCAACATTTTGTGTTGAGAGTAGGCCAGCTGTTTGACCGCTAGTTGACGCTAAAATCAGCGATGTTCATGATATTACTATAAAGTTTAGATACAAAGACAAGGGGATGAATGTGACACCTGAGACCTGAGTGAGCTGCTTGCGTCGTCGCCTCGTCGGTGTCGTAGGTAGAAACAACCATCAGAAAAACCATTGTATATATATTTCTATAGTACTATCACGATGAGGAACGATCGTCGCTCCATCTGTATAAGCCAACCAGAACTTCAGTGGTGGGGAAGTTGTAGGTTGAGAATGACATGATAATTAAAGAATTAGGAATAATAATGAAGTCATAAAGAATAATAGATAATAGAGAAGAACGTATACGAAATTAGTCAGAGTCAAAGAGAGATAACAAAAAATCACTTTTCTGCTATTTTGCTTTTGATTTTTCTATACAAATGGATTTTTTGCTTTGTAAATTGAGAAACTGAAAATAAATATTGTTGCAAAGGAAAATTGTTTTTTGTTTTGAAATTTGTTTTTTTTTTTCCTGAATACAGAAAATGTGAATGTAGGTATAGAAATATAAACGTATAGATGTATAGTTTTACATGATTGCCATTCAAAAAATGAAATAATTTTAATTGCATATTAAATATTTTCAATATTTGTAGGGTAGGTACTTTTGTTGAAAGGTGAGTCTCAAAAACGGCTTGAAAAATTATTTTATGAAATTTTGAATTTCGAATTGCACTTTTGGAAAAGAAGCGAAAATTGTTTAATTTTGAAGTTACTTAAGCTTACAAAGAAATTTAAGAATTTCTGACGCACCTTATTTAATTAGCGAAATCTTGATTTTTTTATAAAAAAAATTGATGTTAAACTTTTTAAAATTTCACGTGAACTTTACTGTGAATTTTTAAAATTTGATTTTTAATATAATTTCTTGACTATTTTACAAATCATTTAAAATGTTCACGTAGATTATGCAAAGTGAAATTTTGAAAAAAGCATTAAATTTGGTTTTCAATATTACTGTTCAACACTACGAAGCAATTAAAAATTTCACGAAATTTTGAACAGTTTAAATATGGAATTTTTTTTATTCTAAAATTTAAAATTTTTATCGAACTATCCCAAGTGAAATTTGTTTTTTTTTTCTAGATTAATTTTAAGCACTTCACGGGGAAATCGAAACTTTCACTTGAATTACGCAAAGCGAAATTTTGAAATAATCAAAAATGAAATTTGATTTTTTCTGGTCTACTCTTGAGCACTTCACGAGGAAATTAAAATTTTCACGCAAATTAATCAAAGTGAAATGTTCAAATATGTAATTTGTGTTTTCTAAATTAATTTTGAACTGAAATAGGAATTTGAAAATTTCACGCGAATTATTCAAAGTGAAATTTTGAAATGTTCGAATATGTAATTTATGATTTCTAAATTACTTTTGAATACATTTTTTTTGGGTTAACCCATAAAAACTCGATTTTGCATATCAAATTGCGTGTTTTTTTCTCAATTTTTCAAAATTTTGCTGAGTAAAAAATTAATTTTCCGTCGAAAAATGGTTTTTGTTTTTTTTTTACAATTTTTAAAAACTTTGTTGACCAAAAAACTCATTTTTTTGTCGAAAAATAATTTTATGATTTTGTTAAAAAATTAATTTTTTTGGATTTACCAATGAAAATTTAATTTTTCATGTCAAAATTGTTTTTTTTTTTCAATTTTGAAACACTAAAAACTCATTCCTTTTGAAAATATTTCGGTTTTTTTTTTGGTTGCAATATGATAAGTTTATATTTTTAAATTTAAATCTTTAATTTGCATACCTAGGTACTTACCCATAACAATTTTTCCAATCTAACAATGTTCAGTTTACCTACCTAAATTCCTAATCTTTTTTTTATTTTAAGAAAAATTGTATCTACCTACCTAAAAGCAAAAGAAAACTATAAGTGCCTACCTACCTATCACCATTTATTTTTTTAGTCAAAATAATGGTTTTAAATAACAAAATATATACCTAACTAGGCATACCTACTCCAATATTATTATTTTCAACGAGAAAAAAAAAACAAACAGAAATATAGCTACACTTCTATACGATTTCCGTTTCAAAATAATGAAAACTGCAACGTTGCTTTCTAAATCGTATTTCCCAGCAAAATTGAAAATCAAATAGTTTTGCTTCCAAATAAAACGAATCTATAGCTATATATAAACATATGTCTATGTGTATATTATAGCTATATTCATTCATCATCATGACTCCCATAGAGAAAACAAAAATTAAAAAAAAAAACAACAAATCGTTGTATACGTCCATAGGACAACACATTTTGACATTTTCTTCTATTCCTTCTTCTCGTTGCCACACCATTCCGATTATGAGATATATGATGTATTTACTGAAAAACACTATCTCTAAATTTAGTCTCTCGAACAATGATCTCGTCAGAGAGATCGTTTCCAATCAGTCGGGGACCTCTGGGAGCTCTGAGAGGTACCTTACCGTACTTGACATATCTTCGTTGGATCTAAATGCAACTACTGTTGAATCACCTTTATCCTTTTATTCCAAGGCCCTTCTTGGCCAAAATCGTGGCTGAATATCTCTTTTGTTAACATCCGCCTTATTCCTCGGGTAATCCACGATACACTATCTTATTTCTTTGCATAATATACATGTTTACCATCTTTTATCTGGGCAGAACTTACCCCTTATCATATTATGTTTTTCTCAATTAATTACTCTCTAACTTTACTAACCCTCTTATATTATTTCCAGTTAAATTTTACTTTTCTCACATATGATTAACTACCAAAATTGTCAAGCTCTCAACTGCTTCATTAATCATAACCAATCGTTTATTTCATATATTTTTAAAATTGACTAAAATTATTCAATCATAAATAAGCATTAATGAAGAATTATCAATTGCAAAAAATAAAAAGAAAAGTAAAGACCTTACAAGATGAAATCAATTTTAAAAAAACAAAAAAAAATGAACAAGATATAATAAACATGTTAAGATTTCATTCAGCTATATCTTTTATCAAATACTTTTATATTCATAATTCACATTATAAAGTACAACATCAATTGTTTCTGTTATTAACTCTTCCACTTAAATTACCTTACACATAATGTATCTCTTAAAAAAAAAAAAGAACTTCCTAAAGCACCACTGGTGTATTCGTACCTGAGAACCAGAATCTGATTATACCCTCAGTATATTCATCTCGTTCCATTAGTATTTAAGTTATTTATATATTGTATCATATCGTGACCAAACGTCACATTCAAAAAATGTACATATTGCTCCTGAGCACGAGCAATTCCAGTCCCTAACTGACAGCCACGAGGCATACATGTAACGCGATAAAGCAGGCAATACTTGATAGCCGCAGTATCTTACTATTGTTAAGAAAAAAAAAATATAATACTTTGAATTATACTCGTTTGTAATATCTCTAAAGTCTCAATAAAATTCAATTCAATTCAATTCTTCTCGTTGCCACGGCACAAACAGCTGACGTAACTATCTCATTTACTCCCTTACTTAATGCCAGAATAAAAATAATACAATCCTCTCTGTTTTTCTTCCAGTTGTTATTTCTTCTCTACCCCTTATTTTAAAATCCCCCCTCTCAATTTGCGATGATTACTAGCGCCAGTTGTGCGGAACCAGAAGCTCAAAAGCATGTTTCATGGTAGTACTATAGAAATATATATACAATGGAAAAACCTTTCTGCAAAGATTTTGTTGTAGACGATGTGAATGAGAAACGTAGGTACGATTATAGGAAGGTATATTTTCTCATAATTATTATTAAGGGTAGGCTTTGTTTTGTGGCTGATTTAAAATTTTCGAGGAAATCTTTTCGTAGTTATTTAGATATAAATTTTCTTGTATGATTTCGATGGCAGGATACCTATAACTTTTAGTGGGTATGTTAATAATTTGGAATTGTAATCTTTATTTTTCGAGGGTATGTGTAGGTAGGTATATATTTTGGTAGTATACTAGTTTCTATTTCAATTAGATATAAATAATTTTTGTATTATCAATTGTTTCGAGGATATGTTTTTTAGTAGGTATTTAAATAAAATATGTAGGTTAGGAATTCTTATGCAAAATTCAGAGTTAGGCTTAGGTAAAGATACCTATTATCTTTTGGAAAGGTATTAAGATATTTTTGTTGAATATGGGGGTGGATTTTTGTATAGGTACCTAGGTACATAAATATTTCTTTTAGTAGGTAGGTAGGTATTTTAATTAAAGTTTGTTTTGATTAATTCTAGGGTAGAGAGGTACTTAAATTGGCTTAAATTTGATACAACTACGATAATACCTAACTACTCCTTCATGCGAAAGCTTTTTTTAAAGCTAATACCTCATATTTTTTCTTTATTTCTTTTAAACATTTTTTTATTTATTCCAAGACAAGCTCAAAGTCCTCTGGTAAATTCAGATTTCAATCCAAAAACTAATTTTTATTAGGGTTAATGGAATACGTACTAAACTTAAATTTTTTATACATATATTGATACATTTTCTCTCAAATTTCATAACTTTTTTCACACATACAGCCACTGTGTGTGTCCAAAAAAAATTATTATGTTTGTTTTTTTACTTTGAATGTCTGTGATTTTTTGTCCAAACTTGTCTCAAAAAAGAATGTATATGAATTTTGACAAGCTTTGGACTAAAATGCGCAGAAATGCATAGAAAGAAGGTTTTAAATTAATGCAAATCATAACAAAAAACTTTAATGAACGTCTCGGGAATTTTTTTTTTTTAAACCATTGAATAATTAACTTGCAAATAATGTCTTGTAAGTGTAATAAATTAGTATATCAGTTTATAGCATTGCAACAAAAATTCCAATAAAAAGTTAAAAGTAACTTGGAAACTATTTTTATCGAGTTTGCTATACCCAAACAAATGTTCAAACATAGGCAACTGCCTTTTTGAAAGTGATCCTTTTTTCGAACAGGTGTTTTCAAAAAGGTGTTCCTGGTATTCGAAGAAATGGTGTTTTTGGAGTTTCCTATATCCGAACACCCTAATTTTCTATGCATTTCATATTTTAAATTATAACCAGCGTTGTGTAATACAAAATTCTCCGATTACAAATTACCCATTACTGTGCGTTTTGCGTAATTTAATTACCCATTACATTTTTCGCACATAATTTAGAACTTTTAATTATCTGCGAAAAGCATTTGCAATGGGTTTGAATAATTTACATTCCTAATTGGTAATCAACACATTTATAGTGAATTTGTTTTAAATTATTGTAGTAAAAACAGTGGATTTCTTAAAAGCTTTTCATTAAAAAAACTTTTTTTTAAAGTTTTGATAAATATAGTATTATTTGAATTTTTTTTGTTTTTGTATACAAAATTTTATATAAATCCATTTGTAAGATAGGTAATATGAAAATTCAATTGAAAGTTTTTAATAACTTACTAATTTGTATTCGATTGTTAGAACCTGTGGTCTTATTTTTTCTGGCTTTTGAGAAAATTATTAATTTTTTTAAAATATTAATTTTTGTTTTTATAAAATTGCGCATACTGTCCAAGCGGATGAGATATACCCCCCTCCTTCAGGATTTTTTCTTTCTACTTTCAATGCAAATCACATAAAGCATACCTACTATGGGGGATAAAAAAATGTAAAAATATGGGAAGTTTTCTTTTGTTCATTTAGAGCTGATTTAAGCTTATCTCATTTATGTAAAACTAAAAAAAAACATAAAACGATTACCCTAGTATACATATGACTGTGAAATATGTATACCTACACGTGTAAATAAATTGTTTGTAAGATCTAAAATAAAATTAAGTAGGTATTCCAATTTGAGCATTTATTTATAGACATTTAAATATTAAATTAAAAATTAATCACCAACCCCTTTTCGGTATATAACAACACGCCGATTGAAATTTCGATATATTTATTTAGCATTTTTCGTAATTTTAATTTTTCTTAAAGACAAAAAACAAAACCATTATAATTTTAAGAATTCAACAAAAAATTATTAAATGCCGTTTACTGATACAAAAATTAAACATTTATGTTTTATTTAAGCTTGGCATGGGCTTCTTTTTTCTGTGCATAAGCTGTCATATAATCGCTTATGTTGCACTTAAATATTTAAGTTTCATTTCAGCAAACGGGTCTAAGAGCAGCATTAAATACTGAATGCCAAACTAGTAGGTACTTAACAACTTTAAATTCTGAAAAAAAATTGGGTACCTTTAATACTATCCGTCAATAATACGACATTTTTTAATAATTTTTCAAATTGTTTAAGTTTTTATTTATTTATTTTTTGCAATTTGTTGCTGCATTTTGTTCATAATAAAATAGGTATTTTCTTTAAAAAAAAGTGTCCTTTGATTATAATGAAAGTTGGATTTTATAAAAACAACTAAAGAAAAGTAAGCTGTTTGAGCACTCTTTGATGGTGGTAAATGTACCTTCCAACTTACCAACATACCTACTTTTTTTATATTTTCTTGCATTTGTGCTACATTATTAATATACCTATGTTGGTACCTTACCTACCTACCTACATTTATATCGAATGAACAAACAAATTACTTAAGAATGCAAATTAAAATACGTTTTAAACTACACAGTAGTACAATAACTATAGGTACATATGCACATCCCTTACTATAGATTTTCATAATGAACCTACATATGTACATACCTACGCATTAAACCTATACTCTATAACCTTTCATATCTCGCTCACATCCAAACAGCCATAAGAAAAAATATAGGATACCTACCAAATAAAAACCAATCATCCCTTCTATCCTTTGAGCCGCGCGATTTAAGTTCTTTTGTTAATTTAAAAACTTTTTAAAAAAGGTAACGGGTGATTTTTTAGCTGGTTTGGTTTTGGCAACACTGGTTTTGACAGCTGACGTGTGTTTAGTACCTTGTGTCACTGTCAAACAGCTTCAGTTTGGTTTGCAATTTAACCATGGATCGTCTTACAAATGAACAACGCTTGCAAATTATTGAATTTTACTATCAAAATTCGTGGTCGGGTCGAAATGTTCATCGCGCGCTGCTTCCATTTTATGGTCGGCATTCTCGACCTTCTGAGCAGTCTATTCGGAAGATTGTGACCAAATTTCGCACCAAATTTACTTTGTTGGACATTAAACCACCAACACGTTTACGTACTGTGCGTAGTGAAGAAAATATTGCGGCCGTATCAGCTAGTGTGACAGAAGACCGCGAAATGTCGATTCGGCGCCGTTCCCAGCAGTTAGGCCTTTGTTACAGCACTACGTGGAAAATTTTGCGGAAGGATTTGGGCGTAAAGCCTTTTAAGATACAGCTGGTGCAAGAACTAAAGCCAGCTGACCTACCACAACGTCGAATTTTTGGTGAATGGGCTCTTGGAAAGCTGGCCGAGGATCCGCTTTTTTATCGAAAAATTGTGTTCAGCGATGAGGCTCATTTTTGGTTGAATGGGTACGTAAATAAGCATAATTGCCGCATTTGGAGTGAAGATCAGCCAGAAGCATTGCAACAGCTACCAATGCATCCCGAAAAAGCCACTGTTTTGTGCGGTTTATGGGCCGGCGGCATTATTGGGCCATATTTCTTCAAAGATGATGCGAATCGCAGCGTTACTGTCAATGGTGAACGCTACCGAGCGATGATAACAAACTTTTTTTTGCCCGAAATGGAAGTTCTTGACTTGCATGATATGTGGTTTCAACAAGACGGTGCCACATGCCACACAGCACGCGAAACAATGGCGCAATTGCGAGGCGAGTTTGGTGAACAGTTAATTTCACGTTTCGGGCCGGTCAATTGGCCGCCTAGATCGTGCGATTTGACACCATTAGATTATTTTTTGTGAGGGTATGTCAAGGCTAATGTCTATAGGGACAAGCCCGCTTCGATTGACGCACTGGAAGCCAACATCCATGCATTCATTCGTGAGATACCGGCCGATATGTGTGAAAGAGTATGCCAAAATTGGACTCAGCGGATGGGCTACCTGAGACGCAGCCGCGGTCAACATTTGCATAAAATTATCTTTAAACATTAAATTGCAAGGTTCAAACTATCGATTCAAATAAATATTTCATTCATTTTTTCGAATTTTTTGTGTTTCTTTTTTTTTAAAGTTCTAAACCTCTTAAAAAATCACCCATGTTTTTTTTTTAAAAAATTCGAAAAAATGAATGAAATATTTATTTGAATCGATAGTTTGAACCTTGCAATTTAATGTTTAAAGATAATTTCATGCAAATGTTGACCGCGGCTGCGTCTCAGGTAGCCCATCCGCTGAGTCCAATTTTGGCATACTCTTTCACACATATCGGCCGGTATCTCACGAATGAATGCATGGATGTTGGCTTCCAGTGCGTCAATCGAAGCGGGCTTGTCCCTATAGACATCAACCTTGACATACCCCCACAAAAAATAATCTAATGGTGTCAAATCGCACGATCTAGGCGGCCAATTGACCGACCCGAAACGTGAAATTAACTGTTCACCAAACTTGCCTCGCAATTGCGCCATTGTTTCGCGTGATGTGTGGCATGTGGCACCGTCATGTTGAAACCACATATCATGCAAGTCAAGAACTTCCATTTCTGGCAAAAAAAAGTTTGTTATCATCGCTCGGTAGCGTTCACCATTGACAGTAACGCTGCGATTCGCATCATCTTTGAAGAAATATGGCCCAATAATGCCGCCGGCCCATAAACCGCACCAAACAGTGGCTTTTTCGGGATGCATTGGTAGCTGTTGCAATGCTTCTGGCTGATCTTCACTCCAAATGCGGCAATTATGCTTATTTACGTACCCATTCAACCAAAAATGAGCCTCATCGCTGACAACAAGCAGCGCGCGATGAACATTTCGAACCGAGCACGAATTTTAATAGTAAAATTCAATAATTTGCAAGCGTTGTTCATTTGTAAGACGATCCATGGTTAAATTGCAAACCAAACTGAAGCTGTTTGACAGTGACACAAGGTACTAAACACACGTCAGCTGTCAAAACTAGTGTTGCCAAAACCAAACCAGCTAAAAAATCACCCTTTACATATTATAATGATATAATATTTTATTTTAAATCTTTCTTCTACAAGATATCTAAGTCTTAATAGACTACGCATATTTGATTAATGTATTCTCTTAGTACTGAGTTAATTAATCTTTGAAAAGTTGCTGGGGCGTTTTTGAGTCCGAAAGGCATTCTTGTGAACTCGTAATGCCCAAGAGGAGTCGAAAAGGCTGTTTTCTTTATATCCTCTTCCCTAACTAGGACTTGGTGGAAACCTTTCCCTAGGTCCAAAGATGTGAAGTATTGAGAACGTCCTAATTTATCTAATATAGTATCTTTATTAGGAATAGGAAACTTGTCATCAATTGAAGCTTCATTTATTTTTCTATAATCCACAACTATTCTCCATTTCTTTTGCCCGGAGCAATCAACTTTTTTGGGAACTACCCACAAAGGATGTTATACGGAGAGTTGCTTTCCTTAATAATTCCTGGCATTAACATTTCTTTGATATGCTTATTGATTTCTTGTTCATGTATCTGAGGGTATCTATATATTTTTGCATAAATTGGTCTATTTGTTATAGTAACGATTTCATGTTTGACTTCATGAGTACTAGTGAACTGTTGCCCTTCGTGAAAAAACAAATCTCTACTTTTCTTAAGAATTTCCTCTAATGTTTCTCTTTCTTCTATGTTTAAATGATTACCAAGAAGACTCTGCGATACATCTTCATCTTCTACAATTCCTTCTAAATTGTGCACTTCATCATAAGTATATGGACATGCATTTATAAATTTAATTTTAACAAATTTTGTCCTATAAGACCATCAAAATCTTTCTCACTAAAGGAAGTAAGCTTCCAACACATTCTAGATTTCTGTTCAAACTCGTTGGAAGTTCTGTTGTAATTTCAGTGTCTATAGACGTTCTTCCGTTAAGGGTATTGAAAACAATATTTTCGTTTATAGGAATTCGTTTATAATTTTTTAATTTTGTTTTATCAAGGAGTGTTGTAGTTGTAGAAGTATAGAACCTGTATCTATCAAACTTTTAATCTTGTCTTCCCCTACTGTTAGTTCTATTATCGGTAGATCGGATCTGGAGGCAATTCTTCGTTCCTTTGCTGCTGGTTCACATTCCATTGACACTTGATTATTTTGTTGCCTTTGCTTGACATTATTATTATTGAAATTATTCTTAAATTGACCTGAATTATTTCTATTTTGGTTAAAAGGATTCCTATACGATTACCATTATATTGGTATTGATTATTGACATGTTTGTTTCTAGTCTGATCATTTTAGCTATTAACTTGAGGACGGTGAAAGTTATTATTGTTATTTGAATTTTTGTTATTTGCATTTTGTCTATTAAATTTATTTTTATTCATTTGAATCAATCCTGTTTCTTCTAAAACATAAAACGCATCTCTTAAATTATTTGTTTGCCTACTGGCTAGATTTGGATCTAATCCATTAATGAAAGTTCTTACTATCATTGTTTCATTCGCTGAAGGCGAGAATTTAATTTATTTAATTTATTAAACCTACAGTGATTGCATTCGAAATCCAACTGACAATATTGATAATAATTAAAGCGGACGAAGCTGTGCAAGTTCAATAGCGTTCGAGTTCATTTGCCAATGTCAGCATTGTATATATTCTTGGTATCTCTAGTGAGACCAGACGATGGGCAAGTGAATTCGATTATTCATTGTCATCATTTTATTTGTAACATTATTATTACTGCTTGTGGGAACTTCCGTTTCAGTTTCTTTATGGGGTGTTGAACTTGACATAACCGGCGCGCCGCGCCACCGTTCAAAACCATTGGCATCAGCTGTGTGCATGAAGACATAAGAAATTAAAAGACAACGTTTTTCAAATGCTTTGCAAAACTCCAGATGTAAACCCCTTCCCCCTTTATCCACAAAAAACCCAACAAACAGAAAGAATACCCAAACTATCTTTTATTTCACACACTTTTGAATTCTTTTCATCTTATCTCGTCATACAGAATACAAAAATGTAAACAAAACTAAACCAAAGCAAAATTGACTATTTTCTTCATTTTCATTTTACACTCAAAGATTTGTATGTATATTCTTTTCAAAAAATGCTCTCTTTCTGATTCAGTCTCACCCTAGTAAATTCTAAATACGTCTTCCCCGTTCAAATCATAATCTCAATTCTCAAATTCTCAAACATTCGCAAGTCTCCACCCAAAATTGCATCTCTCCGCGACAGGGTTCCCCATACTGCCTACAGATGTCACCCTCTTCGAGTACGTCCATGATACTACCATAATTTATACATACAAAGGTTCAGTGCCTGCTATGTTTTATTCATAAAATATTGCAGTGGGCCACATAAAGTAAGTGTTGCAAATATGGCCCACCCTTGACAAATTCAACTGGAATTCATGTTTATTTATTAGACAGTCTTTGAAAGTGTTTACACATCTGTCTTTAATAATGAAAAACGTACATAACTTTGTATATATAAATCATAGTACTATCATGACAAATATTTTTTAGCAGTACATACTGCCAGCGGTGGAGCCACAATCAACTGAATTTCTTGTGTGGAGACATGAGGAAGGAAAGAACAAAACGAATCAAAGATAAGTAATAAGAGCAGGAGGAAAGTATTATTTCCATTCTCATAAGAAATAAAGGGAGTAAGTGAGACAAGCAAATCAGCTGATTGTGAAATGTCAAAAAATAAATGAATGTGAAGAAAATGAGAAAATGTTTCTTGTATTCTTTTTGAATTCAACATTATTTGTTTTTTTCTGGTGCAGAAGGAGAGAAAAATATAAACAAACATATATAAGCAAGGGGGTAAAAGAGACCGAGCTGCTTGCGTCGTTCGTAGCCTCATCATCGGTCGCTTCGTAGCAACGAGAAGAAACACTTTTGTTTTGCTGATTTTCTTTCTTCTTGACAATAAAAACATACATTATGTAGGTATATATAACTGTAGGTTTATTTTCTTTTCTTATATTATTATTAAGGGTAGGTTTTGTTTTTGTTATTGACTTGAACTTGAAATTGAAACATTCTTGCAAAATTTCGAGGCCAGGTATATGTATGTATGTATATTTTGGTAAGTATTTAAAACTGAAATTTTCTTTCATGATTTCGGTAAATTGGCATTACATATGTTGGTATGTACCTACCTATCTTTTGGAGGGAATATTTTTTGTGAGGGTGCATCATTTGGTTTGTAGGTCTTTGAATTCAATTTTTTTGCAGTTATTGATTTTTGGACTTGAATTTTGCTATGAATTTTTAATTAGTTTTATTCGATTTCGATTACCTAGATTGGTATATGTAGGTACGTAGCTATTTTTAATTAAAGTCTTATACAAAAATGGCGGGGGGGTGGGTTTAGGTAAAGGAGTAGGTATTTTTTGGTGCATAAGTAGGTAGGTACATATCTACCTATAATTTAGTGAAAATTTATATTGAAACATTTTGTAGTAACATTTTAGTAGTAGTTACATACCTACATAATGTTAATAGGTATATTTCAATTTAAAGTTGTTTATTTTGTAAGATTCAATGGTAGGTGGGTACCTATTTCCTTGAGTAGGTAGGTACCTAGGTATGTACATATGTACCAACTTAATTGAACTGCAATTTATTAGAACTTAGTGAAACACTTAATATTTTTCACTAGTCTGTAAGTGGGAATCCCTACGCAAGTTTGAAGTCCTGACAAAATAAATTTAATTTCAAATTTGTTTCCAACAAATATTTTCAAAAAATACCTAGCTATATTCCAAGTTTTGGCTCCAACGTCGAAGTTAATTTCAACTCATCAGCGTAGGTATCAGATGAAAAATTCAAGAAATCAAAATTAAGATAGGTAGGTATGTTTCCATTAGTTAAGATACCTCTTCATACTTTGTGCTAGACAAAATCATTAGTTATTCAGTATAGGTACCTAGGTATTTCATTTGCTATGTAGGTAGGTATTTTCATTAAAGTTTTGTTTTGCAAAATTCATGAATAGGTTGGTAAGTACCTTTTTCTATGAGTACTAGTTTCGTCTGAAAGTTAAAACTTATTTTAAGTACAAAAGTACCTAGGTACCTACCTACCTGTTAAAGAATTAAGTGAAACCTTTGTAACTTTTTCAATTTTGTAACTTTTGTAACTTTTTCAATTCAATTTTAATTTTGCTTTATTGAACTATTTACAATTGGCCTAAAAATAATTAATAACTATAAGATTTTTTTTATTTTTGTAAATATGTAATGCGTTTATCTGGGTCGATTACACGAACATTTTCCCCATAACGTATAATAAGGATTATTTTTGCAAAACTATAAAATACATTTTTTTGCTAAAAAATTCGAGGGAATTTTTCTTGAGCTTGAGAAGTAAAAACAACTCTATTTTAGAATAAAATAACCCCGAAGCTAATATCTTTGTTTGTCCTGAAGATACTTAGATAAGATGCATTACATTTTTCGACATTTTTTGTTAAAGTTACTTTTACTTTTTTTCACTTTAAGAAAATGGCGTTTTCCTCATGTTTCTACTTACTATATTTAATCTTAGGTACTTACCTTTCTCTCTCATCTTACTTTTGTCAATCTAATATAATTTGGCGTGTATTCTTTTCCACATTACCCAGTGGGGTAGAATACTAGACGCGTTTTTTTTCAAGAGGTTTCCCCAGTAGGCCTAGTCCTCGTTCTATAACTACTAAAATATTGCACAATGCGCATGCGTTTTTTTTTTAATGAGGTATCCATGGTAAGCCTATTCCTCGTATCGAACTACACTAATTTTTTTTTGTTTTTTTTTTTGTTTTTTTTTAATAAATAAATATAAAGGAACTATTTAGGAACTTTGATATTGCAAATTGCACATGCGTTTTTTTTTATGAGGTATCCACGGTAAGCCTATTCCTCGTACTACGTTTACATACTTAAAATTGGATTATAATACATATATTGCACATTATAAATATTGAGAAAAATAAATATTTAGAAGTTGTAAGAAATATAAAATAGAAAAAAGAAATTCACTTACATTTATATTAAATGCGAAGGGAACAAAGAAAAGAGTTTTAAAAATTACCTATGCTATAAATGTCTTATCTGCTAAAAGTATTTCCTTAAGTAAATAATGCAAAAATAAATACATGAACATAGTTAGGCATATAATAATATAAGAAAAATTCATACAAATTTGCTTCGTACAATACTTTTATTTACTTTAATATTAATATACATATCATTGACATACTTTAGAAAATATACATACTTATGTTGTAAATGAATACTTAAACTATCCTTGTTTTTTGTTGGCTAAATTTTTTGTTGGATTTCTTGTTAATTAATATTATCAGTCCTCTCAGTAGGAACTTGATAATAATTTCCTTATGCTTTTTGATGCAATCGATACTTATAATGTTCTTTTCCATGATCTCCGAACACCATGTTTTCACAATCCTTTGTGCTACTTGCTTTTGCATGATTTCGCTTTCGAAGATGTCTTGAAGAATTTTAGCAGTTCCTTCGAAAATAATCGAAGGAACTGTTAACTTTCCAAAGTCTGATTTTTTTGCCACGGTCTTATATGCTCTTAGCTTAATGAGTAAAGTGTGCTGCCTGTCCTTGTTAGCTTCATTTTCATCTACCATAAACTTGCAGCAAACTTCACAACTCAATTTTCTCTTTAGTTTTCCTGCTGCAAACCCAGCGTAATATGCAGCAGCTGCTTTCTGCAGATTCTCCGAAACTGTTTCAGTATTTTTAGAATTAATGTCGTCTTCATCTTCTAAGACAAAGACGTCCATTAGTTGGTCATCTGGAAGAGCTTCTTTTTCGATGTTGTCATCTTCATTATCCAGGTCTTCTTCTAGTATATAAACGTCCATTTCTTCATTATCATCTTGTTCTTCTTCTTCTTCTACCACGTACACTATCTCCGTCTTCAAGATGTCGTCTTCGATCGGCACGTCGAATTCGAAGTCCTTTTCCTCATCGGTTGCCGTTTCGAGGTCTGCTTCCTTTATGAGTGCTTCTGCCTTAGCATCCTCATACCCCGAATGTTCTGCTGCACTGAAACTATGAAATATTATTTGCTTGAGATTCCTCATGAATCTCCAAGCCGAAGGGTTGCGTTCATAAGAATCTCTATTGCATCGTAGCATGGAGAATAAATTCTCCGCTACGTCAGTATTCAAGTGTGCGAGCAGGAAATAGTTCTGCTCTTCGCTTTTGAAGTATTTCCACATCTGCACAATTCCTTGTAAAGTTTGCTGCAAACCCTTGAAACATGGTGGGGTTGACCTGCAGCTACTCGATTTCCATTGTGATACCCATTCTCTTGCTTCGATTAGCGTATTTAATGTGTCCGTAGAATCGGCCAACACTTGCTTGTTGGGATTTTTTGAATACCGTTGTCCATTATTCAAGGCATCGAAAATGTCGTTCATTTTTTCATAAACCTGGCTGTATCCACGGCGGTTTTCTTTTCATTTTCCGTTTTGAAGCAGTTACTATTGACTGCATACATTATCCCCATGTAGACGGTGTCACTGAAAACTTGAGTAACCAACTTAACCGACATCTTTTCAAATCCATTAGGATGGATATGAGATCGGGTCAGTTTAAAAAAAACACGGAAGGTATTCGATTTTGTGTCCTCTTCAAAAAAGTTTTCCAGTTTTGCTAGCGTTTTGTACGCTAACACGTTATTTGCTCCTTGGTCGCAGCATGTTGCGACCACAGTTAGTCCACAGTGCATTACTCCTGTAATAACTGTTACTAAAATCTGCGCGAGAGTTACTCCATTTGGCGATCCCACGTAGTACGCGATGGTTTGCTTCCAATTAGCATTGAGACCTCTAAGCGTAAAAACCATTACCTTAGAGGCCACAACACTGGTTCTTCCGAAACACAAACGCACAAACATTTTTTAATATACTTTATCCATTTTTTCCAAACAGTGATGGTTATTATGCCATCTGTTGATGCTAACTATTCCCTTAAGATGTTAAGCAGATAATTCCGAAAGAATTATCCAAAAACAACCGTGAGTTTTTCTTCAACCACTTGCAAAGTGTTTTATATGCAAAGTAGGAGTTTTTTTTCTAGTCAACTGAATAGGTACAACGCCATTTTCTTCGTTGTTTATAAGTTTTTTGGAGTGCTTGACAGTTTAAATTAACGATTTTAGTGTTTTCAGTAAAATTTAATTCTTGATTTCAAATTTTAAGAAAAATGGGTAGATCTACGTGTCTTAACAGTGTTGAAAAAGCTAAAATCGATTTACTTAGAGACCAAGGCCTAACTGGACGTGCAATAGCTGATAAAGTTGGCCGAAGTTTTAATGTAGTTTATTCTTACTTGAAAAATAAAGATGCATACGGCAAAAACATGAAGGGAGGTAAGAAAACAGCAACAACAGCAGCTGAGAGACGAAGAATTTTAAGATATGCATCAAATTCTTCTGATTCTGTGGCAAAAATAAAACAAAAAGTCGGCGTAAACGCAAGTTGCTCAACAGTATTAAGAGTAATCAACAACTCAAGCCATCTTAAACGAATGAAACTTAAGAAAAAACCACCACTTGACGAGAGACGGAAAATGTTGCGATTAGATTTTTCAACACTTCACATGAGTTGGAAAAAAGAATGGTATCCGGTGGTTTTTTCAGATGAAAAAGAGTTAAATTTCGATGGCCCTGATGGGTTCAACTTCTATTTTCACGACTTAAGAAAAGAAAAAAAGATTTTTAAAGCGCCATCATAGTCGTGAAGGAGGTGTCATGATATGGGGAGCAGTCAGTTATTATGGAACAGTTGAGCTCGAGGTTGTAACATCAAGAATGACAGCAGCTGGGTATAAAGTAATTTTGGAAAGAAATTTTCCTAAATTTTCTAACATCTTTGGACCCATAAACTGGACCTACCAACATGATAATGCGCCTATTCACTCAGCGCGCATAATAAAAACATGGATAGAGGAGCAACAAGTGCAGTTGCTTCAATGGCCGCCGTACTCACCTGATCTAAACATCATAGAAAATGTCTGGGGATGGTTAGTACGCAAAGTTTATGAGGGTGGTCGTCAGTTCGAAGACAAAGAAACCTTAATTTCTGCAATCAAATTAGCGGGGAGCGAAATTTCGTTAAATTACATTAAAAAGCTATACGATTCCATGCCGGATCGAATTTACGAAGTAATTAAAAATAAAGGTGGAAGTACCCACTACTAAACTTAAACAAAAACTTGTTTCATTCCATTCCAATACCAATTTTAATTTTTGTACCTATTCAGTTGACTCAAAAAAAAACTTCTGCTTTGTATAAGTTACACTTTGGAAGTGGTTGAAGGAAAAACTCACGGTTGTTTTTGGATAAAACTTTGAAATTCTGTTATTTATATGTTACGAACATTTTTACCATCAACAGATGGCATAATAACCATCACTGTTTGGAAAAAATGGATAAAATATATTCAAAAATGTTTGTGCGTATTCAGTTGACGAGGAGTGTATATTTTGGGCATTTTTTTAGTTTTTTAGGGGTAAAATAAATACGACGCCGAGCTTCTTTAACGCGAGAGGGCTTCGGCGACGCTTTGTAGGAATGGTACCTTGGCGAAGGAAATTGTGATGGAGATATGCCACAGGAAAATGGTACCACGCCCAAAGACAGATCTTTGACATATGTTTTGGTTGCTTTTACAGCTAAGTTCACCAAAGGTACTGCTGGGCTGCTAGGTGAGAAAGTAATTGCAGGTGCAACAGAACGTACAGGGGGAATTGGACGTGAAGTCGCAGGTAGAGGTGGAGGTGCACGTGGAGGTGCGGAACTTACTCCTGAAGATGTGACTGTAGAAGTCACCTGCACTGGAGATCTCCACGCATCCATTATGCCAAAGCATACAGGATCAATGGCTTCGTCTGAGCATTTACATACTGAATAGTATGATAATGGAAGTGCCGTTGGAAGCAAACGTTTTTGTGAACCTCGAATCACAATATCTTTAATGTAAAAATGTGCTTCGCACATGATGGACCTATCGTTAAATTCTGAAACACCACCGTGTTTTTGCCAAACTGGCCTTCTTTTGTCGAGGGGAACTTTAAAAAAAGAAATATTACTCGGCCGATGTCGCACCGCACCGCATTTTGCGTAGCAACACTTACCCATTTTTTTGTTTTAAGCTTTTATTATAATTTTATTAAATAATTTAACAGTAAAAAATAATATTTTCAAACCTGTTTTTCACCGCTAAGATGATTTTTCGCACAACAATTTTGTTTCTCAAGCACAATTTTTTTTCAGAATAGCACTTTAAGAAGTTTCAATTGGACACTTTTAATTTTTTTACAAACACAGATTTTTTTATATAATTTGATTGAAAGATTTTTCACAGTAAAAGTTTCACACAGGCAGATTTTTTTTTCAAAAAAGAATGAGTTTTATCAACACTCACAGATCTTTCACACTTTTACACTCGATGATTTTTTTAAATTTTATTTAACACATGATTTTTTTCACAAAACACTTAGTTTTTCACTTCACTTCACTTTTTCACAGAAACACTTACGATAAATATAGGTATTCACTTCACGGAAATGGTTAGGTAAACAAATATCAAATATTAAAAGGTCACAAGATAAGGAAATAATATTATTTGTTATATAAATAAATATTGTTTATATATCAATGGATATAAAAAATAAAAATAGCAAATAGTTATATCTACAAGCAAAAAAAAAAAAATAAAAAAAAGCAAACAAAAAAGCACCCTGTGGATTCACCTTATAGAAAAACTTTTCAACCCCCAAAACTAAAAACTTACACCGGAGGTGAAATATTTGTATGATAAGGGAAGAGAAAAACAAAGTTAAGAATAATTATTAATTAAGGGTAAAAAAGACACCAATTATTTTACAATTTTGCACAATTTTCACTTAATTAATTTTCTTGGTAGGAAATTTGTATTGTACATATAATGTACCTACTTGAATAGCAAAAGTATTTAAACATTCACTATCACTATCACAATGTTTTTTACGATATTATTAATCTATTTATTTTTAAAAATCACTTCAAACACAGCGCAAAAATCAAGATTTGAAATATCCGACGCTTCAAAGCACTGAATATCGAGCAATAAAATTTTCAGCTGTTAAAAAAAAAAGCGCGTAAAGTTTTCATAAACAAAATCCTACACACAAAAAAACCCATTATGTATATTTCCATACATAACAAACCCTTCCTCATGCTCGACCAAAAACCCATCAAGCGAAAGAAAATACCCAAAATTGTTTTCTTTTCTGTCTCTTAGCTTAATCTTCATATTAAAAAAATGTAAACAAAACCAATAACAACCGAAAGCAACATTGAATACTTTCTTCATTGTGTCCTTTATCTATTTCTTCATTTTATCCATATTCTTTTTAAAAAATGCTCTCTACCTGATTCAGTCTCAACCTAGTAAATTCTAAATACGTCTTTCCCGTTCAAATCATAATCTCAATTCTCAAATTCTCAAGCAGTCGCAAGTCTCCACCCAAAATTGCATCTCTCCGCGACAGGGTTCCCCATACTGCCTGCAGATGTCACCCTCTTTTAGTGCGTCCATGATAGTTCTATGATTTATATATACAAAGGTAAATAACGTTATAAAAAACTATACACAAAAAATTAGAGGAACTTCATTTTACAATAAAAAAAGTCTTGTAATATGACCCAATTAGTTTCAAATATGGTCCATATTTGAAACAATATTTTTCAAATCATTTGTATTGCCTAGGAATGCAGAATTCACGTATAAAATAATGCTTTTCATTTCCCAAGCATTCTTCATCCGCCAACATTGCACAACGCATTGGACCCATGTCTCTCCTCCCTTGTAATCGGAAAACAAGCCGGAACAATAAATGCATTTGGTATCTTGCTGATTTATTCAGTCGGGACTCCCATCTGATGATTCGCCTTGAACGAAATCTTCTTCGCTTTCAGATGGAGACGACGATATTCTAGAGTGGGTGAAGTGAGCCCCCCTTTTTTGGAAATTGTTATATTTGAAAGTTGTTCCAGATTGTTCCCGGTTTGTTCCAGATTGCTCCAATTTATTTTTTGAAAAATATTCAAAAATGGGGCTCTTAGACCCAAAAAAACGTTTTTGTCCTTACCCCCCTTTTTCAAACATCGAAATTTTGAAAATTGTTCCAGATTGTTCTAGTTATTCTAAACATTGTTCTTAATTTTTGGACCTCTATTTACAAAATTTCAAAAGTTATTGGCAAAATTCGAAAAATTACTTTTTAAATTTGTTTCTGGTTTAAAAAAGGATTTTTAAAATTGTTTCAAAAATTTAAATTGTAGAATTAATATTCAAAAAGATTTAGTCTTTCAAACTTTTTTTCGAAAATGTAAACTACGGCTCCCCATTATTTTTTTTTAAATTTTTGTTATTTTTAATATCTTACATGTTTTGAGCAACTATGGTGTACTTACATAAGCTTAAACTGCCTTAAACTGCCATCTTCAAGTTTTTGAGTTTTAAAAAAACTTTTTTGGGCCCCCTGTTACAAAATTCAAAAATCCAAAAATTGTTCCAAGTAGAACTATGTTTCTTTCTTGTAGCATATACCAAACATTTATGAGAATCTACGTATAACTAAGGACATAATCCAACCAAAACCAATATATATTTTTTTGTTCCCCACGGGCTCACCCTCAAAATAAAAAAAAGAAATCAAAATCATTCTTCATGCTGTTATTTTGAAGGGTCTAAGATCCTGATTCTTAAAATATATTTTTCATATTAAAATTTTCAGAAAACACCCTCCTTGTCAAAAAATCAATTTTTAAAAAATCCTTTAAAAAGACATTTGACTACATCTTATTGTTCCAAAATTTCATTTATAAATATCTGTAATCAAAGAATTTATAGTTTAAAAACACTATTTACGATATTAAATGAAAATTCTTATTCTGGCACCCCCCTTTTTGAAATCAATGGATAGAAAAAAACAAAAATTGTTTATAGGATGATATTCATTGATCCAAAGTAGAATAAAAAAATATACTAACAAAACTTGAATAGATTTTAAGTATAAATTTAACTCCAAGGAAATGTAAGCAAGTTTTAGAGATTCCAAACCTTAAATAAAAGTCTCACGATATTAAGAAAAATTTTAACGTCAGCGAAGATTTGTATGAAATCGTGTTTTGTTGGCAAGTCCTGCATTTTCTCTTCCAAGACATTAGAAAACATATCTTTTAAGTCGGAAATTGTCATTGAGGCGACAGCACTCAAGGCATCAAATGAGTTACTAGCACAAGAATTAGAACAAATAAAGAACAAAAACAATGCACTAGAGAAGAAAATGGAACACATAGAAAAGCAGTCTAAAGAGAGAAATCTTATTTTCACCCTCCCAGCCGACCTACAAAACGACGCCCACAAATCAATCAACGATATCACCAACAAAATTCTGGACGACCAAAATATCACCTTTGAAAATTTAATAACCCTTCCATCCAAAGGGAAACAGCAACTCTTTCTAGTAGATACAAAAAGCAAAGCAATTGCAACGCAACTACTGAGGAACTTCGCCAAACTCGAAGACACTGGCGTGTTTGTAAGCCCCGACTACACCAAAGATGAACAAAGGAGACGTCAACAAATTCTACGCATCCGACGAGCTATAAAATCTAAGCACCCATCAGCAGCTCTACAAATCTGAGGTCTTAAATTAGTTGTAAACGAAAAAACATTTAAGGCAACACAAGATGGGAGAATTTTATGTGGAAGCCTCGACGGAATGAAAGTTCTTCAAGAAATGTTTGGCGATCTGGATTTGGATGAAAGCACCATTGCAACGAAACAAAAACAAAATTAGGTTGTCAGTGAACATGTGTAGCTGCAGCCGTCAACTTCAGCTGGCAAACTCACCTTGAAGACAACAGCACCATCTGGAAGATCAACACAACAACACCCAAAACGCCTTAATTGAAACAGAGTTGCCGTCTGTCACGCAAGTAGTAGTAGTAGTAGTAATAGTAGTAAAAACTTAATTTCCAAAAAAAATGAAACCAGAAACATACGCATTCTTGCACAAAATATTGCTGGTCTAGCAAGTAAATTATTTAATGGTGATTTTTTTAAATATGTAAAGGAACATGACATCTTTTTTCTTTTCGAAACCTTTATTACTAGCGAACACTATGAAACTTATAACAAATATTTTAATGATTATAAACTACATTGGATATCAGCTTATCGTGATCACAAATTTGGTAGAGCTATAGGGGGTTCTTTGTTTGGAATCAAAAAAAATATAAATGGTAGCTTTTCTGACGTGAATAGCCAAGTTTATCTTATAATTAATAGTTCAAATTCTAAATTTTATATCTTGCCAACGTATATAAACTGCAATTTTTGGGATAACGATTTTTATGCACTTAACGATTTTCTTAATTCAATTGATTCTGAAAATATTATGCTGATTGGTGATGCTAATGCTAGGATTGGAGAAAGTCAGATAGTTCTAACGAAACCCAATTTCATAGGCCTAGATATTTCAAAGAAACGTATTTCTAAAGATAAAATCACAAATAGAAATGGTCGCCTTTTTTTGGAAATGTGTCAAACTTTCAATTTGTATATCCTTAATGGTAGCAGCAGAGATGACACAAATGGGGAGTTTACATTTATTGGTGGATCTGGAAAATCTGTAATAGATATATGTGCTGTTTTAGGAGAATGGAGTACTGTTGTTTCCTCTTTTAAAGTAGGAACTCAGATTTTCTCAGATCACATGTCCCTTATAGTAGTTTTTAGACTTGATTTCAAAAAAGAATATAGTGCACTTACCTCACCATTAAAACTAGTGTGGAAAGAAGAAAATTGTGTATGCCAGTAAGCTAATAGCTGAGTAAGAGAGTACCTACACAACCATTACAGTACAACCAACCGCCGCGGAAGAGATACGAATATTAAACAACTGCATACACAAAGCCGTACCACTTAACATGCGAACGATAAAACAAAATTACCGGCAGAAGTGGTTTGACCGTGAATGCCTCACAGCGAGAAAACTATCGTTTACCCTTTTGAGAAAAGTAAAAGATTCAACGAGCCTAAACGAAAATATTACTAAACAGTACGTGAGCGCTAATAAAAACTATAAGCTTCTCTGCAAAGAAAAACGCGAAAATTATTTCAAAGGGTTAGCAAGAGAACTATCCACCGCAACCAACAGTTAAAGTTTTTGGGAAAAAATAAAGAAATTTAAAGGCCTAGATTATGTGTGCGGGATACATATAACCGCTTCTAAACTTGCAGGGTACTTTAAGTTTTTATTAAATCCCACTAATGTTAGGGAACCCATCCAATTTGCAGAGCCTTATATACTAAATGACTTCCTAGATATGGAAATTCAAATGAGTGAACTATAGCTTAGTCTCTACAGTGCCAAAAGAAAAAGGCACCAGGCCCTGATCACATAGGAAATGAATCTTACAAAAATGCCCCGACCCAGTTTTTAAACAACCTGTTAACTACCTTGAACTCCATTTTTTCTTCAGGAGTGATACCTCAAGAGTTCAAAGATGCGATTGTGTATCCTATATACAAAAAAGGCGATGTCAATACCCAAGTAACTATCGAGGTATCTCTTTTATGAACTCAATCGCCAAACTGTTCTGCTCCATACTTTTGAAAAGAATCAACACCTGGGTAGAAAATAACCAAATACTGAGTGAATACCAAGCGGGTTTTCGCAAAGGCTATTCCACACTTGACAATATTTTTTCCAATACAACTATTGCCCAATACTTCCTAAGACAAAATGGGAGACTTTACGTATTCTTTGTAGACTTTAGAGCTATGTTCGATTCAATAGACCGCAATGCACTATTTTATAAACTCTCACAAAAAGGAATGTCAACAAAAATGCTCAGAGTTCTCAAAAATATGTATACCAATACACGTCAAAGAATATGGGATGGCACAAATGTATCTGACTGGTTTGAAACTAAATCTGGAGTAAAGCAAGGCTGTCTTTTAAGTGCAATCCTTTTCGCAATGTTTATAGATGACAGTGGCGTATACAGCTCCATTTCGTGGGGGGGGTCATACCAAAACAAATACCCAATTCAGTTTTATAAATTTATTAGTTAAAAGACTGATCCACACGGTTTCAATTTTTTTCGCTTTTTGTCCTTTTTTTGGAATTAATTTCTGCTGATCCCACAAATGTTACCATTTTTTTTTAATTATAAAGAGTTGGGGTCGAAATTTTAGCAAGGTCAAAATTCGTTTTGCAAAACCTTTCTTTCGAAATTTTGTTTCTCAATATTCTCCACATTCCGTTTACATAGTTTTGACAAAATAAAGAGAAGTTTGGAAAATGTAAAAAAGGCGTAATTTTTTCTTCTTTTTTCAATTACCTTTTTAATCATCTTAAAATAAAATACAGTAGACGCTCGATATAGTGAAGTAATAAAACCAGCCTGTTTACTCTTTCGAGATTGTTTCCTTTTTCTCAGGAGTTGAAGATTTGAACAAAGCTTTTAATGAGGTTTAAAAAAAAGAAATACTTGTTCAGTGTCCTTAAGCAATGTTAAATTCTTTTGGGACATTTTTGTAAGAAAAAACATGTTTTTATAAATAATTTTGTGTGTTCACTATTGTTGCAAAGCAACATGCATCACACGGATATCCGCCGGCATCCGCGATTGCCGACGGCAAAACATACATGCACTTTTTTTTAATCATCGCCATATATACCGAAAAATATAGGCAAAATTGGGAGGCCATAAAAGAGACACAAATTCAAATTGTTTTCATTCCCAATTTGTGGGCGTTAACTCCGAAACATAAGTTTCGATGTTTTATTTTTGGCACCTCCCACTATGCGATGTTTTTTTGGTGCATGTATACATCAAATGGTTAAGCTGCGGTTGATGGTCCACCAGGGGAGACAACTTTGGATTGGCAAAAACCCTAAGAATATGAGAGGTGCGAGGTGAAGGTGATCTGCAGCTGTACCAATGGAAATCAGCTGTTTCCTCTATGCCGAGTCATTGCAGATGATATGCCGAGGTTTCCTTATGGTAATAACGAATCTATATTTGAATTCCTATTTTGAAAGCCGAGTAATTAACAAATCATTAAATAAAGTACAGATCTAATTTTAATCATAAGAAAGGAAAAAGAACCAAGTCTTTTTTTCATTGGTGTATTTTTTTTTGCTATTGATTTCGTTGCTATCCATTGCTTGTTTTTGGTTAGCTTTTTGGTTGCATCCTATACGGCAACTTTTGGATTTGGCTTCGCGACTAGTTGACTGCGGCTTACAATCTACTTTCCTATTTTTCTTTTTTTGCGAATTGTCCTGGCGACAAACAACTATAGTTAATTTTTTAGATTTACTAATTCTAGCGTCTACTGTATTATTATTTGCTGACAAAGCTTAAAAATTTTTATATTAAGGGTATTCATGCAACTTCGTAAAACCGTAGAAAAGTTTACAAATTTGATACATTTATCTTTTGGTTAATGAACGGTCAAATTTTGTATGGGAAATGATTTACACAATTTTGTTAAAGTTATCAAGGGATTTTGTTGCGTAAAATAAACCAAACTGGTTAAACGTCATTGTGACTCTATCTCTGATTAAATTACCTAGCATTTAATCAAATGTATGACAAAGGTCGATCATGCAAACTTTTAACACAATTTGTAAACTTACGACGTTGCATGAATAACCTTATTATTTTCTGTGTAAAACACAAATTTTGTAGAGCTGAGTTTTGGAAACAAAATTTTGATCCACTCCTACATTTAAATATGATCTTGAGGTTGTGTACCAAAAATATATCGTATGGATTTTTTGTGCACGCTAAAAAAAAGGAGGTTTTGGAGATGTTAATCTTAATATTTTACTTAATATTAATATTTTTTAATATTTTTCTTATTATCTTACGTTTGAAGACAGTTTTTAGGGATAGTTTGCGTTAATTTTTTTTCTTATCTGATAAAAGGATAATAATGAGGGGATAATTTTCTCATTTATCAATAAAAAATTGTGGTAGTTAGAACCACTCTTTTATTGAAGACAAAAATTCTTAGCTTTCACAATTTGTTTTTATTTATGCCTGAAAATGAACATGTGAAGTATTGGCCGTAGATCAAAAATTGAATGCAGAAGCAAAATGGTCTTCGAACTTTCAAAAATGTTTAAAATACAGGGTGGCGCACCAATTGTGCTACAATAAGAAATTCAAATAACTTTTTTTTAATCGATGTATTTCTTTTTTTTTTTTTTAGTGGTTAGAAAATTAAATTTTATTTTAAATAGTTAGTTGTTTTTAAAGATTATAGACCGCAAATGACCTCCACGCTCTCCCACGCATATGCGGCACCTGATCAAAAATTTATTCATTGCGGCCTGAAGAGTTGAAGTTGGGATCGCCTCAATTATTGTCGTTATGGACTGCTTTAATTCAGTTAAATTCCTGGGCTTCGATTTATACACCTCTTGCTTGACATAACCCCATAAAAAGAAGTCTGGTGCAGTCAGGTCAGGTGACCTTGGGGGTCAGTGAAGAGTGGAGTTCCTAGAAATTAATTTGTTTGCGAATTTTTTGTTTAGCTCCGCCATAACTGGTCTGGCTATATGTGCAGTTGCTCCATCTTGCTGAAACCAAACGCTGTTGAATGGTATACGTCTTCGGCGCAGTTCTGGGTAAAAAAACTCCTTTAACATCTTTAAATAACGGTCCCCATTGACAGTAACGGTTACACCGTTTTCTTCAAAGAAGTACGGCCCGACAATACACCTTGATGAAACTGCGCACCACATAGTGACTCGTTCTGGGTGCAGTTCCGTCTCATGGAGCATTTCTGGATTAGACTCATTCCATATACGGCAATTTTGCTTGTTTACATTGCCGTTAAGATCAAAATGGGCCTCATCAGACATGAACAAACAATTGATCAATGTGTTGTCTTCTCGGCCATTGATATCATTTTTTGGCAAAATTGCAGGCGAACAGGCAAATCCTGAGGGTTTAACTTGCTAGTAGTTTGAACTTTGTACGGAAACAAGTTTAAATCGTCATGAAGTATCCGTTGTAATGACCGTCTACTAACTCCAATTTGCCCCGATAAGTTTCGGGTCGAAACGCTCGGATTGGCCTGTATTGCAGATGCTACTGCTGCGATTGTATCCTGAACCCGAACATTGGCATCTCGATGGTACGGCCTTTGTGCGATGCTTCCAGATTCGGCAAACATGTTTACAAACCTCATAATGGTTCATTTACTCGGGGGATTACCGCCAAATGACGGACTGCAAAGCATGGTACCGTTGCACTATCCAAATTCTTTTCTCCGTATCCCAAGCATCCATTTTTATAAATCAAAATAGTAACCTACAAAATAAAAAAAAATAAGCCGATTACTCACACAGAAAAAAAGTTATTACGTTTTATTTTTGTAGCACGATTCGTGCGCCACCCTGTATGTGTACATTTAAAATTACCTTCTCAATGGGTTTTCTCATGATAATTGAAACATACAAAATACGCAAAATGCAAATACAAATTCTACTGCGTTAGTATTGTGTTCAATAGTTTGGTTCGCTAAAGTCACGAATTTGAATACATCATCTACGGTGCAACTGAGCAGTACAAATATTGAGTTGATGATTATTGAAAAGGCCGAGAGCATGTTTGTAAACGTCAAAAACTTTAGCAAGTATAAATTGATTGGCGTTTATGAAAACAAATTTTCAACAAACAGGACGAATACATATTATTTGTCATGACGCTTTCTGCGGCAAAAAAACGATGATCATTTCACGAACAAATTGACTTTGATTTACCGATATTGTGATCAATTCATAGTTTAGGGAATAATGTTTAAAAGCACGCTTAACTTGCGTTGGATTGTCAGCAATCGAATATACGATCGATACGATCAAAAGAAAATGTATTTTAAACATAATCCAAAATTTATAGTAACTGTTAAATTCGTGTTTAAAAGTCAGACAAGAATGTATGATTAGAGTTTTTGTTGATTTCATTCTAACATTCCAGACAGAGCGATGTATTTTAAGATACGTTGCGTTGGAATGAAATTAACGATAAAAAAAATATCGAACTAAAAATAAAAATGTTGACAGGTTAAAAAATCAATTTATATCAACTTTTTTTCTATGTACTAAATACTGGGAAGAAATATCGAAAATTCGATAAAAGTCGATCCTTTGCTCGACTTTCTTTTTTGGCTGCTGACTAAAATTTTATGAACTAATAACCAAAATAAGTATTCTTACATCCAAAAAAGTCGATATTATCCAACATTTCAACTAGTTAAATGGTTTCTTTTTTTGCTGGTAATTCGTACGTATTCTATACTGAAACAAGTTGGTACTGGGTTTGAGTCGGAACGGCCCTGGTGTATGGAATACGGTTTAAAGTAAAATATTTGTTTTTCGTGGTAATATTCGTATAATATCGTCTGTTATTTTTTCTATCCCATCATTCATTTATTTTTTTTATCGAAGATGATTTCCTTGATATTTTGAACAAAATTCTCACAAAATAAGTAAGTTAAGCCGATCAAAAACAATATTGAAAATACTTTGAGCATTAAAGAGGGTATATCTGCCAAAAACGTAGATCTACCAAATTGATTTTGAATCAAAAAATAAATCAATGCTGAAATGTTCTGAATGCAAAAGTGGTCAAAATCGTCTATTTGATAAATCTTAACCAAAAAAAAAAAATGATTAATTTCGACAATAAAACCCCAATAGTATTATTCGAGCAATGGCTTATAAATGTTGATAGGAGAAGATAAATAATCTTTACCAATAATGGGTAGGTTGTCTATTCCAAAGCTATAAACAAATAATTTTTTTGAAACTATATTTTAAGATTGCAAATATTTTTTGCTTTTCTTATTATTTTTTGCGTATATCTTTTGAGTTCTCGGGGGAGGTTATGACCCCGTGACCCTCCCTTGTATACTCCGTTGAAAGATGATATATCGGCACATTTACCAGCAGGAGTAAGAATATCAGAACTAGTTATTAAAGCACTTCTCTACGCAGATGACATTGTTCTTCTAGCAGAATCCCCCCATAGTTTACAACTCATGATCAATAAAATGAACAATTTCTGCAAAACTTGGAACCTCAAAATAAATCTAGAAAAATCTAAAATTATGATAGTTCGCAGCAGGCAAACAAAACTAGAAACGAACGAAAAATGGTTTTTTGATGATGAAAAAATTGAAATAGTAACGTACTATAAATATTTGAAAAAAAAGCTGTCAACGGCTAAAAGTCTCATAAATGCGTCCTGGAAAAACATAATTCGAAAACAATAAATACCGGTCTCCGCAAAATATCGTGTATTCGAATCAGTCATTTGATCGGTCATGTGCTATAGCGCTCAGACTTGGGGGTACAAACAGTACGAAGAAGTCGAAAAAGTGCTTCGATTCTTTTTGAAAAAAATTTTCCATCTTCCCCTGACTACTCCTAATTATGTACTAAGCCTAGAAACGGGTTTATCGCACCATTTTAATTTTACTCTTAAGTTACACTTTGATTACGTGCTCAATGTCCTCAAATATCCGGCACACAGACTTCCACTTATACTAACAAAATATAGTATGAATAAGAGAGTAGAATGGGTTAAAGAGTGGATCGCTGGCCGAAAAATGCGATATTAGCTTAAGCATACAATATGATAACCCAATAGTTTTAAAACAGCAGCTTTATAAAGTCTTGGAAGTTTCTGACATTCTCTAGAGAAATGAAAGCAAAGAACAAGCAACATCTTCAATTAACAGGTTGATATATCCTGAATTAAATTACGGTTTAGAGAATAAAAACTATTTTAATGACCGGTACAGCATAACGCGATATCTCTGATTTGTAGAGCAAGATGTGATATGTTGAATTGAATGGTTCACCATTCAAAAAAACAACAACTAATCTTTGCACTATATGTAACCTTCAAATGAAAGAAGACACATTCCATTTCCTGGCAATATGTCCAATATACAAAGATTTAAGGCTAATTCACCTCGGAAAGTTGTCTTTAATAATGGAACAAACGAAGAACATCCTTAACGGGTATAACTGGGAAGCTCTCCATAAATTCATTGAGACTGCATTCTCCTATAGAAATAATATTTTAAATGAATTTTTTTAATACAATACTATGTCATGTTTTTGTATCATCTTAATTTTATTTTTTTTAAGATTACTTATTGATACAATTCTAAACTTTTTAACGCGTCAATCTGGCAGACGGCAACGCCATTGCCCATTAAAATTATTATTATTTTATATTGTATTTTGAAAAAAAAATCTTAAAAGGAATTTGAGTCCCTTTTTCGGGAAAATTTTAATACTCGAAATCAATTTTAAGAAAACGAAAGCTCGAGACGATGTAGAAGATTTAGAGAAGAGCCCTAGAACAATTTGGAACAAGTTTTTGAATTTTAGATTTCTTAAAAGGGGGACCAAAGCAAGGATAATTAATATTTTGTCATTTAAACTGTTTTTTCGGCTTTAAATCTACAATTCTCAATATTTTTTAACAAATCCATGCAAAATTTTGATTAAGGCGGTTCTGCACTTGAAATAAGTTTTAGATTTTAGATTTTGGAAAAAGGGGGAAAGTTTGAATGTTTTAATACTAAAAAATCAATTTTGAGAAACGAAAGCTCGGAGCAATTTAGAAGAGCCCTAGAACAACTTGGAACAAGTTTTAGAATTTTGGTTTTCCTAAAAGGGGGGCCAGAGCAAGGATAATTACAATTTTTCATTCAGTTAAGCTTAGTTTTTTTATTTTCATCAATTTCAGATTCTATTCTCTTTTAGATTACATTTTAAATTGATAATTAATAATAATAATAGTAATTATAAAAATAATAACACAATTAAAATTATTACTAAAATAAAATAACAGTTAAATATATAGTAAAAAGAACAATTAATAAAGAAAAATATAAAAAGAAGAAAAATGTACATATGTACAGTGAACAAAATAATTATCTTAGCAACAATATCGACATAAGATTTTTTTTAAAAGGAATCTCTTGACATTGCATACAAATATCAATAAGATCAACGGCTTTAGTTTCTCTGATGCAAGATGATGAATATATCTGGAATATCATTGATGAATAAGTTAAAGAATAAAGGGCCGATGTGACTGCCTTGAGGGACACCCGAGGTTGCTTTAATACATTTAGAGACAAAATTTTTTATCCTTACAAATTGGGTTCAATCAGTGAGTTATGAACATATCTATTTTAAGAATGTGGAGTGAAAACCAAGCTTGGATAGTTTAAATATTAAAATATCATGATGTACCCTATCGAATGCCTTGGCAAAGTCTGTAAAAATGATATCAGTCTGGAGCTGATTTTTAAATCCTCTAACAACCGAATCGCATAAGATAGTAAGATTTGTACCAGTGGATCGTCCCGAAACAAATCCATGCTGAGAAACAGATATGAGTTGGTTAGTAAGAAAGTTTCACTTGTCACCTACAATTTTTTCGAATACTTTAGGGATAACAGAAAGTTTACATATTGGTCGATAATTACATACATTTTGCTTTGCACCAGATTTGTAAATAGGAAATATGAAAGAAATTTTCCACTCCACTTTAAGGACCAATCGAAAATTAACCACAAAGGCAACGCAAGAGACATTGCAAACTTTTTTATTACTTTGGGAGATATTAAATCTGGACCAACACTTTTACTTTCATCAATACCAATTAGCGCCTAAAAAACTTCTGAAAAACTTAACTGCATGAACCCTAAATTAACGACATTAGCTGGACAAAATTCAGGGAGCTCGATAGGAGACGTTAAAAAAAAGCCGATTTGAAATAAATAATTAGAAAAAAGATTACAAATAGTTGGCAAATCACTAGATGTGGATCCAGAAAATTCCATACAATTTGGTAGGACAGTAGATTTTCGTTTGGAGCTTATAAACTTCCAAAAACTTTTACTATCTTATTTGATTTGTGCTTCAGCAGTTGAAATTATTTTATCATACATAAATTTATTTAAAACATCAAATGATTATTGAATTTTATGATAGATCTGACTATTTATGAAACTATTTTTATCCTTTTTATATAGTTTATAAGCCTTATTTTTTTATTTTTGAGATTAATCAACCTGTTGTTAAACCATGGTGGATTGGAGTTCTGGTTTCTAATTTTTGTCGGTATAAAGCTGTCAGGTGCCTGTTTTAAATACGATTTAAAAGCTCCAAACTCTTGATTCTGATTCTGGTTTTCTACAATTGTTTCCCAAGGTATTGAATTTAAAAACATATTCATTGCATCAAAGTTACCACGCCTAATAGTAAAAACTAACAGTTGCATGGGCAGTTGGTATATACATATACTAAGAGCTTACAATATAAGACTAGGCAAATACGATGCTGTGAATTATTTACTGCTGGAAAATCAACCTCATCAATGTGTACTTCTAATTCATTCCAAGATACGATCTAATAAATTTGATATATAGTTTTGTTCCAATAAGTTATACCGACTGAAAAAATCAATTACGGAACTCTCAATTTCTGTTTTTACATCAAAGGGAATCAAACATTTCTCATTAGAATCAAATTTCCAATTAACATCGCCAATATTGAAATGGCCTAAGCAAATAACATGATTGTATGAATTCAAAGAACATAATAGAGATCGACAATTTTCTAGATGTATTTTATATAATTCTAGTGGGCTTCCTGGTCGGACATAACTGGCAGAAATATATAAATTTACATTTTTCTTAAATTAACATCAACAACTAGTTGATCAATATCAAAGATAGTGTTATTATTACTCGAAAACATTTCAATTTGATTGGAAATATAGCTTGCCCGTATGGCGATGATAATTCCACCACCCAAATAACGACCGGTTTTTAAGGAACAAAGGTCTTTTCGATAAAATGTACTGTCTACAATTGAATAATTTTTATTTGAAAAGGGGGCTCAAAATAAGAATTTCCTTTTAATATCGTAAGAATTTTATATCTAATCTCTAAATCTCTAAAAACTTGCATACATTTACTTGGGGTTGAATTTAAACTTCCAACCTATTCAATTTTCTTTAGTATATTTCTTATTCTACTTTGGTTCAATAAACAATTTTGGTTTCTTTCTATCCGTTGATTTCAAAAAGGGGGTGGCAAAATAAGAACTTTCATTTAATATCGTAAATAGTGTTTTTAAGCTATAAATATCTGATTCTAGATATTTAAATATCTGATTCTAGATATTTATAAGTGAAATTTTGGAACAATAAGATGTAGTCAAATCTCTTTTTAAAGGATTTCTTAAAAATTGACTTTTTGTGGGGGTGTTTTTTGAAAATTTTAATATAAAATTATATTTTAAGGAATCATGATCTTAGACCCTTTTAAATAACAGCTAGAAGAATCATTTTGATTTATTTTGAGGGGGCCCGAGGGGAACAAAAAAAATATATATTGGTTTTAGTTAGATTATGTCTTTAGTTATACAAAGATTTTCATGAATTTTTGGTATATGCTACACGGAACATAGTTCTACTAGGAACAACTTTTGGATTTTTAAATTTTGTGAGAGGTGAGCCAATGGAGTTTTTTAAAAATTCAAAAACTTGCAGATGTTTTTTTAAAGCTTGGTTTTTTTAAAGCTTGGTTTTTTTAAAGCTTGGTTTTAGGCAGTTTTAGCTTATTTAAGGACACCACAGCTGCTCAAAACATGTATATGTTATTAGGTTTCGAAAATAAGAAACTTAAAAAAAAGTATTGGGGAGCCGTAGGTTACATTTTCGAAAAAAAGTTTTCAAAGACTTTATCTTTTTAAATATTGATTCTATTTTAATTTTTTGAAACAGTGTTTAGAACACTTTTTTAAACCAAAAAAAGAACTTAAAAAGTAAGAATTTCAAAAAAGGGGGACTAAAATTTTCTCGAATTTTGCCCATAACTTTTTAAATTTGAAACATAGAGGTTCAAAAATTTTGGAACGATGTTCAGAACAAATTATTTAGAAGAACTTTCAAATTTATATTTTTGAAGGGAGGGGGGCTAGGTTGGGTCTATAACCCCCATTTCTGAATATTTTTCAAAAAAAAAAAATTGGAACAATCTGGAACAAACCGGGAACAATCTGGAACAACTTTCAAAAATTGCAAATTCCAAAAAAGGGGGGCTTCACACATTCGAGTAGGATGTTCTGTTATATCGTTTTTTTTTTTTAATCAATTTTTTTCCATTTTCTTAAAACTATCTTAAGGCTAGACGAAAATTCATAAAAACTAGCCTACTTATCAAGATAGATAGATAGATAGATAGATTCTTTATTTTTTAATCATAAAATTTAACAATTTGTATACTTAAGAATAAAGACATGGCAATACTGCCGTCTGCCTGAGATGACATTTCATAATATGATTTAAAAATAAAAGAAATAATAACGGGTGAATTTTTAGCTGGTTTGGTTTTGGCAACACTGGTTTTGACAGCTGACGTGTGTTTAGTACCTTGTGTCACTGTCAAACAGCTTCAGTTTGGTTTGCAATTTAACCATGGATCGTCTTACAAATGAACAACGCTTGCAAATTATTGAATTTTACTATCAAAATTCGTGCTCGGTTCGAAATGTTCATCGCGCGCTGCTTCCATTTTATGGTCGGCATTCTCGACCTTCTGAGCAGTCTATTCGGAAGATTGTGACCAAATTTCGCACCAAATTTACTTTGTTGGACATTAAACCACCAACATGTTTACGTACTGTGCGTAGTGAAGAAAATATTGCGGCCGTATCAGCTAGTGTGACAGAAGACCGCGAAATGTCGATTCGGCGCCGTTCCCAGCAGTTAGGCTTTTGTTACAGCACTACGTGGAAAATTTTGCGGAAGGATTTGGGCGTCAAGCCTTTTAAGATACAGCTGGTGCAAGAACTAAAGCCAGCCGACCTACCACAACGCCGAATTTTTGGTGAATGGGCTCTTGGAAAACTGACCGAGGATCCGCATTTTTATCGAAAAATTGTGTTCAGCGATGAGGCTCATTTTTGGTTGAATGGGTACGTAAATAAGCATAATTGCCGTATTTGGAGTGAAGATCAGCAAGAAGCATTGCACCAGCTACCAATGCATCCCAAAAAAGCCACTGTTTGGTGCGGTTTATGGGCCGGTGGCATTATTGGGCCATATTTCTTCAAAGATGATGCGAATCGCAGCGTTACTGTCAATGGTGAACGCTACCGAGCGATGATAACAAACTTTTTTTTGCCCGAAATGGAAGTTCTTGACTTGCATGATATGTGGTTTCAACAAGACGGTGCCACATGCCACACAGCACGCGAAACAATGGCGCAATTGCGAGGCGAGTTTGGTGAACAGTTAATTACACGTTTCGGGCCGGTCAATTGGCCGCCTAGATCGTGCGATTTGACACCATTAGATTATTTTTTGTAGGGATATGTCAAGGCTAATGTCTATAGGGACAAGCCCGCTTCGATTGACGCATTGGAAGCCAACATCCATGCATTCATTCGTGAGATATCGGCCGATATGTGTGAAAGAGTATGCCAAAATTGGACTCAGCGGATGGGCTACCTGAGACGCAGCCGCGGTCAACATTTGCATGAAATTATCTTTAAACATTAAATTGCAAGGTTCAAACTATCGATTCAAATAAATATTTCATTCATTTTTTCGATTTTTTTGTGTTTTTTTTTTTAAGTTCTAAACCTCTTAAAAAATCACCCTATGAAAAGCAAAAATTTTAAAATATATAAAAAAAATTAAACAAAAGATATGAAGAAGTATTTCTATATAAAACAATGATATCAATTTTAACGTGATTTGAAACACAAAATATTACACAATTTGGTTAATTTGATTAGCTGTTTATAAATTTTTTTATCAATTTTAGCGTGATTTGAAACACAAAATAATATGCAATTTGGTTATGATTAGATGTTTATAAAAAATTATCAATTTTAACGTGATTTGAAACACAAAATATTATCACATTTTGTATGATCAGCAACAAAACATTTAATATTTAAGTATAAATTTGGTTTAAACTGCAATAAGCGGGTAATCGACTAAGTTTAATATGTGAAACTGTTACGGTAAGAAAGAGCATGTTGGCAATATTTAAAGAGGCTGAGCCAGCCCATTGCTCCATTTGAAATTTCAAAAAGTTTTTCCAAAGATATAAAACTTTCCCGAAAATGCAACCGACGAATTTCTTGTAGAATAGGACAAGCAGCAACGAAATGGTAAATATCTTCAGTCACTCTTCCGTTACATAGATCACATAGCTGGGGCAAGTCTGATCGATGAGGTTTAAAGTTTAAATTTAAAATTTCAACTCTTGCTCTTAAAATAATACTTATAACCGAGGCTGAAAACTCATTACTAAAGTTCGTTCCAGTCTTTAAACGGGGAAGCATTCACTCGAAGTAATTTCCTTAAAATGATTTGGTGAAGACAAGTTTCACTTCTTTTCATCACTCTAGAGATGTAGCTCGCACTTGCCTTCAAATTTTGTATATATATATGGACTATTCCTGACTCTACATATATGGCGTAGTTGGGTGTTGAGTTAGGCAAACGAAATATTCTCTTAAAAAGTTCCTTTGTACAGTTTCAAAAGCTTCGAAGTGTGAGTATCCAAAAACTTGAACGCCATATGCCATGCATGCATTTACCGTCGCGTTCAAAACTTTGTACTTGGACGTTAAATCAAAATTTTTGTTCGAAAAAAACTTTAGCCACAGTGTATTAAGTGCCAATTTAGCTTCGTTGCTTTTTTCTTTGCAGTGCTTTAAGTAGCTTAAATTGTAGGTCAAGAGGATACCCAAATATTTAAACTCCTGTACAACCTCAATGTGCGTATTGTTTAGAGACCATTTTTCTTCCTCTCGCCTTCTTGATTGTCTCTTTTCAAATATAACAATCTTAGTTTTTTGGGTATTAATTTGCAAGCCCCAAGACTCGCAAAATGAACTTAGACGGTTTATTTGCATTTGTAGCGTGAAAGGACTATCAGCAAGCATAACTAGATCGTCCGCGTACAACAAGACTTTGATTATAATGTTGGAAAAATTAACTCCTCCCGGAAGAAGCTCGCAGACATCATCTATGAACAGGGCAAATAATAATGGACTGAGGATACAACCTTGAGGAACACTTGTAGTTGTTTCAAATCGATTTGAAAATGTAATACCGTCCCATACCCTTGCATTTGTTGACGAAATAAAACTTGCATACACTTGGAGAAACTTTCTTGACAAACCAATACAAGAGAGTTTGTATATTAAAGCTTGTCTATTGACTTTATCAAATGCAGCTTTTAAATCAACAAAGCAAGTGTATAGTTTCTTTTTTCTATCTATAAATTGTTGAGCAATGCTTGAAATAGCAAAGATATGATCCATAGTTGAAAAACCTGGGCGGAAACCGGCTTGAAAGTTGCTCAAAAGATTGTTATCCCCAATCCATTTTGTGAGCCTTTCATATAGGATTGCAGTAAAAGTTTTTCTTATTGAATTTTAAATTGAAATACCCCTATAATTTTCCGCAGCGTTAGCATCACCTTTTTTAAAAATGGCAAAAATTACAGATTCGTTGAATATGTTGGGGACACATCCATCATTGTACAATTTATTATAGGATGACACGAGGTAGTTTTTTAAACCAATAGTGCTGTTTTATAAAACTCGACTGGTATGCCGTCTAGGCCAGGATGCCTTGCTGTTTTTCATTTTTTGGAGCGTTACTATTCGGGCAATGAGAACTCTGAATCCAGCTCGTTGACTCTAGTATCAGGTAGCGCGAAATCAAAGGAATGAAGGTCTTCATCAGCTGAGAGTAGAGTTTTAAAATGAGCTGCTAACGTCTCAGCTTCTAAAGAGAACTTCATACCCTGATTGCGCCCACCAAGTTCGCGCACTGTCTCCCAAAATATCTTTGAATTTGTGCAGTTTTCCAATTTCTTAGCAACGTTTTTTAAATAGGTGATTTTCTTAACTGAGCACATTTTTTTTAAATCATTATTAACGCGAAGATAGATGTTTTTGAAAAATTGAGAATTGGTCGTTCTAAATAGTTTTAAGTAAACAAACGAAAGTTTACGGAGATTCCTGCAATCCTTATCAAACCATACATTTTTGGCTTCAAAAGTGTGTGTACTCTTCAACGCAAAAGGGGCTGCGGTCTTTATAACCCGTTCTATACTTTTACACACCACTTCAGAGGAGACTGCGGATTGTTGAGGCAGAGATAGTAAGTGCCGAGAAAGAAGGCTTCTATAGAGGGTTGCATTGTTCTTCGACCACTTCAGCTTATTAAAACTAGAAGGTTTTGCTAGTTTAACTCCGTAAGCTGAATTTTAATTAGAATTGGAAAATGAGCCGAATAGTTGACTAGTGCAACCTCAAAGTCATCGATAATGTTCAGCCAGTCCCCTGAAATCGCAGCAAAGTCAATCACGGATTGTCCCTGCCCGCTAACAAAAGTGAATTCGCCAAACGCATCACTATTAGAAGACCCATTTAAAACAAAAAGACCGAAAACTTCAAAAAATTCTGTTAAACTCCTTCCGTTGTGGTCATAAATTTTATCTTTAGAGCATCTACCCTCGGCCAGTGCAACTCCAGCTCGTAAAATGTTAGAGGAATAATTTTGATATTCACCAATCCTAGCATTTAAATCACCGACGATTAACACACTGTCAAGAGAAGTGTTATTCATAAATTCCTCTAGTTTATCGAAATCGCTTAGCCAATCATTGCAATTTAAATAAATAGGAATAATATAATAGTTTAGGTTATTGCTAACCATATGAAAAATAATTTTAGATTCAATAATTTTAAAATTAATAAGATTACCCCACTTATACTACTACTTACCAATATCTTAAGACTAACTTTTGGCCCCAATCGGGCGCTCTAAGTTAAAATAGAATAACTTAATGCTAATGCCTTTCGCCCTTAGAACTATCTTAATACTAAAATTCTAGATCGGATTTTATTTTTCCCCGAGAAGAATTTACAAAAACAATCGGTATTTCTATCTTTATTTTTTTTTGTTTTATATAAAACTTACAAACTACATAAAACTTAATAAAAGTTAATTAAAACTAATTAAAACTACCTAAAGCTACTTAAAACTACTTGCAACTAATTATAAACTAATATCAACCTAATAGATAGCAGTTTCCCGGTGACCACGCTCAATGCAACTTGATGCGAAACGTTCGGGGTGAGTACCAAAGTGCACTCTTAAGATTCTTATAACGCGGCTAATCCGAAAAATTATCTATTATGTCTATTAACAACCGCGAAAGCCTAAAAAGTTATATTATAATATCAACCTGCTCATAAACAACTTACAGACTACTTACAAACTAGAACAGTCACAGCAAGCATTTTCCGGTTTTATATTCTTTTTGTATTTTTTTTATATTTATATTTTATTTGTGTTTTAGTATGTTTTATAATTTTTTTGAATTTTTGTATATTTTATATTATTTTTTTGTGCCCTCCTGACTGTCCCTACTTAAAACTAACTACCTAAACCTATGTAAGCCGGCCATAAAAAAAAAAGAAGAAAAATAGTAAGATCAACTATTTAATGTCTGCAGGATCTTCATGTTCGTTTTTCAACCACCACAACTGGTTCTCCTATTTTACCCCATCTCTTCGGTTCCATTTGGACACAGTCTTACTGAACCGAAGGTGCCCAGCTCCGTCTTGTGCGAGGACGTCTCGACTGTAAAGGAGCCGCCGATCTACAGTTTTACGGCCAACGTGGTAGATTAGCGGAACCGCCACTCTATCCTGGATCACTGTCGACTGTCTATATGGAGGAATGCATCGGGCAGAATAAGGCTGCTTAGACGCACACTCTCATAGTATTCGTAGTTAGAGTAATAAGCCCAAAAAATTAAGCTGTTAGACGAGGACATCGCTCTTGCAATGTGACCTCGAATAAGTTTCAACAAGAAATTATCTAGGTATGCTGTTTATGTTAGCACCGTTGTATGGAACCAGGTTGGAATATTAATGTTTGTACTCCGACTCTGGTATTCTGTGCAATCCAAGGCAGCGTCTAAGACACTGCCTATCAAACACCCGAATCTTTTCCATTTGAGATGGGGCAACGTTGAACCAAACCGGGCATCCATAGGCAATCATCGGCCAGATAAGGGCCATGTAGCAAATCACATTCACCCTGCTGTCAAGCCGGCTGGTATAAGACAACCGTTTTGTAGGGGCAAAAGCTCCTCTAGTCCTGGCCAGGGCAGCATTTTTATGTCTGTCGAAATACAAATACTGATTCATCCAGATGCCGAGGTGCTTTACTACTCTTTTACTCGCCAGTGGATTGGATGTCCATTTGGCCTACGATCACCAGCTTGCGCCAGTTCTTTCTTGTAACCCTCGTGCCTCCTAGCAACGGAGTCTTAAACAAGAAAGTTTCTGATTTCTGAAAGTTGATTTGCAACTTGCAGTCATCGCAATATTGCTGAATCTTCTCGAAGGCACGCTGCCAGAGAATCCTGATGACCTAGACTTTTGGAGCTGTCCTGTACGCGATTAGATCGTCGGCATACGCAATTGCCTGAGTTAGACTACTTATCAAATCGCTGGTGTAAATGCTGAATAGAATTGGTGAGTTGACCACTCCCTGCTGAAGACCATTTTTATATTAAAGGTTGTGGCAGATGTGACATTGCCACTCTTGACAACAAAGTTTCTACCATTGAGCATACCATAAAGCATATATGATAGTGTGGTTTACTAATGCCAAGTCTGGTCAGCTTTAGATAAAGACCCTCTAACCATACAGTGTCGAAGGCCTTTTCCAAATCAATCAGACAGGCACCCGTACACTGCTTCTTAGATTTGTTCCATTGGACATCGGAAACGAGTTTAGACACGGCATGAATGGTGTTGTGTCCCGCCTTAAAACCTAACTGATTGTCCGTTTCACTTGGGGGTTATGGCGTTTGCCAAATGATCTTCATTGAACCCGGTGAAACCAAGGTTCTCTGATCGCCATTGCGTGATGTCATTCTGAAGGTAGAAGTGGTGGAGCAAGGCTTTGTTTTCCAGGTCGTCGCACGCATTCACCTTGCACACTTGCTGGAAAGCAGCCCCCACAGTCTCCACTTTCTCCTGCGGATCTTCGACAGTAAAGAGGTCATCGTGTAAGACGGCAGTACAAGAGTTTGAGTCTTGTCAGTAGTCCACTTTTTTATCTGTGTTGTGCATCCCGTGGTATGTATTTCGGTATTGTTTTGTTCATTGTTCGTTTGATTGTCTCGTCCATTTGTTCCAAGTACTGGTCTATTTCGTTATTTGTCAAATTTCTGTCATTTGGGGGGGATATGCTATTCGAGCTGGTTTCACTCGATAATGCGGTGATAAAGCGTGGCCAGTGCACCTTACTGTAATTGTAAGTATGCACAGGTACACACTCTTCCAACTCCACAAGCTCGTTCAGAAGCTGTATTATGGCGGCAAGTCCGTAGTGATCACTGCTGTATTCGATCGTTCGTAAACAGTTTCTTGGTCTTTGACCCACAGTGTCAGTAATTGTCAGTCTTGAGTCTATTAGCAATAGATCCAAATAGGCACCGCTTTTTGGAAACGATGACAGATCCATAGCCATCTGTTCGACACCATATTTAGTGTTGTATCAACTCATCCAATTGAAAAGATGAATACCTCTTTGATTCTGAATTTGATTTCTCCAACTTTGGTGTTTGGCATTCAAATCACCGGCCATAAGAAAATAATTTTCTTCCAAGCTCAGGCGTAGACATTCGAAAAGTTTTTCAAGCTCTGTCATATAACCAGTCGGCTGAAGTGATGCCGGTGCATAATCCGCGATCACGTACATTTGCTTCCCATGTTGGAGAAGAATGCATACGACGCACGCCTCTAAGAGCTAAAATCTACGCAGAACACAATTATATATAACTTAATTTTAAGGTTTTTATGACCTTTAGTCCAAAACGCGTTTCGCCCAGGTACAACAATTAGGATCATCAACTAGATGTTTTTGTAAATAATAGATTTTCTATGATTTACGTTTTTATTTCATATACTTATACGAGCCAGACCACGGGCTTTAAAATCATCAATTTCTAGTTGCTAAATTTATGATTTACTAAATATGATTTACAGTACGTTTGTGCTGTTTATTTAAAACGTGTCGATAACCATCGACTAAAATTATGCGTCTTAGAAGGGTACAACAACATGGGCCCAATTGTTGTACCTAGGCGAAACGCATTTTGGACTAATGGTCATAGAAACTTTAAAATTATTTTATATTCAAGAGTCCACAAAAACAAAAAAAATAAATTTTCTATTATTTACGTTTTTATTCCATATATTATATAGAACCTTATGATTAATGCCTTTTCGTATGAAGATTGCGACGCCCCCTCCCTGAGTGGATTTAGGTTGATCTCTTCTAACGATATTGTAATTGTTGTTAGTCAACTTATGTTTCTGGTTCAGCTTAGTTTCACTGGCCAGTTTACTGCTGGGCGATATCTGAACTAGAAATAATGACTTCTCCCGTCTGGTTCTGACTGTAGCGAACAGCTTGACCCCGATAAAGTCAAGATCGTCACTCGCTTTTTGACGGAGCTCATTTAAGAGCAGAGTCGTGGATTTCTTTAATAATTTTTTGATAATTCTATGCTGCGCCGCTGTGGAGCAGTGGATTGTCTGTCTATTTTTACTCAAACGTTTAGTAAAAAAGTTTTGGCCTAGGGCCGACAAACACAGGTCTATGGTTTCCTGAAGCTCCATTTTATATGTGTTGATTGGTGGCACCTTTTCTTTTTTATTTTGGGGTGGCTGTGGCTGCTGCTGGTATTCTCCTTGCTGTTGCTCGTTCCGCTGCTGCCAACTCCGCTCCTGTGGTTTTGTTGCTGCTGCTGATGTTGTGTTGTTAATGTTTTTGCTCCTTCGGCTGCTGCTGTGGTTGTTCTGTTGGAAGCTGTTGTTGTTGCTGCTTATTTTGGTTCTGCTTTGGCTGTTGCTGTTGCTTAAGCAGATTTTGCTCTGGCTGCTGAATTTTCGGTGGCAGCTAAGGCTTCGGAGGATGCCTCTGGTGAGGTTAAATCCAAAAGCAAGTTGCTGTTGGAGTCACCCGTTGAATATAATCCCTCGCCACCTTCGGACATGTATTCGATGTCGTCATCGGATGACGAGTTATCCAGTTGTTGAAGGATCTTAGCTGCTGCTGACGTTTTTGCTGTGCGTGCCATCTTCTTCACCCCGGCTGGCAGCTCGGCCGAGGTGGTGGTGGAGCGGCACTTAACAAGGCTCGGGGCACAGCTTATCCTCTTTCTCCTCTTGTTCTTGATATCGGCTGTTGGTGCCGTTGCTGTTTTTGCCTTTATTGGTACGGCACTATGCGACGTAATGGCTGGTGGTGCCATCGCTTGCTTGGTTGTTGTTGTTGCTACGGCACTAGCTGTAGCTTTGGCTGGTGGTGCAAAAGCTGGTCTTATTGTTGTTGCTGGGGCACCTTTCGATGTCCCCGCATTGTTGTTGGATGACATTTGCTGCTCCTCTCACTAAATGAAGTTTTCTACTTCATGATTGTGAAAAAAAGCAGCCAAATAAATTTTGCCCGACTGGGACTCGAACCCGTGATCCTCCGGTTCTCGGTCATCCACTTTTTTTTTTTTTTTTTAAATTCATTTTTACATTTTTATTTTTCAATTTTCTTAAAACTATCTTAAAGCTAGACAAAAATTCATAAAAACTAGCCTCCTTATCAATATCTTAAGACTAACTTACTGGCCCCAGTCGGGCGCTCTAAGTTAAACTATAATAACTTAATGCTAATGCCTTTCGGCCTAAGAACTATCTTAATACTAAATCCAGATCGGTTTTATTTTTTACCGAAAACTCGGTATCAATAACTTTATTTTTTATGGTTTTATATAAAACTTACAAACTACATAAAATTAAATTAAAGCTAATTAAAACTAATTAAAACTACTTAAAGCTACTTAAAACTAATTATAAACTAGTAACAACCTACTTATAAGCTAGTTACAGACTACTTACAAACTAGAACAGCCACAGCAAGCATTTCCCGGTTTTATAATTTTTTTGTATTTTTGTGGATTTTATAATTTTTTTGTATTTTTGTATGTTTTATAATTTTTTTTTTTTTTTGGAGGAATGCATCGGGCGGAATAAAGCCGCTTAGACATGCACTCTTGTAGTATCCGAAAATTAAGCTGTTAGACGAGGACATCGCTCTTGCAATGTGACCTCGAATAAGTTTCAACAAGAAATTATCTATCCTGTTTATGTTGGCACCGTTGTACAGAACCAGGTTGGAATGGTAATGTTTGTACTCCGACTCTGGTGTTCTGTGCAATCCAAGGCAGCGTTGAAGACACTGCCTCGCCTCTCAAACCCCTGAATCTTTTCCATTTGAGATGTGGCAACGTTATACAAAACCGGGCATCCATAGGCAATCATCGGCCGGATGAGGGCCATGTAGCAAATCACCAAAGGCAAAGGCTCCCCTAGCCCTGGCCAGAGCAGCATTTATATGTCTGTCGAAATACAAATACTGATCCATCCAGATGCCAAGGTACTTTACTACACTTTTACTCGTCAGTGGATGTCCATTTGGCCCTACGATCACCAGCTTGCGCCAGTTCTTTCTCGTATCCCTTGTGGCACTAAGCAACGGAGTCTTAAACAAGATAGTTTCTGATTTCTGGAAGTTGATTTTCAACTTCCAGTCATCGCAATATCGCTGAATCTTCTCGAAGTCACGCTGCCAGAGAATCCTGATGACCTTGACTTTTGGAGCTGTTCTATACGCAATTAGATCGTCGGCATACGCAATTGCCTGAGTTAGACTACTTATCAGATCGCTGGTGTAAATGCTGAATAGAATCGGCGAGTTGACCGCTCCCTGCTGAAGACCATTTTTAATATTAAAGGTTGTGGCAGAAGTTACATTGCCACTCTTGACAATAAACTTTCTGCCATTGAGCATATCATAAAGCATATATAATAGTGGTTTACTAATGCCAAGTCTGGTGAGCTTTAGATAAAGACCCTCTAACCATACGCTGTCGAAGGCCTTCTCCAAATCAACCAGACAGGCACCCGTACACTGCTTCTTAGATTTGTTCCATTGGACATCAGAAACGAGTTTCGACGCGGCATGAATAGTGTCATGTCCCGCCTTAAAACCAAACTGATTGTCCGGTATGATATTATTGTCCTCTGCCAACTTAGACAGAGCTCTATTGATAACTTTTTCGAATACCTTTTTGATACTCGGAAGAAGACTTATCGACCGGAGATTCGCCGAATTGGAGCTGTCCTTTCCCTTTTTCGGGAGAGGATGCACCACAGCTGTCTTCCACCACACTGGATAATATGCATTATTCAGAGCGTTGTTAAACAGAGTGGTATAAATGTCTACTGCTTCTTGAGGTAAATGTCGAAGTACAACGTTGGATATGCCATCGACTCCTGCTGACTTCTTCTTCTTTAATGAATCGAAGATGAGCTGGAGCTCCACCTTCGTAATTAACAGGGAACTGGGCCCATTTCGCTCGGCGATTATGGCGTTTGCCAAATGATCTTCATTGAACCCGGTGAAACCAAGGTTCTCTGATCGCCATTGCGTGATGTCATTCCGAAGGTAGAAGTGATGGAGCAAGGCTCTGTTTTCCAGGTCGTGATTCGGGCGAATGCACGCATTCACCTTGTACACTTGCTGGAAAGCAGCCTCCACAGCCTCCACTTTCTCCTGCGGATCTTCGACAATAAAGAGGTCATCGTCCAAGACGGCGTCCTCTGGATTAATTCCTGCTGTCAGAAGTACGTCTCTGTTGTCTGTCGTTCTCTGAAGCTTGAGACACGGAAGATCGTTCTGATCATTCCTTCTAAATATCTTGTTAATTTGCGGAAACATGCTCGGGTCGCTTGCATTAACGGCCCGATAACCGATAGTTTTCTTTAATTAGTTGGTTGATGTTCTTGATCGACGACTTCAGTGTCCTAATCTCCAGATCGTGAGGGTCAGTAAACCGTCGGTACAAGAGTTTGAGTCCTGTCAGCAGTCCACTTTTTTGTCGGTGTAGTGCGTCAATGGTTGCGTTTCGATACATGTCGGTTGCGTCCCGTTGCTTGTATTTCGGTATTGTTCTGTTCATTCTTCTTTTGATTGTCTCGTCCATTTGTTCTAGGTATTGGTCTATTTCGTTATTTGTCAAATTCCTGTCATTTGGTGGGGATATGTTATTCGAACTGATTTCACTCGATAAGGTGTTGGTAAAGCGTAACCAGCGCACCTTACTGTAATTGTAAGTATGCACAGGTACATACTCATCCAATTCCTTGAGCTCGTTCGGAAGCTGTATTACGGCTGTGAGTCCGCAGTGATCACTGTCATACTCAATCGTTCGTAAAAAGTTTCTTGGTCTTTGAGCCACAGCGTCAGTAATTGTCAGTCTTGCGTCTATTAGCAATAGGTCCAGATAGGCACCGCTTCTTGGAAACGATGGCCGATCCGTAGCCAGCGGTCATCCACCTCTACTTCTGTGCTATTGCACTATCGAAAATAGCGTGGTATAATTTAAACTTTGAAAACTCCGATATGCTGTTGCACTATTGAAAATATTTTCGCTTAACTTTAACTTGACTATGTCACTCCGAATTATTTAATTTTAAAAAACTGGCATGCCAAAAACGACTGACTACCCCCACAATACGAGATCGACTGGTCTATTATATTCGTTCGGATTGTCATATGGCCAGGTGGTTGAAAGTTGGGACTAAGTGCTTATCTGACAAAACTTGAATAATACATATTTGTAACAAAGTAAGTTTACTTTTATTTTGTATAAAATGTTTCTTGTGAAATTTCTAGAAATACTAGTCACCGAACAAAAATGATCTTTCAACAAAAAAAAGTTTCCATAACTATCAATTTTCCCAAAAAAATAAATACACTACAACCATCTTGTTTTCAGAATTCGACTTAAGGCTAAATAACAACATGGAACATAATCTATTTCTTTTAATAACATAAAATCAAAATCAATTCATAAAACTTTTCATTTTGTTGTATTAATTCTTAATATGATTTGGCTTTATAATAAAAGAATCGATTTAAGGCTTTCGAAAAAGCTATAGAACAGTGTTGTAAGTATATACAATGTCCACTATTTAAAATTAACTATTTATCCACTTAAAGTCTGTGTATAAGGAAGTTATCCCTCTCGTATAAAAAGAAGGGGGTGATATATCTGTCCGCCGGGTAGGTATACTACTTTGTTTTGCCGCCATTTTGGGAAACATTAGTCCTGACAGTTCATATTTGGCGGTCATGAAGCAGACTCGTGGCAAATTTATTATGAAAAAATATTCGATAATCCAACGTGATTTAATCGTTAAAACATTTTCTCAAAATCCATCATCGATTACTGTGAAAAAATGAAAAAATCGTAATGAGTGACGAGGCACAATTTCATTTGAATGAATATGTGAAAAAACAGAATAGTCGGTTCTGGGCAGTGAAAAACCCTCAAATTATTCCTTTGCATCCATTACAAGTTACAGTCTGGTGTTCAATTTGGTCAGGAGGAATCATAAGACCTTACTTCTTTGAAAATGAAAGCGGCGTAACGGTTACTGTGAATGGAGAGCAATATCGTGATATGATTGAAAACTTTTTAACGCCACAACTGCATGCTTTGGGCTTGATTAACATGTGGTATCAACAAAATGGTGCCACATCGCATACAACCACGATTACAATCGAATTACAGCGAGGCCTCTTTCCACAACAAGTTATTTCAAGAAATGGTGATGTTGACTGGCCTCCACGGTCGCCTGATTTGACTGCTCCGGACTTATTTTTGTGGGGATATCTGAAAAGCAAGGTCTATACAAACAAACCAAAAATGCTTGAGCAACTCAAACAAAATATTCGTGATAAAATTAATGAAATACCGCGTGAAATATGTAAGAATGTAATGAAAAATGTGTTCAAAAGGGATCGCATTCGTGAGTAGGTTAACAGAGGCGGACACTTACCTGATATTGTATTCCATACATAATTGCCAACATTAAATAAAACATTTATCTATATAAGATCCATTCTCTTTCATCAAATCCAGATCAAAAATTATAAACAAACAAAGTAGTATATCTTCCCGGCGGACACCCTGTATTATTTATTTCTTAAAACATTGAGATACGAGTTTTCCCCCCACACAATTTTTTTCTTGGAATATATCCAAGAATCAAGTCTTAAAAAATTACTGACGAATTAAAATATTCAAGAAAGTGAATTATAGATAGATAATATTAAAACAGAAAAATTTTGTTCAACACTAAAAAAATAGAAAATATTGAGGTCACAATTTTATTTTTGGCTTTAAAGTTGCGTAATAATGAATATAATTTTTGAAACTTGAAAAGAATCGAAGGAGTTTTTAAAATGACGATTTTAATTTTTAAACTTTAAAATTACCACGTTATACTTACTTCAAATTTTTTGTTTATTTTTTACTTAAAACTAATTTTAGAAACGAAAAAAGTGACTTTTTGAGATATCGATTATAAATACTTGTCTATTATTAATTGAAAGAAATTTTCTCAAAAATTTAAAAACTCGATTACTCAATACCCGTTTGAAATGCAAGGCTGAAAGTTGGTGATCAAGTTGTTTTAAATACATGCCACAACATATTTAAAAATAAGCGCAATCGAAAAGGGTCGTCTCCAAAACTCGGTGATTTTGACTTGGAATGCCCTTTACACATTTTTCGGTTTTTGTGGGTTAATATATCAAAAAACATGAATTATGTGAAATAATAACGTTGTTTTTGAAAACAAAACTTTTTTTGTATGAAATTTAATTTATCTTCATTTTGTTGTGTAGATACACATTTCCGCTTATACTCTTAGCTTTCAAAATTTCATGAACAACTACATAAGTGGACCTTTAGCCCCCTCTCCTGCCTGAATATCGCGGCCCTGGGGTGGGGATATTTAGTATGTTAAGCCTAGGGGTCACTTCTATCACATAAAATAATAACACAGAGCGCATGATTATTTGCATTTACAGGGTGTCCACCGGAAAGGTATACATCTTCGTTTTGCCGCCATTTTGGTAAACATTAGTCTTGACAGTTCATATTTGGCAGTCGAGAATAAGACTCGTGGCAAATTTATTATGGAAAAATATTCGATAAACCAAAGAGTTTTAATCGTTAAAACATTTAATCAAAATCAATCATCGATATACTGTGACGATGAGAAAGTTATGTGAAATTTTTGAGAGAAACAACGTGCCAACAAAACGCACTATTTATCGTGTAGTGAATGATTTCGACGAAAAAGGGTCTGCAAGTGATAGGCCCAAGCATGGACCACAACGTACTACAAGATCAGCTGAAAACATTATTGCTGCTCAAGGAAGTGTTCAAAACAATCCATCAACCTCAAAGAACAACTTTGAAAACTTTTTAACGCCACGACTGCATGCTTTGGGCTTGATTAACATGTGGTATCAAGAAAATGGTGCCACATCGCATACAGCCAGGATTACAATCGAATTACTGCGAGGCCTCTTTCCACAACAAGTTATTTTAAGAAATGGTGATGTTGATTGGCCTCCACGGTCGCCTGATTTGACTGCTCCGGATTTTTTTTGTGGGGATATCAGAAAAGCAAGGTTTATGCAAACAAACCAGAAACGCTTGAGCAACTCAAACAAAGTATTCGTGATAAAATTAATGAAATACCGCATGAAATGTGTGAGAATGTAATGAAAAATGTGCTCAAAAGGACTCGCATTCGTGAGACTAATAGAGGCGGACATATACCTGATATTGTATTTCTTACATTATTGCCGACATTCAATAAAACATTTATCAATACTAGATCCATTCTCTTTCATTTGATAAAAAATTATAAACAAACAAAGTAGTATACATTCCGGCGGACACCTTGTATATGATAATTATGAGTCTTCGTTGACGGGGTTTTATGGTGTAGAAGTTCAATAAACTTCATTTACTGCCACAAGGCCCAGCCGAACATCGTGAACAAGGGATTATTCTTAGTTTTCACAAAAAAAAAATTACGGATAGAAAATAATTATCATTACTTTTGGCTTCCCATAACAATGGTCCAGTACCACAATACTTGGATAAATAAAAGTCTTGATTCGGAAGGGCAAGCTCTTGTGATTTTTTCACTGGATCACGTATATTTTGTATTTATCCATATACAGAATTCGCACATGACTTTTAGCACACTTAAGCCACACTTCAAACGATCAAATATTTTTATTCCAGCCCGGGACATCTTCTTTGAATTACGAACTTGTTTCTTCGTATACCAGTTCTGAACAAATCAACCCCAAACAATTATTTAAAGTTTTAAGGGTTGTAATTGATTGATATGAGTTAAAGAGATGAAAGAATCCAGTTTTTATTTTGGTTTTCAAAACAAGTTTTAGGTATATAATACAAAAAGTGGGATGCAAATCTTTAAAAATTATTTAGTTCGTTTTTAACATCGATCGCATACAGTGTTGATTTCATCCATACAATCGCTTGCGCATTGAAGATAGAAGTCAAAAAATAAGTAATGATTTCAGAATGATTATTAGATTATTTAATAAGTGATTTAAAGAGTGTCAGTGACAAAATTTTTGTGCGAAACTACTAAGGCATATGCATAAAATCGGTTTGCAATAAAATACTTCTAATGTGAAATAAAAAAAGTAAAAGCAGTATCATATAAAATAAAACTACTATAAGTGTCTAGGTGCTACCTGTTAAGAAACTAAAGTTTTTTGGTTTAAACTAGCTATTTTTACAATTTATTAATTATATATAAATCAACCATTGGTTATGTTTCGTTTCGTCTCTTTGGTTATTATTTCGAATTATAGTCGTTTCAAGCTTTATTTCGTTTTTATTGTTAAGACAGTTATGGTTTCATTTAAATGGAAAGTAATCGTGGGATCGAATGACCCAAAACTAAGTAAGGAAGAAATAACATTACTTTCGAGAAGTGTACGGAAATTATTACGACCCAAACAAAACTACAATCAGGGAAATAAAAAAGGCAAATGGGGCAGTAAGCACTCTTTATTATGACAAGTGAAAGTTTGTTTGTCGTTCTGAATGTTTCGTGGCGTTGGTTTCAGGTGCGGACCTAGGAATTCTGTTTAGGGAGGGTCATGAAATAGTAGAATCAATTAGAACTGAAACCACTTGAAAAATATGGTAAAGCTTCAATTTTCTGCTAAGCAAAAGTTCTACTTTATCATGGCTTCATTCCAGTGGAAGGCATGATCTGAAAGAAGCTTAACACGGTATTGGACTATAACTTAAACACCGTATTAATCAACGTATTTTTCATTGTAACCACCGCATATGAAAACCATGGCTCCTGAGTTTTATAACTTTTTTTTTGAAAAACTTTAAATGTCGTTATTATTTTCGCTTTGTTTTGTTATTTTTATGAAGTGATTAAATGCTTTCTTATGATTTAAAATCAGGTGTCCTTTAACTGGCTTAATCTTTTAGAGATTAGGCTGTAAAATAAACAGGAAAATGGGGGGAATAAAGTAACAATAACGTGCAAGGGTTTTTATTATTGAATTTATTTGTTTGGTATAGCTCAGAAACTAAGCCAGATTTTCATTTAAATTTTAGATGAAAATTAAATTTCCTATAGATGATTTTAAAAAATTTATTAAAAAGTTTAAGCAGGAATATAAAATTATCCGAAGAAATAGAAAAATTAATTTTTTTTTAATAATTGCGTTTAAATTTTGTTTGGAGCAAGAATTTACCGTTTCTTATTATATTTTTGAGAGTATTTAAAAAGTAAGTAAGCCCGCAATTTTATTTTCCGGCTGTTTTTAATGCTCCCAGACCGACAAACTGAACGACTTGGCTGATTAATTTAAGACTGTCCTGTACGGGGTCTCAGTCAAAAACAGGAAAAATAATAGGAAATGGTTATGTTTGAATGCCGATATCTCTGTCAATTTTAAATAAAAACTCCTTTTTGAACATGGTCATATAATAGATTTCAGCCTCTATTTTTTTTGTTAAAGTATGCCCCTCTAAATCTTTGCTCCAAAAAAGTTATGCTCATTTTCGAATAAAATTTGAAAATCTTTGATTTTTGGATTTTTATGTTGATCTTTGTTAATGTTTCCTGCTTAAGTTTTCTTATAAAATTTTTAAACTTAAGATTCCGAGTTATGCCAAACCTATTAAAAAGTGGCCAGTGTGACCATTCTATCAGAAAACATGCATATACATGCATGTTTATAAGGTGAACAAACATATTATTTAATAACAATCCTTGCACGTAATTGTTCCTATTGAAAAAATGTATTCAGTAGCTAATTTTTCAAACTACGACAGTTTCAGATGGTGTATGTTTATATTATCTAAGACGGTTTTCAAATTGGAGTAAGTGTAATTTTTTTTTTTTTTTGCTGTATCTTTATTCTGAAGGGGACGGCCAAGTCAGGCAGGATTTTTAAAAATTTTTTATTTTTATTTTTACGTTTTCATTTGTGACCACTGATTTCTCACTGATTGCAATTATTTCATTTGGATACATTTTTAATAAATTTTGAATACAACAAAAAATTAGCTTATCCCGAGTTCAGATTAGTGTTTTGTTTTTTGATTTTTCAACGTCAACGTCTCTTTGTGTTAAAGGTCGTATTAGTCAATCCAATCTAAGCACTGTCTAAGAGAGTGCCCAGAGTCGGTAGACAGTTTGGTGTGGCCTTCAGGGCTAAGAATTTTAGAAGAAAGTTTTTTCAATATTACTTTCCTCTTTATTTATCAGTACGAACTTTGTCTATGTTAAAAGATAGAAGCTAACTGTATCATGGTTTTCGTATAATTATAGATAGAAATAAATTGTCCAGAAGGTTTCCCTCTGTGGTCTAATTTTTTGAATAACTAGTAAGGATTGCCCATGTTTCTATGGACCTCTGGGGGGGGGGGGGTCATGATCCCCATGACCCTCTTCCTGGATCCACCACTGGTTGGTTTGGGAGAATATTGAAAGCCCAGTGGAACCAAGCATTTTTTTGTCTACTTCCTTCTGACAATACGCACACATGTGTATTGTCGCTCACGCTCCTTCTAGTCGTCGAGACCTGTTGCGCCTATAACAGCCTAGTCCCTGTAGTGGAGGATCGGTCTCTGGGTTGTCTAGAACATGGAAATTTGGATTCGAAGATTTTCTTGGCTACTGCGTTGTTATCCATTCACTCGAAGTGGCCGAGCCAGTCTATTCAATGTGTAAAGGGTTTTTGTACTACATCTTGGTACAGCTCGCACAGTTCACGAATGAATCTTTTTTTCTTTCGCACTCTTCGCATATATAATAGGAATAAACATTTACTTAAAAAAAAAAGTTTTACAAACCGCGACGGCTCCGAAAAAAATAATAATCTATTCTTTCATTGAGCTACCCACAGATATGTCTGACAGTTTTCTGTTTTCAGCGTTCCTCTTCTCATTCGCTTTCATTCAGTTATTTGGAGTGCTACCAAAGGGTTGGTTGCATTTCATTCCAAATCGTCTTAAAATGGAACCACTTCAAATATGAGGCCAACGTTACACTTTGTCTTGTCTATATAATCAGTACCGCTCTAACACGAATATCCTACAGTATTCAGCACTCTCGATGAAATAAAACATTCTCTTCAACAAGAAGTAATCAGTTCAAACTTTATTCATCCTTTTTTTTTTTTTTTGTAATAAGCTGCATCCTGGAAATTTTCAGTGTGCAATATATCAGCATTCTTCACTGGTCACTTTGCGAATAACAACCTTTAAGCTAGTTCTGAAATGTTAGAAAACATTTAGGGTTTTATTCCACAATTAAAATAAAGAAATTGCAATTGATGAATAAGTACTCTTAACAACAAACTGGCATAGGTCAGAGGCATGACAAAGCTCGCTATAGCCACCAATCAGAAATACAGAACACAATAAATATTTTTTTTTTTTTTCAAAAGGCCTAGCTTATTTAGTTCTTCATAGACCTCAATACCAGCAATAGCTCAGAGGCACTTTAAGCTTAGCTAGTTCCTATATTGCAAGTTTCAGAAAACCAACTCAGATCCCCAAATCTTTGTACTCATACCAATTTTTTACCAATTTTTTTTTCATTTGCATTTTCTCAGGCTCAGAGGCAATTTTCAGCTTGTCCTTTATAATGTCATTTACGGTTCAACCAATTCAAGGCTCAGAGGCAATATTAAGCTTGTCCATTAACAACAAACATATTTTTTTTTCTAACAAGAACAATATTCAATACTTAAAAAGAAATATAACTACCTTTTACAAAATGTCATTTTGGTAATTTTCATTTTCATTGAATAGTATTGGGCGTATAACCTCTCTAGCTGCTATCACAATCGCCTTTGAACTCTCCTTTTTTATCTTATACCGGTCATTAGGAAGAACACGAACAACTTCGTATGGTCCTTGATAATGAACGTCCAATTTGGATTTTCGAATTTGATTACTACGATAAACAACTTTATCACCGATCTTCAATTTCGTTGGTTTGCATTTATCCTTATCAAATCTCGCTTTCATACGATGTCTATTTTCTTGAAGTCTTTCATCAGTTAGAGCTCGAATAGCTTCTAAATCTTCATACTCAGGTTCAATACTAAGATGTGACAAAAGAGCGCCAATTTCTGGAGTACGTCCATTTATCCCTATAAGTACCTTCATAGGCGATAATCCTGTTGTTTTATTAGTGGTTGTATAAAGTGCTAGCTGCACACGGCTTATATAAGTGGTCCATTCAAGGTTTATGTCCAAATTCGTTCGTAGTAAATTAGCAACTGTATCGACAAACCTTTCCAATTGTCTGTTTGATCTACAAGCTCCTGGTGCAATAAGATGTTGTTCCGTACCAAAAGAGGCACAGAGTTTTCGAAATTCGTCGCTTGTGAAATTAGAACCTCTGTCACTTATGATTTTAGACGGAGCCCCAAGAAACATTACATTTATATGAAAGTGCTTCACTATTTCTGCAGCCTGTAAAGTCTTACATGGGAAAAGTAAAACAAATTTTGTGAATACATCAACTATAATAAAGATATGTCGATTATCCTCCAATTTTTTTCCGTGGAATGGTCCCATATAATCCATATGGATAGTATGAAATGGTATCGGCTTCTTTTCAATTGGATGTAATTCCATTTGTTTCTTTCCGTTAGGTTGCTTTGCAACTAGACAAATAAGACAGGAGTTAACAAACTTCCTAACATTTTATATCATAGACGGCATCCAAAAATGCTCTCTCATCTTAGATAATGTCTTTTCCCACCCAATGTGGCAATTATCTTCGTGAAATCTTGGCATAAGTGAAAGTCGACAATTCTGAGGTATGAAGAGTTTTTCACAATTCTGTAATCTCCTGTACAACAATCCTTTCTGAATTAAATATTTTGATCTGGTATCAGTATCACCTTCCCTGATTTTATCTCTTATTTCTTTGGTAAAAGCATCTTGCTTTTGTTCAATATGAAGCCAAGTATCAAACAGACTATTCAAATTAAAGCAATAACTTTGAGGTATGTTGCGACTAAGATAATCCGCATGCACCATAGTTTGCCCTTTTCTATACGTAATATCAAAATCAATATCTTGCAGATATATCCACCATCTAGCGACGCGGGGTAGCAAATCCTTTTTCTGCTTAGTTGCCTTAAGTGCGTTGCAATCGGTGACCAGGAGAAAATGGATACCCAAAAGATATGACCGAAAATGTTTAATTGCATTTATCACGGCAAGAGTCTCCAGCTCATAGCTGTGGTATTTAGATTCATACGACTTCGTTGCCTGACAAAAGTACTCTACCACGAGCAGCTGTCCATCAATACGCTGGAAAAGAACCGCACCGTATCAAATAGAGCTAGCATCGGTATGTAGTTTAGTCGGGAGTTCGTAGTCAAATATAATCAATAGAGGTCGTGATGTAAGCTGTTGGAGTATATATTGTCTGGCTGTTTCACATTCATTTGTCCATTCAAACTTGACATTAACTTTCGCTAGAGAAGTTATGCAGCTAGTATTTGCTGCAAACTCGGGAACGAATTTCCGGAAATAATTTGCCAATCCGATAAACTGGCGTATTTGTTTGACATTAGTTGGAGTTGGTGACCTTACCAAAGCATCAATCTCGTTGCCACTTGGTCTTATACCATCGAAAGTAATTTCCCGTCCCAAATAGTCGATCTTTGTTTCTAAAAATTTACATTTTTCTATGTTAAGGGAAAATCCACTAACTGTCAGGGCATGTAATACAATATCCAGTTTTCTAAGTCCATCTTCGACAGTTACAGATGGAATAAGAACATCATCGATATAGACTAGTGCAACTGTATTTTTAAGATCTCCCAGTGCTGTGTTAATTGCTCTTTGAAAAACGGCTGGAGCATTAGTGAGCCCCAAAGGCATTCGCAAGTACTCGAAATGGCCATCAGGTGTGACAAAAGCTGTCTTTTCTATTGATTCATCAGCAATAGAGATTTGATGAAAACCCGATGCCATACTCAAAGTAAAATATTTATTGCCTTTAAGCCTGTCCAGCTGGTCTTGAATTCGAAGCAATGGGTAATGATCCCTAATATTAATCTTGTTAAGAGCTCTAAAGTCAACGCATAGTCTACTTTCCCCATTTTTCTTTTTAACGAGTACGACCGGTCTTCCAAAAGGAGACTCACTATCTCTTACTATATCGCATGTCTTTAGATCCTTGATTATTTAAGCAGTTATTTCACGTTCGCTATTAGACATTTGATATGCTTGATAATGAACGGTAGCATCTTTCAATAAGTGAATAGAAAGGGATCCAGTATTAACTTTTTCTGTTGGAAACCCAGTGATGATATTTTCTGAATATTTGTCTAAAATGGCTTGCAAGTTTTGTTGATTTAAAAGAGATATTTCTGAAATAGAAGTGACATGGGTGTTCAAACAAACGGCAGGCTCAATTTGTCGCAAAGTTGAGCCATAGCTACTAACAATTATCATCAGAGATCAGAGATGGATCTTTTAATACGTCCCTTCCAATAATTATTTCTTTTTTTAAAAATTCCCTGTCAATAAGATGAAAGGTAATTTCTACGTTTGCTTCTTCAAACTCAACTAGCAGATCTACTGTTTTTCGCTCAGCTCGCTGCTTTAGCCCAACAAGCGCTTTCTTCGTGACCTATTTTCCCACAGAATGAACATTTTTCGCTTTTGTCAGTATTATTAGGTGGTTTAAGCTTCAGCGGTTGAGATTCGATTTTATTGTCTCGAGATGTCTTTTGAGGACATTTGGCTCTTAAGTGCCCTAACTTTCCACAATCAAAACAACGACGTTCTTCATCCAATCTAGGGCATTTGGGCACAAAATTCGTTTCATTATTTCTACGTACGAGAGTGATCAATTAAACTTTGAACAGAAGATGGCATGACAAATGTCAGGGAGTTTCTTAAACTTATTTGAGAAATACACCCAACGATTATTCTTACAATTTTATCTTCGGGTATATTGAAAGGCAACCGGTTATTTTGGGAAACCTTTTCTATGACAAAATCGCTGTAGGATGTAAACTCACTACTCTCAACATTTGCAACTGCTCGAAGTTGCTCAACGATATCTGCACCGCTTGAAAACGTATGGATCAAGGAAGCGCGTAAGTCTGGCCATCCATAATGCTGGTATCCGTATTTATTGTACCACAACTTTGCCCTACCTAACAATGAGGCTTGAACTCTTGGAATGATGTCGAAATTTTTCAGTTGGTCTCGTTCTACCCTTAAATCAACATCAGCACACCATCGGCGAACATCAACTCGTGAATGGTCAGGGTCAAAACATGGAAACCCGACAGATCCGTTAACTTAACGTTGTTGAGTCGAGCGTAGAATTTCGCTTATAGATTTTAAAGTTATTACAAGATTGTTACCTGGATTATTTTTTGTAGAAACATTGCCGTCCGAAAGCAACGGCAATCCACCAACCGCACCATCTTCCTGTTGGCCACCAATCACTCTTTCATTAGAATCTGATAACTTATCACTAACATTTATCTCACCACCACTGTTCGCCATCATGGGTAAGAGGACAGAACAAACCACACGCAAACCGATTTAAGTTTCAAAATGCAATTATTTTTGTTTGTAAAATTTTATTTTCTTTATTATTGGACTCGTTCATCGGCAGATTTGAGACTATCAGGGTACAGACTTTAATCACTCCCGTCTTTGTTCAATGACAAATACACAGACACATTTGGATAAAAGGGGATGTTTTTTTCAGAAATAAAAGAATTGCGTACGCACAAATAAATAACTGACCCGAACAAAAAAAACATTTATTGAGTTTTTAATAATTAAAAAACTTCATCGGTAAAATAAACACAGTAAAACGCATTGGCTGAAACTCATTGACTATGTATATGTACTATAGGTACCGACACTAAAACACTCCGTTCGTCACGTCGTCGCACACCAGAAAAAGTATTGGCTGGGATTAAGAGACTATGTAGGGTAGCGAAACAAAATTTAACAGTCGCATCGACATTAACTAGGCGAATAAACGCGTAAAAGGCAGTATAAATACACAAATTATATTTATCGAGACTCTATTTATGCTGGGATTTAATTCCGTTGAACACAGGAAAAAATATTCATTCATTTAATTTCGTCACACATAGAAAAGTATTCGCTCTGACCGAGAGACTATGAAGGTACTCAATCTGAATTTAATCAGTCACAAAGGCTTCTATTAGATATGCACATAAAAAGACGATACACACACAAATATATTGACCGAGACTATTTAGGTACCAAATTTAATCCTTCGCATTGGTGCGGCGGCGGCGTCCAGACACATACACATAGAAAGACGAAAATCATTATTGTTTCACGAACCGAAATAACTTTTATTATTTTTGTCTCTTTTTCTTATTGTTTTACTACAGATTTATATCACTCAAGAGTAAACAAAGTTATGTAGGCTTGGAATTGCTCATCCCACTTCTGATAATAGGAATAAACATTTACTTAAAAAAAAAAAGATTAACAAACCGCTACAAATCTGTGGCGCACTCGCGACGGCTCCGAAAAAAATAATAATCTATTCTTTCTTTGAGCTACACACAGATACATATGTCTGGCAGTTTTCAGCGTTCCTCTTCTCATTCGTTTTCGTTCAGTTATTTGGAGTGCTACCAAAGGGTTAGTTGCATTTCATTCCAAATCGCCTTAAAATGGAACCACTTCAAATATGAGGCCAACGTTACACTTTGTACTGTCTATATAATCAGTACCGCACTAACATATATGTATAAATAACCCCCGAAGAATTTTTTTCTCGAAAATGTCCAGTATCAATTCCCCTTCTTAATTATCGTCCAGTACTCGGCACCTTAAGTAAGAAATGGTAAAATTTACGTTTTGTACAACGATTACTTTGTATGTCGACAAAGGAACCCATTTGAACCTATGTGTTTGTCCAAACAAAAGTAGGCAGCAATTTGCTAGGGCAATTATTCTTTGTCGGATTTCCACTAAGGATGTTTGATGTTTGTTCCAAGGTAGGTGAACTGTTTGACTACATCCAAACTACTGCTACCAACAGTGACGCTTTGTCCTATGCGATGGACCGATGAGGCTTTGTTTGTTTTTTATAGACCAACGCATTTCGCCTGTTCATCAATAGCTGTGAATGCTTCTAGTACAGCTCGTTGGAGATGAAAATGGTGTCGATGTCGTCCGCATAGCAGTTGAGAAGACCTGTTGAAGATAGTGCCTTCCAGGTTAACACCGCTCTTGCGAACTTTCTTCTCCAGGAATTGGTTGAAGAAATCACATGATAGCGCATCTCATTGTCTGAACCCTGTACATATCTTGAATTGCTCGGATGAGTTGTTACCCATTTGTACGTTGCACCACGTATTACACGTTGTACCACGTATTATTATAACGTCATGTGGAATAGCTGGATCGGTTTTTTGGGATCCCGAGTTCCGACATCGCCAATAGAACCTCTTGGTGACTTATGCTATCATGTGTGGCTTTGAAGTCGATGAAAAGATGTTGGGTGTCGACTTGAAATTCGTTTGTCTTTACCAGAATTTGCTTCAATGTGAAAATTTGGTCAGTCGTTGATCTGCTTGGCTTGAAGCCACACACGTGCCGATCATAGTGTTGCAGAGATGTTTAAGATGCTCACATAGTACTTTGAATAGAATCTTGAAAGCATCATTGAGCAGGGATATGCCTCTGTAGTTTTGTAAAACATAGGATCGACTTTTAGATTGAACATATGGAGCTATTTGACCAGTCATTGGTTTTTCTCCCACGCTTGGTTGATGAGCTAGTGCATGCACCCTACCAGGACATCTCCGTCATATTTGATGAGTTCCGCAGGTAGACCATCCGAGCCAGCGGATTTGTTGTTTGTTTGTAAGCCTGTGGATGGCTTTCTTGACCTCTTCAGTACTGGGCTCTGGGATCGGATCTTCATTGGCTGGCCTCATGCTACTTTAATTGGGAGCGTAATGGAATCCCATATTTCAAAATACCGTTTTCTAATCCCGGTTAGCCATTTTCGCGATAAGATTAATAGAACTCAGTAGGTAGGTTTCTAAAAATAAACAAATCAATAACACTTAAGAAGTTTGTTAAATTAGACACAAGAACGAGTGATTTTTAAAATAAAACACCTTTTGTTGATTCGAAGAGCGGGGTCATAAGAACAGGCATTTAAAAAAACAGGTTTTAAAAAACGGTAAAGTAAAAACCGGGGTCTTAAGAACAATATTAAAAAAACGTGATTTTAAGAGCGGATTTCAAAAACCAGGACTCCCAAAAACGGGTTCCCGTACCCAACCCACTTTGTTCACCTTTCACTTCCTTTAAATATTGCCCATTAAGCAGTTGCTAGAAATGCTGTTTAAACACGTCTACTAAGTTAATAGGTACATAACTAGGTTCCCTTCACCATTGTGAAGAGCTTGCGTGTCGGCCCTTTAACTATAACCAGATGCCAGTTGCTTGGCTGATTTGTAGAAACGGTGGTTCTTGCTGCTAGACTCCTCCAGATACCTGAGCTGAGAGACTGCGGATGCTCTTCTCTTTCTGCACAGGTTTTTTTTCTCTTTGCTTCTCTCTTCACGATACTCCGTTTTCGCTGCTCTTGCTTTCCGTTGCAGCATTTGCATTCGTTCATTTTCCATCTCCTGCTTCAACCCGGTGAATTCCTCAACATACCACGGGTTTTTCTGTCTGGGTCATTGATTGCCTTTGGTGGTCTCGGCTGTCTTCTTAATGACGTCGTGATACTGGTTGCACGGGTTATAAACGCTTGTGGCTGGTGGTATGGCAGATGGTTTCACAGTCAATTGCTCGCTGTAGTCTCTGGCCTTTTCAGATGTGCTTAACATACAATCTTGAATTTCTTCCTTTGGGCGGTCTTCCATTTCTCTTATAAGATAGTCCGTCTCTTAACTTTGTCACAACAAGAAAGTGCTCAGAGTCCACGTTTGTACCTCGTAAAGTTTGCACGTCCAAGATGTTTGATGCGTGCTTTGCGCCAATTATCACGTGGTCAATTTGGTTGGGGGGTTGACCATCTGGAGATTGCTAGGTTGCTCTGTGTATCCTTCGCCTGGGGAACCTAGTGCTACTTATCACCGTATTACGAGCTGCAGCAAAGTCAATTAGTCGGAAGCCATTACCTATTGACGTTTTGTAGAGGCTGTGAATTCCAACTAAGCCACAAGAGATATTTTTCTTCCCGACTTTAGCATTGAAGTCTCCGAGCACGATTTTCTCATCATACTCTAGACAGGATCCGTAGGCTCCGTCGAGGAGGTAGTAAAACTCCTCCTTGTTAGACTCCTCAGCTTTATCGGTATGGGATGTGCACATATAAGGTGGATGTTTTAGAAGGTAGCTTTTATGCAGATCACAGCAAAGCTTAAAATAGATGACATTCGATCTGAGTCAGTTTCTCACGACGAATCCGCAGTTGAAATTAATGTCACAATCTCTTCTTTTCATTATTCCTGATCCTATTTATTGTATCTCCAGATCTCGGTAATGTCTGCCTGTACCGCGAGAGAACAGTTTTAAGTTTTTGAGTAGCACCTGTCGAATAGAGTGTCCTTGCATTCCAGGTGCATACCCGTAGATCGTAGCCCATTTTTGTTCCGGCCCAAAGTACTAACCTCCAATCAGTAGAGCCATGGGTTTAATGTTAAAATTTTTTCCTTGATCAACTTTCACACTCACAAGCTTAGCAGGTCATGACTTAAAGCCAAGACCAGTATCCGGCGGCCACCGTCTGACACTTTTCACAATTCAATGGGTGCAAAGGTGAAATCAGGTTTCAGAGATCATGAAAATTCAATAAGAGTCAGATTCATCGTGTTATAGCAGTCTATGAATCTGCCACAAATTCTTGAAACATTTTATTTTTCTTTATTGGTTGTTAGTAATTCTTTTAAATTTTCTGCAAATTCTTACTATTTTTTATATATGCAGCTTGTTCTGTTTCGAATTTATTTGGTAGATTATTAAAGTGTTACTGGATACTCCCAATCCGTTCTAATTCAAAGCAAGGAACTTTGGTCTCATGGTGGATGCTGATAGTCACTGGAAACCTGTCGTGCCAAGTGGGCAGACGGAAGCCCATGAAGAAATCTCGTATCCAATCATGTACCTGGAAGACCCCTGGAAGACTCATGTTTGTCGATTTGTACAAAGCAACTAACTACCGTCGTGGGTCCCTTTGCTGTCAACTTCAACACAAGGAAAATGATCCTCACAGGTTTTCCACAAATCCTCACTTTTTTAATGCACTTTCACCCACAGGTCAAACGAGTTATATTATCGAAACGGCGCAATTCAGAGCTTATTGGGCACCAAGCAAGAGTTACGCCCGTGTCACCGTTTTTACCTTCCTAGTACTTGATTTGAAACATTCTGATATATGTTCATCAGTGAAAATATCTGCTGCATTTCTTATGGCTGCATAGTGCTATATTTCCAACAAAGGATTATCTCACTTCAGATTGAATAAATCTATTTGGTAATTTCACTGAACAAAAAAATGTAAAATGATTTATTTTAACAGCACCTTTAAAAATGCAAATACTGTTTCATTTTTTCTAATGAAGTAGAAGTGAGATAAAATGCCTTGTTTGTGAAAACCTAAATGCAGCCACGAAAGAATCCTTCAACGATACGAGTATATAAGAATAGATTAGTTCGATTTACAAAAGTATTTGCTCTAGGAAGATTTTACAAGATTTATATCTAATCTCCAAAATTTACCAAATAAATTTGTATGGTAAATCTTCGAGATTTCACCGCCTGAGTACTTTAATGCCCCTTATCAAAAAAAATTATTCCCCGGAAAACAAATTTAAGATTTGAAAATTAATTTTCTTACTTTCTTCTTGAGAAATATGATGTTTGAATTTTCATATTCATAACTTGAAAATATCTTTATAGTAGTGAGAAGAAATGAAGTTAAAAACTGTTACGGTTATTTAAAAAAAAATTAAAATGAAAAAAGTCAGAAGTGGATATAGAACCCTCTCCCATACAAATGCAAAAGCCATGACAAACAAACTTGAGATTTCCTATGGATATAGAACTTTTGTGCGATGAAACTTTGGAATTCAATGTGAGCAATAAAAACAATAAAATTCGAAGGAACTGGCGTTATATTTTTGTAATAATTTTATTTTTATAGATAACGACATTGGGTTATTCTTAAGAATTTAAAAACCCTAAATAAATAATAGAGTATTTTAATACTAAATTATGAAAAAAACTTAAAATTAATTTTGGTCGTTTAAATAAACCAGAAAAATACATTTAATTTCATTCTATTTTGCTTATAAAAATTCTTTTATATATACTTTGTGATACATTCAATAAAGTTTTTAGTTTTTTCTCATTTAATGTTTTATCTAGCACTTAAGTTTTTTCCGCTTTACTAAAATAATCTCATTTGGATATGGGGCAGTTAAGCACTGAAGCTATATTTCAAGACTTCTGAAAATTTTGCCCCACCTAGTGCAAATTTTGGTATGAGGCAGATAAGCACTTAGAGGACCCAAAAATATGTGGTCTATAGAGCAAATATGGGTTTTGTAATTTGCTTAATAATAGAGATAGAACAATGGGGATAGCAGCAAACGATAGAGAAAATTCGACTCAGTATAACTTCATCATTAAACTCAGTTTCCCGAAAAGTGGTCTATGGGGTAATCAGGCGGCGTAAAGAAGATTTAGGGTAAATCTTATTAAATCTCAGATCAGGGTTTGGTCGAAATGTAGTAGATATTAGCTCATCTTATCATTCCTAGTAAAGGTTTTGAAAATACTTCTTCGTATTTTCCCTGTGCAATAAATTCTTCATTTATTTCATTGCATTTTTGTTTTTTTGAGAATAGATGTTTTGTCATCAGCTGTTTTTTTAATAAGGGATACAACAGCACAAAGCTATCCTGATAGCTAAGATTTACAATCGGAACGAGATCAATGGGCGCATTCGACAACGTATCTTAAGGATCCGGATTTGTTTGTTTTGTTGTAATCCCTTGTTAAAAAACAGCTGATGCAAAAACAACTCGACGTATCTGAATTTTTTTTCGATTATGGATACCTTATCGCTTTACCAGCCGAACGAAACCAATTTCAACTTTTTCAAGTCTGTGCCTTCGTTCTGTAACTTTCGCATCAAGAAATTGGTCGAGAAAAAAAAGTATATTAGTTTTGTTTTATTTTTCAACGTTTATCGATTGAGAGTTACAGAACGAGGAGGAAATGAGATGAGATCTCGTCGTTTATGAAACACGAATATCAAACAATGAAAACATATGAGGATACACACAAAAAATTGAAAAAAAAGACGTGACGACAATTCACGTTCCTTAAATGAAACAACTTTTTACAAGAAAAATGCGATTGATTGAGATTAATAGATAAAGAAATTGATAATTTATTTTCTTGAATATTTTTTAATTACTTATTCCAATTTTAAATTGAGCCCAATTGACTGGCACTGGCACCACAACAAATCAAGTTATCTAAACATTTTTAGTATAACTAGGTAACATAGCGAATAAACATCAGAACGCCAGGAATGAAGGGAAATGTCCCAATCAGGAACTGAATTTGAATTTGTGCGATGGACGCTACAAGTTTTATCACCTACAAACAAAAGAGTGTGTTTTTTATAGCACTACAATGCAATGGATTTCAGAGAAAGTTTGATACATGAAGCTTATTAACCCTAATTTTATGAGATGCGAGTGCTACAAAAATAGATTAAAAATTTAAATTGCTTTGGATTTAAATCAACATTTCGGAAGGTTCCGAAACGCATATAAGTAAATAAATAAATAAAATAAGTGTTTTCAGTTATTTAAATTAATATCTTATATTTACGATTATAAGTAAGACGAAAAAAAGTAGGGTTTCAAATTTCTGTCTGTCTCTACCACCTAAACGGTTGCATTGATTTTCTTCAAACTTGATGGTTTTAGGTAAAATAGAGTACCTAAGCAAAACCATCTATCCACATCCAAAACCATCTGATCAGATATCAAAATGTTCATAAAATTATTTTGTAAGATTGTAGTTTATGTAATTTCTATAAATAGGTAATATAGAGTACCTAGGCAAAACCATCAATCCACATCCAAAACCATCTGATCAGATATCAAAATGTTCATAAAAATATTTTGTAAGATTGTAGTTTATGTAATTTATAGTTAAAAAATATGTTGATATTTTTTATATTTAAATTTTATCTGCACATTAAAAACAACCTAAGCATGCCAAATTTTTTGATTAAAAACGTTTTGAAAAATTCATATACGAATAGATATTTAGCCTTATCACAGGCCCCGTCGTAGTAAATTCGTACTCCGAATGACGAACAAAAATGATCACATCTCCCGTCATATCAAAAATAAAGCCACGAAATGAAGGATACATGAAAAGTGATACCTCATGCTCCGAAATACTTAACATTTTTTTGGCTAAGTTGGGAGATACGGAACTTTTTTTTCGGGATTCGTAGTACAAATTTATAACGTCGGGGAATGTGATAAGGCTGGTTATTATGATTATTATGTATGTATATTACCTAAGAAAAAAATAGTTTTTAAAAACTTTGTATGTTCATAAAAAATTATGTTAAAAATTTGAAGAAAATTGATGAACAGTTTTAAGATGATGAACAGTTTTAAGATCTATCTGTATTTAAAGTAGCCCGTGGACGTAAAGAAACGAACTTTTTTTACAGGCGTGTGTGACTCTGGATAGAATTTGAATGAATGCAAGAACTGACTTTTTGGTTTGTTATGGTTTATTTTGTTTAATAAAGGAAAATACGAAAATATTTTTAGTTTTCTTTGCAATTTATAGGTATTCTGATTATATAACAAACTTTCCTTATGCGACCTTTTTTTTGCTCGTGAACCTTTTGTTACGGCCTCAGTGGCAACACTGATTCAATGTTCATTAAGTTCATTTTCATTTACATAATAAGGTAGTTTATATATCTGAAATCCCCGAGGAATCAATAAAATTTATCACTTTTATCCTTAAAAACTTTTTTTTTTGGATTCACTTACTCAATCAGTTTTTGTCGCAGTAAATTACATAAGAAGAAAGGAACAAAAGAGTTGCTTTGACGTCTATGTGAGAAATACTATTTTAATAATACTATTCTAAAATACACCGAAACTAATTTCCGGAAAACAATATTCTTTTATTGCAACCAACCTTATACCATTGCTACTAAAAACAAACTCTACCCTCTGTTGGCAACACAGGCGCTTTTATACTTATTTGTCAAGCTCTGGAGACCACTCAAAGGTTCTGCTATCCGCTTCTACACCATTCCATTGAAGAAGTTTCTCGATGTTTTTGAGCTTTGGTATTCAATTTCGAATTCGAAAGCTCACATCAACTTGTTCTACAACATCCAAAATCCGAAAGAAAAGGGCGCTATAGAGTGTACCAAAATCCATAGCTGAAAAAACAGACGTTACATTGCCCCCCTCTTAGGATTGATCGTCCCGAGCTAATCCATCACTTCTTTCACCATTATAACGATGTTAACGGTCACTGTGAAATACTTTCAGTTTGCCTCTCAGTTTGTTTGATCCACTAACTTGAACAATCCATTATCTTGAACAGCCATTATCTTGAACAAACGTGGTTTCGTTTATGTGTTCAAGTGAACGAGAGTCTACTGTAACACCAAAATAGCAAAATAGATTTTTTTCAAACTTTAGATTTGAATATCTCAAAAACGCGATGTTGTACAGCAATTCAGAATCCATATTCGAATTCAACAAATAATTGTTTTAAAAATCAAAAAGCAAAGTATTCTCAACAACTCAATTTTTTCGAAGGGCAATAGAAAAACACATAAGTCAATACTTTTTTAAAGTGAATTTTTAATTAAAATATAAATTAATTTGTTTTTGGAGTTTTCTGGTTTTTTGGTGAAAATGAATGGAGGCCTTGTTTTCCGTATCATACGGCTACAAACCACTGCATCAACTTTTGTTTTTTAATTTAATATAATGTTTTTTAAGCTGAAGCACGGTTTGAGAGTCAAATCTCAAAAGATTTGGTACCTCTAACAATATTTGTATTTTTCAAGATTTTCATGTGTAGTGCAAAATAAAGGCAACTCCAGTACAAAATTGCGTTTTTCTTATTAAGAGTGAAAAAACTTATTTTTAAGTACAAAAGACGGTGCGGCATTTTTTGTTTGTTGCTTCTCCATCAAAAAACATACTTCGTATGGGTGCATCAATTGATTGTTTTGGATCCACAAGTGATAAACTCCAAAAAAAAAATGCATTGTTTCACCATTTTCTGCATTTTTTATACATGTTGCGTCACGAAATTTTGGTCGCAAACTTCATACATATTCTTATTCTTTATCCTCAATAAAGCAGGGAAAATATCAGAAAAAATCTCATGATTCGATCGCTAAGACACCTTTTGAGCACTGATTGACTGGACTAAGGAGGTACCTAGATAATTGATATGACTAGATGAGAATCAAAACTCGTCTCATCCACTTTTATGAAAAATTGAGATTTTGATGCAGATTTGTTAAGCTTAGCATATTGAATAGTTTTTAAGGAAAATTTTACAGCCTTACCCCTCCAATCCCCTATTATATTGATGTCAAATATTATAATTGTTTTCAGAACTCTCAATATCTACAATGTGATTTGCATCAGAACTTTTCATATCCAATGCTTGCAGAAGGTTTTCTTTCAAAACTCTTCTTATGAATCATAGGTTATCGATTATGCCATAAAAGAAGGAACTAAAATGTTCATGAGTTTTTATTGTAAAAATCTTTAAAGATGGCAAAGTAGTGTAACTGAGATTTTATTGATTTTAAACGGAACTTTCAATATATTTCTGCTCTTAATCATAACATATAGATTTAAAAACCTTTTATTATACAAAATAAAATCATTTCTAAGAACTATCATTTAGCCTTACCTATTTAGTTTTGAAAATCTTGAATGTAAGGAGTTTTGGTTCTCATCTACTCATATATTTACATTACACCACGAATAATTATAATTATTTGGGTTTGCACCGTAATTTTTATATTAAACAAAACTAAAAACACTGTATTTTGAAATTTCTTAAGGAAATACTGAAATGGTGAATCATCTAACTAAAATGCGAATGCATATATGCACCTACCAACCATAATTATATATGGAGGTACAAATCCACTGTAAACCCATCTTTGAAATTTAATAAAGTTTATTAAAAGGTAATCGTATCTTATCTACCTCGGTTCATACGTATGTACAAGTACATAGGTATAAACCTATATGTCCATTATCCATTGAGAAATATTAAACAAAAGGATACACGTAACCTATTATGTCCATTAATAAATCCCCATACCTACCTACAATAAAGACATAGATACCGAGTTTTTTTGTGAAATTCTTCTCGGTAAAAAATAAAACCGACCTGGATCAGGGTGGCGCACCAATTGTGCTACAATAAGAAATTCAAATAACTTTTTTTTTAATCGATGTATTTCTTTTTTTTTTTTTTTAGTGGTTAGAAAATTAAATTTTATTTTAAATAGTTAGTTGTTTTTAAAGATTATAGACCGCAAATGACCTCCACGCTCTCCCACGCATATGCGGCACCTGATCAAAAATTTATTCATTGCGGCCTGAAGAGTTGAAGTTGGGATCGCCTCAATTATTGTCGTTATGGACTGCTTTAATTCAGTTAAATTCCTGGGCTTCGTTTTATACACCTCTTGCTTGACATAACCCCATAAAAAGAAGTCTGGTGCAGTCAGGTCAGGTGACCTTGGGGGTCAGTGAAGAGTGGAGTTCCTAGAAATTAATTTGTTTGCGAATTTTTTGTTTAGCTCCGCCATAACTGGTCTGGCTATATGTGCAGTTGCTCCATCTTGCTGAAACCAAACGCTGTTGAATGGTATACGTCTTCGGCGCAGTTCTGGGTAAAAAAACTCCTTTAACATCTTTAAATAACGGTCCCCATTGACAGTAACGGTTACACCGTTTTCTTCAAAGAAGTACGGCCCGACAATACACCTTGATGAAACTGCGCACCACATAGTGACTCGTTCTGGGTGCAGTTCCGTCTCATGGAGCATTTCTGGATTAGACTCATTCCATATACGGCAATTTTGCTTGTTTACATTGCCGTTAAGATCAAAATGGGCCTCATCAGACATGAACAAACAATTGATCAATGTGTTGTCTTCTCGGCCATTGATATCATTTTTTGGCAAAATTCCAGGCGAACAGGCAAATCCTGAGGGTTTAACTTGCTAGTAATTTGGACTTTGTACGGAAACAAGTTTAAATCGTCATGAAGTATCCGTTGTAATGACCGTCTACTAACTCTATTTTGCCCCGATAAGTTTCGGGTCGAAACGCTCGGATTGGCCTGTATTGCAGATGCTACTGCTGCGATTGTATCCTGAACCCGAACATTGGCATCTCGATGGTACGGCCTTCGTGCGATGCTTCCAGATTCGGCAAACATGTTTACAAACCTCATAATGGTCCATCTACTCGGGGGATTACCGCCAAACTCCCGAATAAATTCCCTTTGGACGGAAATGACGGACTGCAAAGCATGGTACCGTTGCACTATCCAAATTCTTTTCTCCGTATCCCAAGCATCCATTTTTATAAATCTAAATAGTAACCTACAAAATAAAAAAAAATAAGCCGATTGCTCACACAGAAAAAAAGTTATTACGTTTTATTTTTGTAGCACGATTCGTGCGCCACCCTGTATTAAGATAGTTCTTAGGCCGAAAGGCATTAGCATTAACTTATTCTAGTTTAACTTAGAGCGCCTGACTGGGGCCAGTAAGTTAGTTTTAAGATATTGATAAGTAGGCTAGTTTTTATGAATTTTTTTGTCTAGCTTTAAGATAGTTCTAAGATAATTGAAAAATAAAAATGAATTTACAAAAAAAAAAAAAAAATAGCTACCCACATTATCTTATCAAGTCAAAAAAATCATCAAAATCCGAATCACTCATAGATATTCTTTTTTCTATCTCAATAAAATCTTTAAAAAGGCAAATAAATTCAAATACACACTCAAATACAAACATGTATATATCTACATATCCAATACGAAAAATTCTTTTGGTTTCTTTTATGAATACACAAGATATACCTACCTACATAAATATATCCACAACGCACTTGGACTTCCCTTTTTTTCTCGCTAAGATCCCACTATGAGAAATCCTTAACGAGAATACTCGTACTTCCTGAATGATGAAAAAAGAGTATCGAAAAACAGATATTGATAGAAGTGAGAGCGCATCGAAGAAAATATTATTTGTGTTGGGACTTTAGAAAGTACAAATTTGAAAGAGAAAAAGCACTTAACACAGATCTTTAAATAATTCTTTGAAATGAGCTTTCTTAAAAAGCTTATTGAAATGTGGATTTTAGGTTTCATATCCCATATTTTTCTATGAGCGTGAGACATCTGTATATAATTATTCGTGGTTTAATGTTGCCTCCACAGTCAGACTTTTGTTGTTTCGTTTATTCTGCGAGACCTGGATGGTAGTTCTGCGGCCATCGATACCAAAAACCAGCTTCTGCCCCTCGAAGTTGGTTCTTACTCGTTTCCCGGTTGAGTAACCGGTCAAGTAAGAGAATTGACGTTGTTGTTACTATATAAAGTGGTAATATGCACAGACGTTGGATATGTCTGGTCTTGTTACAATTCCAGCATCGAGCAGGTCCATCTCGTTGGTTCCTTTGCAACGCTATTCTCTGGCATCAACACTCCTAAATTGCTATTTATCTTACTCGATGGACTCCTTGAGAAACCTGTTCTGCTGCTTCTATAGTCTTCAGGGTGAACGCTAATGCCTCAGGAAGTTCGTGTTTTCCAGCAGTTCAAACCGCTCGCTGAAGGTTGATATCAGATACCACACGGACAAAGGCTTTTATTGCGAATTGGTTGAGGATTTCATCTCTTGCAGCCGGAAATGCCAGATGTGCCAACCGTTCGATGTCTGCTTGGAGCTGTTGAAGAGTTTCGCCTCTTTTCTGGACTGAAGTAATGAGTTAAACGCGGAAGACTTCTTGCATATGCCCATCTCGTTTGTTAATGGCCTGAACAATGAAGTTGCCATTCTTACTTGCTGTTATGGTTTGCAGCAGCATTTCCCCTTATATAAGGGCAAGTGTCAGAGTTATATATTTGTCTTTTTCGTCCCAGTCATTTGTGGCTGCGGTTGCATCAAACTGCTTCTTGTAGATTGACCAAGAAGTTTGTCAATCGAAGGTTGGTGGATGCATCTCCTTTCTCCTTGGGTAGACACCAGAACTTTCCCGAACCTTCATTTTTCTTACTTTCTCCAATTTGATTATATCTTCTATCTTTTCGAACTTTGCTTCAATAGTCGAAAATTGTTGATCAAATCGTTCCAGAAGATTCTTTTGTTCATTGTGCTGCTCTAAAAATAAAATAAATTAAACAGGAAGGTAGCTTGACATTTATCTTTACCATAAAGATCATAACTTTGAAGATTGAACAATCAAAACCGAAGTTATAAGCTTTCCAATCGATCAACTTGAATGCTATTTGTGCATAACGGAACTTTTCTCTACTGAACTTTGTCATCGGTCTATTGCTACGACGCTGTCCAGTGTTATATAAACTTTTTGAATTGGGATGGGGCATTCGGCGAAACCTGGGGGATAAAACTACTCATACTATGAATATGAGTAGGGGAGAGGGATTAGAATAGGGTTTGTAAATCCTACCTCGCCGTGGAATTCCCCTTTTTTATCCGGCCGGTGGTGGCCCAGACTTTCCAGCCCAAAGGGCTTATTTGGAGGTTCTTAGGAACCCCGTGCTTTGATCTTCTGAAAACAAAGGAAATATTTAATAATTTTAGGTTCTTACCCTTTTTCTATTCTTCTCCGTCTCCACTTGAAATAAAAGTCGTCTTTCTTCATCGCACATTCTGTGATTTTTGTTGGCCCAGTTTAGTTTTCCATATATTCTTTTTCCTGTGTGTTATCCAGCCATCGGTCGATTACCCTCCAGCGAATGCTTCTTTTTGCTGGGGTTGCATTTTGTTTCGGTTGCATTGACCAAGTGCTGCGGTTGTTTGTAAACAAAACGATCGCGTACCATTTTTGCTGAGTACCACGAATCGAATTGGCTGCTCTGCTTGGCTGTGGCTGACCTTGGTATTAAGTTACGATGTTATTATTTTTGGGTATGGTCATGGTTGTGTTGTTATAAATAGTTATGTTTATAGTGTGTTCGGCATCTCACATTATACCTCCCCCCTTCGAAAAAAATCACATTTTTGTTTGGAAGAGACATTTCCTTCTTATTTTTGTTTGCATCTAGTAGTAGATCTCATTTTCTTATTTTGGTTGCATCTCTTTTGTTTCTGCGTCACGATCTTCGGTATTGATGGTTTATTTCTTAATGACATTGATGACTTCTTTTATAGACTTATCAGTTTGTGCTTATGTTGTGACTGAGATGTGTTGTGTATGCGGAACAAAGGAAACTTGATTGCTTGTTAAAGTTAAATGATTTACATGATTCGATTTGTTTATTTATTATTTTGTTTTTTTGAAATTTAAGTTTGGTGCTTAAGAATAGTTGTTTGTAGTATTTTACACTTTACTTCAAATAAAACATAATTTTATAGTTTGATTAATTATATTTTTAAACACCAATTACAATTGCTAAGATATATGCAATTAGCTAAAGAAATAAACATATTGATGTCTTTTAAATTGAAGTACTATGACTTAAATTATTGCTACATTTGAAATGGCTAGACAAAAATTAGTTGCTAATAAGGTATTCATTATACGAGTATTCTTATGAGTTGATTTTATGTACGTATTTTATATTTTTTGTATGATGGTAGAAAATATTACATTATTCTATTACCTGATTCCTTATGTTTTTTACTATTACATATTTGTTTTTATACATTTTTAAGAGAGTAATTTAATTTAACTTTAAAAGTAGGTATGGTATTTATTTCTATAAATTTACTAGGATTTCTTACTATCCAATTTTCTTTTTATTATATATGTATATGTAAAAATTTCCAGATTCTTTGTATAAAATATTTATTCTGTCTGATTCTGTTAACAATTTTTTTTTTTTTTATTTTGAAAGAATTATTTTGAAGTTATACTTTAAGTGTTATATTCATTGAACATCATTTAATTTTTTTTTTTATACTTAAAGTTTTATAGGTCGTAAAGTATGAATATTAGGGTGTTTGTATTTTTTTTTTTTTTTAGGTTGGGGCGCTTTGTCTCCCTCTTTTCGAAAAAAAATATTTTACTTTAACCAGTCTGGCAGTATGTAACGAAACTGGGGATACCTTTTGATTTCCTTGAACAAGGTTTCCCCAAACTCTTCCATCTCCTGTTTGGTTGAAAGTAATTTCTTGCCGGAAGCAAGGTGACTTGCAACCATACAAGTGACCAAACCGTTATCCAATCCCTTAAGCCTCTGCGGTACTTGGACGTTTTTTACCATGTACTCCGGCTTTCCAATTGCTCCATACCCTCTCCCATTTTGTGTCTATAAACGTTTTTACTGCTCGAAGAGCCTCTATACCCGATACTTCTAATGTATTGTAGTACTTGATTGTCCTCTGGGTGTTGCTTACCACGATTAGGGCCCAATGGAACCCTTTTACCTCGATCGGTATCAGTAACAGCTCGGTATTTGAATACGTCATTGTGTTCGCTCCATTGACGCGTTTTCTCATCTTCTGCCTCTTTTAAGATCGAATTCGTAATTGATTATAAATTCAGAAGTGATACACGCTTGGCTTCCGATCTGGCTTGTTGTATATTGTAGAAGTAGTGGTGTTCATTTGGATTGAAAACATCGTTGGTGTTGTTGGTGTTGTTGAAGTTGTTGGTGTTGTTGGTGTTGTTGGCGTTGTTGGTGTTGTTGGTGTTGTTGGTTTTGTTGTTGGTTTTGTTGTTGGTTTTGTTGTTGGTTTTGTTGTTGGTTTTATTGTTGCTGCTGTTGTTGTTGTTGTTGTTGTTGTTGTTGTTGTTGTTGTTGTTGTTGTTGTTGTTGTTGTTGTTGTTGTTGTTGTTGTTGTTGTTGTTGTTGTTGTTGTTGTTGTTGTTGTTGTTGTTGTTGTTGTTGTTGTTGTTGTTGTTGTTGTTGTTGTTGTTGTTGTTGTTGTTGTTGTTGTTGTTGTTGTTGTTGTTGTTGTTGTTGTTGTTGTTGTTGTTGTTGTTGTTGTTGTTGTTGTTGTTGTTGTTGTTGTTGTTGTTGTTGTTGTTGTTGTTGTTGTTGTTGTTGTTGTTGTTGTTGTTGTTGTTGTTGTTGTTGTTGTTGTTGTTGTTGTTGTTGTTGTTGTTGTTGTTGTTGTTGTTGTTGTTGTTGTTGTTGTTGTTGTTGTTGTTGTTGTTGTTGTTGTTGTTGTTGTTGTTGTTGTTGTTGTTGTTGTTGTTGTTGTTGTTGTTGTTGTTGTTGTTGTTGTTGTTGTTGTTGTTGTTGTTGTTGTTGTTGTTGTTGTTGTTGTTGTTGTTGTTGTTGTTGTTGTTGTTGTTGTTGTTGTTGTTGTTGTTGTTGTTGTTGTTGTTGTTGTTGTTGTTGTTGTTGTTGTTGTTGTTGTTGTTGTTGTTGTTGTTGTTGTTGTTGTTGTTGTTGTTGTTGTTGTTGTTGTTGTTGTTGTTGTTGTTGTTGTTGTTGTTGTTGTTGTTGTTGTTGTTGTTGTTGTTGTTGTTGTTGTTGTTGTTGTTGTTGTTGTTGTTGTTGTTGTTGTTGTTGTTGTTGTTGTTGTTGTTGTTGTTGTTGTTGTTGTTGTTGTTGTTGTTGTTGTTGTTGTTGTTGTTGTTGTTGTTGTTGTTGTTGTTGTTGTTGTTGTTGTTGTTGTTGTTGTTGTTGTTGTTGTTGTTGTTGTTGTTGTTGTTGTTGTTGTTGTTGTTGTTGTTGTTGTTGTTGTTGTTGTTGTTGTTGTTGTTGTTGTTGTTGTTGTTGTTGTTGTTGTTGTTGTTGTTGTTGTTGTTGTTGTTGTTGTTGTTGTTGTTGTTGTTGTTGTTGTTGTTGTTGTTGTTGTTGTTGTTGTTGTTGTTGTTGTTGTTGTTGTTGTTGTTGTTGTTGTTGTTGTTGTTGTTGTTGTTGTTGTTGTTGTTGTTGTTGTTGTTGTTGTTGTTGTTGTTGTTGTTGTTGTTGTTGTTGTTGTTGTTGTTGTTGTTGTTGTTGTTGTTGTTGTTGTTGTTGTTGTTGTTGTTGTTGTTGTTGTTGTTGTTGTTGTTGTTGTTGTTGTTGTTGTTGTTGTTGTTGTTGTTGTTGTTGTTGTTGTTGTTGTTGTTGTTGTTGTTGTTGTTGTTGTTGTTGTTGTTGTTGTTGTTGTTGTTGTTGTTGTTGTTGTTGTTGTTGTTGTTGTTGTTGTTGTTGTTGTTGTTGTTGTTGTTGTTGTTGTTGTTGTTGTTGTTGTTGTTGTTGTTGTTGTTGTTGTTGTTGTTGTTGTTGTTGTTGTTGTTGTTGTTGTTGTTGTTGTTGTTGTTGTTGTTGTTGTTGTTGTTGTTGTTGTTGTTGTTGTTGTTGTTGTTGTTGTTGTTGTTGTTGTTGTTGTTGTTGTTGTTGTTGTTGTTGTTGTTGTTGTTGTTGTTGTTGTTGTTGTTGTTGTTGTTGTTGTTGTTGTTGTTGTTGTTGTTGTTGTTGTTGTTGTTGTTGTTGTTGTTGTTGTTGTTGTTGTTGTTGTTGTTGTTGTTGTTGTTGTTGTTGTTGTTGTTGTTGTTGTTGTTGTTGTTGTTGTTGTTGTTGTTGTTGTTGTTGTTGTTGTTGTTGTTGTTGTTGTTGTTGTTGTTGTTGTTGTTGTTGTTGTTGTTGTTGTTGTTGTTGTTGTTGTTGTTGTTGTTGTTGTTGTTGTTGTTGTTGTTGTTGTTGTTGTTGTTGTTGTTGTTGTTGTTGTTGTTGTTGTTGTTGTTGTTGTTGTTGTTGTTGTTGTTGTTGTTGTTGTTGTTGTTGTTGTTGTTGTTGTTGTTGTTGTTGTTGTTGTTGTTGTTGTTGTTGTTGTTGTTGTTGTTGTTGTTGTTGTTGTTGTTGTTGTTGTTGTTGTTGTTGTTGTTGTTGTTGTTGTTGTTGTTGTTGTTGTTGTTGTTGTTGTTGTTGTTGTTGTTGTTGTTTTTGTAGTACTGAAATGGATTTCAATTATCAGTACAGTTGTAATTTTCTAGGCCGGCGTAAATATTTCCTTATTGATTTTGTTATGTAGGCCGTTGGGAATGGTGTGTTTTTCTTATGTCTACTAAGATTTGATGGTGTTGGGATTAATTTTGGCAAAGGTGGGGGAATTGGTATTGGTGCATTGTTTGTTGGTACGGATGTTGGTGGTATTAAAGGAGTAAGGACTGTCTTTATTTCTTATTTGCACCGTGAATTCTGAGGAGATGGTAAGGATTGTATGGTATCATGGATTATGGGGTTCGAAATTCTAGGTAAAGGTATTTCGTAAATTGGTTCTATAGGTTTCGCCGCTTGCCTTATTTTCTTACATTATCTTCCTAGGGTCACCCCCAAGATGCATAAAATGGCTATCGTGCCGGCTGATATCGACGTTATTGAGGGCCCTTTCCTTCTGTGTGGCCTCAAATTCTAGCACATTTTATTCCAAGTCTGCCATGGCGTATGAATTTTTTTTAATTTTGTTGTTTGCTCCTACTCATTTTAAAACCAATATTGTGTGATTTCTTGGCTCCTTCTTATTGAGCAGATCCATCAATGTGTTATTCAACGACAGATCAGATGTATATTTTGGTTGAGCGATTTTCAAAATGGTGTGATCTGAGTCTTCATAGTACATGAATTGATTATGGATTTGAAATACACATGGTTGAATCAGTGTAATAATTCCTGTTCCATTCAGAGTTGAGCCCTGCCATTCCCCTGTACATTGTATTTCTATCTTAGTTGACTTGGAAATAGAGTATACCCACGCATTTTTTTGAGTGAGTTTGACCAGGTAGTTTTGTTCAAATGGTTGGAGCAAACACTTACATACACTATCTTCAGTGTATGGGTTGAATACAAGGGATATAGAGCAAACGTCCGTATGAGTTCCCTTCCTTACGGGTGAACTAAGTGGTCCAATGTACTACGTGTTGTTAATTTCTAGGGTTACCTTTTGAAGGATATCATATTCTCTTCTTGTCATTGGTACGAATTCTTTTGTTCGTACGTTCTTTGCCTAAAAGTCTTCCTGTATGTCCAAGATACTTGAAATTTTGTTCTGATGATGGATTGGAAAAAGATTTATTTGCTGGAGTTCAAATGGTTCTAGGTTGAAAATTGGGGGTGTTATTCGAATTACCAATGTTCCGTTCATAGGGTGTGTCTTTACTGTCAGTCATTTGATAAGCATATTAATAAGCATTTCTCTATTGTGTACTGAGGGATTTGGGCAGGCCTTTATATATATCTCTAGTAATTTAGACGGGGTCAAAAGAAGGGGGTGCAGACGGTTTTGCTTTAAAGAGCTTACTGTTTCCATAATCGTTTGTTGTCTTCTTTGAACTTCTAGAATTTGTAGGGTAAGTGTGGCCAAAATGTCTTGTAGTTTGTGGTTTTGGTTAAGTGTGTTATCTATTTTCAATAAATAATTAGTTGCTGTATTGGTTGCAATACATTTTTCGTTTTCTTAAAAATCGTCTCTTAACTCCGGAGTCACCTAATCTTCAAGCTCTTTCAATTCAAGAACTTAATAGTGCTCAAATTTGCCTTATAAAAGCTGCTCAATCAATTCTATTTAATTTTGAAAACGAAACTCTTAAAAATTCCTTGATAAAATGAATGTTCTTCGCGTAGGTGGGCGTTTATATAATTCAGATCTGTTGTGTTTGACTAAAAATTCTTGATACAAATTACTTCACTTGTATATTGAAATATAAAAACCTATTATCAAATTTTGGCAAGAAACAACGACCGTGTGAAAAAACCATTCATGCGACGACGAAGAAGAAAAAAAACACCAAATTTCAACGAAATAAATTAATAACTTTAATTTGTTTTACAAGAGATGTGTCCAGCGTGGCGGTTGAAACAAAAAGAGGTAGATTGAACATACTTTTAGAAAGTGCATAGCAAAATTAACGGGTCAACTGTTAATAGATTTAAGAGTAATCTTACAGCTAGAAATTAATTTTCCAATAGAAATGGAAATACAAATTGACAAATAAAAATTATAGGATAAAATAGGTATTTTTTGGCAAAGTGTGGAACAAAAATTTAAATTGAATAAACTGAATTCAATTTAAATTAAACAAAAGAACAAATTTAAAAAAGCAAACAATAAAGTATAATAAATACTAAACAACTGTCATACAATGAAAAACACCCAATAAATTTGTGTAAACCGCATCCTATCACTAAACTTTTTGTAGACTATACTCATAAACATTATTTGCATGCTGGTGTTACATTTATGGTATCTTTGATGAAATAAAAGTTTTATATTCTCGGCTGCCGAAATATTATTCGAAAGGTAGTTTATAAATCTATTGATTGCTTCAAACAACGAAAATCGAACTCCGAACAAATGATGGGAAATCTGCTAATCGAAAAGGTACTGTTCTCAAGACCCTTTAGTAAAGTTGGATGCGATTATGCTGGCCCTATCACTCTACGTTTGGCTCGTGGTAGAAACTCTAAATTTGTCAAGGGTTATATAGCTCTTTTCGTTTGTTTTGTAACAAAAGGAGTACATATTGACCAGCGCTGTTCTTTAGGCCTTAGATCACTTTCCGTCGCGTCGAGGAAGACCAACCGAAATATGGAGCGACAATGCAACAAATTTTCATGGTGCTAAACGGCTACTCGGAGAGATGCATGAGCTGTTGATGAATTAACAGCGAAGCAACATGATCGCAGATCATCAGTCCAAGGATGCCATCGATTGGAAATTCACACCACCCTCTTCACCCTCCTTTGGTGGGCTATGGGAGGCGGGTATAAAATCTGTGAAGAAGCACATCAATCGCGTTATTGGTGAACATATACTTACTTATGAGGAAATGTAATCCCTCCTTGCCAAAATCGAATGTTTGCTTAATTCGCGCCCCATGTCAGACATCTGATTTTGAACCCATTGCCGTCATAATGAACTGTCAAATTTTGTATTTGAAATGATTTACACAATTTGGTTAAACTTATCAAAGGATTTGGTTGCGTAAAATTAACCAAACTTCTGTAATGTTCTTCTGATTATTTTCCAAAATAGAGAGTGGTTGTTGAATGTTTTCCAATGATGACTTCATCACCGTAATTTGTTTCTTTTGTAATTCATTCAAAGTTTTTGCGTCGTTTCCCAATTCCTCAATTCTGCTTTATAGTCGGTTCTCATCTTGATTATCCCTGACACCAAATAAGTAAAGTAAACCATTTCCTATTCCATCGAATAATGATCATCTAGAACGGTGTGGGTTTGATAATTCCTTTATGATATCCTTGTGTTGGCGGATCGTTGAAATAATGTGAAGGAGCATCGCAGTTTGACTGTCACTAATGTTGTTTTTTCTATAAGCTCTACAAACCGTTGACCAAAATTCTTCTGCTTGGTTAATAACAGACGTATACGTTTCTATATCTGATATTTTTATTTGTGTCAATATGTTCCATGTGTCATGGTATAATATTACTTTCCCTATATTTTAAAAAACTACTCCAGTGTTGTTAAGTTTTTGTATATTATAAGTTGTTAGTGTTCTGGGCGCCACTTATTTTAGAAGGGTTACTTCTAGAATCCGAAGGATATTTAGTTGTAGCATGTCTAATGGTTGAAAAAGGAGGGGAGAAGAGAGAAAAGAGAAAAAAAATATAAGACTTATTATTATTATTTTATATATAACTATGTCTATCTTTAAGAGTAGGGCGGTGTCGAGTTATATTTACTATAGTCTTTCGTCTTCTGAATCAAAAAAATGTTTGAGACGATTATGTGTCGTCACACGTTTTTTCTTAATTAGAACTACACTGTTTGTTGGACAGATGACTTCTAGTACTTGATATGGGCCTTTCCATATTTCAGACAGTTTGTGTTGTCTGTTCTCATTTTTTACGAGGACCTTATCCCCAGCATGGTATGTTTTAATTTTAATGCTTTGATCATAGTAATGTTTTGAGCTCTTTTTACTATTAATCAAGTTTATTCTGACAATAGCATGAGTTTTTTTGGAGTTTGTGTCTTAAAATAAAAAATAATTTTCATGGTCGTTGACTGGTTCTGGTTCTCGCTTTAAATTGGACGGTATATCTGCGGTAAAACCAAAAAGGCAATCCATTGGAGTGAATTTTGTCCCCTCATGAACGCTGTTGTTGTAGACGAATGCCGCTGTTCTTAGGTACTGGGCCTAGGACCTTGGATTTTCATCGCAAATTGTTCGCAAATATTCTATTAAAGGCCTGTGAGCTCTTTCCAACGCTCCATTTCACTGAGGATGGTATGCGGTTGTCTGAAGTTTTTCTATTTTCAAAAGCTTGCATACTTGTTTAAATAGTTTACTTAAGAAGTTGGTTCCCTGGTCGGTTACCAGTCGTTTAGGTATTCTGTACCTCATTATGAGTTCTTCATAAAATATATGGGCGACTGTTCCTGCCTCTTGATTGGGTATTCTAAATCTACAAATTTTGTGAGATTGTCTTGAAAAGTTAATATGTACTTATTTTCTATATGTGACTCTTGAAGTGGTCCCACTATATCTAAGTAAACTTTATCAAACGGTGTTTGACAGGTATCTGTTATTACCATTGGCATCTTAGCCTCTGGGCTCACTTTCATTTTTGGCATTTTGGACATTGTCGAATATACCTTGAGATGTCCCTGAACATGTTAGGCCATCTATATTTCTTTCGAATACGTTTGTATGTATTTATTACACCTTGGTGACCACTGAAAGGTGAGTCGTGATAGTCTTTAAGTATGGTTCGTATGTCATCTGGGTTAGAGATTTTTTCTCGAACGTCTTTGAAACTGTTATTTGGAGTTGGACTATTTTGTTCTTCCTCTTCGTCATTTATTTTTAGTGGTTCTTCTGTCGGTTTGTGGGCGTTGCTTTTGCCTTTGTCTATGTTCTTGTCAGCGTTTTGTCTTGCGCGTTGTGCTCTTGTCACTGCTAAACATGTTGTATTCTTGTATGGTGGGTTTTGTGCTTCTTTTGTTCTTTTTTGTTCAGTTTCTGTCTCGTCCCTTGGGATCCTACTTAATGCGTCTGCATTATTGTTCTTTCTTCCTGGCTTATATTTCAGTGTACAGTCGTACTCAGATAGTTTATGATGAAATCTGATAAGTCTTGACGTGGGATATCTTGTTCTAAAATTACCTGTTAATGGTTCGTGGTCCGTGTATATAGTAAATTGTCGCCCTAGTAAATAACATCGGTAGTTTTTAGTGGCCCAAACTATAGCTAGCATTTCCTTCTCACTAGTGGAATAATTGCGTTCAGCTTTGTTCAGTGTACGGCTAGCGTACGCATTCGGTTTGTCTTTTCCTAACTTTCCTTGAGATAAGACCGCTCCTATAGCTTCATCACTAGCATCTGTCGTAAGTATGAACGGTTCATTAAATCAGGGTAAATCAGTAAATGAGGGGATACTAGAAGATCTTTGATTTTCTGAAAGGCTTTTTGACATTTGTCTGTCCACTTGAATTTTACATCTTTTCGTGTTAAGTTGGTCGAAAAATCTGGAATGAATTTTCTATAGTAATTGGCAAGACCTAGAAAAGAATGAGTTTGTTTAACTGTTCGAGGTACAGGAAAATTTTGTACACAAATAGTTTTTCCGGGATCAAGGTGCGCTCCCTCTGCGGAACACTTATGTCCCAAATACACAACTTCTCGGCGGAGGAATTGACATTTCTCTACATTTAGCTTAAAATTATGTTCCCGTAGTCTGTCGAATATTAGTTGCAATTTTCTATTATGGTCTTCTATATTTTTGCCATAAACGACAATGTCGTCGAGATATACGAAACATTCCAGACCTTGCATACCCGTTAAGATATAATTCATTAAGCGTTGAAACGTAGCGGGGGCTCCTTTGAGTCCAAAAGGCATACGTTTAAATTCATAATGACCGTAGGCTTTAGGCTTTTTGTAGGCGGTCTTTGTTCTGTCTTTTGGGTCAACCCGAACTTGGTGGTACCCGCTAGCTAAGTCAAGGGTAGTAAAATACCTAGCATGACCTAATTGGTCAAGAATATCCTCTATTCGGGGTAATGGGAAGGCATCCCCAACTGTACATTAGTTTAATTTACGGAAATCAACTACAACTCTCCATCGCAATTCGCCATCTGGTCCTGCCTTTTTGAGTACTACTAAAAGTGGCGGATTCCAAGGACTTTTGCTTGGTTGTACGATATCATTTTCGAGCATCTCGGCGAGCTGTTCATTGATTATACCTCTTTGTTTTTCTGGTAGCCTTTAAATTTTTGTATTAATATATGCCTGGTCCTGTTTGATAGGTATCTCATGTCGCATGGTCGTAGTGTGAGATAGTGTGTCTCCAGATAAGAAAAATATGTCATTGTATTGTGTGCAGAGGTCCGTTATTGCACTTCTTTCCTCGTCGTTGAGAGTGTCATCTTTGTTTAATTGTATCTTTAAAGTTTCTATTCTTGTGTTTCTATAGTCAGTGTCAGTTCTAGTGTAATAGCATGATGCTGTATTTGGATGGTACTCTTTGGAATTGCTATCGAGGTTTATAATTTCGTCTTCATTCAAATTTGTGAGCTCTAGGCTAATGTATCCTAACCTAACATCTTGTTGAAGTGTGTTTATTATGGGTACTTCAATACTAGCTTGTCCAGTTGGCAATAAACCATTTCCTAAGAATATCCCGTTTTCTATTTGTTTAGATAAACAGATCATGGGTTCTTCACATTTTACAGGAAGTTCTATCATTGTTTTTGTCCTGGATGGTATTCTTAATTCCTGATCTAAAGTTAAACTAATGGTTTTTGTATTTTTATTATTAATAATGTTTTCTAGATTTAAGTTTTGCCCCTCTTTCCTGCTTTGGTGGGGTCTGCTAATTAATATTAATGTGTGTATTAACGTATATAGTAATGTAATGGTTGCTTGATAGATTTCTTGCACCATATGGGTGATTCTATTTAGTATTTGTGGTTCTATTATTTGTGACAGTTTTTCTTTTAACGTTTGTTCATTTTCCGTAGAGTTTAGTGTTAGCTGGCGAGAGCCAATAGTGGTTTCATTATGTGAATCTGCAGGGTGCAGTATTGTTTGAGTATTTACTTTATTATATTCTGCGTCTGCAGTATGTAGTTGTTGGCGCTGTTGGCCATTGCCTTTATTTTCACTGTCTGATATATTAATTTGTCTCATTTGCTTAAATTCTTTATCTATTTGAGCGAAGTTATTTCCATTCCATGAAGGCTTTTTGACTCTTACGGTTTGTTACCTCTAAAGACTTGCCTGATTTTATGTTTTCTATGCTTATCAGTGCCTTGGGGCGGTGATAATTTCTGCAGTTCAACATTTTCGTCAGTCACAACCTTGCTTTGTCCAACGTCTCTTTGTTCCACTTTTCGAGGCAGCTTATGAGATATTTATACATACTTGTTCGTTGTGTTCAAACAATCAAAATCTTTTGAAAATAAACTCTTAGAATCTGTGTCTAGGCCGGTCGAGTCGTCGCGTCGCAAAATGCAATCATCCTCGATTCAGTTCTTTTCAAAGTTTAGTGTGGACCTTACCGAATCACTTTCCACCTTTTGATCAAGGCTATTCTGAGTTGGCTGTTGTATATATTTTGAGTTATTCATTTGCGAGTGAGCCCTCGTAAAACAACTTCCATTGTCCAAAATGGACAACCCATTCTTTTCGGTTATATTGGATTCTAACAATGGGACACTGTATACTTCTTCTACCTGTTTACCTGTTACTTTCGTGTGTTTGCGAAAACGTTAATAATTTGTTAGGGCCATCTACATTACAGTATTTCCCCATGAAATTATACCCTAGAATTCCATCACCTGGGTTGGCTAGGTCATTTTCTATAACTTGAAATTCACATGAGGGTAGTGTTGGTATTTCAATTGTTCCTATACATTCTCCTAATGTATAACCGAGACCACAAGGTGTGTTAATGGTTAGCTTCTTTTTAGTGTTTATATATGTTTTAACTTCTAGTGCTCCCTTTTTTAGGAGATTAGCCTCTGAGCCGGTGTCTACCAATAAACGTGTTGTTTTGGTTCTTCCGATTCCTATTCCTATTTCTATTGAAGGTAATGTTATCTTTTTGTTTAATATAAGTCGTTCTGAGTCCGTGGCAGGATCAGATTTTTGTGGCTCTTGGCACTTACTTTGGGATTACCCTAAATTTTCCTTAATACTATTTAGATTCGAGCCGGGGATCTTTAGGTCGACTAATTGGAGTTTCCCGACTGGGTACTCTCCCACTTACTTTTGAATGTGTATTCATTGATCGTGTGTGTATTTCTGCCACACCAATTACATAACGTTTCCATGTGGAACACCCTGCTTTCATTATTTATCCCAGGTCTATTTTAGGCATTATCATTCCTAAATGTGTTCGATCTGTTTTGATCTTGACTTCTCTGAGGTTGGAATCCACTTTGTGAGTTTCGCCTCTGGAATGTTTGGGTTCTGTCCCTACCATACTCATTTTGAGGATTTCTTCTATTGAAAGATGGGTTATTTCTATTGAAATCATTTTGGGAATTTCTCCTATCGAAAGATGAGTACGAGTTTTGGGGGTTGCTTCTGTTTAAAGTCTGTTGGTTTCCCCTGTTGAACTGGTTTTCAGTTCTGTAAGTATCTTGTCCCCTTCTATTGCAAGTTGCGGCCTCGTGACCGTAATTTTTGCACAGTTGGCAGACAGGAGTGTTTTGCCTTTGGAGGCATTCACTGTAGGTGTGACCTTTTATGTTGCAGAAACAACAGGTTATCCTTGCTTTTGCAGAGTTGTTGATTTCTTGGGAAATGTTTTGGCTAGCGTTGTTTACTGGCTGTTTAACCGCATAAGTGCATCCTCCTGTCTGAGTGAGGTTGCAAAAGGCTTGCGTAAGTGGCGTTGTTTCTACCCTTTGCACATGTTTTTCCATGCCAAAGGCGGTGTTGACAAGTTCTTTGAAACTTTGTTTGCTTAGAGTAAAAAGGTATTGGCCCAGTTGCTTATTCGTAACTCCTGAGGCCAGAGCCGACTTAGCAAAGTCCTTGAGTTGAGTTTTCAAAACTTCAGCTTTGCCCCCATACTTTAGGTCTGCAGCTTCTCGACTTTGAGTTAGCGAATGTCGGATTCTGCTCACAAAGGCGTTTAAGGTCTCGAATTGACTCTGTCGACTGGTTATGAGATTATTAACCAAATCGTTGTAGTCTTCGATTGGTAGGCAAGCTCTAGTAAGCAAGTCCTCGAATTCTTTAAAGGTTGTTGGCTTGGTATTAGCCACTAGATCAAGTGCATCGTCACGCAGTCTAGTGTTAAGAATTTTTAAGAAGAGTGTTTCATCTTCTGTTTTGATATATTCCACAATCGGCCGGATACAGGCGAGGAAGGTTTGTAGCTTTTGGGCAACCTTGGGGTCGTGTCCACCTGAAAACTCGGGGATCTTATGGGACAGTTTAAGAAGTTTCTCAAATCCTAATAACATTTTGGGAGTCTCAGTTGATGATTGCTCAGTGGTTTTAATTTCAATCATTTCGAGGGATTTCTGTTCGGTAGTTTTGGTTTCGGTATTAAAAACTGATTTTTTACTGGGTGTTAATGTTTCTTGAATTTCTTTTGAGAGGGGCATAAATAAGGGTTTGTTTTTGTATCGGGTGTTTACCCTTTCTCTTAATTTCCTTATTTCTCCTTTCGAGAATTTTATTTGGTCGATATAGACCGCTTCGAGTTTTTTGAACTTATCAGCTTGACGAATTAAGTCATTTCCTTTAATCATGTATGAGTTATAGTCTTCTTCAACCTGTTGTTTTTCTGTTTGTAGGGTGAATAGTTGTCTTTCTAACTTGGCTATTGTTTCTTCTGCTTGAAGGTTTGTTAGTTCTGAGTCTTGTTGATTTCTTTTCAATTGGGTCTGAACTTTTCTTTGATTTCTAATTTCGCTCTTAAGATCTGCGATTTGTTTTTCTCGCTGTTCCTGCTGATTTTTTACTGCCTCAATGTAAATAGTTCAGATAGCGTCGGTAGTCTCGAGCCTCGAGAACTGACCCCACTGTATACTTAGTTGATCGTATTTCAATCGATACACCTCCTTACCCACTAGCGATTTTAACTCACTGAGTAAGGTTGTGTTGAAGTGGTTTATCTCCTGAATTTGATCTACCTTCTTCTTTTGTAGTTGCTGTAATTCATTGAGCAATTCTTGGACTTCCGTGTCGGTAGACCTTGTCGCCATAAACTATGGTATGGAGTCATACTACCGCAAAAAGTTGCCAGGAGTGAAAACTAACTTTAAAATGATCTAGAATGTTCTCTCAATCCAAATGCATTAATCTGACACAAGAGCACGCAAAACAACAATAAAGAACGATTGAGTGAAACACATCCAGATTCAATTTCAAATCTGGATTTAACGACTGAATAATATGGCAGTAACGAACTCAAAGAATATAATTGAAACCATTTAGAAACAAAGCAACAAAAAAATATTCTTTTTTTTATTACGAGGCATAATGCTTATAAGAAACTCAAAAATTGCACAATATTTGTTTCTTATAACCGAGTTTTTCTTATATCCCTAGAACGGATATAAGAAACAAAAACTACACTCCATATAATTTTTCAGTTCGATAGATGGTGTTACTGAAGCCAGAGAAATCTTCAGTTTTCATGATTTGGTTAATCTCTTATCTCATCACTATCCTACCGGCTGCGCCAAAATGTTATATAAACTTTTTGAATTGGGACGGGGCATTCGGCGAAACCTGGGGGGTAAAACTACTCATACTATGAATATGAGTAGGGGAGGGGGATTAGAATAGAGTTTGTAAATCCTACCTCACGATGGAATTCCCCTTTTCTTATCCGGCCTGTGGCGGCCCACACTTTCTAGCCCAAAGGGCTTATTTGGAGGTTCTTAGAAACCCCATGCTTTGATCTTCTGAAAACAAAGGAAATATTTAATAATTTTAGGTTCTTATCCTTTTTATATTCTTCTCCGTCTCCACTTGAAATAAAAGTCGTCTTTCTTAAAACACTTCGTTTATTGTAATCTGTTCACTACTGCTTATTTCTGCTCCTTACTTCTATTTTTCCTTAACTATTTGTACCTAAACATAACCTTAAATTCTATCCCTACTTAACTATAAAATTCCATAATTGTTTATTTGACAATTCCACAATTATGAAATTTCACAATTGTCTATCTAGGTTATTAATTGTTTTTCAAAAATTAATATATTGAAATACTACACAAATATTCATTCACCGATCGGTGTCCAGCTGACATCGCACATTCTGTAATTTTTGTTGGCCCAGTTTATTTTAACGGGTGATTTTTTAAGAGGCTTAGAACTTTAAAAAAAAAACAGAAAAAATTCGAAAAAATGAATGAAATATTTATTTGAATCGATAGTTTGAACCTTGCAATTTAATGTTTAAAGATAATTTCATGCAAATGTTGACCGCGGCTGCGTCTCAGGTAGCCCATCCGCTGAGTCCAATTTTGGCATACTCTTTCACACATATCGGCCGGTATCTCACGAATGAATGCATGGATGTTGGCTTCCAGTGCGTCAATCGAAGCGGGCTTGTCCCTATAGACATTAGCCTTGACATATCCCCACAAAAAATAATCTAATGGTGTCAAATCGCACGATCTAGGCGGCCAATTGACCGGCCCGAAACGTGAAATTAACTGTTCACCAAACTCGCCTCGCAATTGCGCCATTGTTTCGCGTGCTGTGTGGCATGTGGCACCGTCTTGTTGAAACCACATATCATGCAAGTCAAGAACTTCCATTTCGGGCAAAAAAAAGTTTGTTATCATCGCTCGGTAGCGTTCACCATTGACAGTAACGCTGCGATTCGCATCATCTTTGAAGAAATATGGCCCAATAATGCCGCCGGCCCATAAACCGCACCAAACAGTGGCTTTTTCGGGATGCATTGGTAGCTATTGCAATGCTTCTGGCTGATCTTCACTCCAAATGCGGCAATTATGCTTATTTACGTATCCATTCAACCAAAAATGAGCCTCATCGCTGAACACAATTTTTCGATAAAAAAGCGGATCCTCGGCCAGCTTTCCAAGAGCCCATTCACCAAAAATTCGGCGTTGTGGTAGGTCGGCTGGCTTTAGTTCTTGCACCAGCTGTATCTTAAAAGGCTTTACGCCCAAATCTTTCCGCAAAATTTTCCACGTAGTGCTGTAACAAAGGCCTAACTGCTGGGAACGGCGCCGAATCGACATTTCGCGGTCTTCTGTCACACTAGCTGATACGGCCGCAATATTTTCTTCACTACGCACAGTACGTAAACGTGTTGGTGGTTTAATGTCCATCAAAGTAAATTTGGTGCGAAATTTGGTCACAATCTGCCGAATAGACTGCTCAGAAGGTCGAGAATGCCGACCATAAAATGGAAGCAGCGCGCGATGAACATTTCGAACCGAGCACGAATTTTGATAGTAAAATTCAATAATTTGCAAGCGTTGTTCATTTGTAAGACGATCCATGGTTAAATTGCAAACCAAACTGAAGCTGTTTGACAGTGACACAAGGTACTAAACACACGTCAGCTGTCAAAACCAGTGTTGCCAAAACCAAACCAGCTAAAAAATCACCCGTTACCATATATTCTTTTTCCTGTGTGTCATCCAGCCATCGGTCGATTACCCTCCAGCGAATGCTTCTTTTTGCTGGGGTTGCATTTTGTTTCGGTTGCATTGACCAAGGGCTGCGGTTGTTTGTAAACAAAACGATCGCGTACCATATAGATAGATTTTTATTTTCAGTATTTTGATCTACATTTGGTAAGCTACCGCACAGTTTACATACAGAGATTTGATATACAATATATAATATCTTTCTACTGAACAAGTATTTTAATTTAAATTGAGTTTCGGATAAATAAAGAAAATTATTTTGAAGGAAAATACCACAAAAACCTTCAATTGAAATGAAAAGGCAGGTACATTTTGACTAGAATTAAAATTTCAAAACTATATACATAGTTAGTTATGTTAGTAGAGTTTGAGTTAGTCAATAATAAGGAATTATACCTATATAAATATATATATGTATTTTAGTTTATTAGTAATGGGTTAGTAAAAATAAATAGATAATTATTAAAATAAATAAATTAATAAATTAACAAATTAATAAATAAATAAATAAATAAATATGGAAATAATAAATAAACAACAAAAATAAATAAATAAATGACAGGATAGATTAATAAACATATATGTGAATAAATAATTACATCATTTCTTAAGTAAGTAAATAAACAAGTAAATAAACCTATAAATGAAACAAAAAAATAAATTAATAAATCATGACTAAATAAATAAATAAATAAATAAATAAATAAATAAATAAATAAGTAAACATATAAATAAATAAATAAATAAATAATAAATAAATACCAAAACAAATAGATAAGTTACTACAAAATAACAAGAAGAAATAAATAAATACATAAACAAATAATTAAATAAATAAATAGGTTCATATGAACAAGTACATAAATTATTTAACAAAAAGTTACAGTTAATATAAAATGAGTGAATTTTGATAACTCGTAAACAATTGATCGAATAAATGCAAAAAAAAAAAAATACAAAAAATAATAACAAATAACATCAGAAACATGATTAAGAAATTAGTTGATTTATTAAAGGATTATCAGAGGTTTGACAACTTATTAAAAAGGAGTTGTTTAGTCTATTGATTCTTACAGAAATCATTTCAACATTTGCTTTCTCGTGTAAGTCTAAGGTGGAATGGTGTCGAGGAAGGTTAAGCATCACTTTAAGTAATTTATTTTGTGATACTTGCAATTTGTTAAGATGACATTTTGCAAATTTACCCCACACCTGGCATCCATACAAAAGGGTTGCTTGAAATACTACTTTTTGTATTATCATTTTATTAGAATTGCTAAGGCTTGACTTCCTATTTATAAAAGGGTACATTATATTGATAGATATGCTAACATTTTTTAGAGTTTTAGCAATATGTTCTTTAAAGGTGAGTTTTTGATCTAAATAAACCCCTAGGTATTTTACACTTTGGTCCCAATGGACATTTACACCATTAATGTTAAGCTGATTGCTGGGAAGGTAGCAAGACTTTCTTTTTCTACTAAAAAAGATAGCTTGCAGTTTATCAACATTCAACTTAATTTTCCATTTTTCATAATACTTAGTCATCAGTCCGATTGCATGTTTTAAATTGGTCTCAATGTTGAGACTAAATTCATGCGAAGAAAAGATGCCGGTATCATCAGCGAATATAGCAATTTGACATTCCGGTAGTCTAGGAATATCAGACGTGTAAATATTATACAAAAAAGGTCCTAGCACTGATCCTTGTGGAACACCTTGGTTTACATGATAACAATTTGACGGATTATTATTTACAAATACACTAAAACGACGATCGGACAAAAAGCTTTGGACTAATTTAACGAGATACATGGGAAAACCAAGACATACCATTTTGTGCACAATCCCATCATGCCAAACTGTGTCAAATGCCTTTTCAATATCAAGTAAAATCAGACCGGTCGATTTGCCAAGGGAGCGATTTTTTTTCACGTGTTCACAGACCCTTAAAACTTGATGGGAAGTGCTGTGATGCATTCTGAATCCAAACTGCTCGTTTGGAAAAATGTTAAACTCATCAACAATTTGCAATATTTTGCGTTTAATAACTTTTTCTAATATTTTGCTTACACAACTCAGCAAGCTTATTGGTCGATAGCTGGTAGGGAGCTTTGTAGGCTTTCCAGGTTTTGGAATTGGAATAACTTTGGCATATTTCCAGCTTAATGGGAAGTATTGTGCTTTGACACATGCATTTATTAAAAACGTAAGAAATTCGAGTCCAACCTTAGGTAGTTTCTTTATATATATGTTCTTAATCATGTCTAGCCCATCTGACTTTTTGGTTTTCAGTTTGGATACAATATGTTTAATTTCTTGTCTTGTAATAAACTGATCCCTAGGAGTATCAATAGTTTGTGAGTTTACTGAGCTCACGGTGATACCTACAATGTTTTCAGTGTTGTCATCACTAAGGTGCTGCGCTACAGAATGATTTTTCAAAAAAGTTGATGCAAATACATTAGCTTTCCTTGAGTCTTGGTAAACAACCTCTTCACCATTTTCAAGGTTAGGTATATGTTTGTTTTTATTTTTAATTATTTTGGCAATATTCCAAAAAGGTTTTTGCATTTTTCTCTAGCTTGCTTAATTTTACATTCCAAATTCTGTTCCGATATTTATTTATTTCCTCGGCAATCTTTTTGTTGTAAAATTTTACTTCAATTCGGTATTCCGGTAATCGGTAACGTTGCCACTGCCTGTTTAAAGAGTTCCTTATACGAATATATTGCAGTATGTACTCCGGCATTTTAATAATAAATGTTTTTTTAGGTTTTTTTGGGATACATGATTGAACCGAATCCATTATTTTACTAGAAAAAGAATTGACATGATCATCAATATCTTCTCTTGAATGGACTCGATGCAGATCAGTAGAAATTGTTCTGAATTTGAGTCTGATTTCTGACCTAAAACGACTCCAATTTGCATTTTTTATGTCGAAGAAGTACTGTTCTCGGCACTCAGCTGATTCTTTCATTTTACACAATACTGGTATATGATCAGAGCTTAAATCGTTTATAGTCTCAGGCTGAGTGAAAAATGAAGGGATATTAGTTAGAAAGAAATCAAGGACAGAAGGAGAACCTCTCGATCCAGACGGGAAATAAGTTGGACTGAACGGAAACAACATAGAATACGGAAACAACGAAGACATACTAGCAAGGACATTACCCCAAGAGTTCGCACGAGTGCACCCCCAATCTCTGTGCCGACAATTAAAGTCACCTCCGATTATATAATTTTCGTTTCTTATTATTAATTTTCGTAAATCACTTTTAAAATGCATTCTCTTTTCTTCAGAAGAATTTTTGACAGGAAAATATACACAAAACATTTTTACAGTTGTATGATTCCTTAACCTTACCTCTACACCAACATTCTCAATATAGCGAGTTCTTACAACTGGCAAGAGTGCATGTTGAATTGATTTTTTGATTAAAATTGCTACACCGCCGCCTATTTGATCAATTCGATCGACGCGATGGCATTTATAATTTGGAGTTGAAATATTTATATCTGAATTTAACCACGTTTCTGTTACAAAGGCAACATCAATTGCATTATTATTCAAAAAATTTAAAAATTCTATAGTTTTATTGCGAATGCCTTTGGCATTCCATGTTATAATATTTAAATTATAATCTAGTATATTATTATTTAACATGTTACTTGACATTGGAATATAAAAACTTAGTTGCTAACTGTGCGATAGCTTGAAATTGATCTTGTTTCGTTTTACATAAACTTAATTTAGATATCATCTCCATTACCAGAGTGTTTAATTTTTCCATTGAGAAAAACTCACCACATGAAGCTGACGTTGGTGTCGGTTTGTTTATAGATGACGCACTGGGTTGTGAATCCACCACAGATGTTTTATTTACCCATGTACTTGGTCTTACTATATTATTGTTCTGCACTTGTCTTCCATGCATGCGTACCATATTTGCTGAGTACCACGAATCGAATTGTTTACTGCTCTGCTTGGCTGTGGCTGACCTTGGTATTAAGTTACGATGTTATTATTTTTGGGTATGGTCATGGTTATGTGTTATTATAAATAATTATGTTTATAGCATGTTCGGCATCTCACATAACAGCAGCAATTTAAGGAATAGAGCCATCGTGGAGCTCTTGGCTGCATGCAGCTTTTTAGTTTTTCGGCTCCCATAAGAACCTGTGTTATTTTATTTGGCTGCATGAAAAATGCTGCACGTGTTTTTTAGTCATATATCTTTCTGCAGACGAATTATGAGATCATTCTTTGTTGCAGCAGTAGGATCTCGCATGCTCAGTTCTGTCTTTAGTTCAACTAAATTTAAATCATTCAGAGTTGTACCCATTGTCTTTTATTATTTTCACAGTCAACTTTTACTTTTCGTAATTATTTTGTCTTAGCACACAATAAATTACCTGAATGCACAGATAAATTTTATTCCACTTCCAACAGCAATGTAATAATTTATCAGGTTCGTTAATAGAACTTATTTACTTTATTCGAACTTCCACTTAGGTATTTATTTCGTAAATCAAAATCAACTAATTTCGGAAAAACAATTATCTTTTATTTATTATTCATACCGTCACTATTAAAAACAAACTGTACCCTCTATGGGCAACACAGCCGCTTTTATACTTATTTGTCAAGCTCTGGAGACCACTTGAAGGTTCTGCTTCTAGACCATTCCATAGCAGATGCTTCTCGATGTTTTTGAGCTTTGGCATTCAATTTCGATTTTGAATTCGAAGGCTCACCTCTAGTTGTTTTTATAATGTCCACAATCCCTAAGAAGATGGCGCTATAGGGTATACTAAAAGCCGTAGTTGAAATAACAGACGTATTCCCCGCTTAATTGCACTCGCCATTTTGTCAGATTTGTCGGTTAGTTATCGGGGTGGTTCAAGTAGCGGAAACCTGCTTAATTAACCGACATGTTTAATTAAGTGAAACCCATTTTATTGCAACAGTCGGTCAATTAAAAGATAAAATAGGCATACTACTGAAAACTTTAGACATAAAATTTCCGAAAAAAATACCAGAAAAACGGGTCTACTAAGATATCTAGAAAATAATAATCTAGAAAGCAAAAATCTCTAAAGTTTAACTCTCGAAAAATTAAATCTAGAAGTATTAAAATCTCGAAAACAAATATCTCAAAAGCATAATCTCGAACTACAAAAATCTAGACAAAAAAATCTCGAATTCGAAAAATCTAGGATAAATATAAATGTTTGAGACGTACATTTTATACGTGCGAGTTATTAAATTTCACAAACCAAATAATTCCTCGGCAAATAAACGGTGAGGTATGTATGAGCAACATACAATGTGAGGTTGAGTTTATGTAAAGTATCTTTTGCATTTAAAGAATTTGGATTTAAAGAAATTTTTAATTTACTATGTTAAAATGAAATTATCTTATTTTGTTGAATGGGTCTTCTTTCCATTCACAATTGGAATTATAACCTAAAAGAAAAAGGTAACAAAACCCATAGCTTTTGTGTCCTTTTCAAAATGGAAAATAAGCCCATGGATGTTTCCTCCTTTTATTTTGGGGAATAAGACCCAGGGGCCTTATTGCACCATTTTAATTCCCTTCTTGGGTCCTTTGTACCACTTAGGCAACTCCGCTTAGGTTATGTTCAATAGCCAGATAGGAACCTATGTCTACAGTTTTCTTCGACAGCACTATCCAAAAATGTTCCACAAATGTCAAACTTAAAGCCCAAAATACCCAACACCCTGTGACACTGTCACTTGTCACTGTCTCAATTAACTGCTTTTAGTTAATAATTCTATATACATATATGTTGCTTTTTTTCATTTTTGATATATTTTGTATGTTTTATTTTTATGAAATATATTTGTATCATTTGTTAAATTTCGTTTTTATTTTAGTTTTTTCCCCGAAAAGTCAATAATTTGATAAACTGAACATAAAATGCGTGCTTGAGAGACTTAACTTTTAAAACAAGTAAACAAAAATCGCGAATTTATTTTTTTCGAGATTTTTCGATATTATCTTTCGTGATTTGTGTGCATTCTGGATTTTCATGCGTTCGAGATTTTTATTTTTTTTTCGAGTTTTTTTTCTTTCGAGATTTTTGTCATTCGAGATAACGTCATGATCCCAAGAAAAACCACATACAAAAAATATGTATTTGAACATATTTTGCTAAGAAAAAACAAATTTATAACTATGAAACAAAAATATCACTTTAAAATCCGAGAAGGGTAAAAGAAACTCATAAAAGCTGCGTTTTATTATCTCCAGGTCTGGGTCGAGGTTATCTTTTTACACGCATTAGAAAAGCAACATGGGATCTAGGTTTCTATCGAGGTTAATTTCAATAACCCAGATACAAGTTTTAACTTTGACCGGCAGACGGCTATTTACCATTGTAAATGATTTCAGCGTTTTTTAAGCAGTTGTCATCACTGTTAGGAAAAGAGACAGGTCTTATATGATTCATGAGGTGAACCATAAGGAAAAATGGGATGGGTATATGGCACTGTTTTCTCATTAACACTTACTTACTTACTTATCCGGCTCCCGATCCATGGAGGGTCTCTGCCTGAGATATTGCGGTCTTCCATCGGTTGCGGTCCCTCGCACGCTCCCTCCAGTCGTCGAGACCAAGCGTTCTTGCGTCGGAAACCGCCTGATCCCTGTAGCGGAGGTTCGGTCTTCCTGGTCGTCTCGAACCTGGGGGCTGGGATTCGAAGATTTTTTTTTGGCTGGAGCATTGTTGTCCATTCGCTCGATGTGGTCGAGCCAGTGTAGTCGGTGTGTTTTGGCTCTTTGGACTACATCAACATCTTGGTACAGCTCGTATAATTCACGATTAAATCTTCTCCTCCATACGCCCTCCTCGCATATTGGACCAAATATCCGCCGAAGAATTTTTCTCTCGAAAGTGCCCAGTATCAATTCCCCTTTTTTACTTATCTTCCAGCACTCGGCGCCATTTGTTTGGCCAAACCGAAGTAGCAGCGGTTCGCTAGGGTAATTCTTCGTCGGATTTCCACTAAGGTGTTATTTGTGGGGTTGATGTTTGTTCCGAGGTAGGTGAACTCCTTGACTACCTCGAAATTACTGCTACCAACAGTGACGTTTTGTCCTAGGCGATGGACAGATGAAGCTTTGTTTGTCATTCACTTCAAGACCAACGCGTTTTGCCTGTTCATCAATAGCTGTGAATGCTTCTAGTACAGCTCACTTGGAGCGGCCGATGATGTCGATGTCGTCCGCATAGCCAAGCAGTTGCGAAGAACTGTTGAAGATAGTGCCTTCCAGGTTAACACCACTCTTGCGAACTATCTGCTCTAGGACTAGGTAGAAGAAGTCACATGATAGAGCATCTCCTTGTCTGAACCCTGTACATGTATGGAATAGCTCGGATGAGCTGTTACCCATTTGCACGTTGCACCGCGTATTTTGTAACGTCATGCGGCATAGCTTGATCAGTTTTTTTCGGGATCCCGAGTTCCGACATCGCCAATAGAAGCTCTTGGAGACTAATGCTATCATATGCTGCTTTGAAGTCGATGAAAAGATGGTGGGTCTCGACTTGAAATTCGTTGGTCTTTTCCAGGTTTTGCCTGTGAAGATTTGGTCTATCGTTGATCTGCCTGGCCTGAAGCCACACTGGTACGTGCCGATCATAGTGTTGCAGAAAGGTTTAAGACGCTCACATAGTACGTTGGATAGGATCTTGTATGCAACATTAAGCAGGGATATACCTCTGTAGTTTTTGCAGAACATAGGATCGCCTTTTTTGTAAATTGGGCGTATGGAGCTAATTGACCAGTCGTCGGGCATACTTTCCTCCTCCCATACTTGGTTGATGAGCTGGTGTATGCTCCCTACCAGGACATCTCCTCCATACTTGAAGAGTTCCGCAGGTAGGCCATCCGAGCCGGCGGATTTGTTGTTCTTAAGCTTGTGAATGGCTTTCTTAATCTCTTCAGTACTGGGCGCTGGGACTGGATCTTCATTGACTGGTCTCATGCTTCTTTGTTCTCCTGTCGCTTCCTCTACAGAATGTCCATTGAGCAGCTGCTGGAAATGCTGCTTAAACACGTCAACAATTCCCTGTGCTTCGGTGACTAGGTTCCCTTCGCTGTTTCGAAGAGCTTGCATGCCGGTTTTATAACCACATGCCAGTTGCTTGGCTGTTTTGTAGAACCGGCGTGTGTTGGTGGCAGTGCTAGACTCCTCGAGATACCTGAGCTGAGAGGCTGCGGATGCTCTTTTCTTTCTACGCAGGGTTTTCTTCTCTTTCCTTCTCTTTTCACGGTACTCCTCTCTTGCTGCTCTTGTTTTCCATTGCAGCATTTGCATTCGTGCATTAATACCGCGCATTCTTCATCATACCACGGGTTCTTTTTTCTAGGTGGTTGATAGCCTATGGTGGTCTCGGCTATCTCCTTAATGACGTCGCGATACAAGTTCCACTGGTTGTTGACACTTGTGGGTGGGGGTACGGCAGAGAGTTTCCCGGTTAATTGCTCACTGTAGTCTCTGGCTTTCTCAGATGTGCTAAGGCATGCAATGTTGAATTTTTTCCTTTGGGCGGTCTTCGCTTTCTTTTCATTGGACAGTCGGGCTCTGAACTTTGTCACAACAAGAAAGTGGTCAGAGTCCACATTTGCACCTCGGAAAGTTCGCACGTCCAAGATGTTCGATGCGTGCCTTGCGCCAATTAGCACATGGTCGATTTGGTTGGCGGTTCGACCATCTGGGGATCGCCAGGTTGCTGTGTGTATCCTTCGGCTGTGAACCTAGTGCTACTTATCACCGTATTACTAGCTGCAGCAAAGTCGATTAGTCGAAAGCCGTTGTCTGTTGTCGTTTCGTGGAGGCTGTGCTTTCCAACTAATCCGCCAAAGATGTTTTCCTTCCCGATTTTCGCATTGAAGTCTCCGAGCACGGCTTTGACATCGTACTCCGGACAGGCTCCGTAGGCTCCGTCCAGGAGGTCGTAAAAATCCTCCTTGTTAGACTCCTCCGCTTCATCGGTAGGGGCGTGTGCACATATTAGGCTGATGTTTTGGAAGGTAGCTTTGATGCGGATCACAGCCAGGCGATCGCTGATCGGCTTAAAATCTATGACTCTCGATCTGAGTCGTTTCCCACGACGAATCCGCATCCTAACATGTGTAATCTTTGATGACAGCTGTAATAAATGTCGCAATCTTTTCTTTTCATAATCCCTGATCCTATCCATCGTATCTCCTGGATCGCGGTAATATCTGCCTTGTACCGCGTGAGGACAGATTCAAGTTTTTGAGTAGCACCTGGCGTATAGAGTGTCCTTACATTCCAGGTGCATACTCGCAGGTCGTAGTCCATTTTCATTCCGGGTCGGGTTGCCATTTGAGGGGGGTTTTTATCCGAGGCTTCTCGCTTCTCTTTCATAACAATTGGTTTTTTTTACTGTGGCCGGGTCGATAGCCCAACGCACTAACCTCCAATCTGTAGGGCCATGGGTTTAGTGTTGCAATTATTTCCTTGATCAACACTCGCACTTACAAGTTTAGCAAGTCATGACATAAACCAAGACCAGTATCCGGCGGTTACCAACTTGGAGGTAATGTAAGCACTTGATGTGTAGGAAAAGATACAGCCCGAGGCCCCCAGTTCCTACAACATCCAACCACCATTAACACACATTGTTTTATTTTCATGAGGCAACCTATTTGGGTTATGAGCCATAGTAAAACGCGGCTAATATATATGTTCGCTTGCTTCCCAAAACTACGAATTTAGCTTAAGTTTTGGGAATACATAAACAGACATATTAATACTTATGATTTTGAACTTTTTTTTGATTGTAAAGGGGTGTTTACTTGGATCAGCATGCTCCTTAAACCTAAACCTAAAACCTTACAACATTGGTTGTCAAGCGGTTTTCTTTATTTCAAATGATTAAACTACGGGCATGTTGTCGAGTATGTTGGACAAAAATTTTTGTTCATTTATGTTCTAATTACTGTCAATAAAAATAACGCGTGATGCAGTGCCACTGGTAACCAACATTGAAATATTAATTGACAAAAAGTAGATAATTGGGAGCTGTTGTATTTCTTACCAGTGAACAGTCTGTCAAGCTAAGTGCTTCCAAGTTGAAACAATTTTCTTAGAAGTATAATAATTTATTAGCTGCGTTTTATTATCTTTTATCGAGTTCCGGATCTGGATCTGGATTAACTTTTACACGCAATACAAAACCAATTTGGGATCCTGCTTTCTTTCTGGATCTATTTCAAGATCCAAGAATTAGTTTTAATTCTGAACAACAGATGACAATTTTCTTTCATAAATGTAGTAATCACTGTGCAAAAAAAAAAAAACAAATAAAAAAGTGAAATGTCAATAAATAAAAGACATGTTTTTATTAATATAAAATGTGTGTTCCCTTACTTTGAATTCCTGTGACTCTAAACTTTCAAATTCTACTTGATGTTTATATCAATTTAATGGCAAAACCTTTTGGGATCGATACATGTGCATGACGAGCCTTAAGCTCTAGGGCCGTGGAGCATCCGGATCCGACTATGGTTAAGAAGTGTACTGACGAAATATCCGATGAGCTAAAATCAAGGTCTGGAAGTGACTTCGAAATAATACTATGTATTGAAAAAGTTATATTTTATTTAATATGTATATTTATCAAATCGAAAAAAATCCCTTAAATCGTTCAAAAGTAATATGCCAAAACCTTTTCGAATTTTCGTTAGTTTTTCATCAAAGCACTTACATTGGTCCCAACTTCGATTTTCTTTGATTCTCTTTTGGAATCGACATTTTGTATGCAAATTTCTAAAAGATCAAATGCAGATTTTAAAATAGTATCAGCTATTCCGTAGCATTAACTGTTCAAAAGTTACATATCAAAACGTTTTTAAATTTTCGGTAGTTTTTCATCAAAACATTTACATTGACCAAAGTTCAATTTTCCTTGTTTCTCTTTTTTTGAATTAACTTTGGATACAACTACTACAAAGGACCTAATGCAAATTACAAAATGTTATCATACATTTCCGTAGCATAAACTGTTCAAAAGTTACATGCCAAAAACTTTTTGAATTTTCGGTAGTTTTTCATCAAAACATTTACATAGGTCCCAAGATCGATTTTATTTGCTTCTCTTTTGGAACCAAAACTTTTGATGCTTCTTTGTAAAGGACAAATGCAGATTCCAAAATGGTATCACTCATCGGTGAAGCATTAAATGAAATGAAATGTTTTGATGAAAAACTACCGAAAATTTAAAAAGCTTTTGGCATGTAACTTTTGAACAGTTTATGCTACGGAAATGTATGATAACATTATGTAATCTGCATTTGATCTTTTAAAAAAGTTGCATCGAAAGCTTTGATTATAAAAGAGAAGCAAAGAAAATCGAACATGGGAACAATGTAAATGTTTTGATGAAAAACTACCGAAAATTCAAAAAGGTTTTGGCTTGTAACTTTTGAACAGTTATGCCACGCAGATGGGTGATAAAATTCCGGAAAAACTATTCTGGAATTTGCTTTTGTTCTTTTAGAAAGTTATATCAAAAGTTTTGATTCCAAAAGAGTAGTAGTAGTAGAAAACTGAATTTGAGATAAATGCAGGTATTTCGATTGAAAACAGACCATTCGCTTAAGATGGTTTGAATTTATTTTTCATTGTTTTACTTATAAAAATTTCCAAAAATAATTTATTTCTAGAATTCGGAAGTTTCACCCGAAGAACAAGTAGTGGTCTCAGCATTACATAGACTTCAAAAAGCTGATCATAGATAAAGACACGGCGAGTTTTCATCTTCGTTGCTCGTGTGTGTGAGACTCCAACATTCAAAGTGAGTTAAAATTTATACAAAAAAAATAATTTTTTGATTTCGTGAATAACATACAATTTAATTTTACAGCTCTTTGATAAATGTCATACCCTAAGCCCCTTGGGCAATGGAACTGGGTGTGACAACATAACCGCCTCTATTGTTCATTTTGAGGAAAACATTCATTAAATACCTAAAACATTTCAGAACATTTGGCCTTAGAAATCGCCGAAGCAGATGCCAGTATTCTGCAAGACAGGTTGACATTATTAGCCAAAAAATAAGAGAAACTCTTTAGAAGATATCAATGAATTTTGATACATTATATTTAAATATAAATATTCTAGTGTTTTACATTTAAAGTTTATAAATAAAACAAATTCTAGCTTCTTATTTATTGTATTTAATTTTCAACTAGTAACTTAAACTTAAACTTTTCACACTCAATTGGCGTGATTCATGTGTAGGACCAGTGATGCTTTTCAAACACTGTCTAATGGATCCACTTGTAGTAGTGCTGTTTTTTGTCGGTTGCTACTTGCAGCTACGAGTATAATAGCATCGCCAACTTAAGGGCTACTAATGAAAGGACTCAGTCCATACAGTCCGTAAATGTTCTTTTCCAGTCAAGATTGTAGAACGGCAAACTAGACAAATCTATATTTCAACACTTTTCATAACTAACTCAGTATGGAATGTATAAAGGTGTATATAGACATTGTATCATAATAATGTATACAGATGTCTTCTTGCAGATGCCCCTTCGAAAAAAATGTCTTAAGAAATTGTGGAAGCTAACATCGTTCTGGCCAACAAAGATACAAAAACCAGCAACGGTAGGTGACAAAGATTCAAAATATTAGAAATGTTCGTTTTAAATTCATTCTCATTGAAACAAGTAGGTAAGGTACATGTACACGCATCTCTTTCTCTCTCTTGTAATTTTTTTCCTGAACTCTATTTCCTCTTGATTTATTTTATTTTTATTGGTTGCATTTCGTGGCCAACCTCAATTCGCATGTACAACTTTTTGTTAAGCTAAGACTTTATTCTCTCACTTTCTTTTTAAATAAAGTTGTTAAGGTGCAAGGTTTAAGAGAAATGAGGTATCAAACTAAAAAAAATGAAAAAAAGGATTTCTTTATTCAAACAGTTTTTTTTTCTTTAAGTTTAACGTTATTAAATATCACATTTATTCAACGGCCAGCGTATACAGAGTGGGGGTCACGGGGTCATGACTCCTACCGCGTACTCAAAGAGATGCTCAAAAAATTATAAGAAAAGCAGGAAATATTTGGAGTTTTAAAATATAATTTCAAATAATTTTCTTTTAATAGCATTGGAATAGGCTATTTATTATTTGTAAAGAGTATCTACCTACTCCTATCAACATTTTCAAGCCATTGCCCGGATAATATTTTTTATTTGATACCAATTTTATATGAAAAATTGTTATGATTGACAAACTGACGTTATACCAATTTCGTCGCCTTTTTTAAGTGGCATGATAACTTAAATTTTGACATTCATTCGTTACTATTGGGGTTTTATTGTTGAAATGAATCAATTTATTTTTGATTAAAATCTATCAAAAAGACGATTTTGACCATTTTTACATTCAGAAAATTTCAGCATAGGGTAACAGAATTATTTTATGATTCAAAATCGATCTGGTAGATTACATTTGGCAGATAACCCCCTTTAAAAAATTTCAATATGGTTTTTGACCGGATTCACTTATTTCGGTTGTGGGAATTTCGTTCAAAATATGAAAGAAATCATCTCCCATAAGAAAATAAATTAATGAATTTATAAAAAAGTAACGGACGATATTGTACGAATATTACAATCAAAAAACACAATTAAGATTTATATCGTATTCGATCCACCCTAAAAAAGTTTTAGATTGAAATCTGAATTTAAAAAGGGATGTTGAACTTATCTTTGAATACATTTTTACGGGTCTCAAAAATTTTATAAATTTCGCTTATGCAGATTTCTTAATTACCCATGTAATCAAACAATGCATCAATTAATTTCAAAAAATATAAATTCATACTTATAGGTAGGTACCTGTTTTCAGAATTATTTTGAATTTTTCGATTACCAAGAGAAAACCATTGAGAAGGTAATTTTAAATTTACACATATTTTAAACATTTTTTAAAGTATTTGATCTGCGGCTAATACTTCACTTGTTCACTTTTCAGGCTTCAATTAAAACAAACTGTGGAAGCTATGAATTTTTTCTAAAATAAAAGAGTGGTTCTAACTACCACAATTTTTGATCGATTGAAGAGAAAATTATCTCATCCTAATCTTTTATTTTGAAACATCATTAACTTTGTCAACAAATAATAACATAGTAGAAGCCCGATTTAGTGAATCCAAAAATTGCTTTGTTTTTTTTTAACGTTTGGTCAGAGAACCATGCTATTATTAAAAAAATTGACCAATTAGCACTTTTTTTAAGAAAAGAAAGTGACTACCATACAAACATTTTTAGACCTTATAAAAATCTGTTAGGAAATATTATATACTTCTAGATACGACAGAAAAATATTCATCAGCAAAACAAAAAAGATAGATAGGAAAACAGAAAAACGTGTTTATCTCGAAATGTCAGAAATACAAATACAGATAGTGAACACACAAAATTTCTTATATTTTTCTTTTTAACAAAAATGTCTCCCAAGCCTTTAATATTTCTTGTAGACAAAGAGGAATAATTGTTTCTTTTTTAAACCTGATTGAAAGCTTTGTTTAACGCTTATATAAATGACAAGTATTCACGGATCGAACAAAATGTACATTTTTGATAAAAGCCTGTTTTCTTTACTTCTCTTTATGAGCGTCTACTGTATTTTATACATTTTCTAAGATGCTTAAAAGGGTAATTGAAAAAAGAAGAAAAAAATCGTCATTTTTACATTTTCCAAAGTTCTCCTCATTATTGTCAAAATTATGCAAACGGAATTTGAAAAATCAGAATTTTGAGAAACAAAATTTCGAAAGAAAAATTTAGCAAAGCGAATGTTGACCTTGCCAAAAATTCGACCCCAACTTCTTAAAATTAAAAAAAAAATGGTAACATTTGTGGGACCAGTAGAAATTAATTACGAAAAAAGCCGAAAAAGCGAAAAAAATTGAAACCGTGGATCTGTCTTTTAATAAATAAATTTATAAGTACCTACTGATTTCGGTAATTTTTTCTTTTGGTAAACACGACCCCCCTCCTACCGATATGCAGCTGCATATGCCGCTCATTTTATTTTGAAGAAACAATGCTTTTATTAATTTAGAGTCGAACACTGAAAACCAGATGGTCTTAGAATGTATACTTTTACAGATATAAGAAATTTCAAAACCTACTTCGTTATTTTCTTCAACTACATACATAGGTAGAAAAAATCTTTTTTTTTGTCATATCTTTACCGAATCACCCTATACCTATTTAACAATGCAAAAAACAATAATAAATATATATAAAATAAAATAAATCGTAAAAAATTTCTCTAAAAGTACAGTAAACGACGGATATAAGAAAATCTCATAAGAAAATCACGGCTAAAAGATAGACATTTCAGAATACCATGCACATGCATATTCCCATAAAGTTACGTGAAAAATTAATCTTCCATAAGAAAAACACTGATATGAGAAACTTATTCTGGTACATAATTTCCGCCTTTGCCGCGAAAATTAAACGCAGGTATTAAAGAAACCACTCCGCAATAATGTGATTTTGAAAGAAATTTATAATTTAATGTTTGTTTTTGGTACCTACCCGAGAATAAAATGAGTCGAGTAATGCGACTTGAGAAAGACTAGTGGAGGCTCACATTCACCTAAAACTTAATTATGGCGTGCTCTCACAGGCCCAACATGCATATATGAAGAGCAAATCTGTTGAAACAGCGATTCATGAAGTGGTCGGAACAATGGAAAAATCGATCAAGTTCAAGTAATTCACCTTCGTAGCATTCCTTGACATAGAATGGGCATTTACAATGTTATAAGAGCGCAATTCGACAAGCCCTGAACTTGATCAGCATCGATTAGTTACTGATAAACTGGATTGACTCCATACTTCAAACAAGACTCATAAATATAGAAATGGGTGATAAGAAGTTAAAAGTTAGAACATGCCGGGTGACTCTGCAAGGTGGAGTTATATCCCCTCTGCTTTGGCTCCTTTTAGTCGACCAGATATTGGTTAAACTAAATCTGAGTGGCATCAAGGTCGTTGCATACGCCGATGACATTGTGTTAATGGCCTCGGAAAAATTTACCCCAACCTTATGCGACCTCCTACAAATAGCCCTCAACAAGCTTAGTTATTGCGCCAGCAGTTGTGGACTTAGCGTTAACCCTCAAAAAACGGAATTGGTGCAGGCGAATTTTTGGTAGAAGATGGGGTCCCAGCCCTAGAACCATACATGGATGTTCACAGCTATTATGAGGCCAATCCTTTTTTTTGTGGTTATTTTCCCGTGGGTGGGTATGGGTTGAAACTTATCTAGCAATTTATTTTTAACGAAGTTAAATAACGTGTTGCAGGTTACTTTCCGATGAAAGTTCCTGCTTAATCCTTTCACCATGAATAAATCGATTAGGTCAGGTATTTTCGACGGATCAGTTGGCCAGTAAGTTGGCTTGCCAGTCGAATGAAAGTCACATTTATTTTCCATTCCTGCTTCATATAGCATGCGACCCTTTTGAGATATGCATCGTGAGGCCCAGAAGGTGTGCTTTGCATTAAAGTCACCACCAACAATTAAATTTGGGCTTAGTGACTTTATCAATGTCGTAAATTCACTCTTATTAATTTTGCAACGCGGAGGGCAGTATATGGAAGAGACATTGAGAGGAATATTTTTAGTTTTAACCTGTACACTACTCAATTGCATTGATTCCACCTCTATTTTGAGGCCTATCCAGTGTTCAATGCATTCTTTTATATACAATGATGACCCACCTCTTGCTTTGTTTGACGGATGAATGGCGTGGTAGTCATGAAACCCGTGGATTTTAAGATTTGATTCATTTTTGGCATGCATTTCTGATATCAAACATATGTCAATATCATTTTCTCAGATATACATCTCCAATTCTCCAAGTTTTTTGCCATAATCCGTTGGCATTCCACGTTAGAATTTTAAGCTTTTCGATCATATATTTTTTGAAAGAGGTTTGGGTCGAAAACAATTTTCGAGCTTACTTAACCTATCAAAGATAAGTTTATTTGTTTCACATTGTTCTTCAAGTTTGGACAAAATTATTGAAAATACTTTCGAAACCGGGTCTGTTTCACTGTCTTTATTTACGGGTATATTTTTTGCCGCTATTTGGGCATATGTTTCTGCATTTCCTCGCTTCGATATTTTCTCCGAAGGTACTGACACTGTTTTCTTTTCCTTACGGATACTAGGTTTTGGACCTTTCGTAGATTTGGCATTCTTGGGAATTGCGGTTTCTAATTGCCTTGGTGGGTTTCTTTGTATTTGGGCAGATTTTGATCGTCGCTTTTGTAATTCTTTAGCTACCTCACAGCCCATATAACTTGCTGGGTGATTTCCATTACAATTAATGCACGTCGGTGGACTTTCACTTTTTCCGTTGCAGTCAACAGTTAGATGTTTTCCAGCGCATTTTTCACACCTTGGCTCTTTTTTGCAATAGGTTTGGGTGTGATTGAATTCTTGGCAGCGTTTACACTGAGGGATTAACTTTGTGCTCCTAACTACGATGTTTAGAATTGTTTTAATTTTATAAATTTCATCTAATTTTTCAGTCTTATCGAACGAAAATATAAATAGTGGGAGACCACGTTGTACCACTATCGCTTCACCCTCTTTTTCCTGTTTCTCTCTTTTGACAATGTTTGTCGCATCTAAGATTTTGAAGTTGCGCTCTTTTAGATCACTTATAATATCGTCTTTTAAACATGATGCGTGTAGACCTCTTGCCACAACACGTAGGGGTCTTTCCGACTTATTTTCATAGGTATACCATTCTACTTTTTCTTCGTTTAGTTTTCGTGACAGAAGACGATAACTTTCGGGGTCTTTCACACAAACTTTCCATTTGTTGTTGTTGAGTGAAATAATTTTAAAAGCCGATGGTAATAATGCCTTTAATATGGTTTTCAACTTGTTATACTCCGCAATACCGATAACATTTATCGGTGGTGGGGGCCGTTCCTTAACAGGTTTTTCTTTAACTATCGCATGTTTTGGTGAAACTTTTATTTCAAAAGAAGAGGCTGCTTCAGGTGAAGAGCCAGCTTTACGCTTTTTACTCATATTTTCTTTGAGGACTTCTCCGTTTCACGTGCTAGCTCTTCTTCGTCCGTTTCATATCTATAATTATTGACTTGTGGCAAGCTAGACTTTGAGTTTATTGGAGGATTTTCGCTTTTCAATATCTCATTTTCTTTTCGAAGAAGATTGACTTCTTTCTTAAGCTCTTCATAAAGTTCCATTACTTGATCAAGTTTTTGTCGAAGTTCGTTATTATCTTTTTCAAGATTTTTTGTTTTATCTGAGTCTATTTTGGCGCGCGCAGCCGTGACGGGTGAACTCTTTTGCCCGAATTTTGATGGTTTTGAACTCGATTTAGATGGTGGTGATCGAGATACCCTAGCACTTTTTAGGAAGGGATTTATTAAATGCAATAATTGGCTCTCCCCAGAATCCATAGAGCTGACCTCCGAAGAGGGTGGATTTTCCAGTGAACCTGGACTGCCACCTGGGGTACTATATCTTATTGTTTTGCTCATTGCATAATTATGTATACATCAATCTCAGTAAACGGAGTTTGGATTTTAGTCGCCTCTTACGACAGGCATGCCTACCTCGGGTATATTCTTTCCCCTTACCCGCAGGGGGTTATTTCTGAAAGTTGATTTTCTACTTCCAGTCATCGCAATATCGCTGAATATTCTCGAAGTCACGCTGCAAGAGAGTCCTGATGACCTCGACTTTTGGAGCTGTTCTGTATGCAATTAGATCGTCGGCATACGCAATTGCCTGAGTTAGACTACTTATCAGATCGCTGTTGTAAATGCTCAATAGAATCGGCGAGTTGACCGCTCCCTGCTGAAGACCATTTTTGGTATTAAATGTTGTGGCAGAAGTTACATTGCCACTCTTGACAACAAACTTTCTTCCATTGAGCATATCATAAAGCATATATAATAGTGGTTTACTAATGCCAAGTCAGGTCAGCTTTAAATAAAGACCCTCTTACCCTACGGTGTCGAAGGCCTTCTCCAAATCAACAAATCACTGCTTCTTAGATTTGTTCCATTGTACATCAGAAACGAGCTAAGACGTGGCATGAATGGTGTCATGTCCCGCCTTAAAACCGAACTGATTGTCCGGTATGATATTATTGGTATAAATGTCTACTGCTTTTTGAGGTAAACATCGAAATACAACGTTGCCATCGACTCCTGCTGACTTCTTCTTCTTTAATGAATCGAAGATGAGCTGGAGCTCCACCTTCGTAATTAACAGGGAACTGGGCCCATTTCGCTCGGCGATTATGGCGTTTGCCAAATGATCTTCATTGAACCCGTTGAAACCAAGGTTCTCTGATCGCCATTGCGTTATGTCATTCCGAAGGTAGAAGTGATGGAGCAAGGCTCTGTTTTCCAGGTCGTGATTTGGGCGAATGCACGCATTCACCTTATACACTTGCTAAAAAGCAGCCCCCACAGCCTCCACTTTCTCCTGCGGATCATCGATAATAAAGAGGTCATCGTCCAAGACGGCGTCCTCTGGATTAATTCCCGCTGTCAGAAATACGTCTCTGTTGTCTGTCGTTCTCTAAAGCTAAAGACACAGAAGGTCGTTCTGATCATTCCTTCTAAATTGTTATTTGGGGAAACATGCTCGGTTCGCTAGAATTGACGGCCCGAATTTTGTTATCCCAATACAAATTAATTGACAACCGATAATTTTCTTTTATTAGTTGGTTGATGTTCTTGATTGACGACTTCAGTGTCCTAATCTCCAGTTCGTGAGGGTCAGTAAACCATCGGTACAAGAGTTTGAGTCTTGCCAGCAGTCAACTTTTTTGTCTGTGCAGTGCGTCAATGGTCGCGTTCCGGTACATGTCGGTTGCGTCCCGTTGTTTGTATTTTGGTATTGTTCTGTTCATTGTTCGTTTGATTGTCTCATCCATTTGTTCCAAGGATTGGTCTATGTCGCTCTTTGTCACTGTCAGATTCCTGTCATTTGGTGGGGATATGTTATTCGAACTGATTTGAAAATGTTTCTGGTTCAACTTAGTTTCAATGGCCATAAGCACATCTAGACTTTGGTCTTTCAACAATTGGAAAAGATTAGCTCTACGTTCGGTCCTAATCAGTGAATTTACATTCACAGCAAGCCTGCTCCTTTAGCTGGTTGTGAAGTCCTGTCAACTGGCCTTGAATTGCCAGCAACATGCTTCTTATTTTGGCCTGTGCGTCCGGCGCCTTTGGCACTAGGGCCGGTTGGGCTTCCTTAGCTGCAGGCTGTACCGTTTTTCCCCTCCCTGCCGACATTTGGGAGTAGGAAATTTGGGGTTGACGGGCGTTTTCGTAGAAGTACGCGTTGATGGGCGTATCTCTGCCGCTGTCTGCTTACCCGCTTTCTTGGTACGAATTTGTTGAAAAGCTGAGCAACCCCCTTGGTCATGTCTTCGACCCTTTCCTCTCCACACTTGCACACTCCCTTTATGTGGTTCTCACCGCACTTAACGCAGCATGACTGCATTTTGCAGTTTGCTGCAGCGTGGCCAAACCTTTGGCAGCACATGCATTGAAGCATGTCACCGCGTCTCTTAAGTTTATCCCTAGTTACAACTTAGTATTTGAGGACGGAGATACTCCTCAAACTATCCAGTTTGCTGTTGGGGAAAAGTTGAACAAGAAAGAACGGTTAAGACCGCTTCTCCCGTCTGGCTCTGACTGTAGCGAACGGCTTGACCCCAATAAAATCGAGATCATCACTTGCCTTTTTACGTAACTCACCTAAGAGCACCTGTGGTTCCGTACAAGAATCTATGCCTTTCAGGAGGACCGTTTGATATTTATCCACTTCGGGGTGAAACTGAAGAACTTTGTCGTAGATTTTTTTAATAAATTTTTAATAATTTTACGCTTCGCCACTTTGAAACAGTGAATAGGATGCCTATCCTTGCTAAATCTTTTGATAAAAAGTTTTGGCCTATGGCCGACTTACATATGTCTATGCTCTTTTGCAAATCCATCTTAAATGTGTTGATGGGCGGCACCTTCTCTTTTTTTCTTTGGGGCAGCTGTGACTGCTGCTGGTTGCTGCTGTTGTGACTGCTGCTGTTGTATCTGCTGCTGTTTTTTTTATTGCCTTTGTTCCTTGGGCATTGGCTGCTGCTCTAGCTGCTGTACATGCAGATTTTCTTTGTTCTGCTCCCGTATTTGTAGCTGTTCTTTTGGTGGCAGCTGTGGTTGCTGTTGCGCTTCTTTGTTTGGCACCTGTGGTGCCTTTTTTAGCTCTCGCTCCAGACTTTTTTTTCAGGGCGAGCCTCTTGTTTGTTCTTCAGAGCTAGTACCAGTGTCGCAAGTTGGACATTGAGGCGCTTCGTCTGAGGACGCCTCTGGTGATGTTATGTCGATGATAGTGTTGCTATCACCTATGGTGTTTAGCCCTTCACCTCCTTTGGACATATATTCGATTTGTTCCTCGTCGGAGGGCGAAGTATTTAGCTGCTGCTGTATTTTTATTGTTGCTTAGCAGCTCTGCTGGAGTGATGGTAGAGCACCGCTTCACCAAGTTCGGCGCACATCGGATTTTTTTCCTCCTCTTTACGGGGGTATCGGCTGATAACGCCGTTGCTGCTGATGTTGTTGCTTTCGGTGCCGTTGCTATGACATCTTTTGATGTCCCAGCTACTGGTGCCATTGAAGCTTTACTTTTCATTGCTGGGCCACCTTTCGGTGCCCCCGCACTTTTCTTACTCTCCATCTGCTGGTTTTCCCATACAATACAATTTTCCACCTCCCTGTTGTGAAAAAAAGACTGTGGTTATGCCCGATTGTGACTCGAACCCGTGACCCACAGACTGACGGTCCGCCACATCTTCCTCTGTGCTATTGCACTATTAAAAAAATCTTGGCTGTGGAACTAAGTTGTACTGGATACTCCGATTTTATTTGTAAAAACTGTGAAAGCTGAAAACGTGTGCATACTTTCACAGATCAAGATCGACTGAGGATGTGTATTCGAGGCCGGTGGACGTGGAAATGGACCAAGAAGCCAATCTTTCGTGCTTTTTACCCTCCAAACCCCATTTCTTTACATTGTTGTATTTGTAATTTCACTTCGTGTCGATGATGTGAATTTCAACAACAATGTGACGCGGTGAGACTTATTTTGTTTTGACAGCTCAGCTTTTTTTTTCTTTTGAAAATTGGAAAATAGTTTTGAGAATTTTAATTCGGCTAAAAACAAAAACATCGATGTAAATTGTTTAATGTACACAAACAATTGTAATTGTTAGTTAATATTCATCCACAATTATATTAAAATACAAAAAATGAATCCATACCATGTCTTCAATCACTCAGTTCCGTTCATTTTCAATGCATATTATACAGGGCGACCCTTTCTTTGTCCAGAATAATTTTAAAACAATTGCTGGATATATTTTGTATTTGTATTTATTTATTTTTAGGAACTTAATATTAAGATTAACATCTTTTAGATAATTAAGCTTTTCCAAGGAAATTAATTTGAATGCATAAAATTAGATTACAATTTGTACATATAATAGTATAATTTTTCTATGTCTAAGTGAAATTTTATTTATGTGCAGAGAACTACTTACAGATATGTGAGATAGAGATAAAATTATAGAAAAATTAATATTAAAAAAAAAAGAAAAAAGTTTCTGCAGCAAAAGACAATGAAAGTGAATTGTTACATAAAATTGTGCAGTTCATTGATATGTCAGTATAGTTTTGTGGCAATTTTAATGATTTGAAACATAAAGTGGCTACAATTTAATTAATGATTTGAAACATAAAATGATGGTGTTAAATTTTACAAACTCGCAAAATAGGTAAACAAATCTCTTTGTTAAACACAACATTAAGTCGCCTCCGACTCACAGAATCGGTGGTGCAGATGACTTCACATCTGTATGACAAGATAGGGACGATAAGTGATTTAGCAAGCACTTTCCTCGTACCAAGTGGTGTGAATTTTTTGAAAGCTGATAGATTCCTTAAGGCACCATAAGCTTTTCCCACGATACTATTAATTTGATCGCTCCACGTGAGGGTCCTATTGAAACAAACTCCTAGATTCTTGGATTTCTCAACATATTCCACAGAAGTGCCATTTAACTCAACAGTAGGGAAATAGGACAAATCAAGGGCCTTCTTAGAAATAACAATACATTTTGTTTTAGACGGGTTAAGAACAAGACCACAGTTATTTGACCATTCCAAGATTGCATTTAGGTCTTCGTTTATACTACTAACACAATCTTCTATTAGACCCAAGTTACAAGATTTAATAAGCTGAACATCGTCAGCATACATTCGTGGCTCGCAATATTTTACTGAATGTGGTAAATCATTTACATAGGCCGAGAATAGAAGTGGTCCTAAAATAGATCCTTGTGGAACACCGTGGCTCAACGAGAGTAATTCAGAGGTATGATTTCCTGAAACTACGGCCTGACATCTTCCAGAGAGATAGGAAAAAATGAGTTTCACTGCTTCGGAAGAGAAGTTGAACAAACACGAAAGTTTTCGGCACATAATATCATGATTGATGGTATCGAAGGCCTTAGGATAATCAAGCAGAATCAAGAATGTTACTTTGTCATCATCTAAGGCCTTTCTTATCCGCTCAATGACTTCGAGGAGTGCAGTGGTACTACTGTGGTGCGGTCGAAAGCCGGACTGTTTCGGAGATAAAAGATGGTTGGTGTTAAAAAAGTGGGAAATTTGCTTTTGCATAAGTCTTTCAACCACTTTAGATAAAAAGGGCAGAAAAGATATGGGCTGGAAATCTTTTCTGCTACGGTTTTTGGGAACAGGTATGACTTTTGAAACTTTCCATTGGGAAGGAAAAATGCTCTCACTCAGAATTGTGTTGATTGTGTAGATAACAAATGGAAGAATAAGTGGGAGAGTAGCATTTACAAATGAAGGGTGCAAACCATCTAAACCTGTAGCGTTGGATTTGATTGAAATAAAACTTTCCACTACATCTTCTTCAGTTACACTGACAAAATTAAAAGAAACTTGCGGCAAGAGGGACAAATCGAGCTGTAGTGACTGCGATGCTCCCACAAGTGTTGGTCGAGGAACTGAAGATATAAAAGCTTTATTAAGATCATCACAGTCAACATCAGCGTCTAGATGTCTCTCTTTACCAATACCAATGTTACGCAGGTTTTTCCAGAGTTGGCGTCCATTTTGCGTAAGATTAAGTTGTTTCTTATTCCATCTAGTTTTTGCAGCTGTAATAAGGCTCACACATCTGTTACGCAAGTACCGGTATTATTGGTGATCCTCGGCTATTCTAAATTGTTTCCATCTAAGGTAGATGGAATTTCGATGGTTAATGGCTTGCCGAATTTCATTTGTGAACCAAGGATTATCTTTATGCATAATAGTTCTAGTTTTAAGGGGAATATGAACATCAAAAAGTGAGTTTAATTTACACTGGAGGAAATCGACTTGTTCATCAGGAGATATTAATGAGTAAATGTCTTACTATCGGACAGCTCGAATATCAGACTCAAGTGCTTCAATGTTCAAGTTTTTAAAATCACGATACTGGTAACTTTCACTCGCTCTAGAAATGGCAAAATCAAAAGAAAGATGTATGAGGTCATGTCTAGAGAAACCAGGTGCAGATAATTGGTCGAAAAAAAAACTTTATTGAGCTCAGTGACAAAGAAATCATCAAGAAGATTGCTGGATGTTGGAGAAAAATGAGTTGGGTTTAAAACATTAACCGGTTGCAGATTAAAAGTTCTCAAATTATTTATCAAGGAATTATCAACCAAAAGATTACTATTAATATCACCACAGAGTATAATATTTGGAAAATATATTGAATTTTCCTCTAAAAATTAATACATTGGTGATAAATCGATGAAAGAATATGGTCTGTGGACAACTCCTACCATAAGTTTGCCATCATGGTTATTTGTGCTTGAAATTTCAACACAAAGACACTCGAATGCACAGTTGGCTGGAGAAGAAAATATTAACTTAGCCTTCAAAGACTCTTTTACATACAACGCTACTCCACCACCAATACGGTCAACTCTATCAACTCTCAACATCTTATATCCTCTGATTGCATATAAGGTATCACTTATGTTTTTGAACCATGTTTCGGAAACACAAACAACATCAACCTCTGAACCTTCAAACAAATCCCAAAACTCATCAATCTTCTTATACAGACTTTGGGCATTAATATGGCATACTTTGAAACCTTGATCTTGAGAAACTAGGACTTTAAGCATAGCTTTAGTTATGTTAACAGTTTGCTCGCTGTTGGAAGGAGAAGTAATCGCATATCGTTCACCCGACATCATAATAATTTAATATCGGGGTTAACGTACGTGAAAAAAGAAGGGGAGTCGTAATTTTTAAGATAATTATAAGTCTATCATCATTGAAAACTTTTGCTACAAATTTGCTGCTTGTTAAAAAATTTGGTAATAAGAATATAAAAAGCATAATTGAAGACAAAGTGAAATAATAATTTACATATGCAAAAATATACAAATATTTATACCTACTAAATATATGAATAATAAATAAAGAAGAAAATTGAGTAAGGAAAATTCTGATAACATTAATGTTGAAAATAAAAAATTAAATAAATTGTTCGAGAAATTTGATTAATAAAAGAAATTTGAATAAAATCTTTCATGAAATAAATATATATGTAAGAAGTTATAGTAAAATATTGAAAATGAATTAAATAAATGATCAGGAAAAGCATAAAGAGTCCTTACAAATTTAAATAAGTTGATTACATTATCGACATCATTACTATGAAGTTTCGGGAACTGCTGGCAACGCTGGTATCATTGCAATATCTTCGATATTCTCAGCTGGTAAGCTTTCAATGTTGTTTACTTTGGTGGCTTCTTCGTGTGTTTGACGTTTAATGTGAACAAAACCTCGAAAAGTAAACACAGTTGTGATGATTTTTTTTTCTTCATTTCTAATGCAGCATGCAGAATTTGTTGATTTTTTTGAGATAAGCATTCACGTATATAAATTGACATATCAGAATCCACTCCTACGTCGGCGTCGCGAAGATTTTATTGTCGTTTATTGTATTTTCGGTATTCGGCTATTTTTCTTAAAAGCAAGTTCCTTTCGTGTGGAGAAAAAAACTTTATTATAATAGCACTGGTGTTCGATCTTCCTTGTGGATTTATACGAAATATATCTTTGAGTGTGGGTGCTACTAGATTTAGAGATAAACACAAGTGGTTAAAAAGTGAACGCAACTTCAGATGGTCCGTTGGAACATTATAAAGTACTGCATCAGTTGCAATGTTTTGATTTTCTTGTTCTTCGAGTTTATTTTGCAATTGTACTATTTGCGATCGTAGTTCTGTGCTGTTCGCATCTTCTAAAGATTTTGTTTTAATATTGTTTAATTCACAATTGACGATTGAAAGCGATTGTTTTAGTTCTTTGATTACAATTTCTATGGATTGATTTTCATTTTTAATTTTATGGTGCTCGTCCTCGATTGATGCAAGTCGTGTGTTAAAATGTTTGATTTCATTTTGGATCCCAGTTATTTCATCGTTAATTTTGTGTATGATTGATGTCTCGATGTTGGACATTTTATCTGAAAGCTCGGTGAGTGTTTCTTTTTGGGTTTTAAATTGTTTTTGCATCTCCTTTATTAAATTAGTTTCATGAACAGAAAGCTGTAGCTGTCGAAGAAGCTTAGGGGCAGCGGATTTTTGGGAGCTGTTAGGAGTTCCTAGTGTAGGTGTTCCACTCAATTGCATTTCAGCAACTTGTTGCTGCTCTGCTTCTTTCAAGTTTTTTTTTTGCAGACATTATGTAATTCTAAGGAAAAAAATAGTTAAGAAAAATACAAAATAAAAAAATATTTTTTCTGCAATTTGACACCCGGAACTTCAATTTGTTGTTTAAACTCCACTCTCTCAAGTTCCACTTTATAAATATTAAAGAAGTTGTTAGGTGGATTTTATTATTTTCTGTTGGGATTTGGAAATTGATCTGGATTTACTTTTAGTACCTACAAATAATGAGGAATTTTCAAAATCGTTTTTGTAGCACGTGTTAAAAGTTAATCCAGATACGGATGTCTATTAAAGATAATAAAACAGCAATAGCTATTTTTGATTTTTTTTTAACTTCTTGACATCTAAGCATTTGGTTTTGAGTGTTTAAAAGGAGTATTGAATACTTATTACTGATATTATACTTCATAATGCAAAAAAATTAAATAGTTTTTTTTAGTTTTGAGTCTGATAATTATTTTTTTTTTAAATCATAACGAAAACAACTTAATTTGATAAATTGATTCGAGAATGGTTTTTAGGAAATTACAGTATGGCCTCGTTGCTGTTGTCGTATTTTTAGTAATTTTTATTTTAAATAAATTTTGTTGTAAAATTCAAAGAAGTTAATTTAAACAAAAATAAAGAGCATAGCATTGCAAGTTAGTACTACCGTTGATTCTTAATTTTTTTTTATTTAAGAACTTAAAGGGGAGAAAAAATCCGCCCTCCAATACTATTTTTTTCCAAAAATATAATTTCATAAATTATCCTGCATGAAATAGGGGAGACCCTGTATTTGGTTTTGTTTTGACATCTAATTGACAGTCCAAGGTGATAAAATTTATGACCATGGGACGTGTTCAACAAATAGAAACCAAACTAGGGCCAGGTTCACATAAGTACGCATTTGGAGTCAATAAGTGTGTAGCAGTGTAAAACAAAGTGACAAAAATTTTAATCTATTTTCAAATACCGTCGTCGTCTCATTTTTGGGTAGTATGGTTTTCAATTATCACTCAAATAATGCACAAGAGTAGGTAGTAGGTATATTCATCGATTATGAAATAAATTTTAATTTGCAAAATGGAAGAGAGTTGAATTTTTTTTTTTATTAATATCTAAAGGTATTTACCCCTTAAGTGCCAATGGTATAAACGTTCACAATTTTTAATTCATCAATTTCTGTGGATCTACTGGGTTTTAATGATGATTTAGGTTTCATTTAAGTTTTAATAGCCAATTTCATGCTTGAACCATCCTCAGTTAAACCACCAAATTAGTGAGCTAAAAGTGCGGAGCTATGGATCAAAACATTAACCCCGTTTAATTCATAGACAGATACAAACACATATCGTTAATAAATAAATACAAAACTAAAACATTTTGGCTTACAGTAATGAGAAATAATACAAATATGCTCGTATGCCAAACTGAAATTAAATTATAAAATGGCTAGTTATAGCCTTAAGCGTGACCATGTTTACTAATACAAGCAATATAGAAATGAAGTAACACAAACTCAAGGCTCTCCCAAACCAACGCGAATGCGGAGCGCACAGACGTCGATTTGCAATAATTAGCCGGCCAAAAGTGAGTATTTCAAAGTAACGGTAAATTTATAAAAAAATAGTAGAAAGCTAGAGGACAATGCCAGCAACAATAATTTACCGCCCACATTACCGAACTTGTCACCTAGCACGTGGACAAGCAGTTAGAACTTGATAGTCTGTCAGAGTGCATCTCTCACATTTAGTATTTCTCATTTTTTAAAGTGAACTAAATTGAAATTGTGTGTTGTAATTTAAATTTGTTAAAGTATTTGTGATGGATTATCATAATTCAGGTAAGAATCAATGTTTCTTGATATTTTTTTTATATAAATAACGGTTTCTATACCCTTCGTATAACTTCTAAGTAAGGTCTATTTTGTAAAGATTTTTTTTTTATTTTTCATATTCCTAAGTCTTTTTTTTTTATTATAGCCCCCTATAGGGCAATAGTTTTTTTTGTATAATTTGCTACACATATTAGGTTATGTAATGACGTAAAATGTTTGTGCAGATAGCTGCAGATGACAAAGTTATTGAGCTTTTAGGCGATTAAGTCACAAAACGAAAAATAACTAACTTTGATCTCAAACGTAATAAACTTTAATTTTCTTGACTTTAGGTGCACCTTGTACCTCAGGTATAAAAGTAGTTACCCGCAAATACCTTTACGATCAAATGCAAGAGCAAAATTTGCCTAATTTGGAGGAAAAATTAAAATATATAGAAAAACGGCTGTTATCCTCTTGTGGCGATTCGCCGGAATGTTTAAGTAGTTTTAAACAAAGATTCGCACTTTTTAAATCGGACATGAAAAAAAAATGGTCTAAAGCCCAAAGAATGGAAGCAATTTTTCGAAAGAACAATGAGGTCTGGTTGGGAGGAACCTTTATAATATCAGAAAAAAAAAAACTTGCCGGGTCGGCCTTCTAAGACTTTTGAAGATTCGAGTGAGAGGACCAAAAGAAGAAAAGTAGAAGAAGTACGTTCGGTACTTTCTGATGATATTATCGTTCATGCAGGCTCAAGGAAAACGTGACGCTTCAAAAATATTAAAACAAATCGCAAACTCTCCAACTCGTGCAGGAATATACCGAAAAGCATACAGAAAATCTGACCAAGAAGAAATTACATCTCTAACACCTATACTAGCCCTAGCAATGTTTGTGGAAGCCGATTTAACTAAGCGGCAATATGAAATAATAAGAAATACCAACAAATCTTTTTTTCCTTGTTATGAACTGTTGTTAAACGAAAAAAAAGAATGCTATCCGCCCAAAGAATGTATGAAGATCACAAGTACCTGCGCAGAAAGTAATTTATAAAGCTTGATAGATAATACAGTTAAGCGCTTATCAACATCCTTAAAAGAAGTCCTCTGTTCTCTTAAAGATTATGAAAAAAAGTCTTTGAAAATCATCTGTAAATGGGGTTGTGACGGTTCCCAACAAAGCAGATATAAGCAAAAATTTGACGATGACGATGCTTCAGATGCGCATATATTTCTATCATCCTTTGTTCCCCTTCAAATAATTTGTGGCAAAGATGGGAAGAAAGTTATTTGGCAAAACCCAACACCGTCATCACCTAGATATTGTAGACCAATATGCTTTAGGTTTGTCAAAGAAACTGTTGACGTTACAAAGGAGGAAATAAGTTATGTCGAAGAATCTGCCAAAAAGTTATAGCCCACTGAAGTAGTTTTGGACGGGAACAAATTTATGTTCCAACATATCTTTAAGATGACGATGATTGATGGCAAGGTGTGCAACGCGGCAACTGAAACGAAGTCAACAAGTCGCTGCTATATATGTGGATCAACATCTACAGACTTTAACAGCCTTTCCAAAAAGACAAATATAAATTCTAAGGCTATCGATTTTGGACTTTCTGTGCTTCACGCAGGAATTAGAATTTTCGAAAGTATTTTGCATTTGTCGTATAAAATACCAGTCAAAAAATACAGAGAGAGAAGAACTGATGAAGAAAAAATTTTAGAGAACCAAACAAAAAAAAATATTCAGGAAAGATTTAAAAAAGAAACTGGATTGTTAGTTGACATGCCAAAAACTAATTTTGGTAACACCAATGACGGCAACACTAGCCGCAGATTCTTTGAAAATCCTCAATTATCTGCCGACATTACAAAAGTGAATTTTGAATTGATATATAAATTGAAGGTTATACTAGAAACTATTTCAAGTGGTCATAAAATAGATACACAAAAATTCGACAAATATGCTATGGAAACTGCAAAATTGTATGTGGACCTATATGCATGGCACCCAATGAGTCCTACCATGCATAAATTACTAATTCATGGCTTGGCTATAATTGAAAATGCTATATTACCCATAGGACAGCTTTCAGAAGATGCAGCTGAAGCGCGAAATAAGCACTTCCGATTATACCGAGAAAACTATGCAAGAAAGTTCTCGAGGGAGGAATGTAATATTGATATATATAATAGACTATTATTGAGTTCGGATCCATTAATAATTAGTATGAAGCAAACGAAAAAAAAATAAAATCAAAATCATTTTGCCCGGAAGCGATCCAAATGTTACTGCCTGGTAACCCTTACACCGAATCTGATAATTCTAGCACAGATCTAGATTGATAACGAAATAAATAAGTATAAATATTATTTTTTATATTTTGTTCGCCTATTTTTGTTCCTTACAATCAGTCTGTTCGCGTACTTCCCAAAACTACGAATTTCTACGAATTTTATTTCTTTCATATGAGCTTTGACAGAACTTTAGGCTAAATTCGTAGAAATTCGTAGTTTTCGTAGGTACGCGAACAGACATAATGAAACATAAATTTTTTTTTTGTTTTTATTTTTCACATGTTCCTTAAAATCATTATGAAATATAATTTGTTATTATCTTTTTCAACTGTTGAAATTAATTTTGTATAGTTTCTGAAAATAAATACCATTATTTTTGAAATTTGTTTCTTTTTGTCAATTTTCGGTGTTAAATATATGCATATTTACCAAAGTCCATTAATTTCAGTTATAATATATCATCTAAAGCTAAAATACATAAAAAAAATAATTTTGGCCGGCTAAATCTTTAAAATCGACCTCTGTGGAGCGTTAATACTACGTTTTCATAAGTCCAAATGAGGAAATTTCGTTGAAAATTTGATACGAAATCATCTCATTTCCCACACAAATTCAGATTTCGAAATGAGATAATTTCAACCAAATTTGCACGGAATCATGTAGGAAATTAGGTCAAAACCTAACAAACAAACCCAATCGGGCACATTTTGAAAAGCTCTGAAAAGATTTTTTACGAAAATGTCAAAGATGAAACAAAAAATCAACAACAAAAATCGATTAACAGGCAGTTGAAATTCAAAAAAATTAAATGAGCTGTCAAAATAAATACCAAATTACAGAAGAAAACACTTTTTCTGTTATTTTCAAAATTACCTCACTTGGGCTCAAATGAAAACGTAGTATAACATACCAATTATATATTTAATAATTTAACTGGATAACTATTGAAGCGAAAGCTCCTTGGACATTTCACAGAAGCAATATACAGAGCTTAAAGAAAAATTGGTACATCGCTTTTACAGCTGATATAATTTTCACAAGAAAATATTGAAGGAAGCAGTAATATCGGGTTGTTCAATAAGAGCACTACAAAGATTTTTTTAAATAAAACAAAAACGGTTTTGGATATCAATGAAATTCTTTATTATTGTGAAAGTACGTTCCATGCCTTTATGTATGGAACTCGATTTCTTTTGAATGGCCACCACGGGCACGCTTGCAGAAGTCCAGACGCTGAACCCAATTTTCGACGGTTTTCAAGCTTAAATCGGCCAATACTGCTGCAATTTTACGTTCGATATTCGTACGAAGTTCATCAATCGTCGCTGGCTTATTGGCATAGACCATAGACTTGACGTAGCCCCACAGGAAATAGTCCAACGGCGTCAAATCACACGACCGAGGCGGCCAAGCGACTGGACCATTTTGTGAGATAACACGTTCTCCAAACTTGGTTTCCAATAAATTGATTGTGACATTCGCTGTGTGAAATGTCAAAAGAGCGGAAAGAAATATGGCGTCGTTTGCTGTCCCTGTCGCTCTACTTTTTTAGCGTCCCGTTTGAAAAACCTTTTACTTCGCTAGCGCTATAGAAACACACAAACACTTTAATGTCTGAAATGCGAAGCAATTTGTTTAGTTGGGTATGCGAATCAAAATTGTTTAGGATCTATCGTAGTGTAACTTATACAAGCAAATCAATCTAAAAATCTGCTATATAAGTATATATATACAGTCGACTCCCTCTAAGTCGAACTTTCATGGGATATCAAAACTAGTTCGATTTAGAGGCAGTTTTAGAAAAATTCGAGTTAGAGAGTTTTTTTTTTTTTTGTATCCCTTTTTTTACTTAGATTCTTTCAAATAAAAAAAATAACTATGAAACTCATAAGCATAATCAGCACAACCTCAAATATGCACATGTATATTGCAATTGGAGTCTCACCGCCACGTTCCCCTTTTCTTTTCCAATATACAGACTCACAATGATTTAAGAGAACTTCAGAGATATAGGTTTACTGCTTTCAAACAAAGCACAAAATGCTTAGAAGTTGGAATGGAATGGAATCTAACCAACGAATGCTTTTTTATTCTTTATGTGTCTGAATATATTGTAAATTGCAGGTATAACAGCGCAGCACACTGACATGACGGCGCAGGCGATGCAACATAGAGAATAGAGAGTGTGTGCTTGATGTCTTAATAAGAATTAGAAACAATAACAAGTTGGGATTTGAGAGATTTTTTTGATTTTTTTTTCGGAAAAAGAAAAAAAATTCGACTTAGAGGGAAAGAAAATAGGTCAATAATCAAGAAAATGTGTTCGAGTTACAGGGAACTTCGACTTAGAGGGAGTTCGACTTAGAGGATAGTTTTTGTATGGAAAATTGAGGGGATTGCAAAAATACGGCTGAAAAGTTCAAGTTAGAGGGAACTTCGACTTAGAGGGAGTTCGACTTAGAGGGAGTCGACTGTATTTATTACTGACAATTATTACTAGGCGTGTTTTATTATCATCGTTATCTGGATCTGGATTAATACCTACTACTAAAACAATTTCCCATTATTTTGTTTTTGTTTTGTATACATGTTTTATATATATGTAAATGATAATCCAGACCTAGATAAAAGATATTAAAACACAGCTATTAATGAAAATAAACGGTGTGGTTTTAAAATACAACGCCAGTGGTCCGTTCTTTTTCTAACCTCGTGGCATGATGTGTAGTGCGTGGGACCAGTCGATCTCGTACTGTGGAAGTGTGTAGACACTTTCGGCTTCCCAGTTAATTTAAACTAATTATTTCGGAGTGACGTAGTCAAATTCTGTTCAAAGCAAGCAAATATTAATAGTGTTTATAGCACAGAGGAAGAGCTGGCAGACCAGTCGATCTCGATCTGTGGAAGTATACACACGTTTTCGGCTTTCACAGTGTTCTTTAAGTAAATTCGGAGTGACTTTTCAAAGTTTAAATTTTACCCAGCTATTTTCAATAGTGCAATAGCACAGAGGTAGAGGTGGCCGACTAGTTCTAGTTTAACTTAGAGCGCCCGACTGGGGCCAGTAAGTTAGTTTTAATATATTGATAAGTAGGCTAGTTTTTATGAATTTTTGTCTAGCTTTAAGATAGTTTCAAGATAATTGAAAAATAAAAATGAATTTACAAAAAAAAAAAAAAAGAGGTGGCCGACCGACAATCCGAAGGTAGTGGGTTCGAATCCCAGTCGGGCATCAATAGTTATTTAGCTGCTTTTTTCCACAATCGCGAAGTCGAAAACTTCATTGAGTGGGAGGAACAGCTAACGGCAGCTAACAACACGGCGGGGACATCGAAAGGTGTCCCAGCAACAACAATAAAGCCAGCTATGGCACCACCGAGCAAAGCTGCAGTAAATGCCGTAGCAACAGCAACAACAACAACCAAGCAAGCGATGGCACCACCAGCTATACCATCAACAAGTGCCGTAGCAACAACGGCACACCCACCAACGGCAACAACAGCCGACACTAAAAATAAGAGGAGGAAGAGGATTAGCTGTGCGCCGAACCTCGTGAAGCGACGCTCCACCACCACCTCAACCCAGCTGCCAGCCGGGGTGAAGGAGACGGCGCGCACAGCCAAAACAACAGCAGCAGCAAAGATACATCAACAACTAGATACCTCGCCATCCGATGACGACATCGAATATATGTCGGAAGGTGGCGAGGGATTATGCACAACAGGGGACAGCAACAGCAACCTGATTGTAGATGTGACGTCACCAGAGGCGTCCTCCGAGGAAGAATGTGAGGCGCATAAAGCATTGGACGAGAAGGCGATCAGCCAAAAAATTGCTGCCATTCGGGGGGATATGGAAAGGCTCAATGCCATTGTAAGCCCATTAATAAAAGCTTTAAGAAATAAGCAGAAAGCTTGGCGCGAAAGAGAGAGGCAGGAGCGCGAGCAGAAGGAAGCGCACCAGGCGCCACAAAAAGCAGCGCCACATCAAGAGCTGCCACCGAAAAAACAGCAGTTAGAGAAAAATCTGCAAGAGCAACCAGTGCAATTGCCACAGCAGAACATAAATAGGCAGCAACAACAACAGCTGCCAATGAAACAGACACAGCAACAACCGAAGGAGCAACAACCAAAAACACAAACAAAACAGCAGCAGCAACATCAAAAGTCACAGGAGCGGAGTAAGCAGCAGGGAGTTCACCAGCAGCAGCCACAGCCGCCCCAAAATAAAAAAGAAAAAGTGCCACCAACCAACACTTACGAAATGGAACTGCAGGAAACCATCGACCTATGTAAGTCGGCCATAGGCCAAAACTTTTTTATTAAACGTTTAAGTAAAGATAGACATGCTATCCACTGCTCCACAGTGGCGCAGCACAAAATTATAAAATAATTACTAAAGAAATCCACGACTGAGTACTTCAGTTTTACCCCCAAAGTGGATAAATATCAAACGGTCCTCTTGAAGGGCATAGATTTCTGCACGGAATCACAGGTGCTCTTAGATGAGCTCCGTCAAAAAGCGAGTGACGATCTCGACTTTATCGGGGTCAAGCCGTTCGCTACAGTCAGAGCCAGAAGGGAGAAGCGGTCTTTGCAGTTCTTTCTGGTACAGCTATCGCCCAGCAGCAAAACTGGATAGGTTGAGGAGTATCTCCGTCCTCAACTACCAGGTTGTTACTTGGGATAAATTAAAGAGACGTGGTGACATGCTTCAATGCATGCGCTGCCAAAGGTTTGGCCATGCTGCAGCAAACTGCGAAATGCAGTCAAGCTGCGTTAAGTGAAAGTGTAAACTCGGCAAGGAACGGGTCGAAGACATAACCCAGCTTAAATGGGCACTTTGCGGAAACGAGGGGCACCCTGCTAATTATCGGGGTTGCTCAGCTTTTCAGCAAATAAGAAATAACAAAGCGGCGAAGCAGACAGCGGCAGAGATACGCGTGCTCCTACAGCAACGCCCGTTAATCCCCAAATTTCCTATGCCCAAATGGGCAAAAACGGTACAGCCTGCAGCTAAGGCAGCCCAACCGGCCCTAGTGCCAAAGGCGCCGGACGCTCAGGCCGAAATAAGAAGAATGTTGCTGGCAATTCAAGGCCAGTTAACAGGACTTCACAACCAGATAAAGGAGCAGGCGACTAGGGTAGACTATCTCTACTCTGTTTTGCCTAGCCTAACGCAAATTAGAGGTTAAAGGCGCGCTGTCTGAGAGGCCTCTTAGGATCCTTGCTGTGAATGTAAATTCACTGATAAGGACCGAACGTAGAGCTAATCTTTTCCAATTGTTGAAAGATCAAAGTCCAGATGTGTTTATGGCCAGCGAAACTAAGTCGAACCAGAAACATAAGTTGACTAACAACAATTACAATATCGTTAGAAGAGATCGACCCAACTCCACTCAAGGGGGGGGACGTCGCAATTTGCATACGAAAAGGAATAAATCATAAAGTTATATACGAGTACAACAGTGATCTGCGCAGATTTCGGCTGTTAGAGGCGTGCATCGTATGCATTCCTCTCCAACAGGGGGAAGCGAATGTATGTGATCGTGGCATCACCTCAGCCAACTGATTTTATGACAGAGCTTGAAAAACTTTTCGAATGTCTACACTTGAGCTTGGAAGAAAATTACTTTCTCACGGCCGGCGTTTTGAATGCCAAACACCAAGATTGGGGAAATCAAATTCAAAATCAAAGAGGTATTCAACTTTTCAATTGGATGAGTCGATACAACACTGAGTATGGTGTTGACCTACTGGCTACGGATCGGCCATCGTTTCCAAGAAGCGGTGCCTAACTGGATCTATTGCTAATAGACGCAAGACTGACAATTACTGTCACTGTGGGTCAACGACCAAGAATCTGTTTACGAACGATCAAGAACGACAGTGATCACTGCGGACTCGCCGCCGTAATACAGCTTCCGAACGAGCTCGTGGAGTTGGATGAGTATGTACCTGTGCATACTTACAATTACAGTAAGGTGCGCTGGTCACGCTTTACAAACGCCTTATCGAGCGAAATCAGTTCGAATAACATATCCCCACCAAATGACAGGAATTTGACAAATAACGAAATAGACCAATACCTAGAACAAATGGACGAGACAATCAAAAGAAGAATGAACAGAACAATACCGAAATACAAGCAACGGGACGCAACCGACATGTATCGAAACGCAACCATTGACGCACTACACAGACAAAAAAGTGGACTGCGGACAAGACTAAAACTCTTGTACCGACGGTTTACTGACCCTCACCATCTGGAGATTAGGACACTGAAGTCGTCGATCAAGAACATCAACCAACTAATTAAAGAGAACTATCGGTTGTCAATTAATTTGTATTGGGATAATAAAATTCGGGCCGATAATTCGAGCGATATTTAGAAGGAATGATCAAAACGACCTTCCGTGTCTCAAGCTTCAGAGAACGACAGACAACAGAGACGTACTTCTGACAGCAGGAATTAATCCAGAGGACGCCGTCTTGGACGATGACCTCTTTATCATCGAAGATCCACAGGAGAAAGTGGAGGCTGTGGGGGCTGCTTTCCAGCAAGTGTATAAGGTGAATGCGTGCATTCGCCCCAATCATGACCTGGAAAACAGAGCCTTGCTCCATCACCTATACCTTCGGAATGACATCACGCAATGGCGATCAGAGAACCTTGGTTTCGCCGGGTTCAATGAAGATCATTTGGCAAACGCCATAATCGCCGAGCGAAATGGGCCCAGTTCCCTGTTAATTGCGAAGGTGGAGCTCCAGCTCATGTTCGATTCATTAAAGAAGAAGAAGTCAGCAAAAGTCGATGGCATATCCAACGTTGTACTTCGACATTTACCTCAAGAAGCAGTAGACATTTATACCACTCTGTTTAACAACGCTCTAAATAATGTATATTATCCAGTGCGGTGGAAGACAGCTGTGGTGCATCCTCTCCCGAAAAAGGGAAAGGACAACTCCAATCCGGCAAATCTCCGGTCGATAAGTCTTCTTCCGAGTATCAGCAAGGTATTCGAAAAAGTTATTAATAGAGCTCTCTCTAAGTGGGCAGAGGACAATAATATCATACCGGACAATCAGTTCGGTTTTAAGGCGGGACATGACACCATTCATGCCGCTTCGAAATTCGTTTCTGATGTCCAATGGAACAAATCTAAGAAGCAGTGTACGGGTGCATGTCTGGTTGATTTGGAGAAGGCCTTCGACACCGTATGGTAAGTGGGTCTTCATCTTAAGTTAACCAGACTTGGCATTAGTAAACCACTATTATATATGCTTTATGATATGCTCATTGGGAGAAAGTTTGTTGTCAAAAGTGGCAATGTAACTTCTGCCACAACCTTTAATATTAAAAATGGTCTTCAGCAGGGAGCGATCAACTCGCCGATTCTATTCAGCATTTACACCAGCGATCTGATAAGTAGTCTAACTCAGGCAATTGCGTATGCCGACGATCTAATTGCATACAGAGCAGCTCCAAAAGTCGAGGTCATCAGGATTCTTTTACAGTGTGACTTTGAGAATATTCAGCGATATTGCTATGACTGGAAGTTGAAAATCAACTTTCAGAAATCAGAAACTATCTTGTTTAGGACTCCGTTGCTTAGAGCCACAAGGGATACGAGATAGAACTGGCGCAAGCTGGTGATCGTAGGGCCAAATGGATATCCACTGGCGAGTAAAAGTGTAGTAAAGTACCTTGGCATCTGGATGGATCAGTATTTGTATTTCGACAGACATATAAATGCTGCTCTGACCAGGGCTAGGCGAGCCTTTGCTCTGACGAAACGCCTGTTTTAAAGCAGCCGGCTTGACAGCAGGGTGAAGGTGATTCGCTACATGGCCCTTATCCGGCCGATGATTGCCTATGGATGCCCGGTTCGGTTCAACGTTGCCCCATTTCAAATGGAAAAGATTCGGGTGTTTGAGAGGCAGTGTCTTCGACGCTGCCTTGGATTGCACAGAACACCAGAGTCGGAGTACAAACATTACTATTCCAACCTGGTTTTATACAACGGTGCCAACATAAATAGGATAGATAATTTCTTACTGAAACTTATTCGAGGTCACATTGCAAAAGCGATGTCCTCGTCTAACAGCTTAGTTTTCGGGGCTTATTACCCCAACAACGAATACTACGAGAGTGTGCGTCCAAGCGGCTTTATTCTGCCCGATGCATTCATCCACCTAGACAGTCGAGGGCTGATTCAGGATAGAGCGGCGGTTCCGTTAATCTACCACGTCGGCCGTAGAACTGTAGATCGGCGGCTCCCTTACAGTCGAGACGTCCTCGCACAAGACGGAGCTGGGCAATTTCGGTTCAGTAGGACTGTGTCCGAACGAGACCGAAGAGATAGGGTAAGGCAGGAGAACCAGTTCTGGTGGTTGAAAAACGAAGATTAAGTTCCTTCAGACGTAATAGTTGACCTTGCTATTTTCTTTTTGTATGGCCGACTAACATAGGTTTAGGTAGTTTGCTTTAATTAGGGACAGTCAAGGTGGCACCAAAGAAAAACAAAAAAATTAAAGATATAAAACATACAAAAACACAAAAAAAAAATATAAAATCAACAAAAATACAAAAAAAAAAATTATGAAACCGAAAAATGCTTGCTGTGGCTGTTTTAGTTTGTAAGTAGTCTGTAAGTAGCTTATAAATAGATTGTAATTAGTTTATAATTAGTTGTTAATAGTTTTAAGTAGCTTTAAGTAGTTTTAATTAACTTTAATTTAGTTTAAAGTAGTTTGTAAGTTTTATATAAAACCAAAAACATAAAGACATAGGTACCGAGTTTTTTGTAAATTCTTTTCGGTAAAAAATAAAACCGGCCTGGATTTAGCATTAATATAGTTCTTAGGCCGAAAGGCATTAGCATTAAGTTATTATAGTTTAACTTAGAGCGCCCGATTGGGGCCAATAAGTTAGTATTAAGATATTGATAATAGTTTTTATGAATTTTTGTCTAGCTTTGAGATAGTTTTAAGAAAATTGAAAAATAAAAATTAATTTAAACAAAAAAAAATGTTGTGCGTAGGACTGTCATGCTAGAGGTCTGGGTTCGATTCCCAGCCGCTGCCACCTAAAAACCGAAATGTTTTTTTTCGAGGTGCTGCCTCTTGCGAGGATCTGACAAATCCTCCAAGAGTATATTTGTCATGAATAAGTGCTTTTCATCTAGCCGTTCGGACTCGGCAAAAAATTGTAGGTGCCCTCCTGCCAAAAAAAAAACGGACACAGGAATGATTGAGAGTTGTAAGTCACTTGGTTCTCTACGAGCTGTAGTGCCACCAAATTTATTTATTTTATTTTTTATTTCAAAATAGTTACGATTCGTAACAATATGACGTCATAATATCGTTCCTAAATGCATTTTTGTTACGATTTGTAACTATTTCCAACACGACATAAGTTGAAAGTGTTGATCTGTCCAAGTGCATATGGGAACCGATTTGCTTACAAAACAAACCAAATTTTTGTTGGTTTTGATAAAATTCAGAAAAAAAAACAATAATAAAAATTATATTTGTGTCAATTATAAGCAATAAAGGAAATTTTTGTACTGCATAATATACGATTTTATGCAATAATAATGCAAATAAAATATTTTTCATGCATTTATTTGACACATTAACAATACCCGTGTTTTATTTGAAAAGGTATCCTTAGTATAGTAGGATTTTACACAAATAACAAAAACAATATGGGCATTAGGCTCACTGCTTTGTTTGTTGTTACTTTTGGGTTCGTCATGACGATTGTTTTATAGTTGAAATCAGTGAGGATACAATTTTACCGACAAGCTCATCGTCATGGCGTATTTTATATTAGTGGCAATTCACATCAATCGGTAACCAAAAAAAATTCTCATGCGATTCTCTGGTTGCTATTCGCAGCTTTATGAAAAGCACCTTAACCTAAGTGATAATTAGTAAAACTTATGTAATCTTGGCTTAAGATCAGTTTGTACAACCGTGGTTCAGGCTTTGATGTTCAGCTTTTGGAAGATAAAAGGCCAGTTGTAAAAGTATACTTCAAGTTTTGATCCGTGATTCTACGATTTTAAAATGCTGAACAACGGATTAAATTTTGAGTTTATACAACTGAAAACAAACAAGCATATCTTGCTAGTACTTGAACTGTCGTTGAACCTCAGGTAATTCACCAATGGAAAACTAAGTACATACACATTAAATTAAGCAATACAATCACGTCCTTATTATAATTGAATGGCCATTTTCAAAAAGGTCACATCTCTGAAAATTTGAAATGTTCAGGTGATGCAAGGAACTGATTATTTCCAAAAGCCCGGTTTAACATTTTAAAAAGTTACATTTGGGTAACATGACAATAGCTGCGTTTTTTGTTTATCCATATGGACTTTGCCGAAAAAAACGACATCGGGACATTTCAACATTTGCCTTGGTCTGCCATTTTGTCTTGAATAATTTTAACAACAAACATTTGACATTTCTATACAAATTATCGATAACACAACGACAATAGTAGTTTGGCTACACCGTTTTTATCGGAACAAAAGTTAAATCCATTTAATTATCTGGACATAGCTAACTCTATATGGACATAGTTGTTGTTGTATTTGACATGTAAATTGCTTGGTTTTGTTGTCGTTTTTTTCAGATAAAATTAACTGGAGTTGCAAAAAAACACAACTAACGACAGTTAATATACTAAAGATATCCTTTTTTTGAGCATTATAGGTGCAGGAAAGCATTATGAATACATTGACATGAAAAAATGTATTTGAGAAAAAATTCGAGATCGAACCTTTTCAAAATTGGTGATTCAATTAGCCAGTTTATATTTCTGAGATCTCAGAGGACTCAGAGCGCTCAAAAAATATAAACAGGATTCCTCCCAAAAAATCCTCACTTTTCCCCTTAATAACTGAGACTGAAATTTTTTGGATTCGTTTGCTCAATTATTTTTTGCCGCAGTAAATTACATAAGAAGAAAAGAAAAAGATAGTTGTTTTGACTTTTATGTGAGGAATACTGTTTATATTCTATTCTCCTGCTCTGCCAAAAATTGAGAAAAAATACTGAGCGCTCAAGAAATATAAACTGGACAAATTATTTTTAACTATTACTTATAACGTCATCTACTTCATGTGTAGTGAGTCCGCTATTATACGAAAACATTTAAGTAATCACTTTTTTCAAACAAAAAAATATCTGCTTTCACCTTTGCACTCATTTAATTTCGAAAAAGTTGACAGAAAAGTCCGCGTGTAATAGCAAACCAAACGACGACTTTTTTAATTTGACCATAGTCTAACAACAAACCCCTACACCTTTGTTTCTATTATAAGCTGCAAAATCAATTTTCGAATCTGAAAATGGGAAACAAAGACGAAAGGAACACAAATATTCAATTTTAATCATAAATTATATAAATACATAGTTATATTTCATATTTTAGTTCAACATAAGTTAGTTATTTTTAATAATTTTGGTTTATTTCTACTTTTAACTTTCATAAAATTCACTTTTGTGTTGTGACAGCCATTCAGGGGTACCATATTACAAATACAAAAATATAGGCAGCTGCGGATTCGTTTTATTGGAAATTTCTCACTGTACTATTTATATAATCCCAAACAAACACGGGTAATATCTAACAACGTTTCGTTCCTAAATAGAATTTTAATAATCCTAACAAAGCCTAACAATACCGGTGTTTTATTGTATTGGAAAAGCTATCCGTTGTATAGTAGGATTTCACACAGATAACAAAAACAATATCGGCAGTAACGTTTGTTCGAGTATCGAACTCAACTGAATAAAATTTTGGTGTTACGTTATTGGTACGTTTACGATGGCTATGTTCGTACAGTAGAGTTATGTTGAGTGTTTAGATTGTTACTTTTGGCTTCGTCAAGGCAATGGTTTTGTAGTTGAAATCAGTGAGGATACAATTTTACCCAAAAGCTCATGGTCATGGCGTAGTTTATACTTAATTGCAATTTGCATCAATCTACAACCAAAAAATTTCTCATGCAATTCGCAGGTCGCTATTCACAGAAATATAAGTAAGTGATAATAAGTAAAACTTATACATGTAATCTTGGCTTAAGATCAGTTTGTAACCATGGTTAAGGTTTTGATGTTCAGCTTTTGGGAGATAAAAGGCCAGTTGTACAAGTATGGTTCAAGTTGCTGAACCGCGGATAAAATTTTGACACGTTTATACAACAGAAAACTTACAACCATATTTTGCTACTATTTGAACTGTCGTTAAACCTAAGTTAATCCGCTAAAATTGTTGAGTTAAAACTATCAATGGAAAACTAAGTACATACAATCACGTCCTTCGCAACGCAAACATTCTTTACCACTTTAGGAAAATCCAAAGTTAAAATTTGTAAAAGCTTTTTTGAAATTTTTCAAATAATTATATCTTTAAAACTGTCACTATTAGAAAAAATATATCATTCAGAAATCACATCGGATAAATTCCAATCAGACATCTTACATTTTACGTGTAAACACACAATTACACGACCGTAACAACATCTACGAAACCCAAATAAGAGATACACATATGAAATCATCATTTCACGTTAAATTAGTAATATGAATATATCCAGAGAGAAGTAATCGATTGAGAAAATCTCATTATTATAAATACTCTGAAGCAAATCGATAAAAAAGTGAACGAGTCCATTCTGAACACTTCACTACTTAAAACCTAGTGTGAACATAACACGGAGCGATCATTCAAAACCCTAAAAGCATTCAATGACAGATTCAGGATATCCATTCTAAAAATAGTTTCATGCCTGCCATGTAGCCGGCGGCGCGCGTAGTTTCGATACAGACATCTTTCTTTTTAGTCTGGCCGTCGAACAATAAAGTCACCTTTTTTAATAGATGGAAATATTCCTGAAAAATATTGGTAAGATAAGATTATAGGAAAACTTTTTAAATATACATTAGTTACAACTTTCATAATTTTAATAGGATATTTAAGCTGAAATAAACAGGCTATACGCCTTTGATAAACGAAAACTTTTCTTTTACGCATTCTGGTCATCACGAGAATACCCAGAAACAAGAAAGAATATGTCTGCAGTGGTTAAATTGGATTAAAATCCTAAAACAATAAGGTCAATCATTTTCAATCAATTGATTACGTAGACAATGTGCTGTAAGGAGAAATCTGAAAGAAATTCCAGAAAGAAAAGACATTTGTAGTAGCCACGTATGAGATTCTAGAATCTAATTTTTCTTATGTCCCTACAGGTATGGCGACGAGACATGGCGCGACAGTATGTAAGAGAAAAAACCTTCGAGAAACCACGCGACGGTCAGACAAAAGCGATAATTTTTTTATAAAGCAATAAATCAGAAAAAGCAATCAATTTTATAAAACGATAAAATCTATAACACAATAAATTTGATAACACAAAAAAAGCAATAATTTTATAAGAAGAAGAAGAAAAAAAATTTTATAACACAGAAAAATTTTATAACAAAAGCATAAAAATTACAATAATTTAATAACTCGAGAAATTAGTTTTATAATTCACACAAATAACTTCGTATATTGCGAGTACACATTTTAAAGATTGCATAAACAACTTCATAAGCAATTCAATTCAAGCGCTCGTTAATATAATTCAGTGTATATATATAATCGTGAAATATCACAACCATCAAGAAACGAAAAACAACCCTCAAGAATTTATATACTTACAATAACAACAGCCTTGTCTTCCGAACATAGTATTCACGAAAAATCGTTAAGCAGTTCTAGAAAATATATCTGTAATACAAACATACATACTCACGTTTTGTTGTCGGAAGCAAAAAGCCAAAATAAGTGCTCCCGATTGAACAATCAGTCACAATCTTCGTTTTATATAGTAAAGTCTTACATGTACATTCGGTCCGTCAAACTTCTCGTACTGTCAAATAATTCTACGAGTCCGTCAAGAATCAATCAAGCCAAATTTAAAGTGTATAAAGTCAAGAATCAGTCAAGTAATCATCAGTCCAGAGTCTTTAAGTCTTCATCAAGAAAACTACAAGTAGCAGAAATGAGTTTCATAACCTGTTACCTGAAAAATTGTAACTCTAGGATAAAGCCAGTCAACACCTAGTGTTAAAAACTTCAAGGATCAATAAAAATACAAAGAATAAAAGATATTAATATATAACAAGCAAAAATTAATCGGTATTCATATTAAGTATTGATATTAAAGTGATTATTATTTTATTGATATAGTTATATATTTGATCAGTGAAGAAATTTTGATAGAGATAACAAAGTTCAGATTCAGATTTTAGTAAAGATAAATCTGAACGAGAATCTTCTATCAAAGTGGACTCGATCGTCAGATACATACATTCTCATAACATCTACTTTTGATAAAGCTAGAGAAATTTTGATTTGATTTAATTAAAGTAAATTTTTATTTTGAATTTTGATAAAAGATAACGGAAAAGAAAAGTAAAGAGATAAAAGAAAACCTATAACAAAAGAGAAAGATTTGAGAAAACCAAAGTAAAGTAAATTCATAAAGTAAATCATTTAAAGTTAATCTAAAGATAAAGAAAGAAAAAAAATAACGTAAAGATCATATTTGAAGTTGTGCTATACAAGCACACAAACATAGATGAGTTTAGAAATACAGTCAAGTTCCATTATAACGAAAGCGAAAAATATTTAAATTTATTAATAGGAATATTTGAGTAGGAAATATTTACGTAGGATACTGTTAATTCTTCCGCTCCTCTGTCAAGTCAGAGTCCACAAATTTTCAGACGTAACATAAATTTAAAATTCTATCGTAATTAACAATAGCAACAATCAAGAGAACGAGTATATTCAATTTGATAAATCAACTAACCACAAATTAATCTACCAAAGAAAGCTGTACATCAATCATCTGAGTAAAAGTGGACTTCTACAAGGAAAGATCTGGTAAGTGAATTTTATAGTTAAACTATGTTATTATTTTATTTTGATATACATTATATTGATTTAACAAATTGAACTATATTTTGATTATTTGAATAACATTACGAAATATTTGAGAAACAATTTAAGTAAAGACACAAGTATAAGATTTGAAACTTTTATCAATGAACAGTTGAACCAAATTTTGATAACCAATGATAATACGAGTACGAATAGGGTTTGTAAATAATTATTTCATTGACGTGATTAAAGATACATTTGATATAGAGTAAAATAATTTTGATATAAAAATGCAAAACAATTTTAATTGAAACATTATTAAAGTGAGAGAGCTGAGGCATGATAAATATATAGATACATGTCATATATAATTAGTTAGATATAAGATACAACAATAAACAGAAAATTTTGAAGCATTCAGTTTATGGAAACTGAATGTAGATATATAAAGATTTTGTTAAATAAAAATTTTGAGATTTATAAAAATTTAAAGATTAGTATTTTGAATAATTTTGAGAATGATAATTAGATTTTCAGAAACAATCGTTATGATATTTTGAGTAAGTTTAGTGTTGTGGGGGCGAGAATAAATGGATCCATCGAGTTTAAGGGTAGTTTAGTAATAGACTTCTCTTTTACAACATGGGAATCTTCTATAAAAATATTTAACCATCGGAAAATCAATACGGGTATATGATAAAAGTTTATTGGTATATCATAGGGATGGGTATAGACGGTTAAGAGAGTCATAACAGCAGATCTCTCGAACAAGGGGTTTCTGAATTTATGAACCAAATGGAAACCATAGGTTCATATCAGGAGGTACATCTGATATAATAGGGCAGGGATTAGTACAGGTTCAAGGGACATGAACATCGGTGTTTCCCTCATGTAAGCGTGTGGTACTTCGTTCGTTAAAAAACAGAAATCAAGAGTGAAATGTACAATCACTCCATCGTCCTTATCGTTGCAAAAATTTTGGGTTGTGAAAGAATTCAAGAATGAAAGAAAAAACCATTCTATCTTGTATCTCGTTACGTACTTATCGGGTTCTCGCAAATTCAACATTTTTATGAAGATCAACTACACCTGGATCATTAGGGTCTTTAAAATAATGTAACACCGTCCGCCTCATCCGGCGAGCTAAGCAATCGTGAATGCAGCAGGCCCAGTGTGGCTGTCGAGTTGAGAGACAACCTTATTTTGAGATTGATCGATCTTCTGATCTAGAGTTTTGGAAAGGGAGTGAGATTAAGCGTAGGGATAAGGAAAGATTCTTTAAGAGTAAGGGAAAGCTTAGGAGATTAAACATGACTTCTTTTATGAAGCAGAAGTTGGCTAAACCCAGCTCTTGAATAAAGTTAGAATCATTTCTCTCGAAAGTTCTCTATTCTCTCTTTTGCATATGTTCGATGTTTTCAGTTTGAGTTATAATAGTCAGTTTAAATTGTAGGGATAAGATAGGATCACACAACTCATTTGAGTTATGTAGTAGAGTGAAGTAAGATATAGTGATGTGGAGAAACTACAAATAACTCGACTGTGGAGTCGATATTTCGGTGTTTGGTGAATCGTTTATGCATAACATCGATGTATATTCAAAACAGTGGAAAGAGTTAGATATTGTCGTATGGAAACATGGGATCGTATTTTGTCTTTTCGCTTCTGTAAGGAATCACAAGCGATAAGGGTATTTACTATAGAGAAGAGAAGTTGTAAATTACGTATATTCTATTTGATTGTTAATTGTGAATGTTGTTTTTGAAATGAAAGCGATTCAAAATTGAGGTGCGGATGGAATATATGTATACAGGTGTATATAAACATGGGTTTTTGTATGGTTAATTTAGTATCGTAAAGTAATTTGTTCGTTACAGAAGGGAGCACAGTGCATAAATCTTACTTACAAATGTTTTCGATAACATTCACCATTTCTGAGTTATAAGCAAACGGGGTATTTTCGTAAATTTACGTTTTATCAAATGCTGATTTCTTCTAAACCATCAGTCGGAGAAAGTAAGTATTACAACATTTTTTGTAGAAAATTATGTTATCTACAAGTTTTTCATAAACTACTTTTTAATAACATGTACTAGTTTCAAAGTTATAAGCGAAAACCAAGTTTTTTTGACATTTAACCTGACTACGGATTACGCTGCTTACTCAACTTCCATAACAATTAATTATTCACAATAGAAATTTTGGATTGTATTAGTTATATTATTACATTTAGTGAATACTTGAACCATTCATGGGAACACATCTGTGGAGATCATATTGGTTCATGTACATGATAACCAGTACACTTGTGATCAAAAATCGTCAAAACCTTTTTTTTAATTTTGTATTAAAATGAATCATGACTGTTCTGATTGTGGGAAAAAAATGTTAAGAAATAATTTCATTGAGTGCCAAGCTTTTTGTGGATGAAAATACCATAAAAAATCTATTCTGTGTGGGCCTCTTCTCTCACTTATTTTAAAACTAAGCAATGATGTTCAGGACCTTAAATCAAAAATATGTGATTACCCTAAAATTAATTTAAGTTCTACTCAAAATGATCAAAAAATAACAAAAATGAAAATAATAAATGTGAAATCACACAAAATAAAATTGTAAATCATGGCTTTACTACGAAGGGTGTACCACCACCCCTTTCAATTCCTTCGACGTCTACATCATCCCAACAATTAGACCAGCCATTACAGTTAGAAATGAACAACAAGAGAACACAAACAATGATGCAAATTTATGTCTGAATTCTGATGCTGTCGCTGATCTAGTAGTAGTCAATGCTGCTGACGCTGTTGCGTGCAACTGGATACAAAAAGATAAATATGAAATCAACAAAAAACAAAGCTCAACGAACTTCAAAGCTATTTGGCACTGCCGATGCTGGTGTGTTGTCGCCAACTTTACTATCTGTGCCAAGGTTACGTTTTATTCATCTTTCTCGTTTTGAGAAGACTGTATCTTTAGAAAATATTACTTCTTATGCTGCAGATAAATTGAAAGTGGATGTAAGCTTACTCAGCTGCACAAAATTAATAAAAACAGGTGTAGGTGAATCTGCATTAAAGTTTCTCAACTTCAAACTGGGAATTCCTGCTGTTTTGTATGAAAGTGCTTTATGTGGCCTAGAGGTATTGAAAAAAGTTTTTTCACTGTCCAAAAATATACGCACAAAAACCAATTAATTATTTGCCTGTACTTCGCTTCATATATGTGACATCATCATTTTAACTGAAACTTGGTTAAATTCTCACTATCTTTCTTCTGAAATGTTTGACCCATATTACACCGTATATCGACTGGATCGTTCTCTGTATACAAATATGATGCGAGGTGGAGGAGTTTTTATTGTCGTGCGTTCTTCTTTTATGAGTCAAGAATGTAGTCTACTTATTCAATCCTTTGAAATTGAACAACTTTGTGTGTATGTAAACCCACAACCTTTTTCTAGTAATAACTCTTTTTATTTTATTGTAAGCTATATTACGCCAAAGAGTAATCTGGAAATTTATGCAAATCATATCAAAAATATAAATAATATTGTAAAGGATCTGACGAATAATCAATTTCCATGTAATTTGGGTGATTTTAATATTGGAGACATGGATTGGTGTTTTATAGATGAGGAACAAATTTTAGTTCCATTTAATGTTAAAAAATACATTGAGGTCGTTGATTCTCTTTTATCTCAAAATTTATTTCAAATTAATAATATAAGTAACGATGTAAATCGTATTATAGATTTAATTTTCATAAGCAATGACACAAAATACCATATTGATATGACTGAATTTTCATTTTTAAGAAACACAATTCGCCATAAAGCAATCGATTTATCTTTTGAATTTTATGAATTTAATATGGAAGTATCCAATGATAGTGCCATTTATTCTAACTTTTTGAAAGCCGACTTCATTTCGTTGAATAATTTCTTTATTTCCATCAACTGGGAGAAAAAATTTGAAAATCTAAATTTGCAAAATATGTATAATTCATTTAAAGAAATCATTTTTAGTCGTGTTGAACAGTTTGTACCGAAATTTAAAGACAAACGTTCATACAAACTTCCTTGGTTTAATAAATGTCTTAAAAAATATTGAAAATATTAAAAATAAAGCACTCAAAACGGCAAAACAATCAGGTTACTCTGAAGATCGTGCTAGATTTATTCAGTTTAGAAAAGAATTCGACTTTTTGAACAGATTTTTGTATAAGCAGAATGTCAGCACTGCAGAACAAAATATATACAAAAAACAGTACGTCTTTTTGGGTATTTTTAAATTCAAATCGGAATATCTTCCAAAGTTAATGGAACTTGATAATTATATGTCCAGTGATGTACAAACTTCTTTGACTTATTTGCGAAATATTTTCAATCTTCCTATAATTGAGATAGCGTTCTTTATATGAGTGATAAATACTCTCATATTTCTTCAGTTATAAATCATATCGTTACAGAATTTTCTGAAAATGAAATCTTAAATGGCTTAAATGAACTTGATTTAAATAAAAAGCCTGGTTTTGATTCTATTCCTCCAATTCCATTGTGCAAATGTTCTACGACGCTTTGTGGATCACTTAAGTTGATTTTTAATAAATCCTTACAAAGTGGGGATGTGTTAGATGAATGGAAAATATCTTTCGTCTCTCCAGTCTACAATCGTGGACTCAAACATTTGGTCAAAAATTACAGGTCTATATCTAAATTATCAGCGGTACCCAAGCTTTTAGAAGAAAAAAAAAAAAAGTTTTTCTGCTAAAGATATATTTTCATTTCAGTGTTTGAACTCCATTGAAAAAGGAAAGCAAGTCGATATTCTCTACACAGATTTCATTAAAACTTTTGATAGAGTGCATAATGGTCTTTTGATTCAAAAACTTTATAAATTAGGTATGAATCCAATCCTTCTTCAATGGTTGAAATCATATTCATCAAATAGAAAACAAGTCGTTAAAATAGTCGGTTTTCATTCATTTCGTATGGATGTTAAGTCAGGCCTTCCTCAAGCAAGCCATTTTTAACCATTATTATTTGACTTGTTCATAAATGATATACCCTCAATTTAAAATTATTCAGATTGCCTGATGTTTGCAGATGACTTGAAATTGTTTACTCATATATCGGCAATTTCTGACTGTGAACAATTTCAAAAAGATATATCAACGCTTTTAGAATGGTGTGATTATAAACATCTTAAATTAAATCTATCAAAATGTAAATGTTTACTAAATCCAACACATTTTGATTATAAATTTGGAAACGATTTACTAACTATTGTTAGCGAAGTGAAGGACTTGGGAGTTACTTTCGACTTTAGGATGAAATTTTCATCTCACATAGATCTTATGATTTCTAAAGCTAATTCTATATTAGGCTTTTTAAGAAGAAATTCAACTGAATTGAAGGATGTCTACACCTTAAAGACTCTTTTTATGTCCTTTGTCCTTTGTGTTGCCCATTCTTGAATACAATTGTGTTATTTGGTTTCCTTTCTATCATGATGCAGTCCAAAGAATTGAAAAAAATTCAAAAAAAGATTTACATGCTTTGCATTGAGGAATCTGGGATGGTCTGACGGTATGCCTGATTATTATGCTAGATGCGCGCTACTTGATTTAAAAACTTTAAACTACCGAAGGCAAAGTCAGTGCATTTTTGTATCAAAGATATAATAGATAACACTATCAAATGTGAGGAGCTTTTGTCTTTAATTTCTTGGTATGTGCCTGAAAGAGTGCTGCGAAGTAGAAATATTCTTTTTATGTTCCATCGCATAGAACAAATTATGGACTTAATGAGCCAATGACTCGTTCACTTAATCTTTGTAATTCAAAATGTAATGAAGTTGATTTTCAATTCCAAAAACTAAGTATAAACTAAATGTATATCTAATTTTAAATAATAAACATTAAGTTATTAGATACTAATTAATTATATTTTCTTGTAATCAATAGACTTAAGATCATTTGATGAAATAAATAAATAAATATAAAAAAGGCAACAGATACTCATTAGTTCAAACAAATTTGTTTGACTTCGCTTATGAGTATTTTTACTCATGAATAAAAGGAATTACGAGTTTTTTTTTCAAATTCATTTTTATTTTCAATTTTCTTAAAACTATCTTAAAGCTAGACAAAAATTCATAAGAACTAGCCTACTTATCAATATCTTAATACTAACTTACTGACCCCAATCGGACGCTCTAAGTTAAACTATAATAACTTAATGATAATGCCTTTCGGCCTAAGAACTATCTTAATACTAAATCCAGGTCGGTTTTATTTTTTACCGAGAAGAATTTACAAAAACTCGGTATCTCTGTATTTAAAACTACATAAAACTAAATTAAAGCTAATTAAAACTAATTAAAACTACTTAAAGCTACTTAAAACTATTTACAACTAATTATAAACTGATTACAACCTACTTATGAGCTACTTACAGACTACTTACAAAGTAGAACAGCCACAGCAAGCATTTCTCGGTTTTATAATTTTTTTGTATTTTTGTGGATTTTATAATTTGTTTGTGTTTGTGTTTTTTTTTTTTTTTTTTTTTTTTTTTTTTTTTGTGCCACCCTGACTGTCCCTACTTAAAACTAACTACCTAAGCCTATGCAAGTCGGCCATACAAAAGAAAATAGCAAGGTCAACTATTAAATATCTGAAGGACCTTCATCTTCGTTTTTCAACCACCAGAACTGGTTCTCCTGCTTTACCCTATCTCTTCAGTCCCGTTCGGACACAGTCCTACTGAACCGAAGGTGCTCAGCTCCGTCTTGTGCGAGGACGTCTCGACTGTACAGGAGCCGCCGATCTATCCTGGATCAACCCTCGACTGTCTAGGTGGAGGAATGCATCGGGCGGAGTAAAGTCCCTTAAACGCACACTCTCGTAATATTCGTTGTTGGGGTAATAAGCCCCGAAAATTAAGCTGTTAGACGAGGACATCGCTCTTGCAATGTGACATCGAATAAGCTTCAGCAAGAAATTATCTATCCTGTTTATGTTGGCACCATTGTATAGAGCCAGGTTGGAATTGTAGTGTTTGTACTCCGACTCAGGTGTTCTGTGCAATCCAAGGCAGCGTCGAAGACACTGCCTCTCAAACACCCGAATCTTTTCCATTTGAGATGGGGCAACGTTGAACCAAACCGGGCATCCATAGGCAATCATCGGCTGGATAAGGGCCATGTAGCAAATCACCTTCACCCTGCTATCAAGCCGGCTGCTATAAAACAACCGTTTCGTCAGGGCAAAGGCTCTCTTAGCCCTGGCCAGAGCAGCATTTATATTTCTGTCGAAATACAAATACTGATCCATCCAAGGTACTTTACTACACTTTTACTCGCCAGTGGATGTCCATTTGGCCCTACGATCACCAGCTTGCGCCAATTCTTTCTCGTATCCCTTGTGGCTCTAAGCAACGGAGTCCTAAACAAGATAGTTTCTGATTTCTGAAAGTTGATTTTCAACTTGCAGTCATCGCAATATTGCTAAATCTTCTCGAAGTCACGCTGCAAAAGAATCCTGATGACCTCGACTTTCGGAGCTGTTCTGTACGCAATTAGATCGTCGGCATACGCAATTGCCTGAGTTAGACTACTTATCAGATCGCTGGTGTAAATGCTGAATAGAATCGGCGAGTTGACCTGCTGAAGACCATTTTTAATATTAAAGGTTGTGGCAGAAGTTACATTGCCACTTTTGACAACAAACTTTCTGCTCAATGGATATATCATAAAGCATATATAATAGTGGTTTACTAATGCCAAGTCTGGTCAGCTTTAGATAGAGACCCTCTTACCATACGGTGTCGAAGGCCTTCTCCAAATCAACCAGACAGGCACCCGTACACTGCTTCTTAGATTTGTTCCATTGGACACCAGAAACGACTTTCGACGTGGCATGAATGGTGTCATGTCCCGCCTTAAAACCGAACTGATTGTCCGGTATGATATTATTGTCCTCTGCCCACTTAGACAGAGCTCTATTGATAACTTTTTCGAATACCTTGCTGATACTCGGAAGAAGACTTATCGACCGGAGATTCACCGGATTGGAGTTGTCCTTTCCCTTTTTCGGGAGAGGATGCACCACAGCTGTCTTCGACCGCACTGGATAATATGCATTATTCAGAGCGTTGTTAAATAGAGTGGTATACATGTCTACTGCTTCTTGAGGTAAATGTCGAAGTACAACGTTGGATATGCCATCGACTCCTGCTGACTTCTTCTTCTTTAATGAATCGAAGATGAGCTGGAGCTCCACCTTCGTAATTAACGGGGAACTGGGCCCATTTCGCTCGGCGATTATGGTGTTTGCCAAATGATCTTCATTGAACCCGGTAAAACCAAGGTTCTCTGATCGCCATTGCGTGATGTCATTCCGAAGGTAGAAATGATGGAGCAAGGCTCTGTTTTCCAGCTCCTGATTCGGGCGAATGCACGCATTCACCTTGTACACTTGCTGGAAAGCAGCCCCCACAGCCTCCACTTTCTCCTGCGGATCTTCGACAGTAAAGAGGTCATCGTCCAAGACGGCGTCCTCTGGATTAATTCCTGCTGTCAGAAGTAAGTCTCCGTTGTCTGTCGTTCTCTGAAGCTCAAGACACGGAAGATCGTTCTGATCATTCCTTCTGAATATCTTGTTAATTTGGGGAAACATGCTCGGGTCACTAGAGTTAACGCCCCGAATTTTGTTATCCCAATACAAATTAATGGACAACCAATAGTTTTCCTTTATAAGTTGGTTGATGTTCTTAATTGACGAATTCAGTGTCCCAATCTCCAGATTGTGAGGTCAGCAGTCCGCTTTTTTGTCTGTGTAGTGCGTCAATGCTCGCGTTCCGGTACATGTCGGTTGCGTCCCGTTGCTTGTATTTCGTTATTGTTCTGTTCATTGTTCGTTTGGTTGTCTCGTCCATTTGTTGTAAGTATTGGTCTATTTCGTTATTTGTCAAATTCCTGTCATTTGGTAGGGATATGTTGTTCGAACTGATTTCGCTCGATAAGGCGTTGGTAAAGCGTGGCCAGCGCACCTAACTGTAATTGTAAGTATGCACAGGTACATACTCATCCAACTCCACGAGCTCGTTCGGAAGCTGTATTACGGCGGCGAGTTCGCAGTTATCACTGTCGTACTCGATCATTCGTAAACAGTTTCGTGGTCTTTGACCCACAGTGTAAGTAATTGTCAGTCTTGCGTCTAATAGCAAAAAATCCAGATAGGCACCGCTTCTTGGAAACGATGGCCGATCTTTAGCCAGCAGTTCTATACGATATTCAGCGTTATACTGACTCATCCAATTAAAAAGATAAATACCTCTCGGATTCTGTACTTGATTTCCCCAATCTAAGTGTTTGGCATTCAAATCACCGGCCATGAGAAAGTAATTTTCGTCCAAGCTCAAGTGTAGACCTTCGAAAAGTCTTTCAAGCTCTGTCAAAAAATCAGTTGATTGAGGTGATTCCGGTGCATAAGCCGCGATCACATACATTCGCTTCCCCTGTTGGAGAGGAATGCATACGACACACGCCTCTAACAGCCGAAATCTACGTAGATCAGTATTATATATAACCTTATGATTTATGCCTTTTCGTATGAAGATTGCGACGCCCCCCCCCCCCCTTGAGTGGAGTTGGGTCGATCTCTTCTAACGATATTGTAATTGTTGTTAGTCAATTTATGTTTCTGGTTCGGCTTAGTTTCGCTGGCCATAAATACATCTGGACTTTGTTCTTTCAACAATTGGAAAAGATTAGCTCTACGTTCGGTCCTAATCAGTGAATTTACATTCACAGCAAGGATCCTAAGAGGCCTCTCCGACAGCGCGCCTTTAACCTCTAATTTGCGTTAGGCTAGGCAAAACAGAGTAGAGATAGTCTACCCTAGTCGGCTGCTCCTTTATCTGATTATGAAGCCCTGTCAGCTGGCCTTGAATTGCCAGCAACATGCTTCTAATTTCGGCCTGAGCGTCCGGAGCTTTTGGCACGAGGACCGGTTGAGCTACCTTAGCTGCAGGCTGTACCGTTTTTCCCTTTCCTAGGCGTAGGAAATTTGGGGATTGACGGGCGTTGTTGTAGGAGCGTTGATGGGCGTATCTCTACCGCCGTCTGCTTAGCCGCTTTGTTAATTCGAATTTGCTGAAAAGCTGAGCAACCCCGATAATTAGCAGGGTGCCCTTCCTTTCCGCAAAGTGCACATTTAAGCTGGGTCATGTCTTCGACCCGTTCCCCGCCGAGTTTACACTCTCCCTTTATGTGGTCCTGAGTTGGAGGTGGAATGATTGAGTACAACCGATCATAAACAAAAATTGAACTTTGTTCAAACTGATTTGAACACGTTCATTCTAATCTCTGGTACCTACATTACAAACTAAATTTAAGGATTAATTCAAGTACAAGATACATACAATTTTCCAGTTAATGCTATGGAAATTTGTTTCAATTGATTTTATGATATTTAAAGGAAATGTTTTTTCTTATAATGCGTTTATATAATGAAAGAAGTTTTCTTTCTTATACACTATTTCTTAAAATGCGTTTATGTATTAAAAAAGTTTCTTTTCTTGTATACTATTTCTTATAAAGGAAAACACGGAAGAAAGGATTTCTAAGAATTTTTTGACTTTCTTATATCCGTCATCTACTGTACCCACCTACCTATACATATGTACATATACAAGGTGGCGCAAAATTAATCATCCTATCAGAGGATGCCACAATTTCTCCAAATGACGTCGTACGTCAATCATATTTTAAATTTGCAAAATAGATATCTGTAGAATATTTTTGGAAAAACAATGAACCGCTATACTCCCCAAGAGCGTGGAATAATTGCATCTATTTTTTTTACTCAAAATCAGTCAGTAGTAATTTCCCGATTTAGTGATTTGGCACGCGCATGACCAGCAAGATCGTCTGATTTAAACACCCTAGACATTCTCCTTTGGGTCTGCTTCAAGTCACGGGTCTTTTTCAACAAGCCTCAGACAATCGCAGCCCTAAAGGAAAGGAGAATATTCGACATGAATGCCAACTTTAATTACCGGAAGTCTTGAAAAAAGTCTTGCAAAATGCGATACAACGGGCACAAATGTGTATCAACACTGGCGGCAGCCACTTGTCAGATATGATATAGTGGTATATACCATAACAAATTCTTAAGGTTAAAAAATTAACCAAAATTATTTTTTTTTTTATTTAGGTAAAAACGGGTTGGGTACAGCTCATCACATTCCAATTCATCACGACGCAACTCATAACAACGCAGGTCATCACAATCGCAACTCATCACATTCCCAACTCATCATGACCCAAGTCATCATAACTCAACTCATCACAGGACAATTCATCCCAGTCATGAAGATTCATTTTCAGAATTAATTTTTTTGGAATCGAATATGGTTGGTTAAGTTTGTGCAAAATGAATGGAGTATATTAATTCAGTGGGATGGAACCAATTTTTTTTTTGTGTTATGAGAGGGTAGGTATAATGAAATAAAAAAAGAAAGGAATAAATCATTTCAACATTGCTGTTGCGATGGGAGTGAAGAGTGAAGACGAAGTCAAATTAGTTTTGTGTATCTAGCATTTGAATGTGAAGATATATTTGTGTTGCTTAGGTAGCAGGTGGGTCGGTAAATTCAATGGCAGGAATCGAATATAATAGTATAGATATAAAGATAATGCATATATGAATAAAAGAAACATATAACTTGTTGCCTACATTTTCTTTAATTGAAGCCATTAACTTCAATTCTATTCGTCAATTCATCAAATATAATGACTTAAAATGAAGAGGTATAGATATAATAATGTAAGGCTATTATAGTTAGGTATACTAGCAGAATGATAGGTTGGTATTGTCGCAAGACTTTGATCATTCTATGATTGCCGACAAAAAAAACTAAAAAAATTATTTTTCTTTGGTGGTAGGTCCAATGGCATGGAAAATAGGTAGGAACCTAGTGTCGGGCCGACTAGATTCTGGAGTTGGGTCTGGAACTGGGACAAATGAATTTTCTTTTTTAATAACTTTCATCGTTTTTTTTAGGTGGTGGGTCTGATGTACTAAGGTTTGACGGAGGAGTTTTTGAAGTGCGTCTGGAACTAACAAAGAAACACCTTTTTTAAATATCAAGGTAGGTAGGTGCCTCACTTAATGGATTTTTCTTTGTGGTAGGTCTGGTGTTTGGCATTCAAATCACCGGCCATGAGAAAGTAATTTTCGTCCAAGCTCAAGTGTAGACCTTCGAAAAGTCTTTCAAGCTCTGTCAAAAAATCAGTTGATTGAGGTGATTCCGGTGCATAAGCCGCGATCACATACATTCGCTTCCCCTGTTGGAGAGGAATGCATACGACACACGCCTCTAACAGCCGAAATCTACGTAGATCAGTATTATATATAACCTTATGATTTATGCCTTTTCGTATGAAGATTGCGACGCCCCCCCCCCCCCTTGAGTGGAGTTGGGTCGATCTCTTCTAACGATATTGTAATTGTTGTTAGTCAATTTATGTTTCTGGTTCGGCTTAGTTTCGCTGGCCATAAATACATCTGGACTTTGTTCTTTCAACAATTGGAAAAGATTAGCTCTACGTTCGGTCCTAATCAGTGAATTTACATTCACAGCAAGGATCCTAAGAGGCCTCTCCGACAGCGCGCCTTTAACCTCTAATTTGCGTTAGGCTAGGCAAAACAGAGTAGAGATAGTCTACCCTAGTCGGCTGCTCCTTTATCTGATTATGAAGCCCTGTCAGCTGGCCTTGAATTGCCAGCAACATGCTTCTAATTTCGGCCTGAGCGTCCGGAGCTTTTGGCACGAGGACCGGTTGAGCTACCTTAGCTGCAGGCTGTACCGTTTTTCCCTTTCCTAGGCGTAGGAAATTTGGGGATTGACGGGCGTTGTTGTAGGAGCGTTGATGGGCGTATCTCTACCGCCGTCTGCTTAGCCGCTTTGTTAATTCGAATTTGCTGAAAAGCTGAGCAACCCCGATAATTAGCAGGGTGCCCTTCCTTTCCGCAAAGTGCACATTTAAGCTGGGTCATGTCTTCGACCCGTTCCACGCCGAGTTTACACTCTCCCTTTATGTGGTCCTGAGTTGGAGGTGGAATGATTGAGTACAACCGATCATAAACAAAAATTGAACTTTGTTCAAACTGATTTGAACACGTTCATTCTAATCTCTGGTACCTACATTACAAACTAAATTTAAGGATTAATTCAAGTACAAGATACATACAATTTTCCAGTTAATGCTATGGAAATTTGTTTCAATTGATTTTATGATATTTAAAGGAAATGTTTTTTCTTATAATGCGTTTATATAATGAAAGAAGTTTTCTTTCTTATACACTATTTCTTAAAATGCGTTTATGTATTAAAAAAGTTTCTTTTCTTGTATACTATTTCTTATAAAGGAAAACACGGAAGAAAGGATTTCTAAGAATTTTTTGACTTTCTTATATCCGTCATCTACTGTACCCACCTACCTATACATATGTACATATACAAGGTGGCGCAAAATTAATCATCCTATCAGAGGATGCCACAATTTCTCCAAATGACGTCGTACGTCAATCATATTTTAAATTAGCAAAATAGATATCTGTAGAATATTTTTGGAAAAACAATGAACCGCTATATTCCCCAAGAGCGTGGAATAATTGCATCTATTTTTTTTACTCAAAATCAGTCAGTAGTAATTTCCCGATTTAGTGATTTGGCACGCGCATGACCAGCAAGATCGTCTGAATTAAACACCCTAGACATTCTCCTTTGGGTCTGCTTCAAGTCACGGGTCTTTTTCAACAAGCCTCAGACAATCGCAGCCCTAAAGGAAAGGAGAATATTCGACATGAATGCCAACTTTAATTACCGGAAGTCTTGAAAAAAGTCTTGCAAAATGCGATACAACGGGCACAAATGTGTATCAACACTGGCGGCAGCCACTTGTCAGATATGATATAGTGGTATATACCATAACAAATTCTTAAGGTTAAAAAATTAACCAAAATTATTTTTTTTTTTTATTTAGGTAAAAACGGGTTGGGTACAGCTCATCACATTCCAATTCATCACGACGCAACTCATAACAACGCAGGTCATCACAATCGCAACTCATCACATTCCCAACTCATCATGACCCAAGTCATCATAACTCAACTCATCACAGGACAATTCATCCCAGTCATGAAGATTCATTTTCAGAATTAATTTTTTTGGAATCGAATATGGTTGGTTAAGTTTGTGCAAAATGAATGGAGTATATTAATTCAGTGGGATGGAACCAATTTTTTTTTTGTGTTATGAGAGGGTAGGTATAATGAAATAAAAAAAGAAAGGAATAAATCATTTCAACATTGCTGTTGCGATGGGAGTGAAGAGTGAAGACGAAGTCAAATTAGTTTTGTGTATCTAGCATTTGAATGTGAAGATATATTTGTGTTGCTTAGGTAGCAGGTGGGTCGGTAAATTCAATGGCAGGAATCGAATATAATAGTATAGATATAAAGATAATGCATATATGAATAAAAGAAACATATAACTTGTTGCCTACATTTTCTTTAATTGAAGCCATTAACTTCAATTCTATTCGTCAATTCATCAAATATAATGACTTAAAATGAAGAGGTATAGATATAATAATGTAAGGCTATTATAGTTAGGTATACTAGCAGAATGATAGGTTGGTATTGTCGCAAGACTTTGATCATTCTATGATTGCCGACAAAAAAAACTAAAAAAATTGTTTTTCTTTGGTGGTAGGTCCAATGGCATGGAAAATAGGTAGGAACCTAGTGTCGGGCCGACTAGATTCTGGAGTTGGGTCTGGAACTGGGACAAATGAATTTTCTTTTTTAATAACTTTCATCGTTTTTTTTAGGTGGTGGGTCTGATGTACTAAGGTTTGACGGAGGAGTTTTTGAAGTGCGTCTGGAACTAACAAAGAAACACCTTTTTTAAATATCAAGGTAGGTAGGTGCCTCACTTAATGGATTTTTCTTTGTGGTAGGTCTGGTTTGGAACCGGACCAAGAAACATCTTTTTTTTATTTTCGCTGGTACCTATCTATACCTAACGTCTGACCGCGGAGTTTCTGAACTCTTAGGGTGGCTCTGGAATTGGGATAAGGGTTTTTTTTTGTTTTAATCACTTTCATTTCTTTTCTAGCAAATGTCTTAATGAGAGTTTCTTAGGACCTACATTTTAAAGATCCATGCATTATTTCTTCAGTTATTGATTAATAAATGTTGCCCTGCCGATCATTTTTTAAATTATCATTATCATTTTATTAGCAAGAAATCAATTTAAAAACTTATAGCACCCTTTTTGTTGAATTGATGATAAAACATTGTGTAATGAAATTTAAGAAAAGAAAAAAAGCAATAATTATGCGTTTTTAGTTTTTGAAAACTGTAAAATTTTTCATCAATTTTTGAATTTAGAATGAAATAAATTGAACTGAAGGGGGCTTTTCTTACCCCTTTACTATGAAAATGTTTGCCCCTCTTCAATGAATTTCTTACACAATGTAGCCTGTTGTGTCAGAATTCTTTAAAGAACTTTGAAGAACCTTGAAGATCAGACCAGTAGAATGGGAGCTATAATTTCTTAAAAACAATTTTTAAAATTTTAATTAAAATTATATGGTATAATATTGATGTAGATAACGGGATCATTCAAGCTGGTGACGCTTGTATAAGTCGTAGCATAATAGTTGAGATACCAAAATAACGGTAATTAAATTTACTATCAGAAAAAAGACTAACAAAAAAAAGTTATAGATGCATGGAGTAAAAACCTATGAAACTATCTCTATAACCACGAAAAAGCCGCTAATCATATTGTGCATTTTCAAAAACTCCCAGCTCTCAAAATACGATGGTATTCAAAAAAATTTAAATTTAAACTTTTTTGAACAATCCCCTGATTAATGGTGAATTATTTTTGAAACATCGATTTTCTCATTTTTGAGTTTAAAACAACAATAAGTTTAGAACAATAATTTTGAATTTTTTTTAAATATAACTGCCATTCTTAAAAATTGAAAATCTATATATTTTATGAGAAGAAATTTCTCTGAGCCTCTCCGTCTAGAAAATAGAAATCAGACTTTACCCCACATTTACCCATTATAAGGTACCTAGGTATGCCTATTTTTCGAAATCTAGCAAAGAAATTTCAAGTCAATCACAAAAACAAAACCTACCCTGAATGATGCGGCTTATAGGTAAACTCTGTTCAAATGCATTTCATGCATGGGAGAACAAAATCAAAAGTGTTTTGATTTTTCTCCAATCAGATAAACGAATTTTACTAATGCACTCTCCCATACATTTGAGCAGTGTAAAATGCCGCTAAAAAAGATACCTTTATTTAAACCTTTGCCTTTTTTCTCATTGGCATACCTACCTACATCTGTGCACAAAAATGCTCGGATCTTTGCTAAGTTCCAACGCAAGTGGCTCACCTAGGTACCTAACCTATCTCTTTTTGCCGCCTTATTCAATTTGTTTTTTCTTCTCCTTCTTCAAAAAATATTTACTAAATAAAACAACAAATAACCTTGAATTCTTCCTGCATAAAACCATATAATACAAATGCAAACAGAAATTTACAATGGAAAAAAATAAGAACATTCCAAAACACTCCTCCTCTTATGCCTCTTTTAAAGTTTCGCTCACCGCTCTCGACACAAAATTATTTTGGTTGGGACGAAGAATGTTGTGTCGGATCAAAAACAACAAAAAGGTACTTGTACTAAAAGGTATTAATTTCACAAAAAATTTTGGTAGCCATATGTTCTTTAAGAGCCTCCCAAACAGGTTCGCTGAGAAACAAAATGGCGCGTCATAAAGAATTTTGAGAGAGAAAATGTTCGAACGCATATAGGTTAAATATTAATCATGGTATCTCTCTTCCGAAATGAATTATAACCGAATTTAAGTGTGTTATAAGAAAACAACGAACTAAAAACGTATTTATCTAATATCATTATTATAAAGATTTACATATAGCTTTGTAGAGAAGTTGTTGTCTATTACTCTGTTGGAATGACAAAGACCTATTAAGTTTTTGAAAGAGAATGACTATATTTCTCTGCGCATGAAGCTTAAACCTATAGTTATTATTAATGTATCATTATATAAGTTAGGTATGCCTACCAACAAACCTAAAAATATTTCTAAATACCACCTATACTTACGTAAACTATCTCGTACCTAAGCCAACTTATTTTTTAGTATTCGCTTTGAATGCTCATACCTAGAATACAATCACAGTACACATATTATTTATGGACTATGGAATACCATTGGCTTTTACATTTAATTTAAGCAACGAATAAGCAATAGAGGCATACATTTTATGCATAGGTATATGATTTTCATATTTTCGTCCGCTATCCAAGGGAAAAAAAATTAACATTTAATCAGCTACAAATTCAGGTGACAAAAAAGAAGTACCTAGGTACCTACCTTAGAAAATATAAGGATGGTGCTGGATGCAAAGAGAAAGGAGAAACATGTCGGCATTTTTATGCTTTCAATATCTCATTTCCTTTAAGGCTAGAAGGCTCCAATTTGTTGAATCATGAGAATAAGTAAGTACTTTGATAGATAAACCTCCCGAATTTTTGTAAGGGAAAAATAAGAATGGAGTGGCTGTTATCTATTCATAACAATACATATCGGCATTTTTTTCATGACTACAATTTTGTACTTCTCCCAAAACCTAGAAAGGTGCAAAGGGGTTTTTTGGTGAATAATATGTTAATTTAAAGCCCTTAAACTTTGCCAGTATATTATTATTTTTATTATTTTATTTCATCAAACAATGTTTTTATTCGAATTTGCTCCCGATCTAGGTACCTACCTATTGAATCTTCAAGGTCAACGCCTTAAAATAAAACTAACATGACAGGCCAACAAATAATTGAGGATGGTCAAAAACTTATAAACATAATTTCGATGATGAAAAATTTTACGGCATTCTAAATTCAAAAGTTGATGAAAAATTTTTCAATTTTGAAAAACTAAAAACGCACATGTGTTGCAATGTTTTATTGTCAAGCCTATAGGTACCTAATAGAGGTGCTAGAATTTTTTAAATGATTTCTTGTAAATAAAATAAATTTTAATTACAAACCATTCTGCTATGGATCTTTAAAATGATGGTCTTTAAATACTGTCATTAAGACAAACGTTGGATTTATGAAAAAATATCAAATTTTACATGGGAATTCTGAAAAAATGTTAAAACTATTAGAACTAATGTTTTTTTGATTCTACGCTCTTTAAAACAATGATAATTAATGAACTTTTTTTCGATTTAGAATCAAAAAACTTTTATTTAAATGTTTTATAGGTGTTTAGCTGGTAGACCATAAATGGCTTATAACCACATTTGTAATTTTTTGAATATTCAAAAAAGAGGTGTAAAGATTATAATGAAGGTACCTATACCAACAGAATTTTTTTGCATGCAAAAAAATATATGTAATATTTATAGCTCCAATTTTAGAGTTTGTGAAGTTAGAGCTATGAAATTTACTACATACAAGTATTTCTCAAACAATGCAGCTTCGAATATGTAAAAATTGATCGATTTAAGCGCCACCTATGAATTAAAAATGTTTTTAGCTCTAACTTCAGAGTCTGTAAAGCTAGATGTATGAAATTTCGTACACATATTTATCAAGAAATAGAGCCTTTAAGATTCTAAACTCTAAATATTTTCTTTTAACTTATTATAAATTTCACACAGACAATGGCAATATATAATACCTATGTTTGGCATAGTGACCCTATTTTTCAATTTGATGACAGGAATAGTTAGATCATCATATTTACAGTAACAATTATCATCTTTATTGATTGATTGATTTAGTTTTCAATATGAAAGTTAAGAAAACTTTAATTTTTCCCACATATTTCATATAAAATCCTTCCTTAAAAAATAGTTCTATTGTTTATTAATATTATTTATTTAATGCACTGAATCTTTTGCAACAACAAAGTAGCTACATTTGTACCATACTGAACACAAAAAGTAATTTTTTGACTTATTTCCAGCCCAAAACAAGTTTAAGAACTCTCCTAACGTACCTAAATTCTTAAGTTTTTGGCCAATTAAAAACGAAAAAACATTTTTCTCCCATTTGGGCATTGAAATTACCTACATTTTTGACTTACTACATATTTCATTAAAAAAAGGCTTTGCAGTTCTCCTAGTGTATGTTTAGGTTTTGTAGATTATACATAGAGTCATACATATCGATCCCTTCCCGTGAGAATGAACGAGTATTAAGCGACATTTCAAAATCTTAAACTAAAATTTGAAAAAAAAAATCTTTTTTTTCCAGTTTGTTTTTGGGTATTTTGTTGATGTTGAAATCCCATTTCAAATCTTTTTATTCCTTTTAATACCTCCACAAAAAATAATTGAACAAGAAATTTTTTCGATGCCATTTACTAGGTACATTCTAACAAGAAGGTATCGATAAGTATTTCAAAACGTTTGCTTGATTAGCATCAAAAAAAAATTTGGAACTCTCCAAGACATTTTTTTTATTTTTGACTAATATTCAGCGAAGAAAATGTTTTTTTTACACCGCTCACCCTAACCAACAACCTACGTCACTATGCGCAACCATAACTTACATACCTGCAAATTCCTACCTACAATAGATATCAAATATTTTACTATACCTACCTATTTATAATGTTTTGGCTGCAGAAGCCGAGTTACAGGAATTTCTTTTCTTATCCAACTAACTACTAACTAAACCAACCAACAACATCAAATGTTGACGTGCCTAGCCTGCGTACCTAGTTGCCATATACGAATCCAACCACAGCAAGGTGCCTATTATCTTAGTAGGTATGTAAAAGAAAAAAGATTTATAAGCTAAACCCATCACCCACCCCACGATGCACAACCAACCTTCCTCAACACCCACCAACTTTTAATCAACGCCCCAACATCAATTATTTTAAATACCTATCAAACGACATCGTAAAATATATTATATAGTATTATATACATATTTTATACATAGGTAACAAAAAGGGAGGTTACTATCAATACATCCCTATTCCATTCGCCATCAGACCCACTAAAGGTAACAAAAAAAAATCTATGAAAACCATACACTACGCCATCGGGCACACCAGCAAAAAATCTTTGAAAAAGTTATAAAAAAAAGCCAATTGCTTATCCCAGCTCCAGATCCACCTCAACAACCCCATTAGTCAACCTACCACCAACAAAATTTATCAAAGTGTAAGGTAGGTAGGTAAGTACCTACCTTTTTTAAAAACAAAATTGTTCCTTTGTCACAGTTCCAGACCCACCTCCAGAAGGTGTCCAGAATATCCTCAGTCAGACACTACCTAGGTACTCCATCAAACCCAAAACAATATATTTGAACATTTTAGTTAAAATAACTATTAGTTCCTTTTTCCGTAATAAAAAGAAGTTTAAAATTTTGCGCCCATATCCTTCTGCTAGTACCTACATACATACCTATGTAAGTATATAATATTTTCTTCATTTTTAAGTCATTAGAAATATTTGAAGCCGATTATACGAGGCTGTTTAAAATCTTTTTTCCCACTCCACTACTCAACTAAACCAAGCAATACCTATAATCATTGACGACCTGTCTAGCCTACGTAGGTGCGTAGAGTCAAGGGCTGCGAACAGCGCGCTTAACCACAGCAAAGTACTATCTAAGTACATAGATACATAATTTTAAAGAAAAACAAAAAACAAATTTAAACTGAACCAACCACGATGCAGAACTAACCCAAATCAACACCCACCCCACTATCGCCTCAGCGCATGAACCGCACAGCATCAACGGCAACCGCTTTAAATAGATACCTATAGATCTACTGACATCCTTCAATATCCTAAAGTAAACATTAAGATATTACAAAATAACTTTTTCAACCTTGCTAATTAAATATTTGTATCGGTCTATAACAATAACTTTACTTAACACAATGTCACAAAACGTATGTAAGTAGGTAACATACGTTTTGTGACATTTCATTTAAAAATTTACAGATTTCACTCCTTGAGTAACGATGGGGACATTGAAAATGACTTATTTGTGCTAGATAAATCATTAATCATATTAATTTTTCTTTTACTTTGAATGTTATCTTTCCCGATTTCCAAACACACCAATGTATACAACCCTGCACATCAATTTTAATCATCATTTTTACTAAGACTAATCTTAAAATTATATTGAACTAAAAAAAAACTGTTAGCCAAATTTAATTTATATACTTTCACGCGCATCTCTATTTTTACTTGCACATAGTTAAACAAAATAGATTATTTTTCTGCAGCTTTAAAAACACTTACTGAATTTGAACTCATTTCATCATTTCGTATTTTTAACATTCTAGAGCTGTTGTTGGTTGTCTCAACAAAAATTTTATCATTTGAACTTTTCATTTTCATTACAAATAACTACAACATTCAATGTTGGTAGTTGTTATGTCTCAACAAAATATTATTTGTCTTATTCCCCTTTGTGTCTGTATTTATTTTTCCTAAATCCTTTAACGTTTGTGGTAGGCAAAGCTAACTTAAATTTAATTTTCCTCTAAATACATGCCTACGAACAAACATTAAATGCTACAACATATTATTTAACTTATTACCTTTGTGGGTCTTTAATTTTGTTTCATTTCAAAAATACAAGAAAGAACCTTCTTTTAAACAGAGAGGCTGTACACTTCCCACCTTTTATCATTACACTGACCTTTATTTTTCCCGCTTGTCTTCAAACTTTATATTTTCATTTTCTTTGTGTGGTAACTTTATTTTTGTTTTTGATTTAGCTTTGTGGTAACACCAACCAAAAATTCAATATTTCTGCTCATATTACTTTTTTCTTGTATTTGAATCTTTTTTTAGTAACTCGTATAACGTGTGTTGTAGGAAACGCTAGCAAATAAATTGATTTTCCCCCAAATATAAGCCTACAAACAAATATTCAATGCTGGTGAGTGTAATGTTTCCGCAAAATTCAATTTTTCACCATTTTGTTTTTTTTTTTTTTATTTTTGGGCTTCTTGCGAGTCTATTCCGAAAAATTCGAAAGGACAAAAGTCGGTAAGAAATACTTGATGGACTTGAAATTTCTATCAAATAGGAAAATATAGGAATACATGATAATCATATATAAAAGTATTTACCAATTTAAATTCACAATAACGATAAATCGACTTTTAGTCTATTCAACAAGTCTATTTTGAAAAACTATCCCAATAAAGGCATTTCTTCATTTTCAAAAATAGAAAACACATTTTCAGTCGTATTTACAAATTTTTTCCCACCTTAGGCAGCCGTCCAACTCCAAAAAGTTATTAGTAAACTTTGTTTACTGTTGTCTAAGATTTGTCTTAATTGACGTTTTATTGTATTATTATAAGGCATATTTTCAACAATTAAGGACTTCTGAAAAACTTTCTAATTAATCAACCGCATATACAATCTAATAAATAAGGCTATTTATGTTTTAGAGTTCAGATTTTGTTGACCTATATTTTTATTTCCGATTGTTTTCATATTTCATATTTTAATTTTCTTAGTTAATCTTTCTTATCATAGCTAAATAAAACTCAAAAGTAAAAAATTTATATAACAAAAAATATTCCAACGAATATCACAAGCATCCTATCTAACTTACTAAATTACCTACCTACTAACCAAACATATCCCGTAAGCATCTAACCCTACTACCTACGAAGTAACAAAACACAAACGCAAATTGCATTTAATTTAACTAGTTAGGTACTAGCTGAAAAAAAAATTCCGAGTAGCAGAACAAACCTTCCCTCACATCGGAGCCTCTATACGACTGAACAAAACAAACAGTGAACAAGCAACACAAGAACATTGAACGAGTGAACATGAATACTGAACTTGAATGAAAAGTAATTTTCTTCAGTAATTCACTGACAGAGAGACAAACAATGAAACAAATCAAAAAACATAATGAACAGAGAGAGAGAGAGAGACATTTTGAATGAAATAGTCACTAAGTTTGGAAAACAAAAGTTCCGAACGGCTAAGTCATGCGTGAGTAAGTTCTGAAAAGACTGAGTTTTGAAAAGTCTGAGTTCTGAAAAGTCTAAGTTCTAAAAAGAATAAGTTCTGAAAAAGCAAGGTTCTGAAAAGTCAAAGTTCTAAAAAGAAATAGTTCTGTGTGGAAATAGTTCTGCTGCGTCTAAGTTACGAAAACTAAAATTATTTGAGTTTTGAGTTGGCAATAATAGGAGGAATAATATGGAATAAGAGTAGTATAAGCAAGGAAGATAATAGTTTTTGATTGGTCAAACCAAAATAAATATAGGAAGGGTGGGGGATATATCCAATTTGTCAATGGGGTCGCGGTCGCAGGTAGTTCGCCATACTCCATCAGTCGTAAAAACGGATTGATGAAGTAGGGTTTGTGCACCGGCGCGGCGGTAATTATAATTTATTGGAAGATGTAAATGTTGCGTGTAGTTGTTTATTTTTTGTTACTCATAGATTTTTTTGTTGATGTTTATGATGGATTTGGGTCTTGCAGAGGAGGTTCTGAAGGTGGGTCTGGAACCAGGACAAAGGATCAATTTTTTTTTATATTACTTTTTCATAGATTTGGTTGTTTGCCTGTTTGATGGAGTTGGCTCTGAGGAAGCAGGTTCTGGAGGTGGGTCTGGAACCGGGACAAAGAATCAATTTTTTTTATATTACTTTTTCATAGATTTGGTTGTTGGCTTGTATGATTGATTTGGCTCTGACCGAGAAGGTTCTGGAGGTGGGTCTGGAACCGGGACAAAGGATCAGTTTTTTTTTATATTACTTTTTCATAGATTTTGTTGGTGGTCTGTATGATGGAGTTGGCTCTGACCGAGCAGGTTCTGGTGGTGGGTCTGGAACCGGGACAAAGGATCAATTTTTTTTATATTACTTTTTCATAGATTTGGTTGTTGGCCTGTATGATGGAGTTGGCTCTGAGGAAGCAGGTTCTGGAGGTGGGTCTGGAACCGGGACAAAGGATCAATTTTTTTATATTACTTTTTCATAGATTTGGTTGTTGGCCTGTATGATGGAGTTGGCTCTGAGGAAGCAGGTTCTGGGGGTGGGTCTGGAACCGGGACAAAGGATCAATTTTTTTTTATATTACTTTTTCATAGATTTGGTTGTTGGCCTGTATGATGGAGTTGGCTCTGACCGAGCAGGTTCTGGAGGTGGGTCTGGAACCGGGACAAAGGATCAATTTTTTTTTATATTACTTTTTAATAGATTTGGTTGTTGGCCTGTATGATGGAGTTGGCTCTGGGGAAGCAGGTTCTGGAGGTGGGTCTGGAACCGGGACAAAGGATCAATTTTTTTTTATATTACTTTTTCATAGATTTGGTTGTTGATCTGTATGATGGAGTTGGCTCTGAGGAAGCAGGTTCTGGAGGTGGGTCTGGAACCGGGACAAAGGATCAGTTTTTTTTATATTACTTTTTCATAGATTTTGTTGGTGGTTTGTATGATGAAGTTGGCTGTGACCGAGCAGGTTCTGGAGGTGGGTCTGGACAGAGAAACATTTTTTTTGAAAAACCGTTTTAGATAGTTTTTTTGGTGTGGTTTGTCTTATGGAGTAGGCCTGACGGAGGATGTTTTGGAGGTGGGTATGGATCTTTGGACAGATTAAAATTTGTTTAATAACATATTCTGGAGGTGGTAGTAGAACCGGGACAAAGGAACAAATTTTTATATGTATCACTATCTTTCATATATTTCTTTGGTTATGGAAGTAAATACAATGTATCTTTTGATGGAGTTTGGTCTGTCGGAGTAGGTTCTGGTGGTGGGTCTGGAACCGGGACAAAAGATAGAAATGGATACAAATTGTCAAAGAATAATGTTAAGTAACTTGCTAAACGGAATGCAGACAGACCTGCAACTAGAGTTGAAGCGGGAATAGTTATCAAAATGTTGTTACACACATAGGCGTAGGAAGGGGGTGGGGGCAGAGGTGGGCACCGCCTGTAGAGATTTGATTATATTATTCTGTATCATAACTTTCTGTTATTACTGTAGTACTAAGTATGTACTAAATATTATCAATATGTTATCTGACATAACATAGTCAGTTGTAATAAAGAGATCAACCTGAGCACACGTCTTTGCTTTACTATATACATATTAACAAGCTAATAATACATGGCGCAGTCGAAGTGAACCTCGTAAATGGGTATTAAAAAACCGGTTCATAATCATCCCGTACTGAACAGAAAACCGCGTGGCAGGCCACCGAGACAAAGAATAATCTATTGCAATACTAACATGGATTTCATCCGAAAGGTCGATGAATTAAAGCTAGAGGGAAATATAGCTGAAAATTGGCGAGTTTTTTGGCAAAATTTTGCAGTATTTGCCACAGCGATTGAGCTAGACAAAAAAGATGAAACTGTTCAAGTGGCGATTTTCCTGAATTCATTGGGACCAGACGCAATCGAGGTCTACAATTCGCTCGATATAACAGAGGACGACAAGAAAATTTATAGTAAAGTGGTCGAAGCATTTCAGACTTTTTGCAAACCAAAGTGCAATGAGGTCTACGAAAGTTTCATTTTCCAGAGCCGAAGCCAGGTTTCTGGAGAACCATTTGACCAATTTTTATTGGATCTAAAAAAAATGGTGAAAAAGTGTGGTTATGGAGCCCAAGAGAGTAGAATGCTGCGTGATCGACTTGTGCATGGGTTAATTGATCAGAAACTCCAAAAAAGGCTATTGGAGACAGACGGATTAACTGCGGAAAAGGCAATTGAAATGGCAAGGGCAGCGGAGGCGTCAACTGAACAAATGCGGAAAATAGAAGGGCAAGCTGGGACATCAAAAGCATCAATCGATACAGTGGGAAGGTTTCAAAACAGGGGAAGTAGTTTTAAGAATAATAATTATAGAAATTCAAATTTTGCAAATAATTTAGGTTATGAAAAAAACAATCTTAACAAAAATGTGACTTCTTGCAGGAATTGTGATATAAATGCTAACAAATATCAAAATTCTGAAATGTACAAAAGTGTGGCTTGCAATTTTTGTGGACAGGGTCATGTGAAGGGTAAATGCCCCGCCTACGGTAAAACTTGCTCCTCATGTAGAGGAAAACACCATTTTTCTTCGGTTTGCAAGAAGAGAGGTGTACATGAAATCATAACGGAAACTGGCGAAACAGGTGAACAAGAAAATAACTTTTTTATTGATGCTATATATTACAAACAAAATGAACGAGAAAAATTACAAATTTATAATATTTTTGAGAAAAATTCTGCATGGTTTGAAACTCTCCAAATTGAATCAAAAAACATTAAGTTTAAATTAGATACTGGTGCAGATGCAAATGTTATACCTAAACAATATATTGAACAGTTTAAGAACATAGAAGTGGTACAATGTAAAGAAAAACTAGAAGGGTATGGAGGTGCCGAAATTAAAACATCAGGATGTGTGGAACTTGAGTGTAAGGTGCATGATACAGTGGCTATTTTAAAATTTTTTGTGGTTGATGTAGGTAACGCTCCAATTTTAGGTCTAGGAAGCTGTGTGAAATTAGGATTAATTAAACGAATTAATAATGTAGACATAAGCGAAAAACATAAATTAGTAACAAATTATGCATGTTTATTTGAAGGGCTGGGATGTTTTTGTGAAGAATTTCACATTGAATTGAAGAGTAATATTACTCCCGTGGCTAGACCAGCTCGCAGAATTCCCATATCATTGGAAGCACCATTGAAAAATGAATTAAAATCATTATGTGACAGGGATATAATAGAGGTTGTCAATGAACCTGTGGAGTGGGTTTCCAACATCGTTATAGTTGAAAAACCTAACAAACAAATCCGAATTTGTTTGAACCCTCAAGCTATAAACGAGGCAGTTAAAGATCATATCTATGAGATTCCATCCTTCGAAAAAATTAAGTCGAAGTTGGCTAACAAAAAACTATTTTCGGTATTTGATATGAAAGATGGCTATTGGCAAGTCAAGTTGGATGACGAGTCGAAAAGGTTATGCACCTTTAGTACACCTTTTGGGTGCCATCGATTCAAACGATTACCATTCGGGTTGAAAATAGCAGCGGAAGTTTTTCAGAAAATGAATGAGAAAAATTTTGGTGATATAGCAGGTGTTATTATATATATTGACGATTTCCTAGTTGCAGCCGAAAGTGAATTGGAGCATGATGAAATAGTAGATAAATTGATGAAAAGGGCTATGGAAAAAGGAGTCAAGTTTAATAAGTCAAAAATTCAGTACAGACAGAATAGGGTAAATTTTTTGGGTCACATTATTTTTGAAAACGGTATAGCAATGGACAGGGCAAGAATGGAAGGTATAGACAAAATGGGAATGCCAAAAACGAAAAACGATTTGCAAAAATTGCTAGGGTTAATCAACTACGTAAGGGATTATATCCCTGAGCTAGCTGAAATCTCTAAGCCTCTTAGAGATTTGCTCTCTAAAGACGTTGTATTCCAGTGGTTGGGCTGCCACACAAAATGCTTAGAGAAAATTAAACAATGCATTATTAATGCCCCGGCATTAAGTCCATTCGATTGCAAGGAGAGCATCTCAATTCAAACTGATGCATCGCAATTTGGGCTAGGATGTTGTCTCATGCAAAAGGGTAGGCCAGTGTGTTTTGCCTCACGTAGTTTGTCGAATACAGAAGTCCATTACGCACAAATTGAGAAAGAATTTCTCGCGGTAGTATTCGCGTGCCATAAATTTCATTCATATATTTATGGATTTGATGTCGAAATAGTGACAGACCATAAGCCACTATTGGGTATTATGTCAAAAGATTATCATAAAATACCGTCAGCACGATTGCAAAGAATGAAATTAAGGCTTCAAAAATATAGGTTGAGTTTTAAGTATTTACCTGGAAAATTTTTGTATGTTGCAGATTTGCTATCTAGGAATTTCAGCAAAGAAAATGAAAAAGAAGAAATTGAAGGATTAAATGAAATGGTTCATTCCATTAATGAAAGCGAAAAGAAAAAACAGATTTTTCAAATGGAAACAGAAAAAGACCTACAATTGCGAGACTTAAAAAATATTATTTTAGAGGGATGGCCAAATAGTAAGTCAAAGGTACCAGCAAATTTGAGGGTGTTCTGGAATATAAGGCAAGAACTATACGTCACAGACAATTTATTATTTTTAAACGATAGAATATTCGTTCCAACGATGTTGCGGAACGCAACGTTACAAAATTTACATAGTTCTCATCTCGGAGTCGAAAAGACAAAAGCTCGTGCTCGAACGTTAGTATATTGGCCGTCTTTAAACATAGATATAGAAAAAATGGTAGCAGAGTGTAAAACTTGTCAGAAATTTCGATCTGCAAACATAAAAGAACCCATGATTAGTCATGAGATACCTGACATTCCGTTCCATAAAATAGGAATGGATTTCATGGAAGTTGGAGGAAGGAGCTATTTAGTGGTAGGTGATTATTTCTCAAAATATTTAGAGATTATATTAGTTAAAAAAAAGACATCACAATCAGTGATTAATGCACTTATGCCCATATTTGCCACTCATGGCTTACCAAGAATTATAATCGCTGACAATGTTCCGTTTGGATCTTTTGAATTTCGTCAGTTCTGCAGTGATTTAGACATAGATATCTTAACAACAAGTCCAAGATACCCAAAATCTAACGGGTTTGCAGAGAGGCTAGTTCAGGTGTCAAAATCATTAGTGTTAAAATGCCAGGAGTCCGGAGGAAATTTTTGGTTGGCGCTACTAGAATATAGAAATTCTCCAATAAAAAACTCAGCGCTTTCGCCATCAGAGATTATAATGGGAAGAAAAACTCGAACGCAAGTTCCAAGCAAAACTGATCTTTTTAAAAACACATCCGTAAACAGAAAAATTGTACCAGTTCTGAATAAAAACAATTGTATTAATAAATTAAATTACGACAAAACAGCTAAATTTAAAAATAGTTTCATAAAAAATGAAAAAATATGGATAAAAGATTCCAAATTCTGGTTACCTGGAATAATATTAGAAAAGATACAAAATGTACCCAGATCATATTGGATTCAACTTGAAGATGGTCGAACTTTGCGCAGAAACTCATTTTTTATAAGGAAACTCCAGTAAAAGGGTCTTACTCACATGTACTTGACACGAAAATTGCAAGCTAAAACAATAAAATAATTTTTTTTTGAAAGTTTCAGTATCTAATTAAAAATAGTATTTGTTACTGTATAGAAATATATACATATATCTGAGAACTGTGATATAAAAAAAAAAAAAACAATAATAATATGAAATGAAATGTTTTGAAGTAAATCTGAATATTATGATCTTTGTATGTAAGAAGAATGAATTATGCAAATAATTAAATAATAGATATGAATAAAATTAAAAAAAAAAGAAGCAAAATATTATTGTTTGAAAAATTGTTAAATAAATACATTTATCGAATATATATTTTTAAATATGAATTAAAAATGTAAATATATATATTCATGTATATTTATACATACTTATGCATGTATAAATACAAATGTTAGAATATAATAACGCATTTAAGAATGCATTTGTGTTTGTACAATACGTGTATGATATTTATATATAATATATATATAAAAAATATATATAGTAGTTTAAGGGGGAAGATGTAGAGATTTGATTATATTATTCTGTATCATAACTTTCTGTTATTACTGTAGTACTAAGTATGTACTAAATATTATCAATATGTTATCTGACATAACATAGTCAGTTGTAATAAAGAGATCAACCTGAGCACACGTCTTTGCTTTACTATATACATATGAACAAGCTAATAATACACCGCCCACCTTAAAAATTGAATTGCCCACCTTAGAAATATTGGCAGTTTATATTTTCTGGTGCTATAACTCACAGAAGACGCAAGTTTGAACAGCTAAAAAGGAAGTTTCAGACACCAAAATTTATATTTTGCCTAAAGTTGCAGTTGGGTTATCACATAAAAATAATTTTTGCCCACCTTAATTTTGTTTGTATTTTCACATTACCACTGCTCCTAAAGCTGGTTAAATAATATGCCTGTTTGGCAACGTGAAATCTTCACCAAGTTTCCAAAACTTTGGTTTTTTCTCCTATAGGTAGTTTCTCCCAAAAAAGTTTGTATTTACAAACACACACACAGACAATCGGCAAAATTGTCATGTTCTTATATTGAATAGCCCTTCTATACTATCCCAATGTTAAATTAAAGTGTGAAGAAAATTATGTAGGTATATGAAGCAAAATATGCGATCTCATCACACACAACTTGAAAGCGCATCCACTTGGGGTGAAACTGATTTGTTTGGATGCAAGTGTGGAAGTAAAATATGAAAATCATTTTCATCACACAAATTTGGCAGACGTATCTATATCTCTACCATCCAAATCTATGAAAAAGTAATATAAAAAAATTGATTCTTTGCCCCGGTTCCAGACCCACCTCCAGAACCTGCTTCCTCAGAGCCAACTCCATCATACAGATCAACAACCAAATCTATGAAAAAGTAATATAAAAAAAAACTGATCCTTTGTCCCGGTTCCAGACCCACCTCCAGAACCTGCTTCCTCAGAGCCAACTCCATCATACAGACCACCAACAAAATCTATGAAAAAGTAATATAAAAAAAACTGATCCTTTGTCCCGGTTCCAGAACCACCTCCAGAACCTGCTCGGTCAGAGCCAAATCCATCATACAGGCCACCAACCAAATCTATGAAAAAGTAATATAAGAAAAATTGATCCTTTGTCCCGGTTCCAGACCCACCTCCAGAACCTGCTTCCTCAGAGCCAACTCCATCATACAGATCAACAACCAAATCTATGAAAAAGTAATATAAAAAAAATTGATCCTTTGTCCCGGTTCCAGACCCACCTCCAGAACCTGCTTCCTCAGAGCCAACTCCATCATACAGGCCAACAACCAAATCTATGAAAAAGTAATATAAAAAAAATTGATCCTTTGTCCCGGTTCCAGACCCACCTCCAGAACTTGCTTCCTCAGAGCCAACTCCATTATACAGGCGACCAACCAAATCTATGAAAAAGTAATATAAAAAAAAATTGATCCTTTGTCCCGGTTCCAGACCCACCTCCAGAACCTGCTTCCTCAGAGCCAACTCCATCATACAGGCCACCAACCAAATCTATGAAAAAGTAATATAAAAAAAAATTGATCCTTTGTCCCGGTTCCAGACCCACCTCCAGAACCTGCTTCCTCAGAGCCAACTCCATCAAACAGGCCAACAACCAAATCTATGAAAAAGTAATATAAAACAAAATTGATCCTTTGTCCCGGTTTCAGACCCACCTCCAGAACCTGCTTCCTCACAGCCAACTCCATCATACAGGCCAACAACCAAATCTATGAAAAAGTAATATAAAAAAAATTGATCCTTTGTCCCGGTTCCAGACCCACCTCCAGAACCTGCTTCCCCAGAGCCAACTCCATCATACAGGCCAACAACCAAATCTATGAAAAAGTAATATAAAAAAAAATTGATCCTTTGTCCCGGTTCCAGACCCACCTCCAGAACCTGCTTCCTCAGAGCCAACTCCATCAAACAGGCCACCAACCAAATCTATGAAAAAGTAATATAAACAAAATTGATCCTTTGTCCCGGTTCCAGATCCACCTCCAGAACCTCCTCTGCAAGACCCAAATCCATCATAAACATCAACAAAAAAATCTATGAGTAACAAAAAATAAACAACTACACGCAACATTTACATCTTCCAATAAATTATAATTACCGCCGCGCCGGTGCACAAACCCTACTTCATCAATCCGTTTTTACGACTGATGGAGTATGGCGAACTACCTGCGACCGCGACCCCATTGACAAATTGGATATATCCCCCACCCTTCCTATATTTATTTTGGTTTGACCAATCAAAAACTATTATCTTCCTTGCTTATACTACTCTTATTCCATATTATTCCTCCTATTATTGCCAACTCAAAACTCAAATAATTTTAGTTTTCGTAACTTAGACGCAGCAGAACTATTTCCACACAGAACTATTTCTTTTTAGAACTTTGACTTTTCAGACCCTAGCCTTTTCAGAACTTATTCTTTTTAGAACTTAGACTTTTCAGAACTCAGACTTTTCAAAACTCAGTCTTTTCAGAACTTACTCATGCATGACTTAGCCGTTCGGAACTTTTATTTTCCAAACTTAGACGGGTTCCCATTTTGAATGAGCTGTGGCACTAGGGGAAATATTTGTGTTCTTCTTATTTGGGCTGATTCCCGCACACAAACTTGCAAATCAACGATGACGATGAACTATAGGAATATTGATTGAATATTAAGTACCACTTTTTAATTATTGTATTTTAGATTTGTGAGGCTTATCAAGAACCTACTAATTGTATAGGTGCACAGACCAATGAGTTATTAGGTGGTATGTTAATGAACAGTAATATGTAATTATGTCAACGGAAATACTTTCAAAAAATTCAAATTTAACATATTATATGTAGATCTATGTAATCTATCACCTGTATGAATTTGAGATTTTTAAACACAATCGTTAAAAAGACAAAAAATATAACTGCCAAAAATCGGTCAACAAAAATTAGTATATCTAAAAAAATTGTAAAAAATATAAAAAAAAATTAATAAAAATTTCCTCAAAGAAAAACAATTAATTATTTATTATCTTTCTCAAACTATAAAATTTATTACAATCAGACCTAACCCTAATGTGTAGTAAATAATTTATGAACCATCTATTTTTGAATTTTGAAGTTACAACCTTTAGTATCTCATTTCGTAGATTTTTTGGAATTTCAAAATATATGAACGAAATTGTTATATTAAACGTTTCTATCGATAAACAAAAAATTGTCACTCTAGCATTCTATAATTCTATAATTCAAAATTAAAAAAAAAAACATCATTTTGCACTTCTACATACATTTTCTTTTCAAGCCATTTTTTTTTTAAACTGCCAACACATAGTTAAAGCTGCACAATAAACTGCTGACTGCATTTATAACTATAAGAATATAGAATTAAAATTCATTTATTCAATTTAGTAACACCAACCAAAAATTCAATCGTACCCTTCCTATACGCTACCACTCATCTCCATACACATTGTTCATTTTAGTAACACCAACCAAATACGCTAGCATTCATCTCCATACTTTGTTCATTATAGTAACACCAACCAAAAATTCAATCGTACCCCCCGTATACGCTAGCGTTCATCTGTTCACTTTATTCATTCTGGTAACACCAACCAAAAATTCGATAGTACCCCCCGTTCATCTCATATACACATTTATTCACTTTATTCATTTTAGTAACACCATAATTTATCCAAAACGACCCTATAAACATTTTCAATGTTAGAAAAAGAAGCGCGAATAACCTCTTTACTTGTTGTGCTCATCGCTGCGTCGAAGAGAATGATAGTAAATTTGTTTTATAATAAATAATACAGGTATGAAAAGGGGAGGTTCCTTTTAAAACAACATGTTTGAATACAAAATAGAATGAACTCTTCATACAATTGAATGAACAATCATACGCCATGATGAGTTGTCCATGTGATGAGCTGTACCCTGTGATGAGATGGGTTGTGATGAGTTGGTTCGTGATGAGCTGGGTTGCTATGAGTTGGGTTATGATGAGTTGCGTTGACGCCGCAAAAAATCTATGAAAAAGTTATAAAAAGAGGGCCAATTGCTTGTCCCAGCTCCAGACCTACCTCTACAACTTCATTAGTCAGACCCAACCTACCACCAACAAAATTTATCAAAGTGTAAGGTAGGTAGGTAAGTACCTACCTTTCTACTATCTACTCCTTTGTACCCACCAACAAAACGAAATAGTCACTAAGTTTGGAAAACAAAAGTTCCGAACGGCTAAGTTATGCATGAGTAAGTTCTGAAAAGACTGAGTTTTGAAAAGTCCAAGTTCTGAAAAGTCTAAGTTCTAAAAAAATTAAGTTCTGAAAAGGCTAGGTTCTGAAAAGTCAAAGTTCTAAAAAGAAATAGTTCTGTATGGAAATAGTTCTGCTGGGTCTAAGTTACGAAAACCAAAATTATTTGGGTTTTGAGTTGGCAACAATAGGAGGAATAATATGGAATAAGAGCAGTATAAGCAAAGGAGATAATAGTTTTTGATTAGTCAAACCAAAATAAATATAGGAAGGGTGGGGGATATTTCCAATATGTCAATGGGGTCGCATTCGCAGGTAAAGAATCGCACCAAAGAAGAAAAACATAAAATTATAACAACAACTAACAACATGAAAACTCCAATTTTCTTTCTATGTTTGATTATTCTTCTTTCTGTTTAGTCGTCACTTCGCCATACTCCATCAGTCCTTAAACCGATTGATTAAGTGGGGTTTGTACACCGGCGCGGCGTAATTACAATTTATTGCAATAATGAAGATGTAAGTGTTGCGTGTAGTTGTTCATTTTTTGTTGTTGATTATTCTTTTACTTTCGTGTTTACCCGCTTATTATCTGGATCTGGAACTGGGACAAAGGCTCACCGTGTTTAAGAACTCATAGATTTGTTTGATGATGTTTATGATGGATTTTTACGGAGGAGGTTCCGGAAGTGGGTCTCGAACCGGGGCAAAGGACAAATTTTGTTTTCATAACTTTTTCATAGATTTTGTTAGTGGTCTGTATGATAGTGTTGGCTCTGACGGAGCAGGTTCTGGAGTTGGGTCTGGAACCGGGACAGAGGATCAAATTTTTTTTCAAAACTTTTTTATAAATTTTGTTAGTGGTCTGTGTGATGGAATTAGCTCTGACGGAGCAGGTTCTGCAGGTGGGTCTGGAACCGGGACAAAAGATCAAATTTTTTTTCATAACTTTTTCATAGATGTTGTTAGTGGTCTGTACGATAGTGTTGGCTCTGACGGAGCAGGTTTTGGAGGTGGGTCTGGAACCAGGACAAAGGATAACATTTTTTTTCATAACTTTTTTTATAGATTTTGTTAGTGGTCTATGTGATGGAATTAGCTCTGACGGAGCAGGTTCTGGAGGTGGGTCTGGAACCGGGAGAAAGGATCAAATTTTTTTTTTCATAACTTTTTCATAGATGTTGTTAGTGGTCTGTACGATAGTGTTGGCTCTGACGGAGCAGATTTTGGAGGTGGGTCTGGAACCGGGACAAAGGATCAAATTTTTTTTCATATTTTTTTTATAGATTTTGTTAGTGGTCTGTTTGATGGAATTAGCTCTGACGGAGCAGGTTCTGGAGGTGGGTCTGGAACCGGGACAGAGGATCAAATTTTTTTTCATAACTTTTTTATAAATTTTGTTTGTGGTCTGTACGATAGTGTTGGCTCTGACGGAGCAGGTTTTGGAGGTGGGTCTGGAACCGGGACAAAAGATCAAATTTTTTCTTCATAACTTTTTCATAGATGTTGTTAGTGGTCTGTACGATAGTGTTGGCTCTGACGCAGCAGGTTTTGGAGGTGGGTCTGGAACCGGGACAAGGGATCAAATTTTTTCTTATAACTTTCTTATAGATTTTGTTAGTGGTCTATGTGATGGAATTAGCTCTGACGGAGCAGGTTCTGGAGGTGGGTCTGGAACCGGGACAGAGGATCAAATTTTTTTTCATAACTTTTTTATAAATTTTGTTTGTGGTCTGTACGATAGTGTTGGCTCTGACGGAGCAGGTTTTGGAGGTGGGTCTGGAACCGGGACAAAAGATCAAATTTTTTCTTCATAACTTTTTCATAGATGTTGTTAGTGGTCTGTACGATAGTGTTGGCTCTGACGCAGCAGGTTTTGGAGGTGGGTCTGGAACCGGGACAAGGGATCAAATTTTTTCTTATAACTTTCTTATAGATTTTGTTAGTGGTCTGTGTGATGGAATTAGCTCTGACGGGGCAGGTTCTGGAGGTGGGTCTGGAACCGCGACAAAGGATCAAATTTTTTTTTTATTACTTTTTCATAGATTTTGTTAGTGTTTTTTTTTTTTTTGTTTTTTTTTTCGTAAATTAATTTTTATTTTTAAAATTTTCTTAAAACTATCTTAAAGCTAGATTTAGGATTTAAGCAATTTTGCACGTGGAATAAGTTTTGGATTTTCTGAATTCCTTAAAAGGGGAGCCAATAGAGGCTTTTAAAAATTCAAAAACTTGAAGATGTTTTTTTAAAGCTCGGTTTTAGGCAGTTTTAGCTAATACCATATTTCCTCAAAATATGAACATGTTATTAAGTATTGAAAATAAAAACTTTAAAAAAAAATTGGGGAGCCGCAGTTTACAATTTCAAAAAAAAAGTTTGAAAGGCTATATCTTTTTAAATATTAATTCTACAACTTCAATTTTTTGGAACAATGCTTAGAACACTTTTTTAAACCAAAAAAACATTTAAAAAGTAAGAGTTTCAAAAAAGGGGGGCTACAATTTTTTCGAATTTTGCCCATAACTTTTGAAATTTGGAACATAGAGGTCCAAAAATTTGGAACAATGCTCAGAACAACTAGGACAATCTGGAACAATTTTTAAAATTTCGATTTTTGAAAAAAGGGGGCTAGGTCAAAAACGGGTTTTTGGGTCTAAACCCCCCATTTTTGAATATTTTTCAAAAAAAAATTGGAACAATCTGGAACAAACCGAGAACAATCTGGAACAGTTTCAAAAATAACAAATTCCAAAAAAGGGGGGCTAACTCCTCACACTCTGTTTCGTTTTTTTTTTTTGAAATTCATTTTCATTTTTCAATTATCTTAGAACTATCTTAAAGCTAGACAAAAATTCATAAAAACTAGCCTACTTATCAATATCTTAAAACTAACTTACTGGCCCCAGTCGGGCGCTCTAAGTTAAACTAGAATAACTTAATGCTAATGCCTTTCGGCCTAAGAACTATCTTAATACTAAATCCAGGTCGGTTTTATTTTTTACCGAGAAGAATTTCACAAAAAAACTCGGTATCTATGTCTTTATTTTTTGGTTTTATATGTAACAGTCAATGGTTGTCCGAAAGAATAAGCTCTGGAAGGTATGTTCTTTGTCAGTTGCGAGTTGACCCGTTTTGAAAAATCCAGTGATTTACATATTTAAATCTTAACAACCCATACAAAATAATAGTTTTCTTGCAATTATACAAAGTTAACATAAGGACACAATTTAACTTATACAAAATTTTTGATTGAGTACACGGACAAAATTTTTGGATCAGATCACGAAAAATGAGCTGCAAATTACGAAAAATGAATCCCTTGATGATTTATGATTTATACCTTGGCTTGGGATTTCATAATTTACGACTATTTATTAGCAATTTGCGAAACTGAACAAAATGAAGATATTGATACTCAAAAATCGTAAATCAACACCCTTAAGTGTCAATTATTTTATCGAGAAAAAACAAAAATTGCGAACAACAAATCGCTATTTGATCCAAACATTCCTCAATTGCACAATTTGTAAAGTTGCAAAAATGATTTGTGATCACCACTTTTTCTTTCGTGATGTTGCCACTTTGGAAAATCAATCTTGCAGGTATACGCATTTTTATTTTGGAGGTATACGAATTTAATTTAATTTATTTTTATTTATTTGGATTTGAAATCGCAACCCTCGAGTTGCGGAGCGAGCATGCAACCACTATGCCAATTTGCAATATAGATCGTTGGTGTCACACATTAACACAACACATTTTTTGGTGATTTGCAACTATGCTCATGGAGTTGCAAATTGTGAAAAATAATCGTAAATCAGTGATTGTGCAATGTAAATTACAAACTATTTATAGCTAATCAATATTTTTAAATGCTGTTTGTGAAATTATTCTTTTGGAGAGTAAATTACGCCATCAAAGTTGTATTTTGCTATTAAAAGTACAAGCTTGAATTTTGAAATCTAATTGCAAATCACGAAAAAACAAATTTTGCCACGTTTTGAATGTAAAATAACCAGTTTTTGTATTAATTTGGGATCAAAATGCCTTGATTTACGAATAAAACATGATTCGTAAATTGCTACTGCAAATTTTTCAATTGGTGACCTTTCAATTCTTTTCGTGTATACAAATTAAAATAGAAAATCGAAATCATCTTCAGAAAACGATCATTACTAGTCAAAACCACCAGACAAACCCATGAAATAGAGAATTCCCTTTAGAATTATGCGGTAGATATCTAGATTTAGTTTTCGATATGTTTTTTCGGCATAAAGATTTATTCTTTTCCTTCTCATCTTCTTCTTATATAGTTGAGTTTTTTTTTAATCTTTGATTTAATTTTTCTTAATATTTAAATTTCTTAATTGTTTCATTTCATTAAGTAGATTAGATAAACACTTATGTTTTTTTTTCTTTCTTCATGTTTTGGTTTCCCAAATTTCTACAAATTTGGAGTTTTCTATTCTTACCTTGGTTTTTTTTTTTGAATTTCTGATCTAGTATTTAGCATTGAGGACTGTTGTCAAGATCGTATGTCCTCATTAGGTACAAGTGAAACTACCTTTTTCGTTCAGGTCGAGGTCGTACAGCTTATACTACGAAAGCACAACGAAAAGCATTGGAGGGTCAAATCAACACTGCCACTTCGGGCTTGGAGGAAGCCTCTGAGCTAAGCAATATCCAACGCCAATCAATAGAGACTGAACCACTTCCAAGTGGTTCACAAGCTATCACAGCCAATAAAAATAAGCCTCAAAACCCAAGAAAGTCCATCGATGGTGACGAATTGGACTTACCTGCATACATTCAAGGACTAGTTACCGCTTCCATAGGGGTGAACAGGTCAGAGGATTTGCAGGTCATACGCAGGGAACTGGAAGTTAATAGAGCTGAGTTGAAGAAGCAAATGATAGAGATCATTCGTGAGACTCCGCAAATACTCCTTCAGTCACAAGGGAGTACGAGGTTCGCAGAAGACAACCCCTCCATCGAATACTCATTCAACCTTACCTCAAAATACCTTTGAAGTCGACCCTTCCGTAAGACCACCTCGCTCCAGTAACCTCAGTTCCTTGCGCAGATAAGGAATATGAACTTGAATGATATAGTACGGCCAGAACAGCGTTAAATAACAACGTTCCACTGAATCTCTCCAGGAACTCTTATGTCAAACTTCATAGCTTTCATAAATGGGGCCTGAAGTATGATAATATGAACATGTCGGTCGATGAATTCTGCTTCAGACTTGAAAAGCTGAAGAACTCTTATGGTGCCTCGTAAGAAGAAATTGTACTAAATTTCCATCAGTTAGTAAGCGGTCAAGTGGAGAACTGGTTTGAGTTTTCCTCAAAACAAATTCCCGGGTTGTTTGGCCTGCACTTTGTTTTGCCCTGATAGAACGATTCCGTTCTCTGGAGACAGATACCGAGCTCTCACGGCAGATGTACTACTGAAAACAGGGAGCTGATGAAACTTTTGACGGTTTTTACATGGCTATTCAAAAAATTACTACTTGACTTCTCTTGCCGAAGTCCAGTCAAGGGATCGTCACCGTCCTTAAACAAAATGTTAATACACGCATGGGAAAGCTGTTACTGACATTCTCAGAGCTCAGAGTCTCAATGAGATGATTTAAATGTGTCGTAACATACTTACTTCACTTTAGATGGCGCTCACAGTCCAGGATGGACTACGGCCTCAACCAACAAGCCCCTCCAGCCAGCTTGGTCCCTAGCTAACTGCCTCCAGTTACGCACTCCAAGTTGGTTGAGGTCGCTCTCCACTTGTGTGCGCCACCTTAGGTGGGGTCTTCCTCTGCTGCGCAGACCATCAGGGGTGGATTCGAAGACTCGTCGGGCTGGTACGTAGGTGTCCATTCGCTCCACGTGACCCAGCCATCTCAGCCGCTGTATTTTCAGCTTTTTGACCAGATCGACGTCGCTGTATAGCCCGTAGAGCTCATTATTAAATCTTCTCCTCCATACTCCATCGATACAGACTGGACCGAAGATCACCCGAAGAATTTTCCTTTCAAAGCACCCAAGCAGACTCTCATCCGTTTTTGACAGAGTCCATGCTTCTGCCCCGTACAGCAGGACCGGGATGATAAGGGTCTTATATAAAGTCTCCTTGGTTCTTTGAGAGAGGGCTTTACTACTCATATGCCTTCTTAGCCCGAAGAAACAGCGATTGGCCAGAGTAATTCTTCGTTTGATTTCTGCACTGATGTCATTTTGCGATGTAATAGTGGAGCCCAGGTAGACAAAGTCCTTGACAACTTCGAAGTTGTACCTATCCATCGTGACGTTTTGCCCGAGTCACCGATCTTGAGATTCCTTTCTCGATGATAGCATATACTTCGTCTTGTCCTCATTAACAGCCAAACCCATTTTCGCCGCCTCCGCTTCAATACTTGCAAACGCGCCGGTAACAGCTCGCTTCGGTCTTCCCATAATGTCAATATCATCTGCATAAGCAAGTAGCTGAACGGACTTTTGAAAAATTGTACCTCGGTTGTTGACTTGCGAGTTGCGTACAATTGCTTCAAGTACGATGTTAAAGAGGTTGCATGATAATGCATCGCCCTGCCTCAAACCTTTCTCGACATCAAAGGGGTCGGTGGTTTTCTTACCGACTTTGACGGAGCAGCGAGATTTCTCCATCGTCATCCTGCATAGGCGTACGAGTTTAGCAGGGATGCCGAGATACGACATGGCTCTGTACAGCTCGTCTCTGTTTACGCTATCATACGCGACTTTGAAATCGATAAAGAGATGGTGTGTATCGATTTGAAACTCCTGGGTTTTTTCCAAAATCTGTCGGAGTGTGAACATTTGGTTGACGGTTGATTTGCCGGGCCTAAAACCACACTGATAGGGGCCGATCAGATCGTTGACAAATGGTTTTAAGCGATCACACAGAAAAGATGACAGAATTTTGTATGCGACGTTGAGGAGACTTATACCTCTGTAGTTGGAACAATTCAGAGCATCTCCTTTCTTGTGGATGGGGCACACTATACCGAGGTTCCATTCATCGGGCATACTTTCTTCTGACCAAATTTTGAAGACAAGTTGGTGTATACTCCCACCATCTGCACCAGCAGCCTTGAACGCCTTAAGCTTAGCTATCGTTAACCGCACTTCATTTAGGTCGGGTGGATGGAAATTTTGGCCATCGTCGTCCAGGTTGAATGGATTATTCTGCCTCACAGCGGAATTTGGACTATTATCGCCATTTAGCAGTCTAGAAAAGTGTTGTTTCCAGATCCTCAGCACCGACTGTGTGTCTACCACCATATTCCCACTCTCGTCTCGGCAGGCTTCCGTTCTAGCCTTGTAACCCTGGGTAGATTGCCTCACCCTTCGGTAGAACTTTCGAACGTCCCCCCTGCCGCTACACTCCTCAATAGACTCGACCACCCGCTTCGCATGCTCTCTCTTTTTCCTTCTGAGAAGTCGGCGTTCTTCCTTTCGTTTTTGCCCGTAGAGCTCACGGGCTGCCCTCTCAGCAGCAGTTTCTAGTTTGCAGCATTGACTGGTAGGCTTCGTTCTTGGCTGCATGCGCCAGCCGGCATTCTTCATCGAACCAGGGGTTTCGTTGTGGTCGCCTAGTGAAACCCAGCACATCAGTGGCGGGACTTCTGATTTTTTTTTTTTTTTTTTTGTAAATTCATTTTTATTTTTCAATTATCTTAGAACTATCTTAAAGCTAGACAAAAATTCATAAAAACTAGCCTACTTATCAATATCTTAAAAGTAACTTACTGGCCCCAGTCGGGCGCTCTAAGTTAAACTAGAATAACTTAATGCTAATGCCTTTCGGCCTAAGAACTATCTTAATACTAAATCCAGGTCGGTTTTATTTTTTACCGAGAAGAATTTCACCAAAAAACTCGGTATCTATGTCTTTATTTTTTGGTTTTATATAAAACTTACAAACTACATAAAACTAAATTAAAGCTAATTAAAACTACTTAAAACTACTAACAACTAATTTTAAACTAATTACAACCTACTTATAAGCTATTTACAAACTAGAACAGCCACAGCAAGCATTTTCCGGTTTTTATAATTTTTTTTTTTTTTTTTTTTGTATTTTTGTTGATTTTATAATTTTCTTGGTGTTTTTGTATGTTTTATATATATTTTTTTTTTTTTTTTTTTGGTGCCACCCTGACTGTCCTTACTTAAAACTAACTACCTAAACCTATGTAAGTCGGCCATACAAGAGAAAATAGCAAGGTCAACTATTAAATGTCTGAAGGAACTCCATCTTCGTTTTTCAACCACCAGAACTGGTTCTCCTGCTTTACCCTATCTCTTCGGTCCCGTTCGGACACAGTCCTACTGAACCGAAGGTGCTCAGCTCCGTCTTGTGCGAGGACGTCTCGACTGTAAAGGAGCCGCCGATCCACAGTTCTACGGCCGACGTGGTAGATTAGCGGAACCGCCGCTCTATCCTTGATCAGCCCTCGACTGTCTAGGTGGAGGAATGCATCGGGCGGAATAAAGCCGCTTAGACGCACACTCTCGTAGTATTCGTTGTTGGGGTAATAAGCCCCGAAAATTAAGCTGTTAGACGAGGACATCGCTCTTGCAATGTGACCTCGAATAAGCTTCAGCAAGAAATTATCTATCCTGTTTATGTTGGCCCCGTTGTATAGAGCCAGGTTGGAATAGTAGTGTTTGTACTCCGACTCTGGTGTTCTGTGCAATCCAAGGCAGCGTCGAAGACACTGCCTCTCAAACACCCGAATCTTTTCCATTTGAGATGGGGCAACGTTGAACCAAACCGGGCATCCATAGGCAATCATCGGCCGGATAAGGGCCATGTAGCAAATCACCTTCACCCTGCTATCAAGCCGGCTGCTATAAAACAACCGTTTCGTCAGGGCAAAAGCTCCTCTGGCCCTGGCCAGAGCAGCATTTATATGTCTGTCGAAATACAAATACTGATCCATCCAGATGCCAAGGTATTTTACTACACTTTTACTCGCCAGTGGATGTCCATTTGGCCCTACGATCACCAGCTTGCGCCAGTTCTTTCTCGTATCCCTTGTGGCTCCACGCAACGGAGTCCTAAACAAGATAGTTTCTGATTTCTGAAAGTTGATTTTCAACTTCCAGTCATCACAATATCGTTGAATCTCATCGAAGTCACTCTGCAAAAGAATCCTGATGTCCTCGACTTTTGGAGCTGTTCTGTACGCAATTAGATCGTCGGCATACGCTATTGCCTGAGTTAGACTACCTATCAGATCGCTGGTGTAAATGCTGAATAGAATCGGCGAGTTGACCGCTCCCTGCTGAAGACCATTTTTAATATTAAAGGTTGTGGCAGAAGTTACATTGCCACTCTTGACAACAAACTTTCTGCCATTGAGCATATCATAAAGCATATATAATAGTGGTTTACTAATGCCAAGTCTGGTCAGCTTTAGATAAAGACCCTCTAACCATACGGTGTCGAAAGCCTTCTCCAAATCAACCAGACAGGCACCCGTACACTGCTTCTTAGATTTGTTCCATTGGACATCAGAAACGAGCTTAGACGCGGCATGAATGGTGTCATGTCCCGCCTTAAAACCGAACTGATTGTCCGGTATGATATTATTGTCCTCTGCCCACTTAGATAGAGCTCTATTGATAACTTTTTCGAATACCTTGCTGATACTTGGAAGAAGACTTATCGACCGGAGATTCGCCGGATTGGAGTTGTCCTTTCCCTTTTTCGGGAGAGGATGCACCACAGCTGTCTTCCACCGCACTGGATAATATGCATTATTCAGAGCGTTGTTAAATAGAGTGGTATAAATGTCTACTGCTTCTTGAGGTAAATGTCGAAGTACAACGTTGGATATGCCATCGACTCCTGCTGACTTCTTCTTCTTTAATGAATCGAAGATGAGCTGGAGCTCCACCTTCGTAATTAACAGGGAACTGGGCCCATTTCGCTCAGCGATTATGGCGTTTGCCAAATGATCTTCATTGAACCCGGTGAAACCAAGGTTCTCTGATCGCCATTGCGTGATGTCATTCCGAAGGTAGAAGTGATGGAGCAAGGCTCTGTTTTCCAGGTCGTGATTCGGGCGAATGCACGCATTCACCTTGTACACTTGCTGGAAAGCAGCCTCCACTTTCTTCTGCGGATCTTCGACAATAAAGAGGTCATCGTCCAAGACGGCGTCCTATGGATTAATTCCTGCTGTCAGAAGTACGTCTCTGTTGTCTGTCGTTCTTTGAAGCTTGAGACACGGAAGATCGTTCTGATCAGTCCTTCTAAATATCTTGTTAATTTGGGGAAACATGCTCGGGTCGCTAGCATTAACGGCCCGAATTTTGTTGTCCCAATACAAATTAATTGACAACCGATAGTTCTCTTTAATTAGTTGGTTGATGTTTTTGATCGACGACTTCAGTGTCCTAATCTCCAGATCGTGAGGGTCAGTAAACCGTCGGTACAAGAGTTTTAGTCTTGTCAGCAGTCCACTTTTTTGTCTGTGTAGTGCGTCAATGGTTGCGTTTCGATACATGTCGGTTGCGTCCCGTTGCTTGTATTTCGGTATTGTTCTGTTCATTATTCGTTTGATTGTCTCATCCATTTGTTCTAGGTAGTGGTCTATTTCGTTATTTGTCAAATTCCTGTCATTTGGTGGGGATATGTTGTTCGATCTAATTTCGCTCGTTACGGCGTTGGTAAAGCGTGGCCAGCGCACCTTACTGTAATTGTAAGTATGCACAGGTACATACTCATCCAACTCCACGAGCTCGTTTGGAAGCTGTACTACGGCAGCGAGTCCGCAGTGGTCACTATCGTACTCGATCGTTCGTAAACAGTTCCTTGGTCTTTGACCCACAGTGTCAGTAATTGTCAGTCTTGCGTCTAATAGCAATAAATCCAGATAGGCACCGCTTCTTGGAAACGATGGCCGATCCGTAGCCAGCAGTTCTATACGATATTCAGCGTTATACTGACTCATCCAATTAAAAAGATGGATACCTCTTTGATTTTGAATTTGATTTTCCCAATCTTGGTGTTTGGCATTCAAATCACCGGCCATGAGAAAGTAATTTTCGTCCAAGCTCAAGTGTAGATCTTCGAAAAGTTTTTCAAGCTCTGTCAAAAAATCAGTTGGCTGAGGTGATTCCGGTGCATAAGCCGCGATCACATACATTCGCTTCCCCTGTTGGAGAGGAATGCATACGACACACGCCTCTAACAGCCGAAATCTACGTAGATCACTATTATATATAACTTTATGATTTATGCCTTTTCGTATGAAGATTGCGACGCCCCCCCCTTGAGTGGAGTTGGGTCGATCTCTTCTAACGATATTGTAATTGTTGTTAGTCAGTTTATGTTTCTGGTTCAGCTTAGTTTCGCTGGCCATAAACACATCTGGACTTTGGTCTTTCAACAATTGGAAAAGATTAGCTCTACGTTCGGTCCTAATCAGTGAATTTACATTCACAGCAAGGATCCTAAGAGGCCTCTCCGACAGCGCGCCTTTAACCTCTAATTTGCGTTAGGCTAGGCAAAACAGAGTAGAGATAGTCTACCCTAGTCGCCTGCTCCTTTATCTGATTGTGAAGCCCTGTCAGCTGGCCTTGAATTGCCAGCAACATGCTTCTAATTTCGGCCTGAGCGTCCGGAGCTTTTGGCCCGAGGGCCGGTTGAGCTACCTTAGCTGCAGGCTGTACCGTTTTTCCCTTTCCTGCCGCCATTTGGGCGTAGGAAATTTGGGGATTGACGGGCGTTGTTGTAGGAGCACGCGTTGATGGGCGTATCTCTACCGCTGTCTGCTTAGCCGCTTTATTGGTACGAATTTGCTGAAACGCTGAGCAACCCCGATAATTAGCAGGGTGCCCCTCCTTTCCGCAAAGTGCACATTTAAGCTGGGTCATGTCTTCGACCCGTTCCTCGCCGAGTTTACACTCTCCCTTTATGTGGTCCTCACCGCACTTAACGCAGCGTGGCTGCATTTCGCAGTTTGCTGCAGCGTGGCCAAACCTTTGGCAGCGCATGCATTGACGCATGTCGCCGCGTCGTTTTAATTTATCCCAAGTAACAACCTGGTAGTTGAGGACGGAGATACTCCTCAACCTATCCAGTTTGCTGCTGGGCGATAGCTGTACCAGAAAGAACGGCAAAGACCGTTTCTCCCGTCTGGCTCTGACTGTAGCGAACGGCTTGACCCCGATAAAGTTGAGATCGTCGCTCGCTTTTTGACGGAGCTCATTTAAGAGCACCTGTGGTTCCGTGCAGGAATCAATGCCCTTCAAGAGGACCGTCTGGAATTTATCCACTTTGGGGGTAAAACTGAAGAACTCAGTCGTGGATTTCTTTAATAATTCTTTTATAATTTTATGCTGTGCCACTGTGGAGCAGTGGATAGCGTGTCTATCTTTACTTAATCGTTTTATAAAAAAGTTTTGGCCTATGGCCGACTTACACAGGTCAATGGTTTCCTGAAGTTCCATTTTGTATGTATTTATAGGTGGCACCTTTTCTTTTTTATTTTGGGGTGGCTGTGGCTGCTGCTGGTGATCTCCCTGCTGCTGCTGCTGCTGACTTTGCTCCTGTGGTTTTCGTTGCTGCTGCTGCTGTTGTTGTTGTTGTTGTTGTTGCTGTTGCATTTGCATTTTTGGACGTTGCTCCTTCGGCTTCTGCTGTTGTTGTTTAATTGGCATCTGTTGTTGTTGCTGCTGTTCTTTTGGATTTAGATCCTGCTGCTTGTTTTTCGAAGGCAGCTCTTGCTCTGGCGCTGCATTTTTTGGCGCTTGGCCCGCTTCTTTCTGCTCGCGCTCCTGTTTCTCTCTTTTGCGTCGAGCTTCTTGCTTACTTTTGAGAGCTTCTATTAGTGGGGTCACAATGGAATTGAGACGTTCCATCTCCCCCCGAATGACATCAATTTTTTGACTGATGGCCTGCTCGTCCATTTCTTCTTGCGCCTCATTTTCCTCTCGGAGGACGCCTCTGGTGTGGTTACATCCACAAGCAAGTTGCTGTTGGAGTCACCCGTTGTATATAATCCCTCGCCACCTTCGGACATATACTCGATGTCGTCATCGGATGGCGAGGTATCCAGTTGTTGATGGATTTTGGCTGCTGCTGTAGTTTTGGCTGTGCGCGCCGTCTCCTTCACCCCAGCTGGCAGCTGGGCTGAGGTGGTGGTGGAGCGGCGCTTCACGAGGTTCGACGCACAGCTTATCTTCTTCCTCCTCTTGTTTTTGGCATCGGCTGTTGGTGCCGTTGCTTGTTTCGCCGTTGCTACGGCACTTGTTGATGGCATGGCTGGTGGTGCCATCGCTTGCTTCGTTGTTGTTGTTGTTGCTACGGCGCTGACCGTAGCTTTGGCTGGTGGTACCATAGCTGTCTTTATTATTGTTGCTGGGGCACCTTTCGATGTCCCCGCGGTGTTGTTGGTTTGCATTTGCTGCTTTTCCCAATCGATAAAGTTTTCTACTTCACGATTGTGAAAAAAAGCAGCCAAATAATTTTTGCCCGACTGGGACTCGAACCTGTGATCCTCAGGTTGTCGGTCGGCCACCTCTACCTCTGTGCTATTGCACTATTAAAAATAGCTGGGTAAAATTAAAACTTTGAAAAGTCACTCCGATTTTAGTTAAAGAAAACTGTGAAAGCCGATAACGTGCGCACTCTTCCACAGATCGAGATCGACTGAGGGACTTCTGATGGCTTGTTGACAGTGTTTCCACTGGTCCTCTGCAGTTTGTGCTGGTGGCGGAGCTGCTGAAAGGTTACGGGAGACGCGGTCCGCAAAGGTCCTAGCGATCTCTTGCGATTTTAACTTCGCGACATCAAATCTTTTCACAGCATCCGTTCGGTGTTGTGGCGTCAAAGATATCCGCATACGTAGTTGGGCTACAACTAAGTAATGGTCCGAGTCAACGTTGGCCCCTCGGAACGTTCGGACATCCAGGATACTGGAAGCATGTCTGGCGTCTATCGCAATATGATCAATCTGGTTGACGGTTCGTTGATCTGGAGACCGCCAGGTACCTTTGTGTATATTGAGGTGTGGGAATCTAAAAGGCCCTCCTTTCCGATTTTGGCGTTGAAGTCGCCAAGAATGATCTTGACGTCGTACTTTGGGCACCTATCATACGTACTCTCGAGGAGATCGTAGAAGTCTTCTTTGGTTGAGTCATCTTTGTCTTCCGTTGGGGTGTGGGCACAGATCAACGTAAAGTTTTTGAGTTTAGCTTTGATGCGGATTGTGGCCAGGCGCTCGCTTACATTTCTGAAGCCCAAGACTTCTTGCCTGAATCTTCCCCTTACCACAAAACCACAACCAAAGAGCCGCTGACCCTGCTCCTTGCAGCACTCGCCGAAGTAGATGTCACACGACTTCATTCATGGATGGATGGCTGTTATATCAGCCTTTAGCCTATCCAGGTTCTCCACTAATTGTTTGGCTGCACGTGGTCTGTTTAAGGTCCGGACATTCCACGTGCAGATCCGAAATTCATTGTCCTTGTTTCGTTTGCTGGGGTCGTCAACATTAAGATCATCCATATCCGAGGCTTGTTGTTGTTTCGGAACCGTTGTTGTTTTCCGTGGTAGGGAAGTTACCCCGACGCACAACCCCCGACCTGGAGGGCCAGACCCTTAATATAACTCCAAGTGTGGGGAGCCGGTAAACCGCTCCTTATAAGCCTGAGATACGAATATGTCGTAGTAGCCCATATAAGGTGTTCACTAAGTAGTTCAACCTAACTGGAACTGTAGACGCCACCGTTGATTCCATCTGGGGAATTCTTCCGCTGCCGCCTGGATAAAGGAGAAGTGCCTTAGTGGGAACACTTCTCCCCCCTCTCTCGTTTGCCTGCAGCCTAAAACCGTCCACAGGGATTGGAACCCCATCTTCAGCTAAAGGTACTAGGCACCCGATGTTCACCACGGGGAGGTGAGAGTAGGAGTTGATAGACAGAGGTTCGCTTTGTAAAAAAAAAAAGCTTTGAACATCGTGTCTTAACATAGAAAAGTATATAAAATTGCAATATAAACTCAAGGTCAAAGTTCCAGTCGTACCACCTTTCCGCCGACACGTTAGCGAGGCAAGACAAGAGTCTTTACCTATAGCGGCAGATCCAATAGAAGCCATTCGGATGCAAAGAGACACCACCAGCTACACTTGCTGGAATTGTAAAAAATCGGTCATGGCTTCATGGAATGCCCTGATGAGCAAAGATCTCTGTTTTACTTTCGTTGCGGAAAGGAGAACACAACATCACCTCGCTGTCCCAAGTGCATGGGAAACGCCCGAAAGAGCAATTTGTTAACCGGGATAGCTTGCTCTCAAAACCGAAAACCGGCATCACAATAAATCTTTCGAATGAGATTTCTAAGCTGAATTCTTTACTAAAAGATATAGTTCCAACAATACAAATATTAAAAAGGCCATCAACCACAGTAGAGAAAGTGGACCCCGTTTTACCAACTCCAGAATTAAAAGTAGTACATAAACACAAAACCTTACATGAAAGACTTTTAGCTTATCATGCAGCTAGGGATAGAATATTTGGTAGGTCTTACTCGCGTGTCACTGCTAGAATTTTATGGGTTCGAGATCGTAAAAAGTAAAGGAAGGAAACTATTAGAAGTATTGAAGCCTCCACATTGTGTTGCTCTGATGACCCTCGTCCATATGCCAATGCTAAAATAGGTAATGAAAATATGCTTGGATTACTTGATAGTGTGGCAAACATAAGTTGCTCAGGCGTAGGTGGGGAGGATTTTCTCAAGGAATATAAGATTCCTTTCACTAGTTTCTCATCCAATGTTAGAACAGCAGATGTCAATAATCAACTGATTGAAGGCAAGTACTCAACGCTTTTAAAATACTTTGGTAAAACTCTCTAAAAAAAACTCAAAATAAAAACACATCTAAATCGCTTGCTGATAAAATTCCAGTGACGTTTTATTACTGCCCTTCACATAACCTTCGTTTTTCATCAATATCGTAAGCATTAAATGGTATACATTTTAGGGGACTGCTCCGAAAGTCAACCAGGTGGTCATGTTCAGCAGCTTGTAGGTTGATGTGTATCGCTTGTAGGTTGATGTGTATCGACAGCATCCAACATTCTCCCCCGCCAGTGAACGTAGTATACGATTTGAGTTGTCATCAGACGCCTGCGCTGGTCCAGATGCATCACAAAGAGTTGGTTAAATCTTTTTATAAATGTATGGTTTGTCTCACATGCAAAGAGAGATTTTATTAATACTTATAAAAGAATATTAATTGAAGCTTAAAGAAAAACAAGCCTTCAGTTATAATAAGCATACATTTTAATTTGACTATCGCCGCTTACAAAAAAACCCACATGAAACACGAACAGTGTAACATGGCCCAATTATTCTAGCAAAGCTGACCGAAAAGAAAGTTGTTTTCCAGTCTCCTTCTGTTGAACCTCAGCCAACTTCACATTTCATTTTTGTCATTGGCCTCTTCTATGGTTGTTCGTGTTGGTTTGTTTTCTTTTTATTAATTAATAATTGTTATCGTGTTAGTTTAGTATACTGGATAAGGTAATTTTTATAAAATTTAAGTTATTTCGTGAGTGCAGTGTGTGTTTGTGATGTGATTTGGGTTGGCTTCATGGTGCTTTTGACTGCTTTTTAAAACCCATTATTTGTACGTACTAAGTACGTAGTAGATACATGGGCGCTATTGAAGCTATGTTTTTTTTTTTTTTCCTTTTTAATATTTCGTTTGATATTTTACCTTGTTTGTCGCATGTGGTATTCCAGCACAGGAACAAACAAAATGATTGTTTTGGTGCATTGTGTATTAATTGAATTATAAAGATATTAATTAAATTGAATTCGATTCAATTAATGAATTTTGTGTGTAAGTGTGTATGTGTGTGTGATGGATTCTAATTCTGATGGCTGCATTGATAATTTATTGAATGTGAACGGGCATGGTTGCCACCATGGTTGAATGCGAATGATGTGTTTTGATTTCCATTTTATGCGATAAGTTTTAATTAACTATTTAATTATTAATTCATGATTATTTAAGTTCGTAATTCATATTAATAAATTATTTTAAGATCTTTAATATAAATTTCCTTATTTTATTTACAGGTATTTCCCCCTTTATGGTTTCTTTTTTATTTCAGCTTTTCATTTATATTTTTTTTTTGTGTTGGGTTTTAGATTTGGTTTTTTGAATAATGATGGATTGATTGTGTGTGTGTTGGATGTTTGTTAAGTTAATTGGTGCTGTTGAATTCGGATTTTGCTCTTCAGATAGTATGTTATTTAAAATGTGTTGGTTGTATTTTCCTTTTAATTTACTTTTCCTTATGACTTGTGCAACTTGTTAATGATGTTTCATAAGATTTTAATTTAAGATTGTGTTCTGTTTTCCTTTTAGTAAATTTTCAATCATTTGTTTCTTCCTCTTTCATCTTGATTTACTGTGTCGGTTTCTTCTTAGGTGGACTGTATATTTGTACTGAGTATCTGCTTGTGTAAGTTAGGAATGAGTGACTGATGGACGATAACTGAGTGAGCATAGAGTGAGTGAGTGATTGAGTGAGTGAGTGAGTGATTGAATGCTGAGTGAGTGAGTAAATAATTTATTGATGAGTGAGTGAGTACTTGAATGATGAGTGAGTGAGTACTTGAATGATGAGTGAGTGATTGTGTGGATATTCTTTTTTAAGAGTGAGTTTTATTTTGTTTAATTCATGATTTTACTACGCTTTACTGTGTTTTATTTTTCATTATAATTGTTAGTGGGTTAGTTTCTTCAACGTATTGCTTTTTTAGAGTTTTAACTGTATATATTTCGTTTCATGTTGTGTTGGGGTTTCCCTTTTAGATTATTGTGTCTTCGGTATTTGTGTCGTTCGATGGAAGTGGACATATTTTGGTTATGGGCCTTTTGAATTCCCCATTTTGGGTTTTTACTTTCACTACTCGAATGAGTTCATTTTCTCCAGGATAGGTTACTGTGATTCGAGCCATGAGCCATCTTGAGGGTGGAAGCCTTTCATCCTTGAGTAGAACTAAATCTCCTACTTTTGGTTGTTGTTTTGTTTTAAGCCATTTTGGACGATGCTGAAGCCTGTTTAGATAGTCGCTGCTCCATTGTTTCCAAAATGTTTGTAGAGATGCTTGCTCACGTTTCCATCTATCAAGGTAACCTATTCTTTCAGCTGCTAGATCTGCTTCGGGAACAACATGACTTGAAGTGCCGATCAAAAAGTGCGCTGGTGTTAGGGCAGTAAAGTCGTCGAAGCTATCGGTCAATGGGCAGAGGGGTCTCGAGTTGAGACACGCTTCTATTTGAGTTAGAAGTGTGCTGAGCTCCTCAAAGGTTAACGCTTCGTTACGGGCAACACGTCTTAGATGGTATTTCACCGATTTCACACTGGCTTCCCATAATCCACCGAAGTGAGGAGAAGCTGGAGGAATGAATTTCCATTCAGTGCCTGATTTGCTTAACGATTCGGCTATTTCCTTGTAGTCGTGCTTGGCAGCTTTTAGCATTTTTTGGAGTTCCGTACTGGATCCTTTGAAGTTGGTTCCGCAATCACTGTATATGTGGGAACAAATTCCCCGTCTAGCTGTAAATCTTCGGAATGCGGCAATAAAGGCTTGGGTTGTTAAATCCGTTACAGCTTCCAAGTGAATTGCCTTTGTAGCAAGACAAACAAATATGGCAAAATATCCCTTAAAGGTTTTTGATCCTCTTCCTTTCCAGGCTTTTACCTCCATGTGTCCAGCGTAGTCAACGCCTGTGTGTGTGAATGGCCTTGATATGTTGACTCTTGGCGCTGGTAAATTTCCCATTAATTGTTCCATGGGCTTGGGTTTCACTCTAAAACAAGTGGTGCATTTATTAATAATCTTTCTTACTGTGTTTTTAATATTGAATATCCAAAATTGATTTCTAATGAATTCTAATGCATAGCGTAATGAAGCGTTTTCTCATGTGCATCATCGATGATGAGCTTGGAGAACACATGATCTGCTTTCAAAATAATTGGATGTTTCTGATCGTATGTAAGGGAAGAGTTTTGAAATCGGCCTCCGACCCTTATGATGCCAGTTCTGTCCATAAACAGGTTGAGTGATTTGTAAAGTCTAGTTGTTTTACTTTTCTATAACTCTTTGATGACTTCAGGAAACATTTCTTGTTGTACAAGACGTGCGGCAGTAAGCAAAGCAATTTGTATTTCTCTGGGTGACAAAATAGAAATCATCCTAAACTCTTTGGCCTTTCTTACGTTGTAGACAAACCTATTTATAAATGCAAGACTTCTCAAAACTTCAATGAGTGTTGAATATTTGTAAATCAGATGTATTAAACCTTCTTCATCATTGATAACGAGATGTACTTTAATGTCCTTGTCCTTTTCTTCTTCCTCCGTTACTAAATGAGTGGGTTGTGGTGGGACAGAAAAATCCCATTTTTCTTGTAGAACTGTTGGTCCTTTCCACCAAAGAGCACTATGTAGTAGCTTTGATGGCAGCATACCGCGGGATGCGAGATCCGCTGGGTTTAATTTAGTTGGAATGTGACACCATATGCTCAAATTCGTAAGTCGCTGGATCTCAGTAACCCGATTTGCAATGAAGGTTTTCCATCGTGAGGGTTGTGCAGTGATCCAGCTGAGGGTAATTGTGGAGTCAGTCCAAGCATATGTTTTTATGCTTTTAAATGGAAGCACTGTTTGAGTATAGCTCAGAAGCTTTGCAAGTATAACCGCTCCACAAAGCTCTAATCTTGGCAATGAAACGGTATTTACTGGAGCAACTCTAGTTTTGGAGATAAGTAAATGAGTGTGAATGCAACTGTTATGGTCCAAAACACGAATGTAGACGGCAGCTCCATACGCCTTAATCGATGCATCACTGAATCCATGGATTTCGATCTCCTTGATATCACCTTGGGTATTAATCCACCTGGGAATCTGGATATCTTGCAAAATGGACAATTCTTCTTGAAAGGATAGCCATTCCTGTTGCAGCTCCACTGGAATGTTTTCATCCCATGAGAGACCATTTAACCATAGCTGCTGCATAATAATTTTCGCCTTTATAATATAGGGTGCAATCCATCCTAGCGGATCAAATAAACGTGCAATCGTGGATAGTATTGTACGTTTCGAAACTGTTGCTTCGACGTCAATTTTCTGGAATGAAAATGAATCAGAAGAAGGGTACCAACTGATGCCTAATGTTTTTGTATGATCCTGCGATTCTTTTTATTTGCCTATACATTTTTTCAATGTCGGCAGTGAAGGTAATTTTGTTTGTCCTCCACCTTAGAACAATTGATACTATGTCCGTTTGAGTTTTAGGCCCCGTCGCAAATGGTCATTTAAAGAACTCTCGTCCGAAGTCTTGAATGAGGCATTGAAAACTACTCGAAGCTTGGTTGTTGTGCTTGACTCCTTGATGACTGCATGATGTGGTAAGACATATTGATAAGGTGAATTTAATGTGATGTCCTGATTTATGTCAACTTCTTCCATATGATTGAGTTCGAGATACTCAGCTATGCATTTGTTATAATAACAACACTCTATGTTGTGTTGTTGAGTAGCTTCCTTTCTTGCTTGTAGAACATGGCTAAAGCATTTTTATGTGTGGACTTTAGCTCTGGGCGATGATTCTCTTTGAAGGGAAGTGAGACTTCAAAGCACCCTCCCGGCAACCTTTTGGTGTTGTGTAAAAAGTGTTGTTCGCACTCCAAATCTTCCTCCCTTTCGGCTTCCTTGTATGGGGATTCCTCAATCTCCCAAAATTGTCGCAATTGGGTGTCAATATCGACAAACTGACTGAACACTTGTAGTGTGTGAGGTCTTTCAAAAGGAACTTTTCCCAAAATCATCCAACCAAACTGGGTTTTTTGAGCAATCGGCGAAATTGGTTCTTCACCCCTTATAATATCGGGTAAAACAACCTCGCAATACACGTCATTGCCCAGCAAAAGATGTTGGCAGGTTGATTAAAGGTAGGATCGGCCAATCTCAAACCTTGAATGTGTTTCCAGTTGGTTGTGTTCATTTCTTGACTTGGTAGAAGTCCTGTAAGGGTCTTGTAAACATAGCCTCTTGTCAACGTCTCAAAGTCTGAACATGTTGAACTGATGTTTAATTCGACATAGTTTTGGAAAGAACCACTCTTAGTATGGCCTACCACCGAGACATCTAAAAGCGTGCGGTGTTTTTTCAAACCTAAAAGCTGAGCAGCAGACTCCGTTATGAACGACGCCTGTGAACCGGGATCAATTAAAGCTCTTAACTTAATGAAATCACCTTGTGCTGTTCTTACTTTAATAATTGCTGTAGCTAATAGAATTTGAGTATTTCTATATTCATTCAGATGTTGAAGGGTGAAAGGAAGCTGCATTTGGGTTAATTTGACTGGATATATGATGTGTTTGAGCTAAATTTTGATTATTAGTGTGTGTGTTAGGGTGAGTAAATGAGTTTTGATTATTATTTGAATGTGTAGTGTTTGAGTGTGATTGTGGTTGAGAACGAGTGAATGTGTTAGGATTATTTGAATTGTGTGTTAATTGATTAGACTGATTGAGTGACTGTTGTGTGTTTGAGTTGTTTTGTGAAGCATTTCCGTAATTGTTACTAAAACGTGTATTTTTATTGCCAAAATGAAGTAAAGAATTGTGTGGTCTTTGGCAAAAATGGCAGGTCTTATTACTTGGACAGTTATTTGTGCGATGGCTGTAAGCTAAGCAATTAAAACAATTGCCGAACTGTTTCACAACTCGCTGTCTTGCATTGATGTCCATTTTCAAAAACTTAGTGCAGGAACGTAATGAGTGAACACCCCTATGACATACTTTGCATGTAAATTTGTCTGTGGGTTCCGAATTTACATGGAAAACGTTTTTTGTCTGCCTCTTATGTGCTGATGTTGATTTCTCATTAATCTGCTGCTCCACCATCTCTAACCTTCTAAACTTTGTTTCCAAAAATTCTTTAAAGGTGGGAATCTCCTTTTTTGTTCCCAATGAAGTTTCCCATAAAGACTGGATTTTCGATGGCAATTTTTTCACAAGCAAAAAAATGAATATCGCATCCCAATGATTGACGGGCAAGTCTAAATTCTTTAAGGCATGTAAGATTTTTGTCGAATTATCCAACAGTTCACGAATTCCTTTGGCACTTTCTTCAGAAACGCTTGGCAAATCGTAAAACAACTTAAGCTCGTGGTTTACCAAAATCCGCTTAAAATCATAACGAGACTTTAAAAGTTCCCAAGCTTGGTCATAACTAGCGTCATCTACATTTACGTGATCAAGTAAAGTGCCCGCACTTTCCTTACAGCATGACTTTAAATAATGTAACTTTTCTATTTTAGTAAGAAACGAATTACTGTGTACAAGTGAAACAAATTGGTCATGGAAGGAACGCCAATTCTTGTATTCACCTGTAAATGTAGGTGGATGAATTTTTGGAAGCCGTACATCGTGTGACTTCTGAGATGCACTTTGCTGTACAGGGACCACCGTTTCATTTGTTTGAATAGTTGAAGGAAATTTCTCTAACTCATCCAAAAGAGTAGATTTGTACAACGTGTAAATTTCCTTTGTTTCGTTGTGAACTTCCTCCAGAGATTTGAAAACATCTTCCTTTAGTTCGTCATCGCAAAGAATATCTTCATACTTCTTTTGAATAACTAACAAATTACTTTCTAACAAGTCGAGACGTGTGGTGACGTAATTTCTTGTTCGATGACTTGGGCTCACAGTCTTCTTCAAATTTTCAAAATCTTTTGAAATTTGTTTGCAGGTACTTTTAAAAATCTTAGCTGCACTCATTCTCACTCAACTATTGCTTATTATTTGTGTTATATAATCTTAAGTAAGTAAATATAAGTAAAATGTACTCACTTTTCTTTAAGTGTAGACAGGCGGCGTGGCAGCAGCGCTCTTCAACTTCCTTTGATGACCTGTGGACTTCCTTCACTCACTTTGACGCTTTTTGTCTTAATTTTTTAATTTAATGTCTTCATTTGTAAAAATAAATATTAATAATGGTTTTTAAATGTTTTCTTGTATGTTACTTTTAACAATAAATTTGTACTATGCGACAAAATGGTCGCCACACAGTTTTTCTTTTGCTTCACAATAATTGCACAATTAATTTTGTTTTGTGATTCACTCTTTTGCCTCGAAGGACCAAAAATGTTCGGCGTTAAAAGCTTATTTGAAACAAAATGCAAATTCGCACTCAACGCTTTTAAAATACTTTGGTAAAACTCTGTAAAAAACTCTCAAAATAAAAACACATCTAAATCGCTTGCTGATAAAATTCCAGTGACGTTTTATTACTGCCCTTCACATAACCTTCGTTTTTCATCAATATCGTAAGTATTAAATGGTATACATTTTAGGGGACTGCTCCAAAAGTCAACCAGGTGGTCAAGTTCAGCAGCTTGTAGGTTGATGTGTATCGACAGCATCCAACACCGGCAAAAACCGGATGTGAATTGACTATCGGAGTTAATGAGAAGATGAAAAAAGTGCGTATCCCTTGACTCATGTACAAGTTGTGCTAAGTCGTATCTCAGATACACACTACATTTCTAGTGTGGATCTGAAAGACGCCTTTCTGCAGACACCGCTTAATCAGTCGATCTCGATCTGTGAAAGTGTACACACGTTTTCGGCTTTCACAGTGTTCTTTAAGTAAAATTCGGAGTGACTTGTCAAAGTACTATTTATACCAAGCTATTTTTAATATTGCAATAGCGCAAAGGTAGAGGTGGCCGACCGAGAATCCAAGGGTAGTGGGTTCGAATCCCAGTCGGGCAACAATTATTATTTGGCTGCTTTTTTCCACAATCGCGAAGTCGAAAACTTCATTGAGTGGGAGGAGCAGCTAATGGCAGATAACAACACGGCGGGGACATCGAAAGGTGTCCCAGCAACAACAATTAAGCCAGATATGGCACCACCAACCAAAGCTACAGCAAATGCCGTAGCATTAGCAACAACAACAACCAAGCAAGCGATGGCACCACCAGCCATGCCATCAACCAGTGCCGTAGCAACAACGGCACAACCGCCAACGGCAACAACAGCCGATACTGAAAATAAAAGGAGGAAGAGGATTAGCTGTGCCGCAAACCTCGTCAAGCGCCGCTCCACCACCATCTCAGCCCAGCTGCCAGCCGGGGTGAAGGAGACAGCGCGCACAGCAAAGACATCAGCAGCAGCAAAAATCCAACAACAATTGGATACCTCGCCATCCGATGACGACATCGAGTACATGTCCGAAGGTGGTGAGGGTTTATATACAACGGGGGACTCCAACAGCAATCTGCTTGTGGACGTAACATCACCAGAGGCGTCCTCCGAAGAGGAAAATGAGGCGCAAGTCGCGCTTGATGAGAAAGCCATCAGCGAAAAAATTGATGCCATCCGGGGGGAGATGGAAAGGCTTAACGCTATAGTTACCCCTCTAATTCAAGCCTTAAAAATAAAGCAAGAAGCTCGACGAGAACGTGAGAGGCAGGAGTGCGAGAAGAAAAAAGCACTAAAGGCACCACTAAAAGCACCACCACAAAAAGTAGCACCACAAGAGCTGGCACAGCCAGAGCAAAGGCTAGCACAGCAGCAACAACAGCAACTGCCACAGCAGAGCCAACAACAACACCATTCAACTGAACAACCACAGCAGCAACCGAAGGTGCAACGCACAAAAAAACAACAGCAGCAGCAACAACAAAAACCACAGGAGCAGAGTCAGCAGCAGCGGAACGAGCAGCAGCAGGGAGTACACCAGCAGCAGCCACAGCCGCCCCAAAATAAGAAAGAAAAGGTGCCATCAATAAACACCTATAAAATGGAGCTACAGTAAACCATAGACCTGTGTAAGTCGGCCATAGGCCAAAACTTTTTTATTAAACGCTTAAGCAAAGATAGACATGCTATCCACTGCTCAACAGTGGCGCAGCATAAGATAATTAAAGAATTGTTAAAGAAATCCACGACTGAGTTCTTCAGTTTTACCCCAAAAGTGGATAAATATCAAACGGTCCTCTTGAAGGGCATAGATTCCTGCACGGAACCACAGGTGCTCTTAGATAAGCTCCGTCAAAAAGCGAGCGACGATCTCGACTTTATCGGGGTCAAGCCGTTCGCTACAGTCAGAGCCAGACGGGAGAAGCGGTCCTTGCCATTCTTCTTAGTTCAGCTATCGCCCAGCAGCAAACTGGATAGGTTGAGGAGTATCTCCGTCCTCAACTACCAGGTTGTAACTTGGGATAGATTAAAGAGACGCGGTGACATGCTTCAATGCATGCACTGCCAAAGGTTTGACCACGCTGCAGCAAACTGCGAAATGCAGTCACGCTGCGTTAAGTGTGGTGAGGACCACATTAAGGGAGAGTGCAAGCTCGGAGAGGAAAGGGTCTAAGACATGACCCAGCTTAAATGTGCACTTTGCGGAAAGGAGGGGCACCCTGCTAATTATCGGGGTTGCTCAGCTTTTCAGCAAATAAGAAACAACAAAGCGGCTAAGCAGACAGCGGTAGAGATACGCCCATCAACGCGTGCTCCTACAGCAACGCCCGTTAATCCCCGAATTTCCTACGCCCAAATGGCGGCAGGAAGGGGGAAAACGGTACAGCCTGCAGCTAAGGCAGCCCAACCGGCCCTAGTGCCAAAGGCGCCCGACGCTCAGGCCGAAATAAGAAGCATATTGCTGGCAATTCAAGGCCAGTTAACAGGACTTCACAACCAGATAAAGGAGCAGGCGACTAGGGTAGACTATCTCTACTCTGTTTTGCCTAGCCTAACGCAAATTAGAGGTTAAAGGCGCGCTGTCGGAGAGGCCTCTTAGGATCCTTGCTGTGAATGTAAATTCACTGATTAGGACCGAACGCAGAGCTAATCTTTTCCAATTGTTGAAAGACCAAAGTCCAGATGTGTTTATGGCCAGCGAAACTAAGCTGAACCAGAAACATAAGTTGATAACAACAATTACAATATCGTTAGAAGAGATCGACCCAACTCCACTCAAGGGGGGGGCGTCGCAATCTTCATACGAAAAGGCATTAATCATAAAGTTATATATAATAGTGATCTGCGCAGTTTTCGGCTGTTAGAGGCGTGCATCGTATGCATTCCTCTCCAACAGGGGAGGAGAATGTATGTGATCGCGGCTTATGCACCGGAATCACCTCAGCCAACCGATTTTATGACAGAGCTTGAAAAACTTTTCGAAGGCCTACGCTTGAGCTTGGAAGAAAATTACTTTCTCATGGCCGGTGATTTGAATGCCAAACACTTAGATTGGGGAAATCAAGTATAGAATCCCAGAGGTATTCATCTTTTTAATTGGATGAGTCAGTATAACGCTGAATATCGTATAGAACTGCTGGCTACCGATCGGCCGTCGTTTCCAAGAAGCGGTGCTTATCTAGACTTATTGCTAATAGACGCAAGACTGACAATAACTGACACTGTGGGTCAAAGACCGAAAAATTGTTTACGAACGATCGAGTACGACAGTGACCACTGTGGACTCGGTGCCGTAATACAACTTCCGAACGAGCTCGCGGAGTTGGATGAGTATATACCTGTGCATACTTATAATTACAGTAAGGTGCGCTGGCCACGCTTTACCAACGTCTTATCGAGCGAAATCAGTTCGAACAACATATCCCCACCAAATGATAGGAATTTGACAAATAACGAGATAGACCAATACTTACAACAAATGGACGAGATAATCAAACGAACAATGAACAGAACAATACTGAAATACAAGCAACGGGACGCAACTGACATGTATCGAAACGCAACCATTGACGCACTACACAGACAAAAAAGTGGACTGCTGACAAGACTAAAACTCTTGTACCGACGGTTTACTGACCCTCACAATCTGGAGATTAGGACACTGAAGTCGTCGATCAAGAACATCAACCAACTAATTAAAGAAAACTATCGGTTGTCAATTAATTTGTATTGGGACAGCAAAATTCGGGCTGTTAATGCTAGTGACCTGAGCATGTTTCCGCAAATTAGCAAGATATTTAGAAGGAATGATCAGAACGATCTTCCGTGTCTCAAGCTTCAAAGAACGACAGACAACAGAGACGTACTTCTGACAGCAGGAATTAAACCAGAGGACGCCGTCTTGGACGATGACCTCTTTACTGTCGAAGATCCGCAGGAGAAAGTGGAGGCCGTGGGGGCTGCTTTCCAGCAAGTGTACAAGGTGAATGCGTGCATTCGCCCGAATCACGACCTGGAAAACAGAGCCTTGCTCCATCACTTCTACCTTCGGAATGACATCACGCAATGGCGATCAGAGAACCTTGGTTTCACCGAGTTCAATGAAGATCATTTGGCAAACGCCATAATCGCCGAGCGAAATGGGCCCAGTTCCCTGTTAATTACGAAGGTGGAGCTCCAGCTTATCTTCGATTCATTAAAGAAGAAGAAGTCAGCAAGAGTCGATGGCATATCCAACGTTGTACTTCGACATTTACCTCAAGAAGCAGTAGACATTTATACCACTCTGTTTAACAACGCTCTGAATAATGCATATTATCCAGTGCGATGGAAGACAGCTGTGGTGCATCCTCTCCCGAAAAAGGGAAAGGACAACTCCAATCCGGCGAATCTTCGGTCGATAAGTCTTCTTCCAAGTATCAGCAAGGTATTCGAAAAAGTTATCAATAGAGCTCTGTCTAAGTGGGCAGAGGACAATAATAACATACCGGACAATCAGTTCGGTTTTAAGGCAGGACATGACACTATTCATGCCGCGTCGAAACTCGTTTCTGATGTCCAATGGAACAAATCTAAGAAGCAGTGTACGGGTGCCTGTCTGGTTGATTTGGAGAAGGCCTTCGACACCGTATGGTTAGAGGGTCTTTACCTAAAGCTGACCAGACTTGGCATTAGTAAACCATTATTATATATGCTTTATGATATGCTCAATGGCAGAAAGTTTGTTGTCAAGAGTGGCAATGTAACTTCTGCCACAACCTTTAATATTAAAAATGGTCTTCAGCAGGAAGCGGTCAACTCGCCGATTCTATTCAGCATTTACACCAGCGATCTGATAGGTAGTCTAACTCAGGCAATAGCGTATGCCGACGATCTAATTGCGTACAGAACAGCTGCAAAAGTCGAGGACATCAGGATTCTTTTGCAGAATGACTTCGATGAGGTTCAACGATATTGTGATGACTGGAAGTTGAAAATCAACTTTCAGAAATCAGAAACTATCTTGTTTAGGACTCCGTTGCGTGGAGCCACAAGGGATACGAGAAAGAACTGGCGCAAGCTGGTGATTGTAGGGCCAAATGGACATCCACTGGCGAGTAAAAGTGTAGTAAAGTACCTTGGCATCTGGATGGATCAGTATTTGTATTTCGACAGACATATAAATGCTGCTCTGGCCAGGGCTAGGAGAGCTTTTGCCCGTACTTCGACGCTGCCTTGGATTGCACAGAACACCAGAGTCGGAGTACAAACACTACTTTTCCAACCTGGCTCTATACAACGGGGCCAACATAAACAGGATAGATAATTTCTTGCTGAAGCTTATTCGGGGTCACATTGCAAGAGCGATGTCCTCGTCTAACAGCTTTATTTTCGGGGCTTATTACCCTAAATACGAATACTACGAGAGTGTGCGTCTAAGCGGCTTTATTCCGCCCGATGCATTCTTCCACCTAGACAGCCGAGGGCTGATCCAGGATAGAGCGGCGGTTCCGCTAATCTACCACGTTGGCCGTAGAACTGTAGATCGGCGGCTCCTTTACAGTCGAGACGTCCTCGCACAAGACGGAGCTGAGCACCTTCGGTTCAGTAGGACTGTGTCCGAACGGGACCGAAAAGATAGGGTAAAGCAGGAGAACCAGTTCTGGTGGTTGAAAAACGAAGATGAAGTTCCTTCAGACATTTAATAGTTGACCTTGCTATTTTCTTAGGTATGGCCGACTTACATAGGTTAAGGTAGTTAGTTTTAAGTAGGGACAGTCAGGGTGGCGCCAAAGAAAAAAAAAAAAAAAAAAAAAAAAAAAAAAAAATTATAAAATCCACAAAAATACAAAAAAATTATAAAACCGGAAAATGCTTGCTGTGGCTGTTCTAGTTTGTAAGTAGTCTGTAAGTAGCTTATAAGTAGGTTGTAATTAGTTTATAATTAGTTATAAATAGTTTTAAGTAGCTTTAAGTAGATTTAATTAGTTTTAGTTTGCTTTAATTTAGTTTTATGTAGTTTGTAAGTTTTATATAAAACCGAAAAATAAAGACAACGATACCGAGTTTTTTGTAAATTCTTCTCGGTAAAAAATAAAACCGACCTGGATTTAGTATTAAGATAGTTCTTAGGCCGAAAGGCATTAGCATTAAGTTACTATAGTTTAACTTAGAGCGCCCGACTGGGGCCAGTAAGTTAGTTTTAAAATATTGATAAGTAGGCTAGTTTTTATGAATTTTTGTCTAGCTTTAAGATAGTTTTAAGAAAATTGAAAAATAAAAATGAATTATAAAAAAAAAAAAAAAAAAAAAAAAAAAAACCGCTTGAGAAAACATCAGAAGAAAAAACAGCATTTACGGTTCCCGGCAGACCTTTATACCAATTCAAGGTAATGCTGTTTGATTTCTGCAATGCACCTCAACGCCTGTGCAAGTAAATGGACAAAGTGGTACCCCGCGAATTAAGAGAAAACGTTTTTGTTTACCTGGATGATCTTCTAATAGTAACACGTACCTTCAAAGAGCATGTTCATTTCCTCAAGATCGTCGCTGAAAGACTGAAACAAGCTGGCTTAATCATCAATTTAGAAAAATCGAAGTTCTGTTTCAAAGAACTTAAGTATCTAGGCTACGTCATAGGCGATGGATGTTTGAAGACCGATTCGGCCAAGGTCTCAGCTATACGGGATTTCCCAGTTCCCCAAAACCAAAGCCAAGTTCGCCCATTTCTGGGCATGTCAGGTTGATACCGTAGGTTCGGTCGCAATTATTCTACCTTAGCTAGCCCCATAACGAATAATCTGAAGAAAGATAAAAAGTTTGTGGTTGATAGGGATGCTTTAGATTCCTTCAACAAAATCAAGGATATGCTTACGTCAGTACCCGTTCTGGTGAACCGGACTACAACAAGCCATTTATCATTTTTTGCGACGCGCCATCTACTGGAGTTGGAGGTGTTTTGTGCCAAAAAGATGACGAGGGCGTAGGGCGACCAATTTTCTATTACTCGCACAAATTGAATATGGCCCAATCAACTATAGTGCCACAGAACGGAAATGCTTAGCAGCTGTTTTGAGCATAGAACAGTTTCGACCTTATATGGAAGGGTATCATTTCTTAGTGGTAACACACCATGCCACTTTGAGGTGGTTAATGGGTCAAAATGACCTCAGCGGGAGATTAACTCGGTGGAGTCTTAAGCTTCAAGGGTATGACTTCGATATAGAGCATCGTAAGGGTTCGCAACATGTCGTACCAAACGCTCTCTCGAGAGTGTATGCTACGGATGAAGTGAACTTAAATGCCTTATCGAATGATTATCCTTCCGATGTGCTGCTCATTGATCTAACAGATCTCAGATTTGAATCTGCGGAATATGTTCAAATCATTGACAACATCGTAAAACAAAAAGAACAGCTGCCAGATCTACAAGTCTTGGACAGTTTTGTGTATAAGAAGATCAAGCACAGCACAGGAAATCCTCTAGAGGACGACCAAACTTGGAAGTTTTGGATTCCATCGCAGTTGACTCACTGTCTGATCACCTTGGCTCATGAACCGCCTCAAGCTTCGCATGATGGGTTGGGTAAAACACTATACAGACCCCGCCAACAGTTTTACTGGCCTTCGGCTTCGCAAGTTAAAGCATACGTAGCAAGCTGAGAGACGTGTAAAATATCTAAAGCGTCAAATCAAGTTCTTCGTCAACCAATGGGTAAACCATTTCTTGCAGAGCGTCCATTTCAACATGTATATATAGACTTTTTGGGACCATACCCTAGGTCCAAAAATGGAAATGTACACATAACCATGGCAACTGACGAAGTTTGTTATTATTCAGGCGTTAAGAAAGTTAACTCGAAAACCGCCATTAAGTTTCTGAATGATCAGGTTTTGTGTATGTTTGGGTCCCAGAGTCAATATTGTAAGACAATGGTAAGCAATTCACCAGTTCGTCATTTGCCAAATTATTGAATTCGTATGGTATTAAGCATACCAAAACGGGGGCATATGCTCCACAGGCAAATGCCAGCGAACGGGTGAATCACTCTATACTTACCGCTATAAGATCATATGTTGGAAGAGACCAACGCAACTGGGATGTCCACCTACCATTGATAGCTTGCGCACTCAGAACTGGATTACATACAGCCATCGGTATTTCGCTTTACGAGGCCTTATTTGGACAAAAACTGATAGAGCATGGTACTGATTTTGAGCTTCTGCGAAAACTTGGCTGTGTAAACAGCTCGTAGATTGATGTCACTCCCAAGGCTTCTGAGATGAATATCATTGACTCCACTTTAAGGAAATTGCTTGAAAAAGCCCATTTGACACATGAATATCGATACAATTTAAGAAGTAAGGATATAGAGTACAAAGTAGGGGATGTGGTCTATAAAAGGAATTTTGTGCATAGTGACGCTTTGAAAAGGTTGAATACCAAATTATGTCCAAAATTCATTAAGGCAAACATTAAGAGAATAATTGGAAATAGGCTTTACGAATTCGAGGATGATAGTGGGAAAGTATTAGGTATATTTCACACAAAAGATATTAAGAAATAGTGTTTCAGTTATCCGGCTAGCTTAAGTCTGTACATAGAGTGTGTGAAGTTAGCCCCCCTTTTTTGGAATTTGTCATTTTTGAAAGTTGTTCCAGATTGTTCCCGGTTTGTTCCGGATTGTTTAAACTTTTTTTTTAAAAATATTCAAAAATGGGGGTTTTAGACCCAAAAAACTGTTTTTGACCCAGCCCCCCTTTTTTCAAAAATCGAAATTTTGAAAATTGTTCCAGATTGTTCTAGTTGTTCTGAACATTGTTCCATATTTTTGGACCTCTATGTTAAAAATTTCAAAAATTATTGGCAAAATTCGAAAAAATTGTAGCCCCCCTTTTATTGAAATTCTTACTTTTAAATTTTTTTTTGGTTTAAAAAAGTGTTCTTAACATTGTTCTAAGAAATTAAAGTTGTAGAACTAATATTTAAAAAGATATAGTCTTTCAAACTTTTATTTCGAATATGTAAACTACGGCTCACCAATTTTTTTTTTTTTTTAAGTTTTTATTTTCAATACTTACTAACAAATATATATTTTGAGGAAATATTGTGTTCTTACATAAGCAAAAACTGCCTAAAACAGAGCTTTAAAAAAACATCTTTAAGTTTTTGAATTTTTAAAAGCCCCTATTGGCTCCCCTTTTACAAAATTCAAAAATCCAAAACTTGTTCCAAGTGCGAAACTGCCTAAATCCAATTGATCCAAGGATTCATTCAAAAATATTCAAAATTGTAGATTTTAACCCGAAAAACACTTTAAATGAAAAAAATATTAATTACCCTTGCCCAAAGGCAAATAAAAAATGTAATTTCAATAGAAAACCAAAACATTCAAATTTATTAATATGTATGTATCATTTTCTTATTTTTTTTCTTTACTTTTTTTAACAGCAATGAAACACACGATGGTCGATTGTGAAAGAGAAAGAGGACAGCAGCTTAAATTTTAAATGGTACCAAATCTAATGAATTCTGAAAAGATCGATACTACGAACAATTGTGAAAGCAAAGAAGCAACTAAGAAATGTAAGTTTAATAGAAAACACAAAACATTCTATTTTATTAATATACCATTTTTTTATTTTTGTTTATATCTTGATGAACACAATATGCATCAATGCAGAACACAATATTTCCTCAAAATATATATTTGTTAGTAAGTATTGAAAATAAAAACTTAAAAAAAAAAAAAATTGGTGAGCCGTAGTTTACATATTCGAAATAAAAGTTTGAAAGACTATATCTTTTTAAATATTAATTCTACAACTTTAATTTCTTGGAACAATGTTTAGAACATTTTTTTAAACCAAAAAAAAAATTTTAAAGTAAGAATTTCAAAAAAGGGGGACTACAATTTTTTCAAATTTTGCCCATAACTTTTGAAATTTTTAACATAGAGGTCCAAAAATTTGGAACAATGTTCAGAACAACTAGAACAATCTGGAACAATTTTCAAAATTTCGATTTTTGAAAAAAGGGGGGCTAGGTCAAAAACAGTTTTTTGGGTCTAAAACCCCCATTTTTGAATATTTTTCAAAAAACAATTGGAACAATCCGGAACAAACCGGGAACAATCTGGAACAACTTTAAAAAATGACAAATTCCAAAATAGGGGGGCTAATTTCACACACTTCTGTACATAAGACTGTTCTTGGGCGTGGGTCGATTTTCTACTACGATTTATAAGGCCAATGGCTTTCCTTGCGTTTCATTTCTTTACCATTTTCCTCGTTAAAACTCAACAATGTTAAAGTTTTGTGAACATTTTTGAGAGTTTTTTTTTAAATAAACTCATTTTGAAACCAAAAATTAGTTTTAGAACCTCTGATATACCTACCTACTAGCCTATATTCAAACCGAAAGACTTTAGATTTCAATTTTATTCAATTAAAATCTACATAATTTCGAAAAGAAGATCAAATAAAAAAAAAACATAATTGAAAGACGAGAGAAAAGATTTACTTGCTCCGAATTCTATCCCGGGATCTTCAAATTTATAAACGATAGAACACAAAAGAAGGCCAAAAATATGGGTTGGGTACAGCTCATCACATTCCAACTCATCACGACGCAACTCATAACAACGCAGGTCATCACAATCGCCACTCATCACATTCCCAACTCATCATGACCCAACTCATCATGGCTCAACTCATCACAGGACAATTCATCCCAGTCATGAAGATTCATTTTCAGAATTAATTTTCTTGGAATCGAATATGGTTGGTTAAGTTTGTGCAAAATGAATAGAGTATATTAATTCAGTGGGATGGAACCAATTTTTTTTGGTGTTATGAGAGGGTAGGTATAATGAAATAAAAAAAGAAAGGAATAAATCATTTCAACATCGATGTTGCGATGGGAGTGAAGAGTGAAGACGAAGTCAAATTCGTTTTGTGTATTTGAATGTGAAGATATATTTGTGTTGGTAAGGTAGAAGATGGGTAGGTAAATTCAATGGCAGGAATTATATATAATAGTATAGATATAAGGATAATGCATATATGAATAAAGGAAACATATAACTTGTTGTCTACATTTTCTTTAATAGAAGCCATTAACTTCAATTCTATTCGTCAATTCATCAAATATAATGACTTAAAATGAAGAGGTATAGATATAATAACGTAATGTAGGAACCTAGTGTCGGACTAGATTCTGGAGTTGGGTCTGGAACTGGGACAAGTGAATTTTTTTTTTTAATAACTTTCATCGATTTTTTTAGGTGGTGGGTCTGATGTACTAAGGTTTGACGGAGGAGTTTCTGAAGTGCGTCTGGAACTAAGACAAAGAAACACCTTTTTTTTAAATATCAAGGTAGGTAGGTGCCTCACTTAAATGGATTTTTCTTTGTGGTAGGTCTGGTTTGGAACCGGACCAAGAAACATCTTTTTTTATTTTCGCTGGTACCTATCTATACCTAACGTCTGACTGCGGAGATTCTGGACTCTTAGGGTGGCTCTGGAATTGGGATAAGGGTTTTTTTGTTTTAATCACTTTCATAGATTTTATTTAGTGGTGGGTCTGATGGAAAATATCTAGTCTAGCAAATGTCTTAATGAGAGTTTCTTAGGACCTTAATTTTAAAGATCCTTGCATTATTTCTTCAGTTATTGCTTAATAAATGATGCCATGCCGATCATTTTTTAAATTATCATTATCATTTTATTAGCAAGAAATTAATTAAAAAACTTATAGCACCCTTTTTGTTAAATTGATGATAAAACATTGTAAAATCAAATTTAAGAAAAGAAAAGAAGCAATAATTATGCGTTTTTAGTTTTTGAAAACTGTAAAATTTTTCATCAATTTTTGAATTTAGAATGAAATAAATTGAATTGAAGGGGGCTTTTTTTCACGCCTTTACTATGGAATTGTTTGCCCCTCTTCAATGAATTTCTTACACAATGTAGCCTGTTGTGTCAGAATTCTTTAAAGAACTTTGAAGAACCTTGAAGATCAGATCAGTAGAATGGGAGCTATAATTTCTTAAAAACAATTTTTAAAATTTTTATTAAAATAATGTTGATGTAGATAACGGGATCAATCATGCTTGTGCCTGGTTGTCAACGATAGTCCAATTTGGAAATGTCAATGGAATTTTTTAAATTTGTTTGACATATTTGATTAATTAATTGTGACGCTTGTATAAGTCGTAGCATAATAATTGAGATACCAAAATAACGGTATAAATTTACTATCAGAAAAAAGACTATAAAAAGTTATAGATGCATGGAGTAAAAACCTATGAAATTGTCTCTATAACCACTTTTAACTCACCGTTATATCCGTTCAACAGACCTTGGGGATTCAATTTTTTTTTTCAAGTCACATTCATTTCAAAAATACCTATCAAATAAGATTTTAATTTCCTCGCTATCTCCAACCCTTAAAAAATTAGTAAGAACAAACTCTCAAAAACGATATACAAAAATATGTTCATATTTCATTTGGATGTTGTTCAAATTAATTGAAATTTATACCTGATTTAAAAATTTACTTGTTCTATCTGATTCAAAAATTAAAGATTTTTTGACCAACTTCTTTAAAAGATAAAAATAAAAACCACGAAAAAACAATCATATTGTGCATTTTCAAAATTCCCAGCTCTCAAAATACGTTGGTATTCAAACAAATTTAAATTTAAACTTTTTTGAACAATCCCCTGATTTGTGGTGAATTATTTTTGAAACATCGATTTTCTCATTTTTAAGTTTAAAACAACAACAAGTTTAAGACGATAATTTTGAATTTTTTTTTAATTATAATTGCCATTCTTAAAAATTGAAAATCTATACATTTTATGAGAAGAAATTTCTCTGAGCCTCTCCGTCTAGAAAATAGAAATCAGACTTTACCCCACATTTACCCATTATAAGGTACCTAGGTATGCCTATTTTTCGAAATCTAGCAAAGAAATTTCAAGTCAATCACAAAAACAAAACCTACCCTGAATGATGCGGCTTATAGGTAAACTCTGTTCAAATGCATTTCATGCATGGGAGAACAAAATCAAAAGTGTTTTAATTTTTCTCCAATCAGATAAACGAATTTCACTAATGCACTCTCCCATACATTTGAGCAGTGTAAAATGCCGCTAAAAAAGATACCTTTATTTATACCTTTGCCTTTTTTCTCATTGGCATACCTACCTACATCTGTGCAAAAAAATGTTCGGCTCATTGCTAAGTTCCAAGGCAAGTGGCTCACCTAGGTACCTAACCTATCTCTTTTTGCCGCCTTGTTCAATTTGTCTTTTCTTCTCCTTCTTTTCTCTTCTTCAAAAAATACTTACTAAATAAAGCAACAAATAACCTTGGATTCAAAGGAGATATGACAAATATTTTCTCACTTTCGTTCTTGCTTCCTGCATAATACCTAATAATACAAATCCAAACACAAACTAATAATGGAAAAAAATAAGAACATTTCAAAACACTCCTCCTCTTATGCCTCTTTTAAAGTTTCGATCACCACTCTCTACATAAATTTATTTTAGTTGGGACGAAGAATGTTGTGTCCGATCAGAACAATGAAGTCGTAAACAAAAAGTTACTTGTACTAAAAGGTATTAGTTTCACACAAAAATTTAGTAGCCATATGTTCTTTAAGAGCTACCACTGACTCCCAATCAGGTTCGCTGAGAAACAAAATGGCGCGTCAAAAGGAATTTTGAGAGAGAAAATGTTCGAACGCATATAGCTTAAATATTAATCTGGTATCTCTCTTCCGAAATGAATTATAACCGAATTTAAGTGTGCTAGAAGAAAACAACGAATTAAAAACGTATATATCTAATATCATTATTATAAGGATATACATATAGCTTTGTAGAGAAGTTGTTGTTTATTACTCTGTTGGAATGACAAAGACCTATTAAGCTTTTGAAAGAGAATGACTATATTTCCCTGCGCATGAAGCTTAAACCTATAGTTATTATTAATGTATCATTATATAAGTTAGGTATACCTACCAACAAACCTAAAAACATTTCTAAATAGCACCTATACTTACGTAAACTATCTCGTACCTATACCAACTTATTTTTTTGTATTCGCTTTGAATGCTCATACCTAGAATACAATCACAGTACACATATTATTTGTGGACTATGGAATACCATTGGCTTTTACATTTAATTTAAGCAACGAATAAGCAATTAAGGCATACATTTTATTTATAGGTATATGATTTTCATATTTTCGTCCGCTATCCAGGGGAAAAAAATAATATTTAATTAGCTACAAATTCAGGTGACAAAAAAGAAGTACCTACCTAAGAAAATATAAGGATGGTGCTGAATGCAAAGAGAAAGGAGAAACATGTCGACATTTTTATGCCTTCAATATCCCATTTCCTTCAAGCCTAGAAGGCTCAAATTTGTTGAATCATGAGAATAAGTAAGTACTTAGATAGATAAACCTCCCGAATTTTTTTAAGGGAAAAATAAGAGTGGAGTGGCTGTTATATATCCATAACAATACATACCGGCATTTTTTTCATGGCTCCAATTTTTTACTTCTCCCAAAACCTAGAAATGTGCAAAGGGGTTTTTATTGTGAATAATATGTTAATTTAAAGCCCTTAAGCTTTGCCAGTATATTATTATTTTATTTCATCAAGTTATGTTTTATTCGAATTTGCTCCCGATCTACGTATTGAATCTTCAAGGCCTTAAAATAAAACTAAGATGACATTGACGACCTGTCTAGCCTACGTAGGTGCAACGAGTCAAGGGCTGCGAACAGCGCTCTTAACCAAAGCAAAGTACTATCTAAGTACATAGATACATAGTTTTAAAGAAAAACAAAAAAACAAATTTAAACTGAACCAACCACGATGCAGAACTAACCCAAATCAACACCCACCCCACTATCGCCTCATCGCATGAACCGCACAGTATCAACGGCAGCCACTTCAAATAAATACCTATAGATCTACTGACATCCTTCAATATCCTAAAGTAAACATTAAGATATTATAAAATAACTTTTTCAACCTAGCTAATTAAATATTTGTATCGGTCTATAACAATAACTTTACTCAACACAATGTCACAAAACGTATGTAAGTAGGTAACATACGTTTTGTGACATTTCATTTACAAAAAAGAAGCGCGAGGAAACCCTTTACTTGTTGTGCTCATCGCTGCTGCGAAGAGAATGATAGTAAATTTGTTTTATAATAAAACATACAGGTATGAAAAAAGGAGCTTCCTTTTAAAACAACATGTTTAAATACAAAATAGAATGAACTCTTCATACAATTGAATGAACAATCATACGCCATGATGAGTTGTCCACGTGATGAGCTGGGTTGTTATGAGTTGGGTTATGATGAGTTGCGTTGACGCCCAGTAAATGAATTACTTAATTTTTCCCACTGATTTCTTTTTTTTTGGTTTCAAATTAGAGAAAGAAAACATTCACATAATTTTCATAAACATTTTGGATTTACGAATTTTACTTTAATATTCATATTTTTCATCCTTTTTTTAGATTTTAAGTTTTTTTTTAATAAACGGAAAATTGTAAGAATATTAAAAAAACAACATGATTTATTTATTTTTTTTTTGACGCTCCTTTTGTAAACTTTATTTTCTACTTTTTATATGGGAAGTCATTCGAATGGGAATTTTCAGGTTTCCTGTGAAAATTATTTAGAGGTGAAAAATTGCTAAAGCTAGATGTCACCAGTAGATGTGACCAGGTAAGCGGTCAGTCGATCTCGTACTGTGGAAGTGTGTAGACGTTTTCGGCTTCCCAGTTTATTCAAAGTAATTATATCGGACTGACTTAGTCAATTTTTATTTAAACCGAGCGATCCTCAATAGTGTTGATAGACAGAGGAAGAGGTGGCAGACCGACAATCCGAAGGTAGTGGGTTCGAATCCCAATCGGGCAACAATTATTATTTGGCTGCTTTTTTCCACAATCGCGAAGTCGAAAACTTCATTGAGTGGGAGGAGAAGCTAATGGCAGCTAATAACACGGCGGGGACATCGAAAGGTGTCCCAGCAACAACAATAAAGCCAGCTATAGCACCACCAGCAAAAGCCGTAGCAGCAACAACAACAACCAAGCAAGCGATGGCACCACCAGCCACGCCATCAACAAGTGCCGTAGCAAGAACGGCACACCCACCAACGGCAACAACAGCCGACATTAAAAACAAGAGGAGGAAGATGATTAGCTGTGCGCCGAACCTCGTGAAGCGCCGCTCCACCATCACCTCAGCCCAGCTGCCAGCTGGGGTGAAGGAGACGGCGCGCACAGCCAAAACCACAGCAGCAGCGAAAATACAAGAACAGCTGGATACCTCGCCATCCGACGATGACATCGAATATATGTCAGAGGGTGGCGAGGGATTGTATACAACGGGGGACAGCAACAGCAATCTGCTTGTTGACCTCACTTCACCAGAGGCGTCCTCCGAAGAGGAAAACGAGGCGCAAGAAGCACTCGATGAACAGACCATCAGCCAAAAAATCAATGTAACTCGGGGAGAAATGGAACGTTTAAATGCCATTGTTACCCCATTGATTCAAGCTCTGAAGGAAAAACAAGTAGCTCGACGCGAAAGAGAAAGGCAGGAGCGCGAGCAGAAAAAAACATTACAGGCGCCACAAAAGACAGCGCCACAGCCTGAGCTGCCACCGAAAAGCCAGCAGCCAGAGCAACAGCAACAGCAACTGCCAATGCAAAATCAAAATAAGCAGCACCAACAACAGCTGCCAACGAAACAACCACAGCAGCAGCCGAAGGAACAACGGCAAAAAAAGAAAACAACACAGCAGTAGCAACAGCAACCACAGGAGCGGAGTCAGCAGAAGCGGAACGAGCAGCAGCAAGGAGAACACCAGCAGCAGCCACAGCCGCCCCAAAATAAAAAAAGAAAAGGTGCCACCAATTAACACCTATAAAATGGAGCTACAGGAAACCATAGACCTGTTTAAGTCGGCCATAGGCCAAAACTTTTTTATTAAAAGATTAAGCAAAGATAGACATGCTATCCACTGCTCTACAGTGGAGCAGCACAAAATTATAAAAGAATTGTTGAAAAAATACACGACTGAGTTCTTCAGTTTTACCCCCAAAGTGGATAAATACCAAACGGTCCTCTTGAAGGGCATAGATTCCTGCACGGAACCACAGGTGCTCTTGAATGAGCTCCGTCAAAAAGCGAGCGGCGATCTCGACTTTATCGGGGTCAAGCCGTTCGCCACAGTCAGAGCCAGACGGGAGAAGCGGTCATTGCCGTTCTTCTTAGTTCAGCTATCGCCCAGCAGCAAACTGGATAGGTTGAGGAGTATCTCCGTCCTCAACTACCAGGTTGTTACTTGGGATAAATTAAAGAGACGTGGCGACATGCTTCAATGCATGCGCTGCCAAAGGTTTGGCCACGCTGCAGCAAACTGCGAAATGCACCACGCTGCGTTAAGTGTGGTGAGGACCACATTAAGGGGGAGTGCACGCTCGGTGAAGAACGGGTCGAAAACAAGACCCAGCTTAAATGTGCACTTTGCGGAAAGGAGGGGCACCCTGCTAATTATCGGGGTTGCTCAGCTTCTCAGCAAATAAGAAACAACAAAGCGGCTAAGCAGACAGCGGTAGAGATACGCCCATCAACGCGTGCTCCTACAGCAACGCCCGTTAATCCCCAAATTTCCTACGCCCAAATGGCGGCAGGAAGGGGAAAAACGGTACAGCCTGCAGCTAAGGCAGCCCAACCGGCCCTAGTGCCAAAGGCGCCGGACGCTCAGGCCGAAATAAGAAGCATGTTGCTGGCAATTCAAGGCCAGTTAACAGGACTTCAGACCCAGATAAAGGAGCAGGCGACTAGGGTAGACTATCTCTACTCTGTTTTGCCTAGCCTAACGCAAATTAGAGGTTAAAGGCGCGCTGTCGGAGAGGCCTCTTAGGATCCTTGCTGTGAATGTAAATTCACTGATTAGGACCGAACGTAGAGCTAATCTTTTCCAATTGTTGAAAGACCAAAGTCCAGATGTGTTTATGGCCAGCGAAACTAAGCTGAACCAGAAACATAAGTTGATAACAACAATTACAATATCGTTAGAAGAGATCGACCCAACTCCACTCAAGGGGGGGGCGTCGCAATCTTCATACGAAAAGGCATTAATCATAAAGTTATATATAATAGTGATCTGCGCAGATTTCGGCTGTTAGAGGCGTGCATCGTATGCATTCCTCTCCAACAGGGGAAGAGAATGTATGTGATCGCGGCTTATGCACCGGCATCACCTCAATCAACTGATTTTATGTCAGAGCTCGAAAAACTTTTCGAATGTCTACGCTTGAACTTGGAAGAAAATTACTTTCTCATGGCCGGTGATTTGAATGCCAAACACCAAGATTGGGGAAATCAAATTCAAAATCAAAGAGGTATTCATCTTTTCAATTGGATGAGTCGATACAACACTGAGTATGGTGTCGACCTGCTGGCTACGGATCGGCCATCGTTTCCAAGAAGCGGTGCCTATCTGGATCTATTGCTAATAGACGCAATACTGACAATTACTGACACTGTGGGTCAAAGACCAAGAAACTGCTTACGAACGATCGAGAACGACAGTGATCACTGCGGACTCGCCGCCGTAATACAGTTTCCGAACGAGCACGTGGAGTTGGATGAGTATGTACCTGTGCATGCTTACAATTACAGTAAGGTGCGCTGGCCACGCTTTACTAACGCCTTATCGAGCGAAATCAGTTCGAATAACTTATCCCCACCAAATGACAGGAATTTGACAAATAACGAAATAGACCAATACCTAGAACAATTGGACGAGACAATCAAACGAACAATGAACAGAACAATACCGAAATACAAGCAACGGGACGCAACCGACATGTATCGAAACGCAACCATTGACGCACTACACAGACAAAAAAGTGGACTGCTGACAAGACTAAAACTCTTGTACCGACGGTTTACTGACCCTCACAATCTGGAGATTAGGACACTGAAGTCGTCGATCAAGAACATCAACCAACGAATTAAAGAGAACTATCGGTTGTCAATTAATTTGTATTGGGATAACAAAATTCGGGCCGTTAATGCTAGCGACCCGAGCATGTTTCCCCAAATTAACAAGATATTTAGAATAAATGATCAGAACGACCTTCCTTGTCTTAAGCTTCAGAGAACGACAGACAACAGAGACGTACTTCTGACAGCAGGAATTAATCCAGAGGACGCCGTCAAGGCCAGTTAACAGGACTTCACAACCAGATAAAGGAGCAGGCGACTAGGGTAGACTATCTCTACTCTGTTTTGCCTAGCTTAACGCAAATTAGAGGTTAAAGGCGCGCTGTCGGAGAGGCCTCTTAGGATCCTTGCTGTGAATGTAAATTCACTGATTAGGACCGAACGTAGAGCTAATCTTTTCCAATTGTTGAAAGACCAAAGTCCAGATGTGTTTATGGCCAGCGAAACTAAGCTGAACCAGAAACATAAGTTGATAACAACAATTACAATATCGTTAGAAGAGATCGACCCAACTCCACTCAAGGGGGGGGGCGTCGCAATCTTCATACGAAAAGGCATTAATCATAAAGTTATATATAATAGTGATCTGCGCAGATTTCGGCTGTTAGAGGCGTGCATCGTATGCATTCCTCTCCAACAGGGGAAGAGAATGTATGTGATCGCGGCTTATGCACCGGCATCACCTCAATCAACTGATTTTATGTCAGAGCTCGAAAAACTTTTCGAATGTCTACGCTTGAACTTGGAAGAAAATTACTTTCTCATGGCCGGTGATTTGAATGCCAAACACCAAGATTGGGGAAATCAAATTCAAAATCAAAGAGGTATTCATCTTTTCAATTGGATGAGTCGATACAACACTGAGTATGGTGTCGACCTGCTGGCTACGGATCGGCCATCGTTTCCAAGAAGCGGTGCCTATCTGGATCTATTGCTAATAGACGCAATACTGACAATTACTGACACTGTGGGTCAAAGACCAAGAAACTGTTTACGAACGATCGAGTACGACAGTGATCACTGCGGACTCGCCGCCGTAATACAGCTTCCGAACGAGCTCGTGGAGTTGGATGAGTATGTACCTGTGCATGCTTACAATTACAGTAAGGTGCGCTGGCCACGCTTTACCAACGCCTTATCGAGCGAAATCAGTTCGAATAACTTATCCCCACCAAATGACAGGAATTTGACAAATAACGAAATAGACCAATACCTAGAACAATTGGACGAGACAATCAAACGAATAATGAACAGAACAATACCGAAATACAAGCAACGGGACGCAACCGACATGTATCGAAACGCAACCATTGACGCACTACACAGACAAAAAAGTGGACTGCTGACAAGACTAAAACTCTTGTACCGACGGTTTACTGACCCTCACAATCTGGAGATTAGGACACTGAAGTCGTCGATCAAGAACATCAACCAACTAATTAAAGAGAACTATCGGTTGTCAATTAATTTGTATTGGGATAACAAAATTCGGGCCGTTAATGCTAGCGACCCGAGCATGTTTCCCCAAATTAACAAGATATTTAGAATAAATGATCAGAACGACCTTCCTTGTCTTAAGCTTCAGAGAACGACAGACAACAGAGACGTACTTCTGACAGCAGGAATTAATCCAGAGGACGCCGTCTTGGACGATGACCTCTTTATTGTCGAAGATCCGCAGGAGAAAGTGGAGGCTGTGGAGGCTGCTTTCCAGCAAGTGTACAAGGTGAATGCGTGCATTCGCCCCAATCACGACCTGGAAAACAGAGCCTTGCTCCATCACTTCTACCTTCGGAATGACATCACGCAATGGCGATCAGAGAACCTTGGTTTCACCGGGTTCAATGAAGATCATTTGGCAAACGCCATAATCGCCGAGCGAAATGGGCCCAGTTCCCTGTTAATTACGAAGGTGGAGCTCCAGCTCATCTTCGATTCATTAAAGAAGAAGAAGTCAGCAGGAGTCGATGGCATAGCCAACGTTGTACTTCGACATTTACCTCAAGAAGCAGTACACATTTATACCACTCTGATTAACTACGCTCTGAATAATGCATATTATCCAGTGCGGTGGAAGACAGCTGTGGTGCATCCTCTCCCGAAAAAGGGAAAGGACAACTCCAATCCGGCGAATCTCCGGTCGATAAGTCTTCTTCCGAGTATCAGCAAGGTATTCGAAAAAGTTATCAATAGAGCTCTGTCTAAATGGGCAGAGCACAATAATATCATACCGGACAATCAGTTCGGTTTTAAGGCGGGACATGACACCATTCATGCCGCGTCGAAACTCGTTTCTGATGTCCAATGGAACAAATCTAAGAAGCAGTGTACGGGTGCCTGCCTGGTTGATTTGGAGAAGGCCTTCGACACCGTATGGTTAGAGGGTCTTTATCTAAAGCTGACCAGACTTGGCATTAGTAAACCACTATTATATATGCTTTATAATATTGCCATTGAGCAGATAGTTTGTTGTCAAAAGTGGCAATGTAACTTCAGCCACAACCTTTAATATTAAGAATGGTCTTCAGCAGGGAGCGGTCAACTCGCCGATTCTATTCAGCATTTACACCAGCGATCTGATAAGTAGTCTAACTCAGGCAATTGCGTATGCCGACGATCTAATTGCGTACAGAACAGCTCCAAAAGTCGAGGTCATCAGGATTCTTTTGCAGCGTGACTTCGAGAAGATTCAGCGATATTGCGATGACTTGAAGTTAAAAATCAACTTTCAGAAATCAGAAACTATCTTGTTTAGGACTCCTTTGCTTAGAGCCACAAGGGATACGAGAAAGAACTGGCACAAGCTGGTGATCGTAGGGCCAAATGGACATCCACAGGCGAGTAAAAGTGTAGTAAAGTACCTTGGCATCTGGATGGATCAGTATTTGTATTTCGATAGACTTATAAATGCTGCTCTGACCAGGGCTAGGGGAGCTTTTGCCCTGACGAAACGGTTGTTTTATAGCAGCCGGCTGGACAGCAGGGTGAAGGTGATTTGCTACATGGCCCTTATCCGGCCGATGATTGCCTATGGATGCCCGGTTTGGTTCAACGTTGCCCCATCTCAAATGGAAAAGATTCGGGTGTTTGAGAGGCAGTGTCTTCGACGCTGCCTTGGATTGCACAGAACACCAGAGTCGGAGTACAAACATTACTATTCCAACCTGGCTCTATACAACGGGGCCAACATAAACAGGATAGATAATTTCTTGCTGAAGCTTATTCGAGGTCACATTGCAAGAGCGATGTCCTCGTCTAACAGCTTAATTTTCGGGGCTTATTACCCCAACAACGAATACTACGAGAGTGTGCGTCTAAGCGGCTTTATTCCGCCCGATGCATTCCTCCACCTAGACAGTCGAGGGCTGATCAAGGATAGAGCGGCGGTTCCGCTAATCTACCACGTCGGCCGTAGAACTGTGGATCGGCGGCTCCTTTACAGTCGAGACGTCCTCGCACAAGACGGAGCTGAGCACCTTCGGTTCAGTAGGACTGTGTCCGAACGGGACCGAAGAGATAGGGTAAAGCAGGAGAACCAGTTCTGGTGGTTGAAAAACGAAGATGAAGTTCCTTCAGACATTTAACAGTTGACCTTGCTATTTTCTCTGGTATGGCCGAGTTACATAGGTTTAGGTAGTTAGTTTTAAGTAGGGACAGTCAGGGTGGCACCAAAAAAAAAAAAAACAAAAAAAAAACACCAAAAAATTATAAAATCAACAAAAATACAAAAAAATTATAAAAACCGGAAAATGCTTGCTGTGGCTGTTCTAGTTTGTAAGTAGCTTGTAAGTAGGTTGTAATTAGTTTAAAATTAGTTGTAAGTAGTTTTAAGTAGTTTTAATTAGCTTTAATTTAGTTTTATGTAGTTTGTAAGTTTTATATAAAACCAAAAAATAAAGACATAGATACCGAGTTTTTTTGTGAAATTCTTCTCGGTAAAAAATAAAACCGACCTGGATTTAGTATTAAGATAGTTCTTAGGCCGAAAGGCATTAGCATTAAGTTATTCTCGTTTAACTTAGAGCGCCCGACTGGGGCCAGTAAGTTAGTTTTAAGATATTGATAAGTAGGCTAGTTTTTATGAATTTTTGTCTAGCTTTAAGATAGTTCTAAGATAATTGAAAAATAAAAATGAATTTACAAAAAAAAAAAAAAAAACAGGTAAGCGGGCGATCGTGACTTGATGAAGATTGAAGAAGAAAAAACAACGAAGGTGAATGATGGCTATAGTTAAAAGATAAAGATCCACTTTTTTCTGCAGTTACGTAAGTGACTAAAGGGGCTATTATTCAAATTGAGGACATAATAACCACGGTTATATCCAGTGGGATAATCATGCTCTGAGGGGCAACTACACCTCGCTCCCTCCTCAATTCGAAAATTTTTGGAACCAGCTTATCTATCAGGATGAATTCGGGCTCTATTTATTTGAACCCGAGCTTTCTTTGTTTAAATTTCTCTCGGCATGTTTTAACGTAACAACCTTCCAGCGCTTCGGTAGCAAGGACCCCCCCTGACGAGCTAGAACGTGCTATATGCTGGCATGCAATGCTGTTGTTCCCTGGACACTCTTCACTTCCTACTGCCAGGGTCAGCCCACAGTTCCTGTAAGCTATGGGTTGTAAGGGTGGTAAGAGAGGGGAAGGCTGTGGATTCTTCGATAGGGTGTTCCGACTATGTGCTGCGTGTATGTGATTTAGCACTGTATGTATGTGACTTAGCACCTCAGTATTATGTGAAAGAGATCAGGGAACATACTATAGAAGGATTCAGCCGATAAAGATGAGGAGGAGATCTGCTCATGCATTTAAAGTTATTCGTCATAAAAAAAATAGAACAAAAAAAAGAGAAAAGAAACTGAATTTTTATTATAAATATTATAATAAAGTGTGTATTTTTTAAAGTAAATTTAATTCAATCTTTTTTTTATTCGATTTTGAAGAATATAATAACAATAATAATAATAATAATAATAATAATAATAATAATAATAATAATAATAATAATAATAATAATAATAATAATAATAATAATAATAATAATAATAATAATAATAATAATAATAATAATAATGATTATAATAATAGTAATAATATTTGAAAATAAAATAAAATAAAATAAAATAAAATAAAATAAAATAAAATAAAATAAAATAAAATAAAATAAAATAAAATAAAATAAAATAAAATAAAATAAAATAATTCTAATAAATAAAATAAAATAATATAATATAATATAATAAAAATAAATTAGATAAGAGAGCATGGCAGACAAAAGAGGAGAGTGAAGTGAGGAAGAAATGAAGAGGAGAGGAAGGCCGACAAATCTCGAAAGATTGTCGAGGAATATGAACACGGGATCGATGGGAGATATTAGTGACTTATGGAAGAGGAAGAGAGAGCAGGTGAACGGAGTTGAGCAAGAGAATGAGGAAGGAATCGAGGTATTCCAAGCCAGCAAGAAAATCCCACGATCGCCGCAGAAAAAGGAACAAGAGGAGTCGAAAGTAGAGATGATATTGAAAGAGATGAGATATGAATTCAAACGGGAGAAGCAAGAAGAGGTGAAGCAAGAGGTGAAAGAGTTGAGAATGGAGATGAAGGAAGAACTGGGAAAGATGAGAGAAGAAATAAGAAGAGGGGAAAAGGAGAGAGAAGAACTGAAAGTTGAAGTAAGAGGGCTAGCAAGAAGGATAAAAGAATTAGAGATGAAAGCACAAGGCACACGGGAGATAGAGGAGAGAATAAAAAATAGTAGAGCGGAAATTGAAGAAAGAACAAGCACAATAAGTGGTGGAGATGGGAAAGAAAACCTAGCGGAGAGGATGAACGAGATGGAAGCCAGGATAGAAAGACAAGAAAATGAAAAACGAAGGAGGAATATAATGATTAAAAACGTGCAGATACGAGGCACAATAAAAGACACGGTAGAAAGAATATTCGAAAGGATAGGAGTCCAAGCAAGGATAGGGGAAGCAAGGGAGGTCGGAAGGAGAGGTGCAGACGGGAAAGAAGGTATGATAGAAGTAAAAATGGAAACTCTAGACGGTAAAACAGAGGTGATGAGGAAGAAAGCCAACCTAAGAGGAAGAAGGGAAAGAATTGAAGAGGACTTAACGTGGAAAGAACGGAGAATGCAGTGGCTGATAAGGGATCGAGCAGAAGAAGAAAAGAGAAAAGGGAAGCACGTCATAATAAGATATGGGAAGCTGATAGTAAATGGGGAGACACGGGTTTGGGATGAAAAAAGGGAGGTCATAAGGGAAACAATAGCTAAAGAGGGAGAACAGGAGAAACAAATGCAGAGTGAAAGTAGGAATATTGAAAAACAAGAAGGGGAAGGAGGAATAGAAGAGAATTCAGAGTCAAAAAACGGATAAGGGAACAAGAAGAAGGAGATAAATCAAGTAGAAAAGAGTCAGGGGATAGATGGAAGATAGGCTTCTGGAATGTTGCGGGGTTAGCGAATAAAGAAAGAGTTCTGGGAAGGGATCAAAGAATGGGAAGTTGTAGTGATGATAGAAACGTGGGTAGAGGAAAAGAATTGGGAAAAATGGAAAACACAACTACCAAAGGGGTATAAATGGACAAGACAGGGAGCAAAAAAGAAGAACAAGAAGGGAAGAGCAATGGGGGGGATGATAATGGGAGTTAGAGAAGAAATGGCGATAGAGGGTGATGAGATTCTGGAACAGGAAGAAGGATTAATGAGCAGGAAAGTTAAAGCAGGTACGGATGAATGGGTTATAGTAGCAACGTATGTAAATGGTGACATAGACAAGAAGTTGGAAAGCTTAAGAAGATGGATGGAGAGGCAGTCAGATGAAGAAAGTGATAATAGGGGGGGACTTCAACGCGTGGGTGGGAGAATGAGGGGTATAGGAGACGAAGAGAGAAGGAGGAGATCGAAAGATAAAAAAGTGAACACCGAAGGTAAGAAACTAACGCAGGTGATAGGAGAATTAGGGTGGGAAATTTTGAACGGGAATATAGAGGGGGATGAGGAGGGAGAGTTCACGTATACAGGAGGCAGAGGGGAGACAGTAATTGATTATGTACTAGGTGACGAAAGGACGAGAAGAGGAATAGAAAGGATGGAAGTAACAGATAGAGTAGAGTCAGATCATCACCCATTGGTGATCACTATAAAGACAGGAAGAAGGAGAAAGAGGGATAAAGCAAAGGAAGTAAAAAGAATAAAAACGGGAAGATGGTCGGAGGAGATGAAACGGGAATTCGAGAGAAGAAAGCGAAGAGTGAGCTTGGAAGAGGGAGCAGAGGATTCAGAAAATCAGATAGGGGAGAGGATTAAGAGAGAGAGATTGAACAAAGTGAGGAGGTAGGGGGAAGGCAAAGGAAACAGAAAAGGAGAGGATGGTGGGATGAAGAATGTAGAGAGAAAAAAGAAGAAGTAAGAAAGGAGTTAAGGAGGTGGAGGAAGAGTATCGGGACGAAGGAAAAATACAGGGAGCGAAAAAGAGAATATCAAGCGATGATTGAGAGAAAGAAAAGAGAGGAGCAGGATGAGATGATAAGAGAAATTGCAGAGGCCAATACCGAAAACAAAGTGTGGGAAATAATAAATAGAGATAGAAAGAAGAGAAAGACGATGGGGGAAGGGATTGGAGAAGAGGAATGGAAAAAATATTTTATGAGTCTAATTGGTGGGGTGGAAGAAAGAGTGAGAATGGGAGAACAGGTAACAAGAAGAGCGGAAGATGAGACCGAAATTAGTAAGGAGGAGATCAGAAAGGTGGTTAGAAAACTCAAAGAAGGAAAAGCAATGGGAACAGACGGTATACCTAATGAAGCGTGGAGATATGGAGAAGAACAAGCTATAGAGGTAGCATGGGGCATCTGCAGGAAGGTGTGGAGAGGAGATGGATGGCCAGAGGGGTGGACAGAGGGAGTAATTGCCCCGATAATAAAGAAAGGTGTAGGAACAAAGGTAGAAGAATACAGAGGAGTAACGCTCATGCCATCGCTGTATAAAATATATACGACGGTTTTAGCGAAGACGGGTTTCAGAAGAGGAGTAGGAACGATAGACAACGTATATGTGCTGAACTATTTGGTGAACAAATAGGTTGCAGAGGAGAGGGGCAAGCTAGTGGCACTGTTTATAGATTTAGAAGCTGCGTTTGACTCAGTAGACAGGAAAATTATGATGGAGGCGTTGGAGGAAAAGGAGTGAGAGAAGGGCTCAGGGAAAGAGTAGGGGAGGTCTACGAAGAAACAACGAGTAGAGTGAAATCGGCAGGAGTGATGGGGGAAACATTTTGGACGGGAAAGGGGGTAAGACAAGGGTGCCCGATGAGCCCAATACTGTTTAACTTGTTGACGGTGGATATAGAGGATGAACTGGGTAAAGGGAGCTGGGGAGGGGTAAAAGTGAGAGGAAAAAGAATTTGCTCGCTGGCATACGAAATGAAGAGGAGATGGAAAGCATAATAAGAAGACTGGAGAAGTACTTTGAGAGGAAAAGACTGGAAGTAAATGTGGGAAAGACGAAAGTGAAGAGGTTCAGGAAGGGAGGAGGGAGGAACACAACAGTAGACTGGAGATGGAGGGGAAAGAAGATCGAAGAAGTAAAAGAATTTAAATACCTGGGGTATGTGTTCAAAACAGAATGGAGGGCAGGAAGCACATATAAAGGACAGAATAAAAAAGGCAGCAGTGGCCATGAAGGGAGCATGGGGGATTGGTAGGAGGAAATTCGAGAAGGATTGGGAGAGGAAGATGTGGCTTTTTGACACTCTGGTGTGGACGGTGATGGGATATGGGGCGGAAGTATGGGGATGGGAGGACAGACAAGAAATGGAAAGGGTGCAAGAGAGGTACCTCAAGTGGACGCTAGGGGTAGAATGGCGAACTCCAGGGTGCATGGTAAGAGAGGAAACAAAACGAGATAAGATAATGATTAGAGCACGGAAAAGGGCATGGAATTATGAACAGAAATTAACAGATGGAAAAGGAAGTGACATAGCAAGGGAATGTTTAGAGGAGATGAAAGAGAGACAGAGAGATGAACGGGGAAGAGGGTCACGATGGGAACAAGGGAGAGAAAAAATAAAAGGAAGAGAAGACAGTATGAATGGATACGAAGCAATAGAAAGAAAAGACTGGGGAGAGCAAGAGAAGGAAAGAAGGGAAAGAATAAGAGAATCCAGTCACAACAGGTGGTATAAACAAATAATGACAGAAGGGACTCCACAATATTTAACAGCGGGTTGGAAGACAGGAAGAACAAGGAGAATTGCAAGAGTCAGGCTAGGGAATGAGGTGAGGGAAAGATGGTACTGGAAACGCGAAGAGGAGAGAATGTGCAGAATATGTGAGGGTGAACAAGAGACATGGGAGCATGTATTAGAAAGATGCAGATCTGTCGGAGATGAAAGAAAATCAATAGGGGAAAGGATGAGGGAAATAATGGACGAAACGGGGAAGGGAGAAGAGTGGATAAAGGAACTAGAGGCAGTGAGAAAAGATAAGATGATAGAGAGGGGTGGAGAGGGAGCAAAGTAAGGAAGCGGGAGCCTTACTTAGGGGAGTCAATACAAATCAATGTAATGTAATGTAATGTAATGTAATGTAGTAATAATATTTTTTTTTTAAGAAAATCAATAAAGATGCCTAGTCTGTAGCTTAAAAGACATAGTTTAGTAAGTTACAATAATTCATCTTCGCGTTTGCAGTTTTAGATTACAAAGTCAGACGATTTTCTTAGAACTAACAAAAGTGTTTTTATATCATCAAATAATAATTCTTAGAATAAACAAGTTTCTTTAGAACTAACAGAAGTATTTTTATATCATCGATTAATAATTCTTAGAATAAGGAGATGGTTTATAATATATATATAAAATTAGATCCTAAATTTGAGACTTGTGATTTCAAAGGATGCCTCGGAGTAATTTTTGGGCTTTCCGCTAAGTAATGAACATCTGGAATATCAGGGGTATCGGGACGACTTGCTTCCTTGATTGTAAAACATTTATTTTATAATAGTTTGAACTAAACAACCAGTATTTTCTGATGGTGTGAGCCTCTGATGCGTTTTTTTATAACTCTTATATCTTTTGCAACATTTTAAGAGTATATAGAAAAATATTATAATAATTATAATTTAAATAATACTTGAATATATTGAAGGATAACGTATGAGTGTAGGATGTCTATTTGCTCGATTAAGTTGTTCTTTGATATTGTCTAGAGTGTGCGATATAAATTTTAAGTTTTCAAGGTTAATATTTGCAAGTGTAATAGGATTTAGTTTAATATATTCGTGTGAAATGTTATATGGAATTTTATCGCAGCAATCATCTTTTATTATGTCAATTTGAGGAATAACAGCTTCGTGTTGTATTGTAATAAGTGAAAGTACGGATAAACCTACTATTTTAACATCTTTAATACGATCTTCATTTTCACAAAGGATAGTTAGATGTTTGTTTTCGGATGTGATAAGTATCTATTTATTATCTTCCAGTTTATGTGTAATGTCTAAAACTCCGTTAAAGATTTAAGTATCGCAGTTTTTTGGGATAGTTTTTGTTCTTCTGGTTGATAGAGTAACATCACAGTTAGCGAATAGTGGAATAATAAACATCTTGTTGACAAATGTAATCAGATTGCGAAATTTTCTTACATGAGTTTAATTCTTGTAGTTTTACATATTTTTTCAGAAATACCTAAGAAGTTAAAATTTGGTTGAATATAGGCACATCTTTGGGTATTTTCTTCGTATGGTATTGTCAATGGTATGCATTGATAAAGAGTAAAAATTGCTGGATCTGTTAAGGGAATGTTTATAATAAACATAAGTTAACTATTTATATAGAAAACTTGTAGATCAACGATATCCATAAAAGTGTGTGCATTTTCGATATTTGGAAACAAGGGAAAATTAATACCGGATTTGAGAAGGAAATTATTGTTACTAAGTTCAGTAATAAGCTGAATAGGTAGTACATTACGTTTTGCGAATAAGATTGAGTTTATTATACTGTCTAATTCTTCATTTAACTCATTTGTCAGGTATGTAAGGAGGTTTACGTGCTGAGATGCAAGCTCAGCTAATTCTAATTTATTTATTTTATTAGAAGCTAATGCCATAAATATATTAATTTTCTTATATTTTTGTTCAAGGAATTTTCAAGAAACCTTGAGATTATTTATTGACTGGTTGAAATTTGCAATTGTTGTCTTTATGACATGGGCCTGTTCTTTCATTAATTTCAATATTTCACTATCATCTTTTTTAACGTCATTAATAGATTTTTCAAAATATTCAGCATCTTCATAGTCAAGGGTACAGAATATAGTTTTAAATACAGTTCCGATTCCATTGAAAAGGCCTCTTTTCTTTCTAATATCATTTTTTCCTATAAGGTTTGCAATTGATTGATATTTTGAATATGTGTAAGGAATTTTGAATTTTAGATAATTGAGAGACTGTTCGCAAAAATAGAAATATACATGATCGAGACTCTCAAAATTACATAAATACAGTGACAGAATAAGCATTATTAATAAGGTATAATTTTTCATAATATGTTGAAATATTGGTATATGTTACCATTTTCCACTTCGTGGATGAAATTTTAAGATGTCCTAGGTTCTCAAAGTATATACCGCTCCCATTCTTAATATTGTCAAGCTTGAACATTTGTGCGTTCGTTTCAAAAACCGAGCATGCAATCAGTAATAACCTGATAATATGCTGGTTTCAATCTATTTACATGTACCTTTATTGGTTTTCTATTAATTTTGATTGTTATATTTTGATTATCGTTGATGTCAACGATTTCATACGGTCCTTTATATTTTGGGGATAGCCCTTTGTTTTTTCGGATACTATTATTTTGTAAATATACCTTATCTCCTATTTTATAAGAAGTGATTTTCGTATTTTTGTCATAATATGATTTTGATCGTTCCTTTGAACTCAGAATATTTTCTTTAGCTATTTCGTGTGATTTATTTAACCTATACTTTAATTGATCTAAATAGTCATCATATGTGTATTTGAATTCTGGATCTTGGGTTAAAGAAGATGGAAGGATCGGTTTATGTCCGAATACTAAATCATATGGAGTGAACTTTGTTGTACTATGTACTGAATTATTATATGAAAATATTGCACTTGGAAGCCAAGAATCCCAATTATCTTGGTTATCATTTATATAATGTTCCAAATAATCTTTGATTGTTGAATGGCATCGCTCCAAGGCTCCATTACTCTGCGGATGATATGCAGTGATATGGATTTGTTTCATGTGAAAGAAATTTGAAAATTCTTTAAGTAGATTTGACATAAAATCTGAACCTTGATCGGTAAGCAAAGTTTTTGGGATTCCATAATGATTAATAAATTTAAGTAAATTTTCTGCAACTGTTTCAGCTGTGTGATCTTTAAAAGCGTATGCTTGTGTGAGTTTCGTAAGATAATCCTGCATTGTAAGTATAAATCGGTTATCATCTACTGTTGTTGGCAATGGGGCAACTATATCTAAGCTTAATCTCTCAAATGGTTGATTCGATGTGGATGTTATTTCCATAGGAACCTTATAAGTTTTCCTTACTACTTTATTTCTTTGACAGCTATCGCATGATTTTATATAATCTTTTATATGTTTTTTCATTTTATGCCAATGGAAACGACTTTTGACTCTATATATTGAATTATGTGTCGAATTTTTTCATATTTGAACTGATTAAATTTGTCTTCGAAAGAAGGTAACGAAATGCTTTCTATATTGTCTTTTTCGAGTTTATTCTTAAGATTCTCAATTGTATAAAAGAAATCTTGATAGTTTGCTTTTTCCCAACTATATCTTTTTATGAAACAATGATAAATTCTTTTCTGTGTTTTCATATTGGCTGAAGAAATAACACTATATAGTTAATGAGGGTGATTTTTTAATTGACAATAATTGTCAGCAATTTCAGAAATATCAGTGACGTATTTATTGTCATCACCGAGGTCTATACTATTTAAATAAGCTATATTATCTTTTGAACTAGGTACATAAGTTCCGATTATTGAGAAAACCAAGACTTGTTACAGTTTCCACTAGCTTCATCTTCGTGCCCAAAAGCAAAATGTCTGTCAAAGAAGAAAGGTGAAAGAACCTGTTAGAAATAGGGATTACTACTAGGCCATTGAGCACAGCCCAATGAGAAATTGAAGATAAATCTTCATTAAAGTTTGAGACAAGCTCATCCAAGTTGAACATCATCAGCGTAGAGGTGAATTGAGTTTGCAGATTGAGGGTAAATCGTATGTATGTATATACAAACAAAAAAGAATGGGACCCAGGATTGACCCTTGAGGTACACCTTGTACAAGAGGCATAAATTCAGAGCAACTATTTCCAATCACCACTTATTGAAATCTATCATTCAAAAAACCTCCAATGAGCTGTAAGGCCCTGTCTCCAAAACCAAAAATAATACGAAGTTTCCAGCAAAATATGGTATGGTTGACTTTATTAAAAGCCTTTGAAAAGTCAAAAAGGCAAAGCAAAGTCATATATCCCCTGTCAAATTCCTGTCTTATTTTCTCTAACACGTGCACCATAGTGGACGAACAACTATGGCCAGCTTTGAAACCCGACTGAAGTGGACTAAACAAGGAATTCGCATAGAGATGATTCTGTATTTGCTTCGCCAAGACCTTTCAAATACCTTTGATAGACATGGGAGAATGCTTATAGGCCGATAATCATTCGCTGAGCTTGGATTAGCTTTCTTGGCGACGGGTATCTCGGGTATTTTGCACATTTCAAGTATAAGGGAAAAGTTGAAGTCATTATACATGAATTAATAACATGCGTGACATGACTAGTAATATGTGGTAATAACATTTTAATGAATTGCAGAGGCACTCCATCTTCTCCAACAGCATTAGATCGCAGTGACAAGATGATGTCAATGATTTCAGACTCTGACATAGTTTCAAATTCAGCTTGGAGCTCAGAAGAAACTGACGGGACTGCTTCATACTCGATTCTATTTGGTAAGGCTTTACTGGACAGAAATGAACTAAGTTCATTTAAATCAAGAGCACACCCACCTCTAATTTTGTCAATCATACCAATTTCTCGTAGATTCCTCCATAATATTTTGGACCGGCAGTGATGTATTAAGCTTTGAGGAGTTAAAGTTTCACTTTGAAAGACGATATCTGCTCCAGTTAGCAGGATTCGAATTACGCTTCTATTTGGCAAAGAGTCTGTTTCTTGTTTTAATAGCATCAATAACTTCAGCAGTGTACCACGGACAGGCCTTATTGCATATTTAAACATTTTTTGTGGGCATAAATTCGTTAAACAGGTCCATAATAAGCATCTGTAAGCAATTAAGCTTCTGATTAGGATCAGCATTCAATCTACAGAGCTCCCAGGGAACTAAAAATGTAATCAAAAAAAAAAATCAATATCAAAAGAGGAAGGATCCTTATACTCAAAAGAAACTGGTGAAGCTCTACGGGAAAAGGCAATATATAACTTGCAAAAGAGAAGACCATGTTCACATATATCGTTAAATGATATTTGATCGTACATGGACTGCGGGTCGGAGACAAGCAAGAGAGCGAGGAGGCTTGGTGTTGCATTCGGTCTGAAGCATGTAGGGATAGATTAATTAACGATTGATAATCCACATGACCATATTAAATCACTGATTTGTCGAGAATACGAATCATTTCTTAACAAGTTACGATTGAAGTCTCCACAAACAATAATGTGGTTATAAGAAGGAGAAATGTCTGATGAACATGAAAAAAATGGTTCAAGTGAACAACATCTATGTGGGTTGTGGCCACACGCAATTAGACACTACGTGTTGCCATCAAAAATTTCAAGTATCAAATATTCAACTTCGGTATTAATTGACTTTCCAACAATTTTAACGTTGAGGAACGATTTACATTCGGGATATTCGGTTTAAACCATGTCTCATCAACACAAATAACATCAATAGATAAATTACAAAATAAGTTATTTAGTTCAGGTTGATTCAGATATGACCTACCTTAAACCTATTTTGATGCTTCCATAGAACGTTCAACATTGTGCAAGTTATGTTTTCATTCATACTATGATTTTCATTCATTCCAATGACCAACAATAAACTCACAGCTAAATTTTTCCAAAATATAGCAATAATAAATGTAAAACAACCATTATTAGTACATTAAAGTGTATAATAACAAATACAAGGTCTTTGACATATGGTGCATAAAAACACCAGAGCGTGTGGATCGGGCAAAAAGAAGAAAACCATAGTACAGGATAGGGGGTGTATACAGCGGCGTATACAGCTTCACTTTTTTGGGGGGGGAGGGGGTGTTTGTTGATAATTTCGTACCTTAAGCTATTTTCAAAAACAATGATAGATCCAGATCAAAAATAACTTGATTTATTTTTCCAATAAAAAATCCCAATATTTCTTATTATTATATTATCGAAACAATGAGTGATAAAGATTAAAAGCTCTTTTTAAATTTACCGATGGCAAGATGAAGCCAGATTCACATTATAGTTCTGATGACAATAAAGTTTCGATATGAAAAAATACTCTAACAATAAGCAATAAGTATATTTACATCATCGATACCTCATGCGATTTCAATCCTCTCATGGGTTCTTATGTTAAAATATTTTATCGTAGCGAGAGTGTATTTGGCCTTAATGAACACAAAAGATTTGATTTTACTCAAGTAGGTATATTAAAAAAATAAACAATTTTCACTCAATAAAATTGAGAAACTTTTATTTAATAACAAAAACATTCAATGTTATAAAATCTTAAGGATAAAAATAACATAACATAATATGTAGCATGCATAGATAAATAAATATAGTTACTTTTGAACGAATATTTGTATACATTATGTACAGGATATGTTTCATACTTATAAGAATTATTCAACTATCAAACAGCTGCTGTAATAGGGCTTTTAGTTTAAGAAACATTAGAAAAAACAACAAATCAAATGACAAAGGTTTGCATAACAAAAATTTGACTAGAACTTTTTGTTTTTAGCTTCGTGCTAATTTGATAACTCTGAAAATTCAAAAAACCTTGTTGCTATGTTTCCCGTTTTCAAAATGTTGACTCTCTTGACTGTATTTCTTTGTATCTTTATGTTTCATTTCCATATCGTGTCAAGCCAAGATGTGTGAAATGTGAATGAAAACAAGAAGTAAAGAGAATAGCATACTTTGTTTTATGTACACACATAGGTTTGAAAAGATGGATTCGGGCTGCCATACTACGCGAAAAACACAAAACATGAGATGTGAAATGTTTTTCATTTTCAGTTTATGTGCTTTGTTAAAAAAGTGTAGGTAAGGTTTAAGTGGGGAAATCTTAAATCTAAATATCAAAGTCAGCAGCGACTGCACTGTAGTAGAGATAAGAGAATGTAAGTTAGGTTATAAATATTCATGGCGTACATAAAGTAGTTTTATTTAATTTGAATTTATTCTACTTTTACAAATGCCGATTAGGTACATTAATTTTTTTTCTATTAATAATGTTTTTTTCCTCTGTCGTTGTCATTTTTATTGTGCAAAATTCAATTGCATTTCTTTTTTACCCAAGAATGTAATCATAAATATACTTCATTAAAATCTGGCAAGCCTGATCCTCATGAACGACGTTACCATTTTGCTTGTGTGCATCTCTTAAGTGAGATGATTAACCGTTTTGTGTGATGTTTAGTTACTTTAATTCTGTTCCATTCCATACCTTCCTTTCCTATTCAATGTTGTTCAGTCCGTTTGGCAACTTAATACTATTGCTACTATTATAATTTGTGTATATTTTGTTGATTTGAATTTAAATATGCGGATTTACACGACTGACAAATACAAAATACCACAAAAAAATATCGTACCACACGTATGACTGCAGCTGCGTCGCGTTGTGTTCGCAGCAATGAATTTGTGTGCATTCAACATTTTGACATAACATTTCAACATAAAATTCAATCACTGGAACTATTATTCTATTAATTTTCGAAAATTTTGATTTCTTAATAAGCATCAAATTTATTTTTAAAAAATCAAAAGTTTAAAAATTCAAAATAAATTTCAATGGTTTTAAAGCAATTATGACTTTTATCGCTTTTTATGTTGCTATTTTTCTTTTCTTATACAGCGCTATCAATAGAACAGCTTATTCCTCCCTTAGTCCACGATTTAGCTAAACTACGAAATAAGTGCTAAGACACGGGCTAAAATTTCTCATTAAAAAACTAAATGTTCGTGGTATAGTAAGGTGACGTTTACCCTAAGAGGGCTGTTTAGTTACTTGAAATTCTTACCAAGTTTCGCAAACTTAATTTTTTTTGTATGGGTTTTGACAGCTCTGAATTTCAAGTTACCAAACACATTTCTAAGAATTCTCTTTTGTTTATGTCTACCTAAATTATTATTTATTATTTAATTAAATAAGGAAAAGAAGCGAGAAAATGGGACACCAATGACAAAGTAAGTTAATACCAATAAACTATGTAATTAACTTTTTTCTTTTCATTCTTCAGAACCTACTGAAATCATTGTACATAGAAAAAAAAGTATATTATCGAAAATGTAAATCTGTTGATACCAAAACCAATAAAAGGCGTGTTTTATTCTGGATCTGGATTAACTTGTAACACGTTTTACAAAAACAATTTCGAAAATTTACCTAAAGAAAATATTGATTCAAATACAAAAAAGAATTTAGGCTTATTCCATCGGTAAACCATTTTCTTCGGTGAATTCGCTTTGTAAACGTCACTTAGCAGAAATTTTGATTTATTATTAACATTTTGCACTTAATCCACGGAATAAGGCTAACCTTTCGCTTTTCCGCGTTTTTTTTAATTCGGCTGAAAATTTTTAAACTTCACGAAACCAGTAGACTTCCCTAACATTTAATTTTGGTAAAATTTCCCAAGTAAAGATGCATTGAGTATCACCATCCATCAACACTGCGACAAAACAATGAAAATGAAACAGATACAGACAACAGCAACAGGTACAGAATTCTCAACGTAGCGAAGTGCCAAAATGATGAACAGTGGTGCGCTCGATGAAGTAGAACACCTTGGTATATAATTTTCTATATGAGGAAGAAAGAAGAATGAACTTTGTGTTTTTTTTTTTTGTGTTTTGTATCAAGGAATTTTTGCATGCATGGAAATTAGGATTTTGATAGGGTGTGCGGAGAATATCTATACCGTAGTAGGTACTTTAAAAAATTAATGAGAAAACTGAAGAAAAAATTAAACAAACCGAATTTTTTAAAATCATAAAGTAGGCAGGTACCTATGCAAATTTGTTGAAAATTTCTTTTATAAGAAAAAATTTCTAATAGTATAGTAGTTCAAGTTCTCGGGGGGGTCATGACTCCGTGACTGTACACCCTGTACACGCCGTTAGGTGTATATCCCCTCATTTAGGCGGGAGGGGCAATTTTAAGAAAAGTTAACTTAAAAAAAATAACTTGACAGGAACAATGGTAATATCTGGACAAAAAGCTTCTTTCTTAAAGCTGATTTTGATTTTTTTTTTTAAATAAAGTTATTTTATCTGATAGTTTGTGAAAAATTTACTTTCAAACTCAAAATTTTGACAAAAAACACGATTTTAACATTGAAAATGTTTATAGGGTCGTTTTGGATAAATTATGGTGTTACTAAAATGAATAACGTGACTAAATGTGTATATGAGATGAGCGCTAGCGTATACGGGGGGTACGATCGAATTTTTGGTTGGTGTTACCAGAATGAATAAAGTGAACAGATGAATGTTGGCGTATACGGAGGGTACGATTGAATTTTTGGTAGGTGTTACTAAAATGAACAAAGTATGGAGATGAATGCTAGCGTATAGGGAGGGTACGATTGAATTTTTGGTTGTTGTTACTAAATTGAATATAATAAATTTTAACCCTATATTTTTATAGTTATAAATGTAGTCAGCAGTTTATTGTGCAGTTTTAACTATGTGTTGGCAGTTTAAACAAAAGAAAATGGCTTGAAAAGAAAATGTATGTAGAAGTGCAAAATGATGTTTTTTTTTTAAATTCGAATTATAGAATAGGACTTTTATGTGAAATGGTCGAAAAGCCAAAAATCTAAATGAGATGTGCTAAAGTGACAATTTTTTTGTTTATCGATAGTAACGTTTTATATAACAATTTCGTTCATATATTTTGAAATTCCAAAAAAATCTACGAAATGAGATATTAAAGGTTGTAACTTCAAAATTCAAAAATAGATGGTTCATAAATTATTTACTACACATTACGGTTAGGTCTGATTGTAATAAATTTTATAGTTTAAGAAACATAATAAATAATTTATTGTTTTTGTTTGAGCAAATTTGTATACAGTTTTTTTCTATATTTTTTATAATTTTTTTAAATATACTAATTTTTGTTGATCGATTTTAGGCAGTTATATTTTTTATCTTCTTAACGATTGTATTTAAAAATCTCAAATTCATACAGGTGATAGATTACATAGATCTACATATAATATGTTAAATTTGAATTTTTTGAAAGTACTTCATTTGACATAATTACATATAACTGTTCATTAGCATACCACCTAATATCTAAAAAAGTCTGTGCACCTATACAATTACAGCCGTATTCATAAAGAAAATGTAAAGGCTTCGTAACTTTAAAATGCCTCTAAGTTGCTCTTAAGTGCAAAATCGGTATCTATAATCAATTTTCACTTTTAAGCAACGTTACTCAAATGCATCTTAAATTAAACGCCATTCACCGCGTTTAAAGGTTACTTAAAGCCATCTCAAATATATTTTGACATTCGAGACTAATGTTTTTTTTTTATTTCAGAAATATTGGTATACCTATGTATGTTTGTGGGTAGAGTTTTCATATTTTTGCTGTGGGTACCTAATGAAAGTCTTAAGATTCGTGGTTGCCTTTAGTATAATGAATTGTAAAATAAATTGTTTCGATTTATTAACATATTTTTCTATCAAAAGGCCAAGGTGTGAACCAAAGAATTGAATAATAGAGTTTCTGAACAGAACATCAAAGCATCAGAAACCAAAATGGAACCATGTTTCATTTCGTTTGCATTTAGTATACCAGTTGCTTCTCTTTCTTTCTTATAAATACATGTGCTCATGTTTTGTTTGCATTTGTTTGCAAGCTGTCAAAAAACAGCTGAAAAGAACATGTATTAGTGAGTTTTCTCACGTTACGTTACATTTCAATCGTTTAGTTAAGTAGCAATGGAAAATTGTTTATAGATGAGAATTTAAGTAACGTTATTTAAAGGCAACTTAAATATTTAAGCAAACTTAACTAAATGACCTCTAAGAGGCATTTTAAGAAAATCTAATAAATTCGGTTGTTAGTTTTTTTTTATTCGCAGATTCAATAATTGACAATTAATTTGATATATCTTGCGTAGCTGTACGTTGTTCATAAGCCTCACTAATCTAAAATACAATAATTAAAAAGTGGTACTAATATTCAATCAATATTCCTTTAGTGCATCGTCATCGTTGATTTGCAAGTTTGTGTGCGGAGAATCAGCCCAAATAAGAAGAACACAAATATTTCCCATAGTGCCACAGTTCATTCAAAATGTCTCTCTCTCTGTTCATTATGTTTTTTGATTTGTTTCATTGTTTGTCTCTCTTTCAGTGAATTACTGAAGAAAATTACTTTTCATTCAAGTTCAGTATTCATGTTCACTCGTTCAATGTTCTTGTCATAGAGTACCTATACTATCTAGAGAACCGACTCGTACCCCTCTTTCCTAAAACACCCGCAAATTTTATTTGAGCACATTAAGAGAAAACTCTCTTAAATTCCCTGTCCGTAAATACGTGTGATACCTCTAAATGTGACGTTTTCAATTTTTCGATTCAATTTGTTGTTGTTTTCAGTCTAATGAGCCAAAAATCCATTAAGTTATCATTGTATTGGTGAGGTTCCATTTAAAAAGTATTGGGCAGCTAACACATGCTCAGCCATGTGGAGGAAATAGTTTGTAGGGTGAAAGAGAAAAAGCCCTGAAGTCGGTTCTCTAGATAATATAGGTACTCTATGGTTCTTGTGTTGCTTGTTCAGTTCACTGTTTGTTCAGTCGTAAAGATGCACCGATGTGAGGGAAGGTTCGTTCTGCTACTCGGCGGCCCCAATTATTTTTTTCAGCTACTACCTAACTACTAGTTAAATTAATAGTTTTCAATTTGCGTTTCCGTTTGGTTACTTCGTAGGTACTAGGGTTAGATGCTTACGGGATACGTTTGGTTAGTAGGTAGGTAATTTAGTAAGTTAGATAGGATGCTTGTGAGATTCGTTGGAATATTTGTTGTTATGTACATTTTTTTACTTTTGAGTTTTATTTAGCTATGATAAGAAAGATTAGCTAAGAAAATTAAAATATGAAATAAGAAAACAAGCGGAAATAAAAATATAGGTCAGCAAAATCTGAAAACTAATACATAAACAGCCTTATTTATTAGATTTTATAATCGGTTGACTAATTAGAAAGTTTTTTAGAAGTCCTTAATTGTTGAAAATATGCTTTATAATAATACAGTAAAATGTCAATTTAGACAAATCTACGACAGCCGAAGTCTTTGTCTAAGTAAGACAACTTTATGACAACAGTAAACAAAGTTTACTAATAACTTTTTGGAGTTGGACGGCTGCCTAAAGTTAGAAAAAGTTTATAAATACGACTGAAAATGTGTTTTCTATTTTTGAAAAAAAAATGTCTAGGTACTAGGGTTAGATGCTTACGGGATACGTTTGGTTAGTAGGTAGGTAATTTAGTAAGTTAGATAGGATGCTTGTGAGATTCGTTGGAATATTTGTTGTTATGTACATTTTTTTACTTTTGAGTTTTATTTAGCTATGATAAGAAAGATTAGCTAAGAAAATTAAAATATGAAATAAGAAAACAAGCGGAAATAAAAATATAGGTCAGCAAAATCTGAAAACTAATACATAAACAGCCTTATTTATTAGATTTTATAATCGGTTGACTAATTAGAAAGTTTTTTAGAAGTCCTTAATTGTTGAAAATATGCTTTATAATAATACAGTAAAATGTCAATTTAGACAAATCTACGACAGCCGAAGTCTTTGTCTAAGTAAGACAACTTTATGACAACAGTAAACAAAGTTTACTAATAACTTTTTGGAGTTGGACGGCTGCCTAAAGTTAGAAAAAGTTTATAAATACGACTGAAAATGTGTTTTCTATTTTTGAAAATGAAGAAATGCCCTTATTGGGATAGTTTTTCAAAATAGACTTGTTGAATAGACTAAAAGTCGATTTATCGTTATTGTGAATTTAAATTGGTAAATACTTTTATATATGATTATCATGTATTCCTATATTTTCCTATTTGATAGAAATTTCAAGTCCATCAAGAATTTCTTACCGACTTTTGTCCTTTCGAATTTTTCGGAATAGACTCGCAAGAAGCCCAAAAATAAAAAAAAAAAACAAAATGGTGAAAAATTGAATTTTGCGGAAACATTACACTCACCAGCATTGAATATTTGTTTGTAGGCTTATATTTGGGGGAAAATCAATTTATTTGCTAGCGTTTCCTACAACACACGTTATGCGAGTTACTAAAAAAAGATTCAAATACAAGAAAAAAGTAATATGAGCAGAAATATTGAATTTTTAGTTGGTGTTACCACAAAGCTAAATCAAAAACAAAAATAAAGTTACCACACAAAGAAAATGAAAATATAAAGATAGAAGACAAGCGGTAAAAATAAAGGTCAGTAAAATGATAAAAGGTGGGAAGTGTACATCCTCTCTGCTTAAAATAAGATTCTTTGTTGTATTTTTGAAATAAAACAAAATTAAAGATCCACAAAGATAATAAGTTAAATAATACGTTGTGGAGACGTAACAACCCCTAGCATTTAATGTTTGTTCGTAGGTGTATTTAGTTCGTATAGTATTTACCACAAACGTTAAAGGATTAAGGAAAAATAAATACAGACACAAAGGGAATAAGACAAATAATATTTTGTTGAGACGTAACAACTACCAACATTGAATGTCGTATTTGTATTTTCGGAAAACCAAATTTTAGCTAGCGTTACCAAAAACGAGATATTGAAAGGAAAAACCAATAGCTACACAACAAAATAACAAAACAAAAAATAGCAATACATGCCAACATCATTTTGTCTATAGTCAAAATTTTGTTGATGATAGAACAAAGGGAATATGAAATATTTAACCGAATTTAAAAAAAAAAAGTAAATGAAAATCATGCAATAGTATAGTCTTACATTGGGTTTTTTATCATCTTCGTATATTTGGGTATTTGATAATTTATTTTATTCAGTTTTGTTTGTATAAGGCAATGAAAAGTGCAGATGATAAAATTTTTGTTGAGACAACCAACAACAGATCTAGAGTGTTCAAAATACGAAATGATGAAATTACTTCAAATTCATTAAGTGTTTTTAAAGCTGCAGAAAAATAATCTATTTTGTGTAACTATGTGCAAGTAAAAATAGAAATGTGCGTGAAAGTATACAAATTAAATCTGGTTAACAGTTTTTTTTAGTTCAATATAATTTTAAGATTGGTTTTAGTAAAAATGATGATTAAAATTGATGTGCAGGTATGTATACATTGGTGTGTTTGGAAATCGGCGAAGATAACATTCAAAGTAAAAGAAAAATTATTATGATTAATGATTTATCTATCACAAATAGGTCATTTTCAATGTCCCGATCGTTACTCAAGGAGTGAAATCTGTAAATTGTTTTTGTTTATCTATTTTTTTGTTTGTTATTAAGTGTTATTTTAGGTTTTAAAATTTACTGCCCATATAAATTTTTATTGAAATAATGAAAACCAAATGCTGAAATGTCTTCTAGTTTTTGGGATAACTGTAACCTGATTAGCTTTACTATTTTTAGTCGGGTATCTTTTTTCTTTTGGGTGAGATGGCTCTGCCTCAGATTCAGTTGTTCTGATTTTTTGCTGAATTGTTTATTACAAATAATCCAAGTTTTCGACCTCGAGCGACGAACGAAACTTCGTTAGATATGCAAAAAACCGAGATATGATTGCGTTTTCTTTTCTATTTTAACTATTTAAATTGGCTTCAATTTGAGCTCAAAATCATCTCTGTAAACACAATACTTTCAAAAATAGAACCTTTAGCAATAATATATTTATAATAACAAGTAGTATAAATAACAGAACTCCATGCTATGAGGAAAAAAAAAAACATGAATAAAAATCAAATGTCATTTTTCACGCGCTACAAACGATCCGGAAAATTATTTCTGTGCTAAAAAAAGTGAATTTTTCCCAAAATGCTTCAAATATATAGAGTTCCCCGTTTAATTGCACCTTAGTTAACCCCGCTGCAGATATTTGTTTAGAAACATACGATGCCCAACCAGGCCTTTCGAAGAGGGCAACATTTACTTAGGGGAAAGTGGTTACCCTTCGTACACTTTTTACATTTTTTTATTTAGGTAATGGAAATGCACTTCATTATTTAGTTGATTCACTTTTTCACAGTTTTGGATATCAATGAAATTCTTTATTCCTGTGAAAGTACGTTCGATGCCATTATAAATGGAACTCGATTTCATTTGCTTGGCTACCACGGGCACGCTTCTCCAAACTTGGTTTCCAATAAATTGATTGTGACATTCGCTGTGTGGCTTGTGGCGCCGTCCAGTTGGAAGCAAATGTCCTCCAAGTCCATATCATCCAATTGGGGCAAAAAATATTCGGTTATCATTGAACGGTAGCGATCCCCATTCACAGTAACGTAACATTTTGTACTGTGCTATAGAATTACTTCCAAACCAAATAATCATAAAACCATACCAAGCATATTTGCTTGAGTATGAATAATATCAATCGACATCAATAGGATGTCATAAAAAAATTTTATATAAATACAAGCTAACCGTCTATGAAGTATCTCCTATAGAACTCCCACACATAAAATACTAATGTAAACAAAGATCATCCACGATCAAATAATATTAATTTCATCATGAGCATGAAATTGAATCATCATCAAGAATGATGATATTCATATGTATATCTATGTATACATACCTCTAGTTAATAAGAAGAATATTTATGAATGCCAATATGAATGCAGAATTGCTGCATAGGCATATTAATAGTATAAGAAGGATGTCTCAGTTGATGAGAAACTCACTAGGTACTTGCACTTAAAGACTTAGTCACTTATTAGACAGTCAGACAGCAGTCACAATTAGCTGAAGATTTCCACCCACCAGTGGTAAGGGATCTGATGCTATAATACGAGTAAATAAATAAAAATTAATATTTTATTTAAATGTGTGTTTTGTTTAAGTCTTTTTAAAAACAGATCCCGAAGAATCAAATACAAAATTCCTGTGGATTCAAAATGTTCCACTAGACGCTCAATTGTTGACCTGCTAGGACGATTATGACGACCATAAATTGGACGTAGCGCTCTTAACGTTGAGGCCACTGACTCCGAATTTCGGTAGTAAATTTTAATAATTTCGACTCGTTATACTTACTGAAGAGAAAAGTCAAAAGAGCGGCAAGAAATATGGCGTCGTTTGTTGTCCCTGTGGCTCTACTTTTGTATCGTCCCTGTTGAAAAACCCTATATATAGTAGTTTCTTACAAAAAAGTCTGAAACTGATATGTAAAAGGGTTGAAGAGTTATATAAATTTTTTTAGGATAAGATATTTGTATGAATGCGCCCTGTGGTACCTGTGGGGTACTTTCAAACAGCATGGGGAAGACGCATACAGGGTATTTAAAAAGGCTATTTAACTGCTAGTTTTTATTAAATAACAAAAACAAATGTATTAATCCTAAAACTTACTTTAATATTAAACTTGACTCATAGCAAACTTAAATTCTTCTTGAAGAAAACAACAAAATCGAATAAACTCTTAGTTTATTTATTCGTAGTTTTAACTTTACAAAATAAATGAGATCTTTGTAATTAGTCTTTGACAAGTTATAGGAACTTTAAGTAGGTAATTAACTAAATTAATTAAACATTTTGGTTACTCCGGAAGTCATTCCACATTAAAATTATTTAAGTCAATTGCAAATGTAAACACACTTGATATCCTGGCTGTACAATGCGGTATTGGTTCAGGATCAGGCAGGATCATGGCGTCGTCAATGATATACAAAGTGTGTATGTCCTCTTCATTATGGAAAACAAATGACATTACTGACCCCGGTTTTTTTTCGAAGGTAAGATACTTTCAGCTCTGTTGGTGAAAAATGACTGAAGACTCTTCCAACGTAATAGACAACAGAAGATTTTTTTTTTTCAAATTTTACCAACATAAAGCAATTATCTTTGATATTCTCCGGTGTCACTTCAACATTTGTGTCATCATCGAAATCATAAGCATCTTCATCGGTTTTGAAATCAAAAGGAGACGTAGAGCTTTCCCGCAACCTTATTTCCGATCCATCAGATTCCTCTGAATCTTCATCAATTTCTACTTTTTTGTATTTTCTTTTTCTTTTGAATTGAACCAAGTTCCACCAAACTACGTTTCATATGTTTTGCTCTAGCTTTTCGCTCCTGTTCTACTTTTTTTAATCATTTCTGTCTAAATCGTTCTTCAATTTCATTTTTGTTCGGGTGTATCGGTGTATATACGATATTTACCTGGTTTTCTTCCTTTATTAGTTTTTCTGTTTCTCACAACCTTAGGATGTGGTCTTATGGCTTCTGGTGTTATGGGAATAATAGTAGTCGGATCCGGTTGAGTCTCAGCTGTAGAAATGGAAGATTTGAAAAAAGTGGGTTCAGGTTGATCCTTAGATCTAGAAGTGGATAGTTCGCAAGTAGTCGGTTCATATAGTTGTCATAGCTTTAGAAGTGGATGGTTCGCAAATTCCTTCTTAAAGATTTTGAAACAAGGACCTAGATGAGACCTCATTGGAAGACAGAAGAGGATTCATATCATTCGAGAACACAAATATTAGGTTTTGGCTCTAGTTCAGCAGAGCTTGTTTCTGGGTTCGTTGGAATATTTTCAGAACTATTTGCAGCATATACGTCAATGGGAGCAAAATCTTCATCGCTAAAGGCCATTTCATTGAATGGCCATATACCTGGCTTAGCAAATCCACTTGTTATATTTTTCACTGTAAAAGATTCTAAATATGCAAGTTTAACCAGTTTTGGAATATTGTAAATGCTTATTGTTTTACCTGGATTCGTCATATGCCAATTATTGAAAGCTATTTTGAGCTTTGACTTAAAAGGGCCAAAAACTGCAACATCTAACGGTTGCAAGCGATGGCTTGTGTGTTGGGGAAAAGATACAAAAGTTATTCCATTATCTCGAGCATACGTTATAGCTTGCAAGCTGATAAGACTTTCATGATTGTCACGTAATAATAAAATCGGATAATCTTTAGAGCTCAGTGTGTACTTTTGGATATGTTTTAATACTGACACAAATATATCAGTATTTATCCAACCACTCCTATTTGCAGCCCCGATGCTTCCTTCAGGTGCACCTTCAAGAAAATGGTCGTTGTAGTGCACACCTGGAAATACAAATAGCAGTGGAATAGTATTTCCCCTAGCAGAAATAATAGCACCAAAAGTAACAAGTTCACCTCTCTACAATGGAACTTTTTGTCCTACTTGTTTCTGTGATTTAGAAGCCAAAATTTTAGGAACGTCAAAAACGGTAGATACACCCGACTGATCAAAGTTAAATATTCTGTCGGCAGTAAAGTTATGTCGCTGCAAGACTTCAGCCAAATTATTATAGGACAGTAGTTTTATTAAAAGCGAAAGACCGTGCAGCGCTGGTATTTTCTGGCTTTTACAAACTTAGATTTGAATTTCGTTCCCTGTATTAACGCATCCACTCTAAACCAGCCATTTGATTTTCGTCCTATTTCCTTGGATACTTTAAATTCAATGCTTTTGCGTATTCATAAGCAAGTTTCCGAATTTGTACAGTCGTGAGCCCATAATGCATCTTGCAGCAGTTAATCACGTATTCATTTAAGCGCTCCTCTTCTTCCAAGGAGAATACTTGCAAACTTGCGTATTTGGACTGAAAATAACGAGGCTGTTTGTCTTTATTAATATTATTTATAATGCCATCTTTAAATTTCTTTACTCTGCTTTGTAAAGTGGATGTTTTGATATTGTATTTCGATACGGCTTTTCTATAAGACAATTGTCCTTGCAGTAACTTCGTCAACTGTTGAATTACCAGATTCTTTATCAACTTCATGGGTTCACGTAACCTTTTTTTATAGTTCCGAACCATGATTCTGAAATGAAATATTTATTGTAAAAATACATACCTTAATTATAGATAGCGTACAAAATTGAAGGGCTATATTTTATGTCATTAAAATCAATATTTTAAATGTTTTGATTATGTTTGTGTAAGGAAGATTTTAAGGGGACCATTCGTACGCGTACGAATGTGCCCCCTATATTACTGTCCGAATGTACTCCAGCATATGCACAAAACAAAAATCACAACTTATTATAAACATAAAAAGAAATACTCATAATGCGATCGTAAACTTCAGGAAAAAAATTACTGACAGCACTCGGAAACACGTTACGGCTTCTCACTTTTCTCACCGTTGCGCGACTGGCTCAAAGTTCGTGGAGCAAAATGGCGACTGATACGTGAACGCACACAAGCAACCATGTGTTTGTACATCTTTTAGTTTTTCTTTCATACTCTTTCATACGAATGTGCCCCATGTACGAAGGGCGACCACTTTCCCCTATGTTGTTACTTAAAATTAACACACAAATAATTTATTGTTTCTTAAATTTGTTCGAAACATTTTGGTCTATAATTCGTATTTTTAAATTGTTAATTTTACTTTACTGTTCGTTATTACATGCATTCACTACTTGTTTATTATTAATATATTATTGTTAACATTGAAAGGTTGTATTTTTGAAAGTATTGTGTTTACAGAGATGCTTTTGAGCTCAAATTAAAGCCAATTTAATTATTGTTAAGCGAAGTTATAATCAAAAACTAGGTCTTAAATAGTTAAAATACCCATTAACTGAAAAAAACCGCGATCCTATCTCGGTTTTTTGCATATCTAACGAAGTTTCGTTCGGCGCTCGAGGTCAAAAACTTGAATTATTTGTAAGACCAACCTAATAAACAACTCAGCAAAAAATCAGAACAACTGGATCTGAGGCAGAGCCATCTCACCCAAAAGAAAAAGGACACTCGACTAAAAATAGTGAAATTAATCAAATTAATTTCAGTTATCTCAAAAACTAGAAGACATTTCAGCATATGGTTTTCTTAAAATTGACCCTCCCGCCTAAACGGGGGGGATAGGACACCCCCTATCCTGTACTATGGTTTTCTTCTTTTGGCCCGATCCACACCCTCTGGTGTTTTTATGCACCATATGTCAAAGACCTTGTATTTGTTATTATACACTTTATTATACTACTTATGGTTGTTTTAAATTTATTACTGCTATATTTTAGAAAGCCGTCCCTTGGAAACTGGTGGGTCTATGGAGACGGTTTTGAACTCAAATTGAAGTAAATTTAGTAAGGTTTAAATCGTAGAACAACGTTTAACTCTGAAATTAAGGCGTATTGGTTAAAAAACATTGGTTAACGAACATATCGCGGCTTTTTGTATTTTAACCAAGGTTGCGTTCGACGCTCGAGGTCGAAAAATTGAATTTATCACTAGGCAAACATCATAAACAACTCAGCAAAATATCAGAACTAACGGATTTGACGCAAGGTCTCATGTATATAGTTACTGGACAATATAGATTTTTTCTAAGTTTTTCAAAACATGTCAAAAAAATGTCTTTTTTCAGAGGCTTCAGAAAAATGTCATTTTTTGATATTTAAATAGGCATTCTATACAAATTGATTTTTTTTTTCTTAAACACATTTCATTCAACTAGTAAAAATTATTTTAACTAGTATTTTCGAAATGAGAAATAAGATACAGCTTTTAAAGTTTTGGTCTCAGAGACCGTACGCGAGTGTAAGTGTAGTTTTATTTGGCGCGGGTATAGAAAGGTTAAATAGGTATGTCTATTAGAGTAGTTTAGACCCTTCTCCAACGTAGTACTCACTCCTCTATGGCCGTAGAGTAGACCAACTTCTTGTTTCAAGCGCCCCATGTCATTTTTGATCATTATATTCAACGGCGTATACAAGGGGGGGGTCACGGGGTCATGACCCCCCCCCCGAGAACTCAAAAGATATACGCAAAAAATAATAAGAAAAGCAAAAATATTTGCAATCTTAAAATATAATTTCAAAAAAAAATTATGTTTGTATAGCTTTGGAATAGGCTACCTACTCATTATTGGTAAAGTTTATTTACCTTCTCCTATCAACATTTACAAGCCATTGCCCGAATAATACTATTGGGGTTTTATTGTCGAAATTAAACAATTTTTTTTTTGGTTAAGATTTAGCGATTTTAACCACTTGCATTCAGAACATTTTTGCATTGATGTATTTTTTGATTCAAAATCAATTTGGTAGATCTACGTTTTTGGCAGATATACACTCTTTTATTCTCAAAGTATTTTCAATATTGTTTTTATTAAATATAATGAATTCATACCATTGTACTATGGCAACACTTACAATCAATTATTACTGCCATCTCTACTTCAAATAAATATCAATTACTTATTCACCTAATTTATAATCTTAACATACTATATATCTTCTTTATATTAATCTTTCACTTGAATAAAATACTTCTTTGTAAATAGTCGTTTAGCTCTTTTTATTAAGGACTTCTTAATCCACAGCCATCGCTAATTATAATATTGAATATCCTACAGTTTTTGATCGGTTTAGCTTACTTATTCCCCAATCTTATGGAACATCGTAATTAATGACCTATTAGTCAATCTAGAAGCGGATGGTTTCAAAGTTATTGCATATGCTGATGACGTTGCCATTGCAATATCGGGAAAGTATCTTCAAATCATAACAGAATTAATGCAAACCGCTCTCAACAAACTACTTGAATGGACAGACAAATTTGGACTAGATGTAAATCTCCACAGAACTAAACTAGTCCTCTTTACAAGGAAATATAAAATTCCGAATATAGACCCTCCATCAATAAATGGTATTCCACTTAACTTCTTAGATCAAGCTAAATATCTGGGTCTGATTTTAGACAAAAAGTTGAGCTGGACCAAGTATACAAAAAAAAGAATTAGAAAGGCCACAGTGGCACTTTTCTCCTGTAAAAAAGCTATTTGAAACAAGTGGGGCTTGGCACCACATATCACCCACTGGCTAAACACAGCGGTCATCAGACCGATACTCACTTATGGGGTGGCAGTATGGTGGAATGCTTTAGATAAAATAACTTATCGTGATAAACTAAGCAAAGTACAGAGATCGGCTTGCATGTGTATCAGCGGAGCTCTCCGTTCGACACCTTCCGCTGCTTTAGACGTACTGCTTAACATCACAACCCTCGATATATACATTAAACAAGTGGCGGCGAACACAGCTATTCGTCTCAGAGCCATTTCTTAATGGTCCAACAACTCTATTGGCCACACTATCATTCTGAACAAATTCGAATCAATCCTTAAACACTCCGACTACACCATCCCTCAGCCGGTTTTTGGCAAAAATTTTCAAGTAACAATTCCCACAAGATCCACTTGGGAAGATAATGAATTTTTGAGAGATGGAGCAATTCACTTCTACACGGATGGCTCAAAAACTGAAGAGTAGGTAGGTGGCGGCGTATACTCAGAACGACTAAGCATTAGTTTCTCCTCCAAGCGGAAATCCTGGCGATAAAAGAAGTTTTATCTTGGCTTAAAGAAAACGTAATATCTACTTTGAATATCTGTATCTTCTTAGATAGCCAAGCTGCCCTTAAATCATTAGGATCTGTTTCTACAAACTCCGTAACTGCCCGAAAGTGTCAATCGTCTCTAATGGAGATGGCAGAACAGTTCAACATTCACCTTTTCTGGGTGCCGGGACACAGAGATATTCTAGGAAACTGTAAAGCCGATGAACTCGCCAGGATAGGAACCAGTACACCAATATCACCTAACAAGATGAATATTTGAATACCGATAGCTACATATAAACTTATGCTTAAGCAAGATTCCATGATGATGACAAACAGCAGATCCAGATGGACAGGTATCACTACTTGTCTGGCGATATCTCTGAGTAGATTGCATATTAGCTCCACAATTGGTGTCATTACTGGACACTGCCTCATAGGTAAACACGCCAATAGACTTGGTGTTTTTTCAAACGATTTCTGCAGAAGCTGCATGGACGAAGAGGAGGAAGAAACTATCCCACACCTTCTTTTGTGATGTCCTGCTCTTTCTCAAAGACGCAAAACACACTTAGGAAATTTTTTCTTTGATTATCCCAGTGACTTAAATTAAATTGACATTCACAGTCTCCATCGCTTTATTGAAAACTCCAATTGGTTTAATTAACGAGTATTACCTCGCATTCTTTATGTGGTATCACAATGGGCCTATTCTGGCCTAAGTGTGTCAGCAGTTTTCCTGACAGCCACCTTAACCTAACCTAACCTAACTTACTTATTTTGTGAGAATTTTGCTCAAAATATCAAGGAAATCATCTTCGATAAAAAAATTAAATAAATGAGTGTATAAAAAAAACTAACAGACCATATTATACGAATATTACAATGAAAAACAAAAATTTTACTTTAAACCGTATCCCATATACCAGGGCCGTTCCGACTCAAACCCAGTACCAACTTGTTTCAGTATAGGTTACGTACGAATTACCAGCAAAAAAGGCGATTTAACTAGTTGAAATGTCGGTTTATATCGACTTTTTTGCATGTAAAAATACCTATTTTGGTTACTAGTTCGTAAAATTTTTAGCTTCGAACTTAGACACAATGTCAGCAGCCTAAAAAGAAAGTCGAGAAAAGGATCGACTTTATCGAATTTTCGATATTTCTTCCCTGTACTAAATAGTACATAGAAAAAAAGTTGATATAAATTGATTTTTTAACCTGTCGACATTTTTATTTTTAGTTCGATATTTTTTCTATCGTTAATTTCATTCCAACGCAACGTAACTTAAAATATATAGCTCTGCCTGGAATGTTTGAATGAAATCAACAAAAACTCTAATCATACATTCTTGTCTGACTTTTAAACACGAATTTAACAGTTACTATTAATTTTGGATTATGTTTAAAAAACATTTTCTTTTGATCGTATCGATCGTATATTCGATTGATGACAATCCAACGCAAGTTAAGCGTGCTTTTAAACATTATTCCCTAAACTATGAATTGATCACAATATCGGTAAATCAAAGTCAATGTGTTCGTGAAATGATCGTCGTTTTTTTGACGCAGAAAGCATCATGACAAATAATATGTAACCGTCCTGTTTGTTGAAAATTTGTTTTCATCAACGACAGTCAATTTACTTGCTAAAGCTTTAGACGTTTACAAACATGCTCTCTGCCTTTTCAATAATCATCAACTCGATTTTTCTACTGCTCAGTTGCACCGCAGATGATGTATTCAAATTCGCGACTTTAGCGAACTTGACTATTGAACACAATACTAACGTAGTAAAATTTGTATTTGCATTTTTTAAGAGAAGACTTTTGCAGTTTGCGTTAACGAATATTCCGTAAACACATTTCATGGCACCATTCATGGAACGTGAAGAGCCATTCGCAGTACGGCATGACCCCCTTCATAGGAAGGCACCTGGGGCATTTGCTCCAGTGCCCCACTCTTAGACACAGCCCTGTCATACACCCTTAAAACATTTTTTGATTGAGATCTGATCTGCGGCCAATATTTCACATGTTCATTTTCAGGCTTCAATAAAAACAAATTGTGGAAGCTAAGAATTTTTGTCTCCAATAAAAGAGTGGTTCTAACTTCCACAATTTTTGATTAATAAATGAGAAAATTATCCCCTCATTATTATCCCCTTATCAGATAAGAAAAAAAATGTATGCAAACTGTCACTAAAAACTGTCTTCAAACTTAAGATATTAAGAAAAATATTAAAAAATATTAATATTAAGTAAAATATTAAGATTAACATCTCCAAAACCTACATATTTTTTAGTGTGCACAAAAAATCGACACGAAATATTTTTGGTACACAACCTCAAGATCATATTAAAATTCGGGAGTGGATCAAAATTTTGTTTCCAAAACTCAGCTCTAAAAAATTTGAGTTTTACACAGAAAATAATAAGGGTATTCATGCAACGTCGTAAGTTTACAAATTGTGTAAAAAGTTTGCATGAACGACCTTTGTTATACATTTGATTAAATGCTAGGTAATTCAATCAGAGTAAGAGTAACAATGACGTTTGGATAAGTTTAACCAGTTTGGTTAATTTTACGAACAAAATCCCTTGATAACTTTAAAAAAAATTGTGTGAATCATTTCCCATACAAAATTTGACAGTTCATTAACCAAAAGATAAATTTAACAAATTTGTAAACTTATTTAGGGTTTTACGAAGTTGCATGAATACCCTTAATATAAAAATGTTTAAGCTTTGTCAGCAAATAATAATACAGTAGACGCTCGATTTAGTAAATCTAAAAAAATTAACTATATTGAACACACAAAATTATACAAACGCCAACAATTTACAAACAAAAAAAAAAATAATAGAAAATCACACACATTCAATTGTTATATAAAAACATTTTTTTTTCTTACAAAATCTCCCGAAAGAATTTAACATTGCTTAAGGACACTAAACAAGTGTTTCTTTTTTTTTAAACCTCATTGAAAGCTTGCGAAAAAGTAAACAATCTCGAAAGAGTGAACAGGCTGGTTTTATTTCCTCACTATATCGAACTGTATTTTATTTTAAGATGATTAAAAGGTAATTGAAAAAGAAGAAAAATTACGCCTTTTTTACAATTTCCAAACTTCTCTTTATTTTGTCAAAATTATGTAAACGGAATTCGGAGAATATTGAGAATCAAAATTTCGAAAGAAAAGTTTTGCAAAACGAATTTTGACGTTGCTAAAATTTCGACCCCAACTCTTTATAATTAAAAAAAAAATGGCAACATTTGTGGGACCAGCAGAAATTAAAAGAAAGGTACAGAAAGCGAAAAAAATGGAAACCGTGGATCAGTCTTTTAATTAATAAATTTATAAGAACTGAATTGGGTTTTTGTTTTGGTATGACCCCCCCCAAGAAATGGAGCTGTATACGCCGCTGATTATATTTTGAACGCCCTTGATGACATCCCGAACTAGCTACGGGCTTTCCATAAATATGTAGACTGTAGATATATAGGTATGTATGTAGATAAGAGGTACGTAGACGTAGTAGGTACATGGTACGTTCAATGTTCGGAAAATGTTGATATCTTAGAAATGCTTTGGTATTTTAGGAAAGTTTATTTAAACCATTTTTGCTAACCTTAAGTCGGTAAAATAAACTCCTATATACAAATTAAAATAAAGGTAGGTACCTACTGAAATAACATATAAGTTTCTCTAAATATACTCGTACATTAAGTATATAACTGACATCTTACGCAGGCATACGCAAGAAGGTTTGAAATTTTCTTAAAAAAAATGAAAACCTATACCTACCTTATTCTACCTAATTTTAGATATACGAGTATGTATTAAGGAGTAGGTAAACATTCTTTTTGGTGTAAGAATTTAATAACCGGTAGCGGTAGGTATCTACATTATGTATATGTCTACATATTATTTACCTTGGCATATAAATGCTTCTCTGCCTTTTTGTATAAAAAAGTAGGTATACAAGAATAGAAGAGGAGGTACTTTATACCGCCCTAGAATTGAGAAATTTATACAAAACTATTCTCCCAACCATAGGAACCGACCGGCTGACGCGACGGTTGAAAATGAAACAAAGACAAATCTAATGTAATAGGTATCTACATAATAAAAATACTCGACATTTAAAAAAAAAATATATAAAACGTATGTAGTTCTTTCTATGAATGTCTGCTGCCAAAATTGTGTTTGTGTGTAGTTTGTATGTAACCTTATAATCACGCAGTTTATACGCATACTCCTGCCAGGGTGAGTTTTTAGAATTTTTTTTACTAATGCTCTTAGGAAAAAACAGTCTGTGATATACAAACATACCCAATAGATACCCAACATTAGTGGTTTGGTTTCAAACACTGTATACGCACACATTCTTCATAGCTCAGGGTGAATAATGGTAGAAATGGAGATTGGGATAGATGAGTTTTCTTTTCATCCCTATTCGAAACCAAAACTCCAAAATGAATTCTGATGGCATTGGCATACACATTTTTTGGTTTTCGTTTTTCTCTTTCTGATATTGCTTTCCCATTACTTTAGTGGAAGAACGACGCGTACTAGATACCAAATAAGTTGTGGAGTAAAAAAGTAACCACTACCAACCCAGAAATGTTTTTCAAACATTTTTCTCCCTTTTCAGCCATTTCTAATATGTAAGCTCTTTCCTTCTCCTTCGCTGGCTCTGGGCCGTGGCAGTACGCATTTTTCCATACTTTTCTTGGTATATGTGCTTTGAATATTTGAAAATAAAAACATTGGAAAATGTCTGCCGGAATAAGTTTTTATGGGGCGTGTTGTTCGAAGAAGAATATACATTTTATGTGTTAGTTGAATTCATATTAACATGAATACTTGGCTGAGCAAAAAGGTATACAATTCTTTCCTTTGTTTTTCCACACCAAGCCGAGGACTTGGGAAACTCTTTAAAATCAAAAGATATATATAAATGGAGGTATTTTAGCGATGTAGATACCTATCTGCCTACCTTCTTATTGCAAGACTTAAGGGAAATTTGGTGTTTTTTCTTTTCCAGTTATGTATATGGAAAGAAAACAAAGAAACAAACTTGTACTTGAAAAACTTTTTTCAGCAAAATAAACCAGAGAAATTTGGGAAAAAAAATTATTATTGGGTTGCTACCTAGGTTAGGTAGGTACTTATCTAATTTGTTTCTAAAATAAGGACCATTCAATATTTTATTATACTCTGTCCAATTTATATTAAGGGTATTCATGCAACTTCGTAAAACCCTAGATAAGTTTACAAATTGGATAAGTTTATCTTTTGGTTAATGAACTGTCAAATTTTGTATGGGAAATGATTTACACAATTTGGTTAAACTTATCAAAGGATTTTGTTGCGTAAAATTGAATTGAATTTCCTAGCATTTGATCAAATGTTTAAAAAAGGTCGTTCATGCAAACTTTGCGTAAACTCATAATTTTACACAATTTTTAAACTTACGACGTTGCATGAATACCCTTATTATGTATATTTATATGAATATGAAGATGAAGAACTTTAAGTTGTTTATACTGAAAAGCCTACTTTATTACTCAGTACAATATTATTTTCTCTTTTTTTATCTCTTTTGTCCTTACCACTTTTAATATTACTTTTCTTTCTTTTTTTATTTAATTTATTTCCATCTCTATTTGGAATCAAAACAAAAATATCTTCTTCGTATCGGTTGGGGAGTCGCATTATTTTTATAAAAAGTCATGTCTTCTGCTTCAAGTCCTAACAATGTAAGATCTGTATTTAATGTGTTGTGCGATGTGTATGATGGTTTAAATATTTGTCACATTAATGCTGGAAGTATATCCTCTAAGTTTACTTTGATTTATAAAATGTTAGGTATTTCGAAATAAGATGTTATAATGGTATCGGAATAATGGTTAAATCAAGGTATTTCGTCACAGCTAGTAATTAGTAAACTTTTCTGGGTTCAAATTGCACAGAAACGATCGAAAAACTTGCGGTGGTGGTGTGTGCATGTACGTTAAAGATAATGGCGCAAAATGTTAAACATTGCTCGTTTAAGGAAAAGAACCGGCTCTAGCTAATGTAGTCGTTTAACTGCGAGTCCTTGTTAAACTATTTCTAAATTTTAAACGCACTACACAACTCTTCTAACTAGATTGAACTCCGCAACGTAACGTAAGCAATTTTATGTTGAACAAGCCCAAATCTGACAGATAAAGAAAGAGTCATAGCTACACACCAGAAGCAAATTTAAATGAACACAAAAAAAACTTCGAAACATATAATTTCTCGCTGAGGAAGGATATTTATTTTTAAGTATACAGTAAAAGTCCCAATAGGTTCTTTAGGAGATTTTATTTAAATTGTGATTGTTTAGATATCATTGTACTTATTCTAGGAGAAAAAACTTATACGTATCTTTGGCTTAGTTGAATAATTGTTCACTTTCTTGGGAATTGTTGCAATTTCGTTGAGTCTTATGTCGTAAGTGGGTACAGGGTATGTGTGTTTATCGCCACAATATTGCTAAATTAAAGATTATTGAAATGAAATCCTGTATGTTTTTGCTTATTATTAATTAAAAATCTTCTAAAGTTTTTTGAAAACATTTCCCTTCATTTCTCTTTTTTTGAGAAATAATTTTTCTCTGTGGTTAATATATACTTTTTATGAGATAAAGAATTATTTTGTTGCTTTTAAAGTTAGACGAGTGCTTTAGCGTTAAAGTATACTTTATGTCATTTAAAATTGCAAGAAAGCTGACTCTCGTTCTAAAAATTGCATTTAGAGCAGACTTCCATTTTATGAGTGATTTAGAATTGGTTTAAATTGTTTGTTTAAAATTTTACGCCAATATCTCTACCAAAATAATTTATTCATCATCCAATTCTAAAATTGAATTTTTATGCGTTGAAATTTGCAACGAGTATGAAAAATGACTCTTGGCAGTTGTATATAGCCCACCATGTTTATTCAAAGAAGAAAATTTAATAGAGTTCGAAGATACGCTTGTGATTGGCGGTGACTTTAATTTTAATATAGTATACCACGACACGTTTGTTTCATTATTTCTGTGAGAAATTAAGCTTTTCAGTCGTGAATATGCTTTGGCCAACCTGTTTCCAATCACAAATCATTCCTTCGCTCCTTGACTTGTTTTCAACAAGTTCGAAGCACAAAATATCGGCTATTGACCAGGTCAGACCAACATTTGATTTCATTCACGATTTCACATTTTGTTCATTTCAATTTGCTTTATCTAACTCAAGTATTACCAGGACAATAAGTTATAGATCTTTTCGTTCTTAAAACTGTTTAGACTTTCAAAACAAAATTCCAGGTGACTATTGGAATGACATTCTTTATAAAAACGATTTTGGAAACAAAGTTTCATTGTTTAATGATTTAGTGAACAGACTATACAACGAATATGTCCCAATAATCACTAAACCTATCAAAAATTCTGAACGTTGTCCCTGGTATAACAATATTACTGAACAACAAATTTTAGAGAGAGAACGTTTTTTTTAAGAAATATAAAAGAAATCCGTTGCCCTATAACCGGTGTCAATATGTCTATGCTCGTTACAAAGTTACGGCTTTTATTTGCTTTTGCAAAAGGGCTTACTTTTGTCAAAAACTTAATGTCTTCTTAAGTTCCAAAGAGCTGTGGAAAAATTTGAAAGAAGCTGTCGCCAGGAATGGAGTATTGTCTAAATGTTCCTTAGACCCACAAGTTATGAAGTCATTTTATGCACCACCACCCTCTAGCCTGCCACTAAATACTATCTAATATCACGGCGATTCATTTTCTTTTGAATGTGCTAGTTCTTATGAAGTATTTAATGGTGTTAAATTAATTAATTCGAATGCAGACAGCTTTGATAACAATTCGCCAACATTCATAAAGTTAATTTTACCCATTGTTCTTACGCCAATGCTACATATAATAAATACCTGCGCTTATAGCAGTTAATTCGCGTCCTCGGACGCCTGTTATTCTCGCTATTTATCAATAATTAACCTGATATCATTCTAAACTCCTACATCCATATGTATGCAGATGATGTATTAATATAGTTTTCGTGTACTGTGTTTGATAAAAGATTGTGTTACACAATTAAACGAAGATTTACTTAACATGCAAAGATGGGCTGACTGGAATAAACTCAACCTTAATCCTGCAAAAAACTTGAGTATGCTTTGTTCGCGAGGTCATGTTAATCGTCTTGGTTTCCCTAACGTTGTTTTGAATGGGCAGGTAATTCAGTATGTTGATATCTAGGCTTTCAAATAAATAAAAAAATAACTTGCTGTGATGCAATTTCTGAAGCAATTAGAAGAATTTATTTTGCACTTCGTTCCTTAAGATCTTCATCACATTTTTTGAATTCAGAAATCAAGAAACCCTAGTTTTACCGTTTTTCACTTTTAATCACTTTGTTTATCCTGTCTTAGATTTTGAGTGTAAGCGAAAAATTAATGTAGCTTTCAATGACTGCTTGCGTTTTACACACAACATACGAATATATGTCAGTGTATCACATATATCTACAAACCTCGATATAAGTTTGAAAAACTAACTCCGATTTATAAATATTATTAACCTTCATAACATTATATATCTTAGGAATCCGAAGTACTTAGGGGAAATGCTTCAGTTCGCTTAATCAAAAAGAAGCTTAAGATTAGTTTTACCACGTTTTACGCACATTATTGGATCTTTTTTGTAGCTGTTGTTCGATTGCGGAACACCGTACTAATTGAATTATTGAGAATTACATCACCAACCACGTTCATGAATAACATATTTTTGTACTTCTCAACATATACCAAATCAAAATTATATTAATATTTATGTACCTTATCTCACAACTTTATTTTGCTTTCATTTCTTATATTGAACATACTAACATTTATAACTTTTTTTGTTTTCATTTTTAAATAAATCTTTTATTTTCGTTCTTTTTCTTTGTAATTCTAATAATTATATTGTATTGCTTGGTAACTCTTAATTTCAATTCTGTTAAAAGATTAAATCTTGTTGAATTTTGTTAAATTTGAAATAATTTTTAAATAAAAATACAAATACAATATTTGCAGTTTCAATTCTGTTAAAAGATTAAATCTTGTTGAATTTTGTTAAATTTGAAATAATATTTAAATAAAAATACAAATACAATATTTGCACAAGGAAGATAGGATATTTGCCTTTCCTTCTGGATTTCAATAAGCTGACCTTATTTTAAAGCTCTAACAGGGTTGACATAGTTTTTTTGTTTTTTTTCCGATGGAAATCTTCAAAAGACATTCGGTAAGAATCGGTACCGAGTAGTGTGGGACTCGTACCGCACTAAAACTACCGATGAACCGGTGAATCAGGACCAATCTATAAAAGATCGACAAATGATTTTTCTCTCTTAATTTATGAATCGCAATGTGGGAAGTTTAAGTTATAACACTTTTCCATAGCTTTTAGACCATCAGCTCATGAGGCTTTGTTCTTCTTAATCTCCGAACATTGTCTCGAACATTTAAGACGGTCTCCATTTCGGAGTTGGTATGACTTTGCAGTCGCTGATAGATAGGTCAGAGCTCTATCCCAGTAACCAGTACATTTTTCTGTACTTCAAGTTTGGTTCGTCTCTTTTCTTTTTGATGTGCTCTCTCCATTTAAGCTTTGCATCCAAAGTTATGCCAAGGTATTTGGCAGTATTGGAGTAAGGTACTGCTGTACTGTTTATAAGAATTGGAACATTGTTTATTTTTTTGTTTGTAAAGTTTATATGCGTCGATTTTGTTTCATTTAGTTTGATTCGCCATTTTTGCATCCAATCACTAACTTTATCGACTGCATTTTGCAGTTTTTGTGAAGCCTTCGTAACGGATTTATCTGGCACCAATATTGCAGTATCATAAGCAAAGGTGGCCATGATGACGTTGATGTCACTAACTTTATCGACTGCATTTTGCAGTTTTTGTGAAGCCTTCGTAACGGATTTATCTGGCACCAATATTGCAGTATCATAAGCAAAGGTGGCCATGATGACGTTGATGTCCATTCGAATATCTATTATATATAACAGATACAAGGTTGGTCTTAGGACACTCCCTTGTGGTACACCGGCTTCAATTTTCCCTAGTTCCGAGTAATTTTGGTCATACCGTACTCTAAAGAGTCGGTTCGTAACGTAGGATTTCAGTATTTCGCAGTACTGCCTGGGAAGATCCCTTTGCAGTTTGTACTCAAGTCCCAAGTGCTAAACCTTGTCAAAGGCTTGAGCAACATCTACGAATATAGCCGAGCATACTTATTTTTTTTCAAGTGCCTTTTCCAAAACATCCGTAATCCGATGCACTTGGTCTATCGTGGAATGTTTATTTCTAAATCCAAACTGATGATGGCTTAGCCTTTTGAGAAGCACTTTTTCGAAAACTTTTGCCATGATTGGTATAAGCGAAAAAGGTCTGTAAGATGTTACTTCTGTTGGTTGCTTACCTTGTTTAGGTATAACAATGACTTCTGCAATTTTCCAATGATGCGGCACATATCTTAGTTTAAAGCATGCTTTTATTATAAAGTGAAGTTTTTTGAAGGCTATTGAAGACTTTTCTTTCAAAATCTGAGCAGTTATTAGATCGTACCCTGGTGATTTTTTGTTAAACAACTTATGTTGACACATACTTCTTACTTCTTTGAGCATGACAAAAGGAATTTCACATTCGTCGTTTCTATCAACAAACTGTAAGGGTTCTGTAACTGTGCTTGCTGGAAATGGCTTAAAAATATTCGCGAGATGTTCAGCGGCTCTTAGCTGCCATAAGGAGTATTTAGTAGAAAAATCCGCCGCCGTAAGACTATTCAGGAATCTACTAAGTGAATCACTTTTAAATTCGTAGATTCTTTTCTTTAGTTCATTGTTAAGACGGTTTAAAACTGCCTTATCACCTGGAAATCTCGTAGCTTGCCATTTTCTTCAAGCTCTTCTTTTCTCCAAGATCAGCTCATTTATTTCGACAGGATATTATTTCTTTTTCTCTTGAGTTCGAAATTGTTGCAGTTCTTTCTTCTGCAGTCTGTTGCATATTAGCAATAAATTGTTCTACTTCATGATCAATCTGTTCAATTGTTTGCATAGGGGATCTTAGGTTTATAAAACTTTCAAGTTTATCTCTGAATTCGGTCCAGTTTGTTCTTTTATTCACGAGCTTAGGATTACTTTTTTCTATTATTTCTGCTTGGCTCAGTGATAATATTACTGGAGTGTGATCCGACGATGAATCGTAATTACCTTCGACACCTATATGTAGGGTCCGGATTTTTATGTGCTACAAAACTCAAAAAATGCGCTTAAAGTGCTAAATATGCATGTATAATATGCTCTTAAAACCATTTTATCTTAATTTTTGTCCAGAGTAAAAACACATTTTATACAGTTTTCAATTCAAAAACTCAGTCTTTTATTTTCATTGTTTGGTAGAAATGATTTAAAACAAAAATAACAACAATTAATAAGAAAAAAAATAACAAAAACATAAATACAGGGTGGCGCACGAATCGTGCTACAAAAATAAAACGTAATAACTTTTTTTCTGTGTGAATAATCGGCTTATTTTTTTGTTTTTATTTTGTAGGTTACTATTTAGATTTATAAAAATGGATGCTTGGGATACGGAGAAAAGAATTTGGATAGTGCAACGGTACCATGCTTTGCAGTCCGTCATTTCCGTCCAAAGGGAATTTAGGCGGGAGTTTGGCGGTAATCCCCCGAGTAGATGGACCATTATGAGGTTTGTAAACATGTTTGCCGAATCTGGAAGCATCGCACGAAGGCCGTACCATCGAGATGCCAATGTTCGGGTTCAGGATACAATCGCAGCAGTAGCATCTGCAATACAGGCCAATCCGAGCGTTTCGACCCGAAACTTATCGGGGCAAGTTGGAGTTAGTAGACGGTCATTACAACGGATACTTCAAGACGATTTAAACTTGATTCCGTACAAAGTCCAAATTACTAGCAAGTTAAACCCTCAGGATTTGCCTGTTCGCCTAGAATTTTGCCAAAAAATGATATCAATGGCCGAAGAAGACAACACATTGATCAATTGTTTGTTCATGTCTGATGAGGCCCATTTTGATCTTAACGGCAATGTAAACAAGCAAAATTGCCGTATATGGAATGAGTCTAATCCAGAAATGCTCCATGAGACGGAACTGCACCCAGAACGAGTCACTGTGCGGTGCGCAGTTTCATCAAGGTGTATTGTCGGGCCGTACTTCTTTGAAGAAAACGGTGTAACCGTTACTGTCAATGGGGACCGTTATTTAAAGATGTTGAAGGAGTTTTTTTACCCAGAACTGCGCCGAAGACGTATACCATTCAACAGCGTTTGGTTTCAGCAAGATGGAGCAACTGCATATATAGCCAGACCAGTTATGGCGGAGCTAAACAAAAAATTCGCAAACAAATTAATTTCTATGAACTCCACTCTTCACTGACCCCCAAGGTCACCTGACCTGACTGCACCAGACTTCTTTTTATGGGGTTATGTCAAGCAAGAGGTGTATAAAACGAAGCCCAGGAATTTAACTGAATTAAAGCATATAATAACGACAATAATTGAGGCGATCCCAACTTCAACTCTTCAGGCCGCAATGAATAATTTTTTGATTCAGGTGCCGCATATGCGTGGGAGAGCGCGGGTTATAGCAAGTTCAGCAACCCGTAAAGAAACCTTTACGGAAGTTCCCACGAACAAAAATAATTTTAATAATTAAATGATTACGATGAATGATCGAGTTCATTTGCCCATCGTCTGGTCTCAATAGAGTTCCAAGAAACTATATTATGCTGACATTGGCAAATGAACTCGATAGCCACTGAACTTGCATAGCTTCGTCCACTCCAATTATAGTATAGATAGCCAGTTGGATTTTAGATACTTACGATTACAGTCAATAAATTGTTTTTGCCTATTTTTTAAAAAGTGTTTTTATCAACAAAAGAACTTTAGTGGCGCAGTCGGTAGGATTCTAATCCGAAGATTGGAATCAAAAATATAAATAGTTTTAAAGTGAATAGTGACATACCAAATAAAATAGCTAAAAATAAGCTTTGGGTCGCCGGAATTAAATCTTAAAATCCGTTTTCACGTGATCAAACCATAAAACTATCAATAAAACATACTTTAATAGAAAGAAAAAAGAAGTGTAATCAAAAACAAACAAAATGAGTAACGAAGAAGCAGATCTGAATCCAATTCAAAATCAAATTCCTGGCCAAGCGATGACGATTACAGTCGCGGAACTTTTAAAAGAGTCATCTAAAATTAAAGAATTTTGGGGAACGTCACAATACTCATTAACATCATTTATAAGAGAGGTCGAAATTTTCCTGCCTCATTTTATTGGAACTCCCCTGGAACAATATGTGCTGCAAAGGAACATCATCAACAAAATTCAAGGACCAGCTTTACAGACTATTAGAACCCTTGGACCAAACACAACATGGGAATGCATCAAAGCGGAATTAATACGAAACTTTGGAGTGAGAGAAACTTATTACAGTCTACATCATCAGGCGTTAAGCTTAAAAAATAATAATGTAAGTGAATATTTTGAAAATCTTAAAGAAATATTGGATAAATTAAATACCAAATATGAATTCGATTTTGCAAAACCTATTGAATTCTCGCCTTTAGCGAATGAGACAATGATGTTAAAAATTTTTATAAATGGATTAGATCCAAATCTAGCCAGTGTTGTTATTAGTAGGCAAACAAATAATTTAAGAGATGCTTTTTATATATTAGAAGAAACAGGTTTGATTCAAATGAATAAAAATAAATTTAATAGACATAATACAAATAGTAAAAATGTGAATAATAATTACCTTCACCGTCCTCTAAATAATAATCAAAACGATCAGACGAGAAACAGATACTTCAATAATCAATATAACCATGGTAATCGTTACAATAATTCGGGTCAATTCAGAAATTTTAATAATCATAATAATTCGGGTCAATATAGAAATCAAAATAGAAGTAGCTCAGGTCAATATAGAAATCCTTTTAACCAAAATAGAAATAATTCAGGTCAATTTAGGAATAATTTTAATAATAATAATTTCAATCAAAGGCAACATAATAATCAAGTGCCAATGGAATGCGAGCATGTCCAGCAACAAAAAAATGAAGAAGTAAATTTTCACTCACTGCCTCCAGATCCGATCTACCAATAGTAGAATTAACAGTAGGGGAAGATAAGATTAAATGTTTGATAGATACAGGTTCAACAACTACACTCCTTGACAAAACAAAATTAAATAATTATAAACGAATTCCTTTAGAAGAAAATATTGTTTTTAATACCCTCAACGGAAGAACGTCTATAGACACTGAAATTATAACAGAACTTCCAAAAGAGTTTGTACAGAAAGCTAGAATGTGTTGGAAGCTTACTTCCTTTAATGAGAAAGATTTTGATGGTCTTATAGGACAAAATTTATTGAAACCTTTACAAGCTAAAATTAACTTAGAAAAAGAATATATAGAAATACTTGGTAATCAAATTAAATTTATAAATGCATGTCCATATACTTACGATGAAGTACATAATTTAGAAGGAATAGTAGAAGATCAGGGTGTACCACAGAGTCTTCTTGGCAATCATTTAAACATAGAAGAAAGTGAAATATTAGAGAAAATTCTTAAGAAGAATAGAGATTTGTTTTTTCACGAAGGGCAGCAGCTCACTAGTACTCATGAAGTGAAACATGAAATCGTTACTACAACAGATAGACCAATTTACCCAAAAATATATAGATACCCCTAGATTCATGAGCAAGAAATCAATAAACAAATTAAAGAAATGTTAATGCAAGGAATCATAAAAGAAAGCAACTCTCCATATAACAGCCCTTTGTGGGTGGTTCCTAAAATAGTTGATAACTCTGGGCAAAAGAAATGGAGAATTGTTGTGGATTATAGGAAGTTGAATGAGGCGACAATTGATGACAAGTTTCCTATTCCTAATATAGATACTATATTAGATAAATTAGGACGGTCTCAATACTTCACAACATTGGACCTTGCGAAAGGTTTCCACCAAGTCCAAGTTAGGGAAGAGGATAGAAAAAAGACAGCATTTTCGACTCCTCTTGGGTATTATGAGTTCACAAGAATGCCTTTCGGACTCAAAAATGCCCCAGCGACTTTTCAGAGATTGATTAACTCAGTACTTAGAGAATACATTAATCAGATATGCGTGGTATATTTAGACGATATCTTAATTTTTAGTTCGTCTCTCAAAGAACATATTATAAGCGTTCAAAAGATATTAGATAAATTAAGACAGCACAATTTAAAAATTCAAATAGACAAGTGCAAATTCTTTTCAAAAGAAACAGAGTATTTAGGGCACGTCTTAACGACAGAAGGGGTAAAACCAAATAATAAAAAGATTGAAGCCATTCAAAAACTTCAATTACCTGAAACTACAAAGCAGATTAAATCGTTCTTAGGTATAACTGGTTACTTTAGAAAATTCATTAAGGATTACGCTAAAATTGCGGAACCAATGACCAGATATCTCAAAAAGAACACAAGAATAAATCTGAACGATTCAAAATATATAAGCTCTTTCGAAAAATTAAAAATAATTCTCACGGACTCACCAGTTTTAAAATATCCAGATTTTAACAAAAAATTTCAACTTATATTTATGGTAGATCTTTTGACTTACTTACAGATCATCAACCACTTAAATGGTTGCAAACAAAACATAAAGGTAAAGATATCAATCAACGACTTCAGAGATGGTTACTACAACTAGGAGAATATAATATTAACATTGATTATATAAAGGGAAAAGAAAACAAAGCGGCTGACTTCCTAAGTCGAATCAATACTGAAACGGGAGAAATTAATGTAATCGAGACGATCACACAGAAGGAGGGAGAAGTAACACCCCATCCAAATTTTGAAATTTTTGAAATCGATAATATGAGTGTAGACAATAACACAATTCATTCCCAAGAAAATGAACAGAACGACCATTTCGTAATATTAGACACAGTAGTCAATAGATTTTATACACAAATTATTCTAACAAACAATAAAACTAAAGAGATAGAGATAATAAACAATAAAAGAATTATATATATAAACTCCGAAGACATTCAAGAAGAGAGACTAGTAGATATATTTAGAAGGTTCATAAAAAGAAAAGGTAAAATAGGTATTTTCTCAGAATTAACGGAACATGAATATAACTTAGTTCAACTTAAACTAATTGAATTATTTGACATACAAAGTATTAAGTTTTATAAATGCATGTATCACGCACAAAATATGAAGAATGAAGATGATACTTATAAACAGATAGCAAAATATCATAAGTTTGAAACAGGTCATGCAGGCATAAACGAAAATTATGCAGGTCTAAAGAAGCTAATATACTTTAAGAACTTAAAAGAATTAATACAAAAGTATATTAACAATTGCGATACATGTAATCAAGCTAAGTATGATAGGAAACCAATCAAACCGAAATTAAAACACACCGAAACACCAAGTGATATAAATCAAATAGTACATGCAGACATTTACACTAACTCTAAAAACAATTTCTTAACTTTTATTGAAAAATTCTCTAAACACAGCATCATATTTCATTTAGAAGACAGAAATAGCATAACAATCAAAGAAAAATTGCGACTATACTTTTCTATCAAAGGCAAACCTAATAAAATAGTTCTAGATAATGAATTTCAAAGCACAAATGTCAAAGACTTCTTAAGGCAAGAAGATATTGAAGTGCATTTCACTAAACCGAATAGCCACACCGGTAACTCTGACATAGAGAGACTCCATAATACCATTAGCGAAAAAATGCGAGTATTTACAACAGAAAAATCAGAATTGACAACGAAAGAAAAAATATATAAGTGTGTAGAATGGTATAATAAGTCAATACATTCAGCAATTAAATTCAAACCGATAGATGTTTTAGAAGGTAGAATAGACAAAGAAAAAGTTAAAATAAACATGCAAAATATGAAAGACAAAGTTATCAATAAACTTAATAAAGATAGAGAAGAGTATAACGAGGAAAGAGAAGAGGGTTTAGTTAAGAATTATAAAGCACTCAGGCATAAGGAGGAACCTAGATATAGAAAACTTAAACTAGATAATATACATCCTTCAAATATAAAAAGACCAAATAAATTTTCAGATCAATTGGATATTAATATTTCTACTACTAACAGCAACGAAGATTGATGCAACATTAATTATAGACAAAATAGAGACGAATAGCGGATTTACGGAAATTAAACTTGGAAATATCGAAATAGTTAAAACTTACAACATTATATTACACATTATATACCCAATAGAAATTCAGAAAATTATTTCATGTTTAGAAGAAAACCTTTCAAATATTCAAGTAGATAAAGATGGAAAAGTAATATTATATAATGATTTAGATTCACTTAAATATAAATTACATACTATTATTCCGCATACAAATAAAAGAGGATTGATAAACATAGTAGGGTCAGGTTTAAAATGGTTATATGGAACAATGGATGATGAAGATAGGCAAAACATTGAAGAACACTTAAAAATAATTGACGAAAATAACCATAATATAATAAATCAAAGTAATAAACAAATATTCATTAATAATAACTTTAATCAAACCTTTTTGTCGTTGAAGCAAACGATTGAAAAAGATAGATTTAAAATATTGTATCAATTTAATAATATTAAAAGAGAAACTGTCAAAATGAATAATAAACTTATGTATTTAGAGTCATTGTTAAAAATCGGAATTATAAAAGACAATATAGAACACATTCAAAATAATATTGCTTCAAGTAGAACAGGTATAATGGGAAATAATATTTTAAGTAAAGAAGAAATAATAAAATATGATATACATTTTGAAAAATTAAAGAACATAAAAATGGGTACCGCTCTATATGAAAATGAGAAAATAGTTTTTGTTATTAAAATACCTAACGATGTCATAGAAACTAGAAAGTATTTGGTTACTTCTTTAACAAATATGTACTTTGAAGAATTAATAATAGATGACGAAGAAATCGTTAAAATAAATGAAACTACATATAAATATGAAAATAATGTTGACTTCAAAAACTTGAAGAAACCTAATTTATGTTTGTATAATAGTATTTGTATCAAAACAAAGAATACAAAAATGAAAATTGTTGAAATAGAAAATGGACTGTTATTATTAAAAAATGTTAAGAATATAAATTTAACAAGTACTTGTGATGAGAGAATCACAAAACTTGATGGAAACTTTCTATTAAACTTTAACAACTGTAAATTAAAAATTGAAAATAGCACATTCAGTAATAGTAAAGATACATTCGAGCAAAGATTCATTATCCCTTATGAAAATAACCTCAATTTAACTAAAGAAGAACTCAACTTCGATGATATTGTAATGAAACAAATAGAAAATATAGAAAACATAAATGAATTAAAATATAATCATAAAAATTATATTGTGCTAAATGTATACATTGGAATATTAATATTTGTATTAATCTTAGTTATAACTATTTACGTTTATATTAAATTCAAAAAACTTAAACATACATTTTATACAACTCAGGAGAGTTTTCAATCAAAGAAGGGAGAGGTTATAGCAAGTTCAGCAACCCGTAAAGAAACCTTTACGGAAGTTCCCACGAACAAAAATAATTTTAATAATTAAATGATTACGATGAATGATCGAGTTCATTTGCTTATCGTCTGGTCTCAATAGAGTTCCAAGAAACTATATTATGCTGACATTGGCAAATGAACTCGATAGCCACTGAACTTGCATAGCTTCGTCCACTCCAATTATAATATAGATAGCCAGTTGGATTTTAGATACTTACGATTACAGTCAATAAATTGTTTTTGCCTCTTTTTTTAAAAAGTGTTTTTATCAACAAAAGAACTTTAGTCGCGTGGAGGTCATTTGCGGTCTATAATCTTTAAAAACAACTAACTATTTAAAATAAAATTTAATTTTCTAACCAATAAAAAAAATAAATGAAATACATCGATTAAAAAAAAAGTTATTTGAATTTCTTATTGTAGCACAATTGGTACGCCACCCTGTATAACATCTTCATTTGTGTAATTGAAATAAAAAATATTAAATAATTCAAAATAATATAATATAATAATTACTCCTTAATTATTCTCATTTTGAAATGTTTTGTTTGCGTAAATCATGTAATTTTGTTTAAAGGTTTCGAAATCGAAAGCTTGCCGAAAAAGATCGCTCTACGTCGACTGAAGTCATTGGAGCATTTTTTAATGAACACATTTCGTCAACGGTAAAGTTGTTTGGATAGTTTTCATCATTGCAGTCCAATGTGAATGTCTTACTTATCTTTTGCATTTTTAAAAATTCTTCATTTTTTGCAAGAACGCTCTCAAGTATTTTTTTAATGACTGCCCCCGTAGGTCCTTCTACCGCATTAATCGTTACAGCAACATCTTCAATTAAATCATTTTGATTTTTTAAGGTGGTCCTGCCTTCTAGCTTTGTGATGGTGTCAGATAAGAAACAGAAATTTGATCTTTTTAACAAATTTGGCTTTTTAACAATGGCTGGTTCAGAACTTCTTTTGCATTTTTAATTGCTACAGCATCGGAGTCATCGAATCCATTGACAATGCTTTTAAACTCTTCGAAATATTTTGCATAATACTCAACAGCCTTCAACCAAGTTCCCCATCTCGTTACAATAGGCTGGGGTGGAAGAGGAGTCAAAGGGTGTTTTTCTTTAAAAATTTCGACGCGTGATGGTGCCTTTAAAAATATTTTTTTCCCGTTAGAAATTAATCCATCAACGTTCCGAAAATAACTCTTTATTTCTTCTGCAACTCTGTGCATTGCATGTGCTAAGCAAGTGACGTGCAACAATTTTGAATAAAAAAGTGCTATTCCACGAGCTGCCTTGACCATATATGGCGCTGCATCGATCAAGAAGAAGAGTATTTCGCTTTTATCAATTTCAAGTGCATTCATGGACTCATCAAATGCACGAGCGATTGTGGCATGGTTCGTTTTTTCTGATTGGATTACATTTACTAAAAATTTCTTTGTACTTTGTTCTTCATTTTGGTCCAACACCACCAGAATCACGTTGGCAACAAAACGTCCTTGGATATCGGTTGTTTCATCCATAGAAGCCCACAGATATTTATCTTTCACATCAATTTTGATTTGTTCAAAGAGCGAAATATAAATTTTTTCAACGTAATTTTTTCGCAAAGTTTTTATTTATTTTTATTTTCTTTAAAAATTTCTTAATCCTGGGTTAGTTAGCTTATTCAAGGGTATATCGGCTGCAACAAACGCCTCACATAAATTCATTGAAAAGGAATTAGGTGCATTGCTTAAGGGCAGCATTTGTTGGGATCTCTGGCAAACTTCAGATCTTTTTTGAAGTTCTAAGAGTTTACACATTTTAAATGCTGATCCACTTGAGATCTTTTCTCAAAGCTAACGCTTTTGCTGCAAGTTTTGCAGAACAAAATACTTCCATCTGTTTTAAAAATAGTCGGGTATTCTGACACATATCTTCTTAAATTCGAAGCCACAGATGTCTTTGCTTTTGGCATTGTAGCTAAAACGAAAAGTTTACTTTTTGCACAAAACTGAAAACGTAAATTTGAAAATAGTATACTCACATTATGCAAGCGAAACAATCCTTAAAAGAATTAAATCAGCTACCGACGGACTTTAAACAAGTTGAAACTAAGTTCACGAATATGGAGTTGGAATATGGTTCAAGTTCGTCAAATGAATAAAAAAAAGGCAGATAAAAGTTTTGAGGTGCGTGTGCATTTCATTTACTATATATTTTTAAAAAAAAATTTTGGACAATATGCTCCAAAAATATGTATTTATTTTAAAAATATGCATTTATTTTAAAAATATGCAAAAATATGCGAAATATGCATTTATCCTAAAATATGCAAAAATATGCAACTACGTTTAAATGCCATGATAAAGGAAATTTCATGATTCGTATACATAACTAGTTTCCTTGCTTCCAAGGCTTCCTTAAAAAATATGTATTTGCATATAAATCCAAACCCTACTTATATGTTTTCGTTTAATACCTTTTACTACGAAAAAGTCTAAACGGTCTGGTATTTTGTTAGAATCAGATGGCCAATATGTTGGCGACCCAGAAGAATAAAATTCGCAGTTGTATTTGCGGCCTGCTTGATATAGCCGTTTACCTTTCGTTGTTATGAGCCTATATCCCCATTGGGTGTGTTTAGCATTGAAGTCGCCACCAACAAAAGAAGTTATGTCCTAACAAATTTAGGAGTTCTGCATAGTCTTCTTCAGTTGGAGAGCACCTCGGAGGGCAGTATAGAGCCGCTATCTTATACTCTTTCTTTTTTATACCAATAATAATTGTTGTTACTTGCGTGTTTTCATTAGTAAAGTTAGGCTCTTCATAGTGTCTTAAGAACTTTTTTGTTAGTATTGTAACACGTGTAGTTAGGTAATTTATTCTTAAGATTTTGTTCTATAGCGAGGTGAAGTTCGGACACCAAACAAATGTCTATATGCTCTATGTCTGAATAGATGTTTAGTTCCGATACATGTTGTAAAAGACAGTTTACATTCCATGTTGCGATTTTGAGTGTTCTGTCCATCAGTGCTTTTTAAGGGTGACTTCTTCGCTTAGCTGTTTTATGTTTAAATCTTGTTTATCAATCATTTTTAGGATAAGTTCAAGCATTTCTTTAATAGATGTTTCTTCGTTCTTCGGCACATTTTTAACAATCTGGGAAAAGGATTTATTTTCATCACTTTTACTTAGTGCAATTGCTTTTGGCGGTTGATTTTTAGTTTTGTTTTCAACGGCTACTTTTTTGGTTTAATCTATTGCTTTTGTGTTTGTTGGATTTCTTAGCTTGTTCCCAGTTTTGTTTTTTCTTTTTGTGCCTTGGAATTTTTTGGCAACTGGACATCCCCTGTAACTTGCAGGATGGTTGCCTTGACAGTTAACACATTTCGCTTTCTGTTCTCTGCCCATGGGACAGTTTTTAGTTGCATGCCGGCCCTCGCATTTAACACAAGCAAACTCACGATAGCAGGACTTTTGTGTATGCCCAAAGGCTTGACAGCGTTTACATTGTGGAACAATTTTTGACCTACGCAGTAATTCAATTTTGACAACTATGCCCATAATTGATTTTATACTGTAAATCTTATCGAGACTTTCTTTATTTTCAAAGGTGAGCATAAACAAAGGTAGAGATCTCTTTGTTGTCGTTGATACCCCAGTGGAGTCCTTGATTACCTCATTTTTAATAAGATTATTTGCATCGAGAGCTTGGAAACCATTTTGAATAAGGTCTTCGACAATATCTTTGGTAACACATGAAGAGTGGAGGCCTCTTGCTACTACCTTTATCGACCTTGTAGCTTTATTTTCGTACGACTGCCACTGAATTTTCTTATTGCTCAATTCTTCAAAGATAGATCTATACGCATCGGCGCGCGTCTTCAACAATGACTTTCCAATTGTCTTTATTGTATGATGTATATTTACATGCCTTGTTAGTGCATTTTTTTAATATGTTCTTATTTCATTATTGTTTGATGTTTTCAATGTTGCAGCAATATCCACTTTTGAAGCTACCTGCTTAATTTTTTGAACAGCCTCTGGGCTACCCACTGCTTTCCGTTTCTTGGATTCACGTTTATTTCTGTTCTGGATATTTTATTTCTTTTTCTTTTGAGTTCGAAATTGTTCGAGTACTTTCTTCTGCAGCCTGTTGCACATCAGCAATAAATTTTTCTATTTCATGATCAATCTGTTCAATTGTTTGCATAGGGGATCATAGGTTTATAAAGCTTTCAAGTTTATCTCTGAATTCGTTTCAGTTTGTTCTTTTATTCAAGAGCTTAGTATTACTTTTTTCTATTATTTCTGCTTCGCTCAGTGATAATATTACTGGAGTATGATCCGACGATCAATCGTAATTACCTTCGACACTTTTTGTTTAATACCCTTTACTACGAAAAAGTCTAAACGGTCTGGTATTTTGTTAGAATCAGATGGCCAATATGTTGGCGACCCAGAAGAATAAAATTCGCAGTTGTATTTGCGGCCTGCTTGATATAGCCGTTTACCTTTCGTTGTTATGAGCCTATATCCCCATTGAGTGTGCTTAGCATTGAAGTCGCCACCAATAAAGGAAGTTATGTCCTTACAAATTTAGGAGTTATGCATATTCTTCTGTTGGAGAGCACCTCGGAGGGCAGTATATAGCCGCTATCTTAAACTCTTTCTTTCTTATACCAATAATAATTGTTGTTACTTGCATGTTTTCATTAGAAAAGTTAGGCTCTTCATAGTGTCTTAAGCACTTTTTTATTAGTATTCTAACACGTATAATTAGGTAATTTATTCTTAAGATTTTGTTCTATAGCGAGGTGAAGTTCGGACACCAAACAAATGTCTATATGCTCTATGTCTGAAAAGATGTTTGGTTCCGATACATGTTGTAAAAGACCGTTTGCATTCCATGTTGCGATTTTGAGTGTTCTGTCCATCATTGCTTTTTAAGGGTGACTTCTTCGCTTAGCTGTTTTATGTTTAAATCTTGTTTGTCAGTCCTTTTTAGGATAAGTTCAAGCATTTCTTTAATAGATGTTTCTTCGTTCTTCGGCAAATTTTTAACAATCTGGGAATAGGATTTATTTTCATCACTTTTAATTAGTGCAATTGCTTTTGGCGGTTGATTTTTAGTTTTGTTTTCAACGGCTACTTTTTTGGTTTCAACTATTGCTTTTGTGTTTGTTGGGTTTCTTAGCTTGTTCCCAGTTTTGTTTTTTCTTTTTGGGTCTTGGAATTTTTTGGCAACTGCACATCCTCTGTAACTTGCTGGATGGTTGCCTTGACAGTTAGCACATTTCGCTTTCTGTTCTCTGCCCATGGGGCAGATTTTAGTTGCATGCCTTTTGTGTATGCCCAAAGGCTTGACAGCGTTTACATTGTGGAACAATTTTTGACTTATGCAGTGGTTCAATTTTGACAACTATGCCCATAATTGATTTTATACTGTAAATCTTATCCAGACTTTCTTTATTTTCAAAGGTGAGCATAAACAAAGGGAGAGATCTCTTTGTTGTCGTTGAAACCCCAGTGGAGTCCTTGCCTCATTTTTAATAAGATTATTCGCTTCGAGAGCTTGGAAACCTTTTTGAAAAAGGTCCTCGACAATATCTTTGGTAACACATGAAGAGTGGAGGCCTCTTGCTACTACCTTTATCGACCTTGTAGCTTTATTTTCGTACGACTGCCACTGAATTTTCTTTTTGTTCAGTTCTTCAAAGGTAGATCTATACGCATCGGCGTCTTCAACAATGACTTTCCAATAGTCTTTATTGTATGATGTATATTTACATGCCTTGTTAGTGCATTTTTTTAATATGTCCTTAAGCTCACCAAACATTGTCAATCCGGAAATCATGATTGGAGGGGGTGCAGTTTGCCTAGTACCTTTAGCAAAAGACTTCTTTTGGGATACATCTTTTATTTCATTGTTTGATGTTTTCACTGTTGCAGCAGGTGAGGTTTTCTTGTCTAGCAAGCTGACTTTTTCTTCAAGTCTCTTAACTTGTTGCTGAAGACTTTCAACCAGGACTTCAAGTTTTTTTCTGGTTATTATTTCTTTTTGCCATTCCACGAAATAATTTTCTGATTCAACTTGGTGAATCTTGTTGCTTTTTTTGGAACACTGCGGATCTTTTATGTCGATCTTTTCATAGATTTTGGTTCCTTTTTTCGTTAATGACTTCTTTGGCATTTGATTTTTCGTTAAGGGTTTTCGATAAAGTAACCCTTGGGAATATTTTTGGCGGAGTCCTCAGTGTTTTAGAACTTCGTCTATTTCCTGCTAGCAATAATTGGACCTTCCCAGAATCCGTAGGACCAATCTCCGAAGAGAGTGGATTTACCAGTTTATCTGGATCGCCACCTGGGGTAATAGTAGGAATGCGGACGATATAGCCTGGGAATTCAGGCCGAGAAAGAGACAGAAGATATGTGAAAGAGATGGAAGATATTTGGTATGTGGTACGAGATTATCAGTGGTGTCGCGTGCGGGGGGTGGAAGTAAAAGAGGACGGCGGCCTTTGTGCTGAACTTTTTGCGGTTAGGAGCGCGTGCCAAAGAGGACGGCAACCTGTGTGATGAATTTTTTTGCGATTAGGAGAGCGTACCAAAGAGGGCGGCCGGCCGACGGCAGTCCTTGTGATTGCTGGTTGTGAGGCTATTGTTGTATGGCTTATCAGTATGGTGTTTTATATTTGTGGTTGGTAGCGTGTATTTGAATTTCATGAATTAGGTATAGAAATGTTGATGGTTTATCACATATTTGCTTGATTCATTGTAATTTTTAATGTAAATTTTATTTGATGGGGTATAAATGTTAAATCATTGCGGAAATCATTATGTTTTTTTCTACCCAGAATTTATTTTGGACATTCGGTTTTGAGTGGCTAGATTATACCGAACGCATATATCCCCCAAAGGTGTGTGTATGTGTGTTTCTTATCGGTGCTTTGTTGTTGAATTATGGTGTCTGTGGCATCGTAGAGTAAGTGTCAAATAATGTTGCGTGACTAAGAACATTGATCAGTTAAGAATATGAATTGTGTGATAAGAATTTGAATTTAAAAGTGTAGTTGAGACTATTGGCTGTGATATAACGGGTGATTTTTTAGCTGGTTTGGTTTTGGCAACACTGGTTTTGACAGCTGACGTGTGTTTAGTACCTTGTGTCACTGTCAAACAGCTTCAGTTTGGTTTGCAGTTTAACCATGGATCGTCTTACAAATGAACAACGCTTGCAAATTATTGAATTTTACTATCAAAATTCGTGCTCGGTTCGAAATGTTCAAAATGTTGGAAATTGTGTTCAGCGATGAGGCTCATTTTTGGTTGAATGGGTACGTAAATAAGCATAATTGCCGCATTTGGAGTGAAGATCAGCCAGAAGCATTGCAACACCTACCAATGCATCCCGAAAAAGCCACTGTTTGGTGCGGTTTATGGGCCGGCGGCATTATTGGGCCATATTTCTTCAAAGATGATGCGAATCGCAGCGTTACTGTCAATGGTGAACGCTACCGAGCGATGATAACAAACTTTTTTTTGCCCGAAATGGAAGTTCTTGACTTGCATGATATGTGGTTTCAACAAGACGGTGCCACATGCCACACAGCACGCGAAACAATGGCGCAATTGCGAGGCGAGTTTGGTGAACAGTTAATTTCACGTTTCGGGCCGGTCAATTGGCCGCCTAGATCGTGCGATTTGACACCATTAGATTATTTTTTGTGGGGGTATGTCAAGGCTAATGTCTATAGGGACAAGCCCGCTTCGATTGACGCACTGGAAGCCAACACCCATGCATTCATTCGTGAGATACCGGCCGATATGTGTGAAAGAGTATGCCAAAATTGGACTCAGCGGATGGGCTACCTGAGACGCAGCCGCGATCAACATTTGCATGAAATTATCTTTAAACATTAAATTGCAAGGTTCAAACTATCGATTCAAATAAATATTTCATTCATTTTTTCGAATTTTTTGTGTTTTTTTTTTTTTAAGTTCTAAACCTCTTAAAAAATCACCCTTTATATATATATATATGTATATATATATTTAGAGTAGCTTTTGCTTGAGGTGGATCATACAAAGAAAATATGTTTTGGTGTGAAAGATTACGGGAAAGGGAAACATTCTGCATCTGTGAATCCGGCTGGTTAGAGATAAAATTTAAAGATGTAATATGCTATGGTGAAACATTAAAATTACTGGTACAACCAGAATATGGTAGAGAATGTGTGTTATTTCATGTAAGAAATGGAGAGACGATTTCGCCAATTATCAATTTTAAGTTGCAGTTTCAATCTATGCAGCATGTACGATTCAAACTTTTTGGTTTGAACTTTTTTTTAATAAAATACAAGGAATAATTATCTTCTACAATAAAAAACATAATTATTGTTTAATAGGAGGAGAGTTAACATTAATCGGGTTGATCACGACTAATTCGAATGCTGTAAAGGGAAAAGAGAGTGAATATCCGGCGCTTTGTCCGTTTGGTGAGGCAGAATTACTTAATGAACCTCAAAAAATTAAAAAGAAAAAAGACAACCACAGAGAACTACAAACAATTGAACGAATAGATGACTCCTGTACAAATGAGAAAAGAATCGAAGATGCGAGAGAGAGAGAGAGAGAGAGATGAATAGATAGAATATTATTATTATTATTACAATTTATTAAACTCTACATAAATGTACAGTACAATAAATAACAGCACTAGAGCTACCAGGGCGTAAGGCTGAAGACGTTTAAAAAAATAAATAAATAAATTTGGTGGCACAACAGCTCGTGGAGAACCAAGGCCTAGTGACTTACAACTCTCAACCATTCCTGTGTGCGTATTTTTGGCAGGAATGGAGGGGACGTAAGACGTTTAAAGGAAAATAAATAAATATATGGAATGATATTATAAATAAACTCAGTTTGGGGGCGGTCGAGAGAGGGCTTAATAAGATTAAGGTCTCTCTCGACCGCCCCTGAACTGAGGCTCTATAACGTTATAAACTATTTTCTAGGTGTAATTTTTTTAAAAGTTTGTATACGTTTTTGACGTTTTGTTCGGAATTAACTGTTAGGAGATTACAAAAATCTTTGTTAAATAATTCGTAAGATACTTTTTTTACATAATTACAATCTACTGTTAAATGTTTTATAGTAAGAATAGGGCTGGATTGGCAAAAATGGCATGTCGGTGGAGGGTCCCTGTTAAGTAGGTAGCCGTGGGTCAGCTTAGTGTGTCCAATTCTTAGTCTTAGAAAATTTTTGTTTAGTGTTGTAGTTGTGGTTGAAGGATAAGTAGCAGGAGTTGGAAGGGGGTTGATGGTAGAATAGTGGTGAATGTAGTGAGTCCATTGTTCTTCTTTTCGTTGTTTCCAATGGGAATCAAACAGCTTTAGGAGGTCTTTTTTTACAGGCTGGTAGTTTGAAAAATTAGTATTGGTGTCTGTGGACACAGCTTTAGCTTCCCGGTCTGCGATTTCATTATCTTGAATGCCAATATGACCTGGTATCCAAACTAGTCTGAGGTTATTTTCTTGTTTGATGATATTGTTACGAATTTTTGTGATGTAAGGTGTCTGATTTTTTATATTTTAGACAGCTGTTATTGTCGAAAGGCTATCCGTACATACTACAGTTTTTCTTTTGGTTTTGCAGGCGTTTTCTGTAGCTTTGAGTACAGCCAGTGCTTCGATTGAAGAGATTGAGAAAAAAGGTGGAGTTCTTTCAGCAAATTTAAGAGAACCATTAGAGTTGACTACAGCATATCCAGCATTATCATCATTTTTTGAGCCATCAGTGAAAAGGATATCCCAATTATTTTTTGGGAAAGTGTCCAATATTTCATAAAACATCTGTAGATAGGTTTCCTTTGAAGTGTCATCTTTTTTGAATTTGGAGAGGTTTGTGTTAATTGAGTCAGGAGACAAAAGCCATGGAGGGTGTTTTTCGACGGTTGTTTTGTTCAGAGCTGGGTTGAGACCGAGGTCTTTGGCGAATTTCAAGGCGTTGTAAAAAGCTGATGGAACCTTAGGAGTTTTTTTTCTATTTAAGATTTTAGTTGCATCAGCGTGAATTGGAGATCTTGAAGAATTATAAATTTTTGGTACAAGTCGGGATGTAAGCTGGTTTCTTCTCTCTACAATGGATGAAAAACCCCCTTCAGCGAGTAAATTCTTAATTGGACTGGTTCTGAATGCTTTGAGGTAGCAGCTTATTGCGGCGTGGTATGTTGATTGAAGGATCTGGAGCGTAGATTTTGCACAATTTCCGTATATGACAAGGCCGTATTCTATTTTTGATAAAATGATAGATTTTGTTACGTTTATAAGAGAATTTATGTGTATAAGACTATTTTTAGATGCTAGATATTTTATAATATTAAGCCTGGTAGCTAGTTTCTTTTTTAAACAAACAATGAGTCTTAAAATTAAATTTACTGTCAAATATAATTCCTAAAATACTTAAATCACTAACAGAAGGGATTTCTGTATTATTTAGCATAATAATGGGCTTTGAGCAGTTGATTTTTAGGCAAACGTGTAAATGTTTACTTTTATTTAGTGAAATCAATGCTCCCGATTGAGTGCACCAGTTATTAATTCCTTGTAGAATTTGGTTCATTGTGTTTTCTGTGCGGGAGACATCGTAACACTTTGAAAGTATATAGAGGTCATCTGCATATAGCGTGTGACTTATGTTTTAAATTGCGTGATGATGTTACTTATGTCATTGTATGCTATGATGAAAATTGCTACTGATAGTGGCGATCCTTGCGGTATGCCATTATCGAGATTGTAAATGTTTGTGTGGTAGTTATTTACCTTGGCTCGGAACTTTCTATTCAAAAGAAAAGGTTTTATATAGTTGAACATTTTTGGACCGATTTTCCATTGTTTTAATTTATTTAGCACTATATTGGTCCCTATTCGGTCAAAAGCCTTTTCAAAATCAATTGAAACAATTGAAACATGGTTTTCACAGGATATAGCTGTGGAAACGTATTCATCTATATGAAGTAGGGAATCAATTGTGCAATGCCTTTGTTTGAATATAACTTGATGAAGATTGATAAGTTTGTTACTTTCAATAAAGTAAAGTAGCCTTTTTGAAATAATTTTTTCCATCAATTTGCTTGAACATGAGAGAAGGGATATAAGTCTATAACTGTTGGTGGTTGTTGTATTTTGATTAGGTTTAGGAACCGATATCAATGTTGAGATTTTCCATGCTTGTGGAATTATACCAATGTTGTTATACAGTGAGATTAAACGTTGTTTTACTAATGGTGGTGCATTAATTAGCATAGGTTAGGATATACGGTCATATCCAGATGTCTTACCTTTGACTGAACCAAGACAACATGCAAGTTCTATGGAGTTGATTGGAAGTTCAAATAATTTGGTTGACGTACTAACGGTATAGTGTAGAATTATTGTCGTCGTTCAATGCTAATACCTTTGAACTACGGAAGGTGGGAGAGAAATTTGAATCTTCGGAATATGAAGACCAGGTTTTCGTAAAATGTTCTGAAATTTCGTCACAATTAGTTAGAGTTTTAGATTCTGACACAATGGCTTTTATACCATACGGAGAATAGTTACTGGTAAGTGTCTTTATACTACTTACTTACTTATTCGGCTCCCGATCCATGGAGGGTCTCTGCCTGAGAAATTGCGGTCTTCCATCGGTTGCGGTCCCTCGCACGCTCCCTCCAGTCATCGAGACCAAGCGTTCTTGCGTCGGAAACCGCCGGATCCCTGTAGCGGAGGTTCGGTCTTCCTGGTCGTCTCGAACCTGGGGGCTGGGATTCGAAGATTTTTTTGGCTGGAGCATTGTTGTCCATTCGCTCGATGTGGCCGAGCCAGTGTAGTCGGCGTGTTTTGGCTCTTTGGACTACATCCACATCTTGGTACAGCTCGCATAATTCACGATTAAATCTTCTCCTCCATTCGCCCTCCTCACATATTGGACCAAATATCCGCCGAAGAATTTTTCTCTCGAAAGTGCCCAGGATCAATTCCCCTTTTTTACTTATCGTCCAGCACTCGGCGCCGTAGAGTAGAACTGGTAAAATTAGCGTTTTGTATAGCATGCACTTTGTCTTCCGGGAGAGGAGCTTTGAACCCATTTGTTTGGCCAAACCGAAGTAGCAGCGGTGCGCTAGGGTAATTCTCCGTCGGATTTCCACTAAGATGTCATTCGTGGGGTTGATGTTTGTTCCGAGGTAGGTGAACTCCTTGACTACCTCGAAATTACTGCTACCAACAGTGACGTTTTGTCCTAGGCGATGGACAGATGAAGCTTTGTTTGTTGATAGCATATACTTGGTTTTGTCCTCATTCACTTCAAGACCAACGCGTTTCGCCTGTTCATCAATAGCTGGGAATGCTTCTTGTACAGCTCACTTGGAGCGGCCGATGATGTCGATGTCGTCCGCATAGCCAAGCAGTTGCGAAGAACTGTTGAAGATAGTGCATTCCAAGTTAACACCACTCTTGCGAACTATCTGCTCCAGGACTAGGTTGAAGAAGTCACATGATAGAGCATCTCCTTGTCTGAACCCTGTACATGTATGGAATAGCTCGGATGAGCTGTTACCCATTTGCACGTTGCACCGCGTATTTTGTAACGTCATGCGGCATAGCTGGATCAGTTTTTTTCGGGATCCCGAGTTCCGACATCGCCAATAGAAGCTCTTGGCGACTAATGCTATCATATGCTGCTTTGAAGTCGATGAAAAGATGGTGGGTCTTGACTTGAAATTCATTGGTCTTTTCCAGGATTTGCCTCAATGTGAAGATTTGGTCTATCGTTGATCTGCCTGGCCTGAAGCCACAATGGTATGTGCCGATCATAGTGTTGCAGAAAGGTTTAAGACGCTCACATAGTACGTTGGATAGGATCTTGTATGCAACATTAAGCAGGGATATACCTCTGTAGTTTTTGCAGAACATAGGATCGCCTTTTTTGTAAATTGGGCGTATGGAGCTAATTGACCAGTCGTCGGGCATACTTTCCTCCTCCCATATTTGGTTGATGAGCTGGTGTATGCACCCTACCAGGACATCTCCTCCATACTTGAAGAGTTCCGCAGGTAGGCCATCCGAGCCGGCGGATTTGTTGTTCTTAATCTTGTGAATGGTTTTCTTAATCTCTTCAGTACTGGGAGCTGGGACTGGATCTTCATTGACTGGTCTCATGCTTCTTTGTTCTCCTGTCGCTTCCTCTACAGAATGTCCATTGAGCAGCTGCTGGAAATTCTGCTTAAACACGTCAACAATTCCCTGTGCTTCGGTGACTAGGTTCCCTTCGCTGTTTCAAAAAGCTTACGTGCCGGTTTTATAACCACATGCCAGTTGCTTGGCTGTTTTGTAGAACCGGCGTGTGTTGGTGGCAGTGCTAGACTCCTCGAGATACCTGAGCTGAGAGGCTGCGGATGCTCTTTTCTTTCTACGCAGGGTTTTCTTCTCTTTCCTTCTCTTTTCACGGTACTCCTGTCTTGCTGCTCTTGTTTTCCGTTGCAGCACTTGCATTCGTGCATTTTCTGTCCCTTGCTTCAATACCGCGCATTCTTCATCATACCACGGGTTCTTTTTTCTAGGTGGTTGATAGCCTATGGTGGTCTCGGCTGTCTCCTTAATGACGTCGTGATACAAGTTCCACTGGTTGTTGACACTTGTGGGTGGGGGTACGGCAGAGAGTTTCCCGGTTAATTACTCATTGTAGTCTCTGGCTTTCTCAGATGTGCTAAGGCATGCAATGTTGAATTTTTTCCTTTGGGCGGTCTTCGCTTTCTTTTCATTGGACAGTCGGGCTCTGAACTTTGTCACAACAAGAAAGTGGTCAGAGTCCACATTTGCACCTCGGAAAGTTCGCACGTCCAAGATGTTCGATGCGTGCCTTGCGCCAATTAGCACATGGTCGATTTGGTTGGCGGTTCGACCATCTGGGGATCGCCAGGTTGCTGTGTGTATCCTTCGCCTGTGAACCTAGTGCTACTTATCACCGTATTACTAGCTAAAGCAAAGTCGATTAGTCGAAAGCCGTTGTCTGTTGTCGTTTCGTGGAGGCTGTGCTTTCCAACTAATCCGCCAAAGATGTTTTCCTTCCCGATTTTCGCATTGAAGTCTCCGAGCACGGCTTTGACATCGTACTCCGGACAGGCTCCGTAGGCTCCGTCCAGGAGGTCGTAAAAATCCTCCTTGTTAGACTCCTCCGCTTCATCGGTAGGGGCGTGTGCACATATTAGGCTGATGTTTTGGAAGGTAGCTTTGATGCGGATCACAGCCAGGCGATCGCTGATCGGCTTAAAATCGATGACTCTCGATCTGAGTCGATTTCCCACGACGAATCCGCATCCTAACATGTGCAATCTTTGATGACAGCTGTAATAAATGTCGCAATCTTTTCTTTTCATAATCCCTGATCCTATCCATCGTATCTCCTGGATCGCGGTAATATCTGCCTTGTACCGCGTGAGGACAGATTCAAGTTTTTGAGTAGCACCTGGCGTATAGAGTGTCCTTACATTCCAGGTGCATACTCGCAGGTCGTAGTCCATTTTCGTTCCGGGTCGGGTTGCCATTTGAGGGGGGTTTTTATCCGAGGCTTCTAGCTTCTCTTTCATAACAATTGGTTTTTTTTACTGTGGCCGGGTCGTTAGCCCAACGCACTAGCCTCCAATCTGTAGGGCCATGGGTTTAGTGTTGCAATTATTTCCTTGATCAACACTCGCACTTACAAGTTTAGCAAGTCATGACATAAAGCCAAGACCAGTATCCGGCGGTTACAAACTTGGAGGTAATGTAAGCACTTGATGTGTAGGAAAAGATACAGCCCGAGGCCCCCAGTTCCTACAACATCCAACCATATCATTTGTGTCTTTGTATCAGACCATATTTTCTTGGTGCTAGTGTTAGGGTTAATTTTTCCAGTGAATTTTTGTAAGCTTAATGCTTTAGCAAGTTTTACCTGGCGTCTAAAAACAGCATTTGCTTTTTTGTAATTAACGAGGTTGGTATCGAAAGGGTATATTTTGAATATTTTCCATAAGCTTTGTTTAGTTTGCTGAAGAGAATTGAATTCAGGGGTCCACCATGGAACCATTTTTTTGTGGAGTATAGGTTTAGTTTGTGGAATTGAAATGTTTGCTGTGGAGAGAATGCACTTATTTAAGGTTGCAGCTTCGCGGTTTACGTTTTGGGATTGGGGATAGTAACTCAAAACTTCGGTTAATTTATTTTTAAATAAATTCTAATCAGCGGGATCGGTTTTGAACTTCGGGTTGGGTTTGGTTGGGTTAGAGTGGATGCCAAGTGTAATAGATGTAAGTATGGGGAAATGATCGCTTCCAGGAAAAAAATCATTTCTTTTCCATGAGCATGAGGGTAATAATTGTGAAGATACTATCGTGAGATCGATATGTGTGAAGGTTTTGTGAGTTGAAAAATGTGTTGGGCTGCCATCATTAAGAAGAGAAAGATTATTATTGGCAAGAAAGGTTTGCCCCTTGCGTTCCCGACTGAAGAACCCCAAAGAGGGTTCCAGGAGTTAAAATCACCTGTCAACAAGATGGGAGACTCGACACTATTTATTACATTTTCAATGTCTAAAGATGAAAATGGCTGAGATGGATGAATATAAATTGAAATTATTGCCACTTTAATTTAAAGCTGAATCTCTACTGCAATTGCAGATATGCTTGAATTGATGTTTATTATTATTACTATTATTGTGAGGAATAGACTTATGAATCAATAACCCCGTTCCTTGTTTGTCTGTTACATTCACGTCAAAATTGTGAAAGTATGCTGCATATTCTTTAGGCGCATTAAGGGAACATTTAGATTGTACATGAGTTTCTTGTAAGGAAATTACCGATGGCCTTAGCTCTTTAATAAGAATTTCAAGCTCATGGTAGTTGTTAAGGCATCCGTTAAGGTTCCATTGAAGAACCTTTAGGATTGAATTATTAAAAATAGGTGATTTTTGGACAGTATAATCTTTGTTATACTGAGGAAAATCTGCGGTTGGGTTATTTCTGTTGTTGAGATTTAGACTCTGCCACCCTGAAGTTGAATCCCACAAATTCCGGGTGGAATTTAGGAGATTCAACCTCTGGATGGCAGAGTCTGTATTAGGAGAATCAGAACGATTGTTAGACGTCATCATCATTTTCGGAGGCATTGTCGTGATATTGATTTAAGGAATTTGTTAGGATAGGTGTTGGGTTTGGCATTGTAATTGAGTGAGTGGTATTAGTTTCAGAGTTTGAAATAAATGTATTTACTTTAGAGTGTGTATTTTGAGGTTGTGTTGAGTTAATTTGAGTGTTTGGGGCAATCGAGTCAGTTTCCATGTGATCATGAGTTACGTTTAATGTTGAAGGGGTGATAGTTTTGGTTGAGTTAGAATAAGAAGACTTTAAATTGTATTTGTTAAAAGTAGAAATAGCTGAAGGTGAGGTGGAGGGTAAATTAGAAATCTTTGGTTTAGAGGCAGATGAGACGGATGATTGATTATTATTGTGGCTGTGAATTTGAATGTCTTTGTTTTGGGAAACCGGTTTAGGTGAGTTCAATTGGATTGGACTATTGGTAACGAGTGGGAGAGAGAGATTATTTTGAGAATTAAGAGATTTAGGTGAATAGGTTGATGTACTCGTAGATGAGTTTTTGACAACAGAAGAGAATTCTAAAGAAGAAAAAGGAAGAGGGTTTTGCTCAGCGTATATTTTTTTGGCTTGGGCCATGCTACATTTTTTATTGTTTTTATTTTCAAGGTATCCTTAGCTTGAATATACCGCTTGCAGAGTTTTGAGGAAGAAGCATGTTCTTCTGCACAGTTAGCGCAAAAAATGCGTGTGCAATTTTCAGAAGGGTGTGGAGGAAGATTACAGGTGTCACATGATTGACTACGGTTACATCTTTTTAAAGTTGGCAGTTCTGGCACCGCATCGGATTGTGGAAATATTCCTCGACTTGAAGAGTGTACCATCCAATATTTACGGATGAGGGAGGACGAAAGCGGTCAAAAGTGAATAACACGAGGCCGGTGGCACGTTGTACATCATTTTCATTTTTTTTAAATTTATAGGCATCGGTTACACCTTGGTCTTTCATTTCTGCCACAATTTCTTCTTCTGATACATTGATCAAGCAAGGTGCATAAACAGTGCCCTTAGACGAGTTGAGATGTCAATGTAGAGAAACCGCAATTGGACAGAGATTAGAAAGCGACTTTTTGGAAAGGAAGAGATCTGCGTCGGACGGCTGATCTAGCAGCCCGAACCGATTGCCCGAAAGCACTGGTGGCCCTGAGGCCATGTTTAAATGATTGTTCGCACTATATATGTTTTACACAGCTTTGCACGACACGGGAAATGTATTAAAAACACGGAAAGGGTTCGGATTGCAGAAGGGAATGGAAAATCACCAACTTTTAAGAGAGCAGATTAATAACGATCGGGAGACGATGTTGTCGGCTCGAGGGATAGTCGATGACTGATAGATAGAATAAAAATTATACAAAATTAAAAATTTGAGTGTAATGTTCATTAGTTCATTGTAAAGCCTAGGGTAGTTAGCATCTTTTTTTTTATTCAATATGTTGTTTTACTCGGCAGTTTTATCTTTGCTTTTAATTTTTTTTTCCTTCATTGCCGTTACCCTTGGATATAAATTTGCAAAAACCAAACATAGCTTATAATCTTTCTTTTCATTGAATTCACCTAATAATGATACTGTGCAGATAGGATTATCGTTTCGTTTGTTAACCTTTACAAATGGTTAAAGTTTACCAGACACCACAAAAAATTAAATAACATCATTTCAAAATGATGATTATGCAACAGTGACGTCAGCAATAACAACAAGCCGAGCCATTTTACAAATATTCGATTTTTTTTCCTTTGAAGCACTTCCTCGATTAGAAATGTATCGGGGAATTTAGTTTTCTGAAGTTCTAGCTCGTAGAGTGTCCTTGGTAGTCTTCCAGTAAGTATGTTATTGGATTTGTGTGTTTCACGTTGATTATTTTAAAGATTTCTGTGGTCCAATTTGGTGTTGTAGTGATCATTCTACCAAATGATTCTAGCTCCCTACGCTACTGACTACGCCACTGACCACGCTCATAATAACAGACATATGAGAGAAAAGAATTGGTTATTACAAATTTCTAATTACATAACGTTTAACAATAGTTAGTTGAAAACAAGCTTTCGTGTGCGGCAGTCGATTGAATATAAATATATATATTACGTTTAAGAATATATGAAATTGAAATTAAAATTAAGTTTAAGAGTTTAGATTTATTTAAATAAAAACTATCTTAAATAAAAACTATCTGCACAGTTAGCGCAAAAAATGCGTGTGCAATTTTCAGAAGGGTGTGGAGGAAGATTACAGGTGTCACATGATTGACTACGGTTACATCTTTTTAAAGTTGGCAGTTCTGGCACCGCATCGGATTGGGGAAATATTCCTCGACTTGAAGAGTGTACCATCCAATATTTACGGATGAGGGAGGACGAAAGCGGTCAAAAGTGAATAACACGAGGCCGGTGGCACGTTGTACATCATTTTCATTTTTTTTTAATTTATAGGCATCGGTTACACCTTGGTCTTTCATTTCTGCCACAATTTCTTCTTCTGATACATTGATCAAGCAAGGTGCATAAACAGTGCCCTTAGACGAGTTGAGATGTCAATGTAGAGAAACCGCAATTGGACAGGGATTAGAAAGCGACTTTTTGGAAAGGAAGAGATCTGCGTCGGACGGCTGATCTAGCAGCCCGAACCGATTGCCCGAAAGCACTGGTGGCCCTGAGGCCATGTTTAAATGATTGTTCGCACTATATATGTTTTACACAGCTTTGCACGACACGGGAAATGTATTAAAAACACGGAAAGGGTTCGGATTGCAGAAGGGAATGGAAAATCACCAACTTTTAAGAGAGCAGATTAATAACGATCGGGAGACGATGTTGTCGGCTCGAGGGATAGTCGATGACTGATAGATAGAATAAAAATTATACAAAATTAAAAATTTGAGTGTAATGTTCATTAGTTCATTGTAAAGCCTAGGGTTGTTAGCATCTTTTTTTTTATTCAATATGTTGTTTTACTCGGCAGTTTTATCTTTGCTTTTAATTTTTTTTTCCTTCATTGCCGTTACCCTTGGATATAAATTTGCAAAAACCAAACATAGCTTATAATCTTTCTTTTCATTGAATTCACATAATAATGATACTGTGCAGATAGGATTATCGTTTCGTTTGTTAACCTTTACAAATGGTTAAAGTTTACCAGACACCACAAAAAAGGAAATAACATCATTTCAAAATGATGATTATGCAACAGTGACGTCAGCAATAACAACAAGCCGAGCCATTTTACAAATATTCGATTTTTTTTTCCTTTGAAGCACTTCCTCGATTAGAAATGTATCGGGGAATTTAGTTTTCTGAAGTTCTAGCTCGTAGAGTGTCCTTGGTAGTCTTCCAGTAAGTATGTTATTGGATTTGTGTGTTTCACGTTGATTATTTTAAAGATTTCTGTGGTCCAATTTGGTGTTGTAGTGATCATTCTACCAAATGATTCTAGCTCCCTACGCTACTGACTACGCCACTGACCACATTCATAATAACAGACATATGAGAGAAAAGAATTGGTTATTACAAATTTCTAATTACATAACGTTTAATAGTTAGTTGAAAACAAGCTTTCGTGTGCGGCAGTCGATTGAATATAAATATATATATTACGTTTAAGAATATATGAAATTGAAATTAAAATTAAGTTTAAGAGTTTAGATTTATTTAAATAAAAACTATCTACAAATTGGTGACCCCGAGTTGAACGCATAATCCGAAAAAAAACTAAAATTTAACTTTTTCTTTGATAAAGTGTAATCGATATCATTCTTGATACATTTTCATCCGTGATTACATACCTATTCAAAAAAAAAAAAAAAAAAAGAAACGCAAAATTAAACAATCATACATTGACAAAAAACACGTTTTTCATCATCATCGCATTAAAGCCGCAAGTGTCCCATATATGTATGTACTTACGTAATATATATATGCGAGCTCATGTACCGTTCTAAAATAAGAACTGCTTACACTTAATATTCCGTTCATCATCTTCATCTCATCTCATCACATCATATTGTTCTGTTAACAATACCGCAAACACTTACCGGAGTACAGCTTACACCGTTTATCATTCCCTCATCATATTGTACTGTATGCAATACCGCAAACTACTATTGGAGCACAGTGCACAGCTTTTGGGCTTTAACCACGCAGCAAGTTTTCAACTCAAATAAAATACGAATATAAATTGTATTGTACAAGCAAATATATTTATATATTTTTATATCATATACCTAAATTATATGGTAAACAAAGCTAACCAAATGCTTGGCTTTATCAAAAGAAATACTAAAGAGTTCTCAGATCCGTACACCCTAAAATCACTTTATAATTCTCTAGTAAGATCGGTTTTGGAATACTGCTGCATAATTTGGAATCCCTACTACAATAATTCATTAGATAGGATTGAGAAAGTACAGAGGAATTTCACAAGATATGCTTTCTACAAGTTAAATTGGAGGATTCCACGGCCATCTTATGTTAGTAGATGTTTGTTATTTGGGATGCAATCTCTTAAAGACCGCAGGATTTTCTTTTCCGTGATGTTTATCAGGGATATTATAACGTATCATATTAATTGTCCTCCGTTGTTTTCATTGGTTACTGGGGGAAATGCGCCTTCAAGAACTACACGTTGCCGATTTCTAATTTATGAACAGTTTCATCGTTGTAATTATGGCCGTAACGAGCCTGTATCCCGTTGCATCAGGGAAGCAAATTTAATTTGTAATAGACTTGACTTTTTTTCTAATTGCTCGAGAGACGTCTTTAAATCCCTTGCATTAAATATTATTCAATCAAATCTTACAAATAGCACTTAAAAATGTTTTTATTGTATACAAAATTATTTATATTCTTTTTTCGAATGTATTTTCTTTGTATTTGTATATACCCACCAACGGTAAAATTTTGTAGTTATCTTAGTCTAAGAGAATATTATATTCAAATTGATGAAATAAAACTAAAACTAAAAACTAAAAACTAAACTAACTTCAAATTAAGATTAACTATCTTCAAGTTCTAACTATATCTACAAACTAAACTTACTACCTACATATTAATGTTACCTATTAAAATAATATTAAAATATTATAATTTGACGTCGTCAGAATTTGCATGCATATTTATTATTTATACTTTCTTTTAAAATTATTGCCTTATGTTTATTTTTTTTTTTTTTTCTTATGTACCTAGTTCAAGATCATAGCATTATCACATTTTCATTTTTGTCTGCCTTTGTAAGCCAAACACGATAGCTGTCCAATTGATTCATACAGTAAACACACTTTTTGTTTCTTTTGTAGTAGCGCATTATATATTTTTCTCTTTCATTTGTTGATTTCTTGTAATTTGATAATGCCCAACGAAAATAAAACCGAGGACGATCATGTACCTACAGGTCAGGGAAGTTCCGTTGGTCAGACGCCGGCGTCGCCACAATTAAACAATTCTGAACAAATTTACAACAACTCATTTGAAATTTCATCGGTTAAAATTCCAACTTTTTGGGAGAAGGCTCCGGCAGCTTGGTTCATTGCTGTAGAAGCACAATTCGCTACGAGAAAAATTACAAAAGATGAAACTAGATATTCATATGTATTAGCCTCACTTCCAGTAGATGCAATAAACAATATAATAGACGTGTTAAACAATCCTCCAGAAACTAATAAGTACTCAAATTTAAAAGATATTTTAATTAAGCGCCATACTTTATCCGAACAAAGACGTTTGGAGCAGCTTTTATCGGCGGAAAATCTTGGTGATCGAAAACCATCCGATTTTTACCGTCATATGACATCCACGGCCGGAAACATTTCATCCTTATGTGAGGATTTAATAAAGTCTCTATAGGAAAGAAAACTTCCTACGCAAATAAGTATTCCTTTAGCTGTTACAATAGGACAACCTTTCCAAAATAGATTAGACCTAGCGGATAAAATCTGGGAAACAACACAAACGGTGGGTGTTAACTCTATTCAACAGCCTTTCTGTAGCCAAAATCCTACTTCTAGTATCGAAGAAAGATTAATGAAAGAAATAAATGAGCTCAGATCGTCTCTTAAAAAGTTATCTTTTCGAGATAGAGGCCGTTCGCCACATCGTTCTGTCGGATTCAAAAATTTTAAAAGGGATAATAGAAGCAGTAGTAATCAGAAAATATGTTGGTTTCATCGCGTTAATGGTGAGAGAGCTAGAAATTGTAACCCACCATGCTATTTCAAAATAAAAAATAACAATACAAAAAACTAGATACGCCGAGTGTATCCATGGCGGACACTCGGCATTCAAACTTCCGACGCCTTTTTGTTCAATGTAAAATTAATAAATTAGATTTTCTTATCGATACCGGTGCTGAAATATCGGTTTTACCGCATACTCTTTTTAAAAACCAAAACTTTTCCGCTTCAGAAGAATATCTTACAGCTGCAAACGGGTCTCAAATTAAAACTTATGGCTCAAAGCTTTTAAATCTCGACTTAGGCCTTCGACGAGAGTTTTCTTTTCCGTTTACTCTGGCTGCAGTCACCAGACCCATTATAGGTGCAGATTTTTTAGGCTATTTCAACTTACTTATGGATATAAAACGTCGTAGACTTATTGATCGTTTAACAAATCTATCCGCCTGTGCAAGCATAGCCTCAAACAAAACCGATTTCGAATCGCCACGACTTTCCATCGTTGATAACGAATATGGGAATTTGCTAAGACAATTTCCTTCACTTTCAAATCCAACAGATTACACCATGCCAGTTAAACATAATGTTGTGCATTATATTGTGACTTCCGGCAACTTACCAGTTTCGACACCAAGACGTTTGGACAGTTCAAAATATAAAACTGCTAAGGCTGAATTCGAGCACATGCAAAAGCTAGGTATCTGTCGGCCTTCTACATCCCCATCCTGCTCTCCACTTCACATGGTGCCCAAGAAAGAACCATATGATTGGCGTCCGTGCGGGGACTATCGAGGTTTAAACTGTGTTACTGTGCCAAACAGATATCCTATACCACATCTTCACAGTTTTTCACAGAATGCACTTGGATGTAAGGTTTTCTCGAAGATAGATTTAGTGCGGGCATACAACCAAATTCCGGTGGCTGAAGAAGATATTTTTAAGACCGCAATCACAACTCCTTTCGGGATGTGGGAGTTTACAAGAATGCCTTATGGTCTTCAAAATGCAGCCCAAACGTTTCAAAGGCTAATGAATCAGGTCGTAAGGGGGCTGGATTTTTGTTATGTTTATATCGACGATATACTCATAGCAAGTCCAGACAAAGATTATCATTTAAAACATTTAAGAATTTTATTCGAGCGTTTATCAGAGCATGGGTTGACCATCAAACTAGGTAAATGTGAGTTTGGTAAGCAATGTCTAGATTTCTTAGGACACAAGATAGGTGAAGCGGGAATCTTACCATCAGATGAGCGGATTAAAGCGATTCAAAAATTTCAAAACCCATCATCTTTGAAGCAAATTCAACGTTTCGTTGGAATGGTTAACTTTTACCATCGTTTCATCCCTAAGCTTGCTGAACTTTTGACACCAATTTACGAACAGATAAAACTTCTTAGTAACACCAAAAACAAGAAGGCAAACGTTTGGCCTATAGAATGTGCAAATGCTTTCTCGAATATCAAAACAGCTCTTTCGGAATCAACTTTACTAGTACATCCAAGTGAAAATTCACCTACGCGTCTCACGGTAGACGCATCTAGCTTTGCAGTAGGATCCGTGCTAGAACAGTTTATTGATAGAGAATGGAAACCGTTAGGATTTTTTTCAAAGAAGCTAAGTAAATCTGAAATTATGTTCTCTGCTTTTGATAGAGAACTTTTGGCAATCTATCTGTCAATACGACATTTTAATTACTTCTTAGAAGGTCGAATATTCGTTGCATATACGGATCACAAACCCCTTACTACAGCTTTATTTACCAAAGCAATTAGAAGTCCGAGACAGACTAGGCATTTAGAATGGATAGCTCAGTATACAAACGATATAAGGCACATCAAAGGTAAAGACAACAAGGTCGCTGATTTACTTTCGCGACCCGAAGAGAGCGCCATTACCACCGATCCATTTGATAATTCGCAAGTGTTTTCTCCTGAAAATGTTTCAAACGCTCAGGAATCTGATGAAGAGCTGAAACATCTTTTGACTCTCAAAGCAAAGGCTTCATTTAAGCTCGAGAAAATTGCATTTCTGTTGTTAATCCGTCCCATATGGTGTGAAACATCCACCAAAGGGAATAGACCTTACATTCCGAAATGTCTTAGACAAGCAGTTTTCGCCAGTTTGCATTCTCTTTCACATCCTGGTATTCGAGGATCAAGAAAACTACTAACTGATAGATACTTCTGGCCGAAAATGAATTCGGATATTAAGACATTTGTGCAATCTTGCATTGAATGTCAGCGCTCTAAAATTCAAAGACACACAAAAACACCTTTAGGCAACTTTAAAGCTCCAAGTGAACGCTTTGAACATATTCACATGGATTTGGTAGGGCCTCTTGATATATCCAACGGGAATCGTTATATTTTGACCATAGTTGACAGATTCACACGTTGGCCAGAGGCAGGCCTCCTTAAAGATATGTCAACTGAATCAATTGCTAAAGTTTTCGTAACTGAGTACATTAGTCGATTTGGTGTTCCATTAAGAATCACCACGGATCGTGGGGGGCAGTTTGAGTCAAAATTATTTTTCGAGTTGCCAAAGCTGTTAGGATCTCATAGAATCAAAACGACAGCTTACCACCCACAAGCAAATGGTATAGTGGAAAGATTCCACCGCGTCCTTAAAGCAGCACTAAAATGTCGGGAAAACACAATGCATTGGAGTGAAGACTTACCTATAGTTCTTTTGGGAATAAGGTCAGCTTGGAAAAAAGACATCAACTGTTCACCAGCCGAGATTTTTTCAGCTCTCAAAGTGTAGCAGGATCCTTTAACGACGAAAATCTTCCAACTTTGATAGCCAATCTTAGAGATACTATGAACACTTTGCGTCCTAAGGAAACCCGCCAGCAAGACTCTCACGTTTATATTCCAAAGCATCTGTCCGACTGCGATCAGGTTTTTGTCCGCTCACCAACCAATAAAGCAGGTCTCAAACCTCCTTATGAAGGACAATTTAAAGTTTTAAAGCGACTTAGAAAATTTTATATTCTACAAATAAAAGGAAAAAATGTTTCCGTATCCTTGGACCGTCTGAAGCCCGCGTATATTATTGATTCATCTCATCAAAGAAAAATTATTGCTAAATGCGTTACATTTGCGCCTGGTTCCTAATAAAGAACATTTTGAAAGGTATGTTTAGTACATATATTTTTATATTGTTTAACCGCCTTCGACTGGAAGGGGGGTAATGTAGTGATCATTCTACCAAATGATTCTAGCTCCCTACGCTACTGACTACACCACTGACCACGCTCATAATAACAGACAAATGAGAGAAAAGAATTGGTTATTACAAATTTCTAATTACATAACGTTTAACAATAGTTAGTTGAAAAAAAGCTTTCGTGTGCGGCAGTCGATTGAATATAAATATATATATAACGTTTAAGAATATATGAAATTGAAATTAAAATTAAGTTTAAGAGTACAGTGTGTACAGTGTGTACAGTGTGTATCCTTTTTCGAAAACGTGTTTATAGTAGATTTTTCATCAGTTAAATTTTAAGATTTCTTTTTTTCTTTTCGACATCATAGAGTTTTTCAACAATTTCATATTGAATGTATTCTTTAAGATTCTCATATGTTTCATCGACGTATTTTTTGGTAGCAGCGTCTTCCGGTTCTATTGGTTCTTGAACATTTTGTAGCCGTTTAAATATAATGTTGTAATTACCGCTTTCGGTTTTGAGAAATCCCTCACCCAGGCAAGCCTCGCTCTCCCTGTTCACCTGGTGGTCCTTGTTCTCCTTGTTTTCCTCTTGGTCCTCTGGTTGGGGTTCTATTTGAGAAACGACCAAATTTATCAACACTCATCTTTTTGTTTTTTTTATTCGATAATTGATTGATTCTTTTAGTTCTTCAATGATTGAAACAATTTTGTTAGAGTGATTGTTATTTCCAGCTTGTTGTGAACCAATAAGAAGTCTCATTCCATCTACGAGTTCATTGGGATTATCCCAAAATATGTAGTCTTTTTTCAATTTTGATAATTGCAGTGGTGAAGATGATAATAATGGAGTACTTGAAGTATTTGTTGTTATTCCTAATAATGTACTTATAATTTTCTTATACTTATAACCTCGATTGCCGTGTACTTGTCTCTGTGAATTATGATCAATTCTATGCGCATTAGTGTCTTTTAATATGGTCTTGTAGATTTTTAAATCTTTATCGGTGTAAATATTTTTATCAGGGTTTTTCTTAAATATAAGCTCATATAATCCATTTGTCCCTTCGAAGGTTTTATTTTTAATTTCGCTATAACCGATATACCGTAGTACCTCGTGGCATAATGGTTAGTGCGTAGGACTGTCATGCCAAAGGTGTGGGTTCGATTCCCGGCCACTGCCACCTAAAAATAGAAATGTTTCTTTCCGAGGTACTGCCTCTTGCGAGGGACTGACAAATCCTCCAAGAGTATACTTGTCATGAATAAGTGCTTCTCATCTGGCCGTTCGGACTCGGCAAAAAATTGTAAGTCCCCTCCATTCCTGCCAAAAACACACACACAGGAATGGTTGAGAGTTTGTTTGTCACTAGGTCCTAGTTCTCCATGAGCTATTGCGCCACTAAATTTATTTTTTTTTATAACCGATATACCACCTTCCATTTTTTGAATGTACACCATATGTTTTATCAAGTGCATTGGAATTATTTATAAATAAATCTATATATTTTTTTGGTTTGTCATGAAATTGTTCTTGTGACAATCGTTCTGCAAAGCTACGTTGGCTCGACTTGTTCTTGGTTCTTTTTCTTGGAGTATTACTATCGACAGAAATGAGTGAATCATCAAAAATAGAATTTTTTGGGGTGATGAATTCTTCATGAAAATGTTTTTTCTTATCAAAATCATTTTCTTTTGATCGATGTTGTTCGATATTGAGTTTTATTTTCTTTAAAAGACTATTAATTAGGTTATCTTGATCTTGTTTTATATTTGATTTTTTCACTAATTCGTTAAATGGCTTCGTAAGCGGTTTGAGGGTTTCTTCCATTTGTGTTTCGTTAGCTTCCCTACCAGTTTTAAGAGCTTTGTATTTTTTTGGAGAGCATCTGTGGTTCTTATTAGTTCCTTTGTTAGTTTAACATCTATATTCATCATAATGTAAGATTTTTTTTTTCTTACAAAGGCAAGTGGTTAGTAAGTTTCGAAATTGTTGAAAGAACAGTTCAAGAGGTCTTAAACTGATTTTAATATTTTGGTTACTGGTCATAACTGACCATTGTCTTAAACTGAGTTGAACCGCTCTTTACTGCTATTATCTGCTTACTGAACTGCTCTGTACTGTTCTCGTAGAACATTACTATATATATGGTATGAAATCGAAAAGTGTTGTCTGTTTTATAACTTAAGAAGAGAGTCAAAACCTTTTCTATAACGACCTTCGTTCAAAGGGCTATCCTTATCAATTACCAAAAATCCCTACTTTGTGTCTCAATATTCTGCACATACCTTTCGAAATGTATTAAATGTCATATCTGAACTAACATGATCATTATATATGTGTTTTAGATTCATACCGTCCTGTTTGAAGACGATGAGAAGATTTGCATTGTCTCGAATTAAATGTTTGGGTACTCTTGTATAAGCTTGACACAGTTAAAAGCTATCAATATGATGATGACGTCCCATGCTAAAGTATACTCGAACTGTGTCTTGTTTTTCACAAGCAATATCGTCAAAAGCAAATATAGAATTTTTTTAGCCTTCTCGGGTGGAATAACATTATTGTTTTTGGCAAAAGTGAAAAAAACCTATATTTTTTATTGGTTTGATGGTTTTTCGTAAAAACTCATACTTAGGCTGATGTAATGACTTAGAATATATATAGATATTTTCAAATTTTAATCCATTGGGATGTTGTAACAAACTCATCATGACATTTGTTTTTCCACAATTTGAGGGACCAGTAATTAACCAGTAATTAACCCCCTTATAATATTAGTACTATTAGTACGTATTACCTCGTGGCATAATGGTTAGTGCGTAGAACTGTCATGCCAAAGGTCTGGGTTCGATTCCCGGCCACTGCCACCTAAAAACAAATATTTTTTTCCGAGGTACTACCTCTTGCGAGGAACTGACAAATCCTCCAAGAGTACACTTGTCATGCAAAAGTGCTTCTCATCTAGCCGTTCGGACTCGGCAAAAAATTGTAGGTCCCCTCTATTCCTGCCAATAACACGCACACAGGAATGGTTGAGAGTTGTTAGTCACTAGGCCCTGGTTCCCCATGAGCTGTTGCGCCACTAAATTTATTTTAATTTTATACTATTAGGGAATAGTTTACCATGCTTTTTTCTTTCAATATTGTTAATCAGTTCCATATTTTTTATCGGTAACTGATATTGTTATTTAACGAAACCCATAGTTATCAAAACTAAATGATTTCCTATAAATGTTGAGTATATATTTTAAAAAGTGTCATATGACATCTAACCATTCAAAGGCTATGATTATCATTTAAAATGATTGATTATTCGAAAAAATATATCAGTCAACAAAACATTGTGAAAGGAAAAGGTTTATTAAATACTTTCATAAACAAACAACCTCTTGAACTACATGTACCTAGTTATCAATACTGTGGACCTGGAACAAAACTGCTTAGCTCGAGGGGATCGGGGAATTAATTTGCTTGATCAAGCCTGTAAACAACACGATATTGCTTATTCTAAATTTAAAAATACATCTGATCGACACATTGCAGATAGGATTTTAACTGGAAAAGCTTGGCAACGATACTAATCTTATGAAGGCAAAAACAAAATTCGGTATGGGTTGCTCTAAGAACAATAATAAAAGCCGAAGAACAGAGTAAAAACTTTTAAAAAGTATTGAAGGTTATTGTAAATAATCTGAAACGTTGAAAACCATTTAATGTCAGTCATGACCCCCCCCCCCCGAGAACTCAAAAGATATACGCAAAAAATAATAAGAAAAGCAACAAATATTTGCAATCTTAAAATATAATTTCAAAAAAATTATTTGTTTATAGCTTCGGAGTAGACAACCTACTCATTATTGGTAAAGATTATTTACCTTCTCCTATCAACATTTATAAGCCATTGCCCGAATAATACTATTGGGGTCTTATTGTCGAAATTAATCAATTTTTTTTTTTTTGGTTAAGATTTATCAAATAGACGATTTTGACCACTTTTGCATTCAGAACATTTTAGCATTGATTTATTTTTTGATTCAAAATCAATTTGGTAGATCTACGTTTTTGGCAGATATACCCTCTTTAATGCTCAAAGTATTTTCAATATTGTTTTTGATTGGTTTAACTTACTTATTTTGTGAGAATTTTGTTCAAAATATCAAGGAAATCATCTTCGATAAATGAATGAAAAAAAAAATAACAGACGATATTATACGAATATTACAATGAAAAACAAAAATTTTACTTTAAACCGTATTCCATACACCAGGGCCGTTCCGACTCAAACCAACAACTTGTTTCAGTATAGGTTACGTGCGAATTACCAACAAAAAAAAAAAACGATTTAACTAGTTGAAATTTCGGTTTATATCGACTTTTTTGCATGCAAGAATACTTATTTTGGTTACTAGTTTATAAAATTTTTAGCTTCGAACTTAGACAAAAAGTCAGCAGCCTAAAAAGAAAGTCGAGAAAAGGATCGACTTTTCGATATTTCTTCCCAATATTTAGTACATAGAAAAAAAGTTGATACAAATTGATTTTTTAACCTGTCGACATTTTTATTTTTAGTTCGATATTTTTTCTATCGTTAATTTCATTCCAACGCAACGTAACTTAAAATACATCGCTCTGCTTGGAATGTTTGAATAAAATCAACAAAAACTCTAATCATACATTCTTGTCTGACTTTTAAACACGAATTTAACAGTTACTTTTAATTTTGGATTATGTTTAAAATAAATTTTCTTTTGATCGTATCGATCGTATATTCGATTGATGACAATCCAACGCAAGTTAAGCGTGCTTTTAAAATTTATTCCCTAAACTATGAATTGATCACAATATCGGTAAATCAAAGTCAATTTGTTTGTGAAATGATCGTCGTTTTTTTGACGCAGATAGCGTCATGACAAATAATACGTATTCGTCCTGTTTGTTGAAAATTTGTTTTCATCAACGCCAGTCAATTTACATGCTCTCTGCCTTTTCAATAATCATCAACTCAATTTTTGTACTGCTCAGTTGCACCGTAGATGATGTATTCAAATTCGTGACTTTAGCGAACTTGACTATTGAACACAATACTAACGCACTAGAATTTTTATTTGCATTTTGCGTATTTTGTGTGTTTCAATTATCATGAGAAAACCCGTTGAGAAGGTAATTTTAAATTTACACAAATTTACACATAAACATTTTTGAAAATTCGAAGACCATTTTGCGTCTGCATTCAATTTTTTGATCTGCGGCCAATAATTCAAATGTTCATTTTCAGGCATAAATAAAAACAAATTGTGAAAGCTAAGAATTTTTGTCTTCAATAAAAGAGTGGTTCTAACTACCACAATTTTTTATTGATAAATGAGAAAATTATCCCCTCATTATTATCCCCTTATCAGATAAGAAAACAAATGAATGCAAACTGTCCCTAAAAACTGTCTTCAAACGTAAGATATTAAGAAAAATATCAAAAAATAATAAAAATTAAGTAAAATATTAAGATTAACATCTCCAAAAAATCCATACGAAATATTTTTGGTACACTACCTCAAGATCATATTAAAATTTGGGAGTGGATCAAAATTTTGTTTCCAAAACTCAGCTCTACAAAATTTGTGTTTTACACAGAAAATTATAAGGTTATTCAAGCAACGTCGTAAGTTTACAAATTGTGTTAAGAGTTAGCATGAACGACCTTTGTTATACATTTGATTAAATGCTAGGTAATTCCATCAGAGATAGAGTCAAAATAACGTCGTTTAACCAGTTTGGTTTATTTTACGCAACAAAATCCCTTGATAACTTTAACAAATTTGTGTAAATCATTTCCTATACAAATTTGACAGTTCATTAAGCAAAAGATAAATTTAACAAATTTGTAAACTTATCTACGGTTTTACGAAGTTGCATGAATACCCTTAATATACGAATTTTTAAGCTTTGTCAGCAAATAATAAAACAGTAGACGCTCAATCTAGTAAATCTAAAAAAATTGATTATAGTGAACACACAAAATTATTTATAAAAACATATTTTTTTACAAAAATGTCCCGAAAGAATTTAACATTGCTTAAGGACACTGAAAAAGTGTTTCTTTTTTTAAACCTCATTTAAAGCTTTGTTTAAGGCTTCAACTCCTGCGAAAAAGGAAACATCCTCGAAAGAGTGAACAAGCTAGCTTTATTACTTCACTATTTCGAGCGTTTACTGTATTTTATTTTAAGATGACTTTTTAATCAATGTAATTGAAAAAAGAAGAAAAAATTACGCCCTTTTTACATTTTCCAAACTTCTCTTTATTTTGTCAAAATTATGTAAACGGAATTTGGAGAATGTTGAGAAACTAAATTTTGAAAGAAAGGTTTTGCAAAACGAATTTTGACCTTTATAATTAAAAAAAATGGTAACAATTGTGGGACCAGCAGAAATGTATGCCAAAAAAAGTACAAAAAGCGAAAAAAATTGAAACCGTATGGATCAGCCTATAAACTAATAAATTTATAAGAACTGAAATGGGTATTTGTTTTGGTATGACCCCCCAAGAAATGGAGCTGTATACGCCGCTGTTTACGCTGAGGGTACAGAAAAGAAAACTTGGCTACAAAAACTAATTAACGAGGAAAATGAAGAAGTCATAAATCTTGAAGATCACAACTTTAATTGCCCCAATTTAAAAGAACTAAAAAGAATTTATCCAGATATAACATTGAAATGTTGGTATCATGGAAAAATATGTGCACTCCAGAATGTTGAATGTCTCTTGAGCAGATTCATTAGTGAAGCTAAAGAACAAAATTGTAATTAATATTTTTTTAAATAAAACAAAACTTTAAATTAATATTTAATTTTTTTCCTTTATTTAAACAGTAGGTACATAAATATTACTCAAACTATTTCTTTTTTATGTTAAGTATAAATCTTCCTATGGGTGGAAGTGGATGACATCGAACCCCTCTTCCACAGCTCTTACCCTCAGAGCTTCTAAAGTATGGGCCACCGACTGTAGTCTGGAAAACGAGCAGTTTTCTCCAACTGCTTGACCACCAGAACAGCAATACGCTGAAGCTTCTCATGCTCCCAGCATTCCTTAGCGTAAGAAAGAAGCCATTCCTCAAAATCTTCTCGGGCATTAATACCCTGCAAAAATAAGTTTAGATTAACATTTTAAATTTGTTTAAGCTGCTAAAAAAACTCTTTGATGTCGACAGTTTTTTATTTAAAAATTAAAAAAAATTAAGCACAACAGAGAATAAGTTGCAAGAATCAACTGATGGTCTGTACACTCTCAGAAAAATTTCCCTGTTACAAGCATTGCGTATTTAATACTGTTAAATTTTAGTAGAAACTATTCACTGCCAATATTAATTTATGGGAAACAGCGTTTAGCTAGGTTTCTCAAGAATTTATGGCTTTAGAATAGATTTTTTAACAAATTGTTTGTGATTATGGGTTATTCAACAAGGAAAAGGTTTTGTTCACAAATTGCCAAAGAATTTAACAGAAACGTTAATTGCATTAGTGGGCAATTCTTTAATTGTTTATCACAAACGATATAGATTATGCTGCGATTGACAAAGCATGTAAGGTTGAATAAGTTGCGAAGTTGGTGTTAATATTTGAAATTTATAAAATCAGTTGCTTTGAACTTTATTTTCTTTTAGTTCATACTGTCTTACATCTGTAAAAATAATAACATTATGCAATGTTTGTGAAATTTTTGGTAATATACCAGACAAGATTTTATGTCTAATGGTAGGCCCCAGATTGACTCTTAAATTTTTAAAACTTGAATACACATTTAATTATGAGTATTTAATTTTGATAATAATAATTGATAATAATGATTTCAACTTTTTTTTGGGAGTGAAAGAATTATACATTTATAATTCTTCGCTTCGCAATAAATTTTATAGATATTAAATATTGTTTGTCATTAACACTTTCTCTTTATGGTAAAAAAGTAAGCTTTTTGTGGGAAAAATGAAAAGTGTTTGCAGTTTTAAGATTAAGTTCTAGGGGCAAATAACAATATTTCTTAATGCAATGGTTTTAATCTTAACTTTAAGTTTTAAACTCTTAAGAGTCAATCTGGTAAATTCCTGCCACAAATTTCAAAAATACTTATAGCGAGATATATGACAGCTAATCTTCAATACTTATTCGCTCTGAGCTAAAAATAATAAAACGAGTTGTGAGAGTAAATATTGTTTGCAGCAAGAACTTTTCATTTGCAGTTCGAAGTTTTGGTCTTTGCTAACAAAGAATTTAAAGCTGTGATTTAAATATTGAAACATTGAATACAAGAAGCTAAAGCGCTTGATGCCTTTTATCGCTTGTGGCAAACAGTTTCTTTCTTATGAATCAGAATTTTTTGGCTCAGTGTAGGATGAACGTTCAGAGTATTTACAACAAACGTTAAAAACTCATACATACATATAGGAATTTATTGGTGACCTCTTCGATTCGTACAGATAAAAGATTTTTTAAGTAGGCTCCAGGTCAATAAAAAATGATGTTACTTGATAAGTGACGTTTCATACTCTTCATCAGGCCTTTACTATTGAAAAAATATAACAATATAAATTCATGTATATAATTATTATACAGATGTCGGTTAAACTTACAGCACATTTTTGGGAAAAGAGATTGTAGATACAAACACTATAAAAATATATGTGATAATTAAAATATATGGAATTGAAACAAACGAAACAATATTAAACTTTGTTTTTCTTTTTTAATTTAAAATGTATATTACTTATTCCAAAACCTTAGTGTAGTTTTATTTAGCACTATACTGTACGCTGCTGTTCTATTTGTTTCTCTTAATAAACTGATTATAGACGATGCTCAGATTATCACAATCAGATCGTCTCTTGATAGCGCTCTTTGTATTGTTTATGTGGCAGCATTTCTAGTAACATTCTCTTGTTTTGATTTCTCTCTACTTCTAATATTTTGACGGTGCCCAGATCAGGTTTATGGTTATTCTCTATACAATGGAGCGCAAGTGCAGTTTTTTGAGATCCCCCGTTGTTGATATCAGAGCGGTGGCCTGAAAGACGGTTGTGGAGTTTTTGTTTGGAGATACCTACATACACCGAAGAACAATCCATTTCCCTTCCCCCCAAACAATTGATCTTTTAGACAACGTCAGACTTATCCAATGTATCGATGTTTCCCTTTGTGTTGGTGAACAGCAAAGACTTGAGTGTATTAGCAGATCTAAATTCTATCCTCGTATTTTCTTTGTTTCGTATGGATCATAGAGTACCTATATATTATCATTGACGTATTAAGTTATGACTTTGACCTTTTCGCCATAGTGAAAACCGATTATATTGGAATCACACTTGATGTTTTTAATTCCTTCCATAGACGGATCCAATTCACAATGGAATTAGAAAAAGAAGGAGAACTGCCATATCTTGATGTAAAAGCCATTAGACATAATGGAAAAATAGTTTTCGACTGGTTCAAGAAACCCACTTCTTCTAGACGACTTATTAATTTTTATTCAAAGCAGCCAAAACAAGTTATTTTTAATACTGCACAAAATTTCATAAATAGAGTGCTGAGATATATCCATCTTAATTTTCGTCACAAAAAAATCAATATAATTAGAGACAACCTGCGCTTCAATTCTTTCCCCGCGCATGTCATCAACAAATTAATTAGTACCCATCACCGCAACAAGAATAATGATACCCCTAAAATTGACTCGCCACCTGTTATATACCGGAGTGCTTTGTACATACCATCCCTTTCAACACGTATGAAAGCAGCATCCATACGAAACAAAGAAAATACGAGGATAGCATTAAGATCTGCTAATACACTCAAGTCTTTGCGGGTTGGGTACAGCTCATCACATTCCAACTCATCACGACGCAACTCATAACAACGCAGATCATCACAATCGCAACTCATCATAACCCAACTCATCATGACCCAACTCATCATGGCTCAACTCATCACAGGACAACTCATCCCAGCCATTTCATTTTCAAAATGAATTTTTTTGGAATCGAAAATGGTTGGTTAAGTTTGTGCAATATGAAGGGAGTATATTAATTCAGTGGGATGGAACCAATTTTTTTGGTGTTATGAGAGTATAATGAAATAAAAAAAGAAAGGAATAAATCATTTCAACTACGTTGTTGCGATGGGAGTGGAGAGTGAAGACGAAGTCAAATTAGTTTTGTGTATCTAGCATTTGAATGTGAAGATATATTTGTGTTGGTTAGGTGGCAGATGGGTAGGTAAATTCAATGGCAGGAATTGAATATAATAGTATAGATATAAGGATAATGCATATATGAATAAAAGAAACATATAACTTGTTACCTACATTTTCTTTAATAGAAGCCATTAACTTCAATTCTATTCGTCAATTCATCAAATATAATGACTGAAAATAAAGAGGTATAGATACCTATAATAATGTAAGGCTATTATAGGTAGGTATACTAGCAGAATGATAGGTAGGTATTGTCGCAAAACTATGATTGCCGACAAAAAAAAACTAAAAAACTAGTTTTTCTTTGGTGGAAGGTCCAATGGCATGGAAAATAGGTAGGAACCTAGTGTCGGGCCGACTAGATTCTGGAGTTGGGTCTGGAACTGGGACAAATGAATTTTCTTTTTTAATAACTTTCATCGATTTTTTTTGGTGGTGGGTCCGATGTACTAAGGTTTGACGGAGGAGTTTCTGAAGTGCGTCTGGAACTAAGACAAAAAACACCTTTTTTTAAATATCAAGGTAGATAGATGCCTCACTTAATGGATTTTTCTTTGTGGTAGGTGTGGTGGCTCTGGAATTGGGATAAGGGTTATTTTTGTTTTAATCACTTTCATAGATTTTATTTAGTGGTGGGTCTGATGGAATATGTAAATCTAGCAAATGTCTTAATGAGAGTTTCTTAGGACCTTAATTTTAAAGATCCATGCATTATTTCTTCAGTTATTGATTAATAAATGATGCCATGCCGATAATTTTTTAAATTATCATTATCATTTTATTAGCAAGAAATTAATTAAAAAACTTATAGCACCCTTTTTGTTAAATTGATGATAAAACATTGTATAACGAAATTTAAGAAATGAAATAAAGCAAGGATTGTGCGTTTTTAGTTTTTAAAAACTGTAAAATTTTTCATCAATTTTTGAATTTAGAATGAAATAAATTGAATTGAAGGGGGCTTTTTTCACCCCTTTACTATGAAAATGTTTGGCCCTATTCAATGAATTTCTTACACAATGTAGCCTGTTGTGTCAGAATTCTTTAAAGAACTTTGAAGACCCTTGAAGATCAGATCAGTAGAATGGGAGTTATAATTTCTTAAAAACAATTTTTAAAATTTTAATTAAAATAATATTGATGTAGATAACGGGATCATTCTCGCTGGTGGCTGGTTGTCAATGCTAGTCCAATTTGGAAATGTCAATGAAATTTTTTAAATTTGTTTGACATATTTGATTAATTAATTGTGACGCTTGTATAAGTCGTAGCATAATAATTGAGATACCAAAATTGCGGTAATTAAATTTGCTATCAGAAAAAAGACTAACCAAAAAGTTATAGATGCATGGTTAGGTTAGGTTAGGTTTTTTTAATATAATTCATTTTTATTTTTCAATTTTCTTAAAACTACCTTAAAGCTAGACAAAAATTCATAAAAACTAGCCTACTTATCAATATCTTAAAACTAACTTACTGGCCCCAGTCGGGCGCTCTAAGTTAAACGAGAATAACTTAATGCTAATGCCTTTCGGCCTAAGAACTATCTTAATACTAAATCCAAATCGGTTTTATTTTTTTACCGAGAAGAATTTACAAAAAAAACTCGGTATCATTGTTTTTATTTATTTTTGGTTTTATATTAAACTTACAAACTATATAAAACTAAATTAAAGCTAATTAAAACTAATTAAAATTACTTAAAGCTACTTAAAACTATTTACAACTAATTACAAACTAATTACAACCTACTTATAATCTAACTACAGACTACTTACAAACTAGAACAGCCATAGCAAGCATTTTCCGGTTTTATAATTTCTTTGAATTTTTGTTGATTTTATAATTTTTTTTTGTGTGTTTTTTTTTTTTTTTTTTTTTTTGTGCCACCCCGACTGTCCCTACTTAAAACTAACTACCTAAACCTATGTAACTCGGCCATACATAGAAAAAATAGCAGATCAACTATTAAATGTCTGAAGGAACTTCATCTTCGTTTTTCAACCACCAGAACTGGTTCTGCTGCTTTACCCTATCTTTTCGGTCCCGTTCGGACACAGTCCTACTGAACCGAAGGTGCTCAGCTCCGTCTTGTGCGAGGACGTCTCGACTGTAAAGGAGCCGCCGATCTACAGTTCTACGGCCAACGTGGTAGATTAGCGGAACCGCCGCTCTATCCTGGATCAGCCCTCGGCTGTCTAGGTGGAGGAATGCATCGGGCGGAATAAAGCCGCTTAGACGCACACTCTCGTAGTATTCGTTGTTGGTGTAGTAAGCCCCGAAAATTAAGCTGTTAGACGAGGATATTGCTCCTGCAATGTGACCTCGAATAAGCTTCAGCAAGAAATTATCTATCCTGTTTATGTTGGCCCCGGTGTATAGAGCCAGGTTGGAATAGTAGTGTTTGTACTCCGACTCTGGTGTTCTGTGCAATCCAAGGCAGCGTCGAAGACACTGCCTCTCAAACACCCGAATCTTTTCCATTTGAGATGGGGCAACGTTGAACCAAACCGGGCATCCATAGGCAATCATCGGCCGGATAAGGGCCATGTAGCAAATCACCTTCACCCTGCTGCCAAGCCGGCTGCTATAAAACAACCGTTTCGTCAGGGCAAAAGCTCCCCTAGCCCTGGCCAGAGCAGCATTTATATGTCTGTCGAAATACAAATACTGATCCATCCAGATGCCAAGGTACTTTACTACACTTTTACTCGCCAGTGGATGTCCATTTGGCCCTACGATCACAAGCTTGCGCCAGTTCTTTCTGGTATCCCTTGTGGCTCTAAGCAACGGAGTCCTAAGCAAGATAGTTTCTGATTTCTGAAAGTTGATTTTCAACTTCCAGTCATCGCAATATTGCTGAATCTTCTCGAAGTCACGCTGCAAAAGAATCCTGATGACCTCGACTTTTGGAGCTGTTCTGTACGCAATCGTCGTCGGCATACGCAATTGCCTGAGTTAGACTACTTATCAGATCGCTGGTGTAAATGCTGAATAGAATCGGCGAGTTGACCGCTAACTGCTGAAGACCATTTTTAATATTAAAGGTTGTGGCAGAAGTTACATTGCCACACTTGACAACAAACTTTCTGCTCAATGGCAATATCATAAAGCATATATAATAGTGGTTTACTAATGCCAAGTCTGGTCAGCTTTAGATAAAGACCCTCTAACCATACGGTGTCGAAGGCCTTCTCCAAATCAACCAGACAGGCACCCGTACACTGCTTCTTAGATTTGTTCCATTGGACACCAGAAACGAGTTTAGACGCGGCATGAATAGTGCCATGTCCCGCCTTAAAACCTGAACTGATTGTCCGGTATGATATTATTGTCCTCTGCCCACTTAGACAGAGCTCTATTGATAACTTTTTCGAATACCTTGCTGATACTTGGAAGAAGACTTATCGACCGAAGATTCTCCGGATTGGAGTTGTCCTTTCCCTTTTTCGGGAGAAGATGCACCACAGCTGTCTTCCAACGGACTGGATAATACGTATTATTCAGAGCGTTGTTAAACAGAGTGGTATAAATGTCTACTGCTTCTTGAGGTAAATGTCAAAGTACAACGTTGGAAATGCCATCGACTCCTGCTGACTTCTTGACTTCTTCTTCTTTAATGAATCGAAGATGAGCTGGAGCTCCACCTTCGTAATTAACAGGGAACTGGGCCCATTTCGCTCGGTGATTTTGGCGTTTGCCAAATGAATTTCATTGAACCCGGTGAAACCAAGGTTCTCTGATCGCCATTGCGTTATGTCATTCCGAAGGTAGAAGTGATGGAGCAAGGCTCTGTTTTCCAGGTCATGAGTGGGGCGAATGCAAGCATTCACCTTGTACACTTGCTGGAAAGCAGCCCCCATAGCCTCCACTTTCTCCTGCGGATCTTCGACAATAAAGAGGTCATCGTCCAAGACGGCGTCCTCTGGATTAATTTCTGCTGTCAGAAGTACGTCTCTGTTGTCTGTCGTTCTCTGGAGCTTAAGACAAGGAAGATCGTTTTGATCATTCATTCTGAATATCTTGTTAATTTGGGGGAAACATGCTCGGGTCGCTAGCATTAACGGCCTGAATTTTGTTATCCCAATAAAAATTAATTGACAACCGATAGTTCTCTTTAATTAGTTGGTTGATGTTCTTGATCGACGATTTCAGTGTCCTAATTTCCAAGTCGTGAGGGTCAGTAAACCGTCGGTACAAGAGTTTGAGTCTTGTCAGCAGTCCGCTTTTTTGTCTGTGTAGTGCGTCAATGGTCGCGTTCCGGTACATGTCGGTTGCGTCCCGTTGTTTGTATTTTGGTATTGTTCTGTTCATTGTTCGTTTGATTGTCTCGTCCATTTGTTCTAAGTATTGGTCTATTTCGTTATTTGTCAAATTCCTGTCATTTGGTGGGGATATGTTATTCGAACTGATTTCGCTCGATAAGGCGTTGGTAAAGTGTGGCCAGCTCACCTTACCGTAATTGTAAGTATGCACAGGCGCATACTCATTCAACTCCACGAGCTTGTTCGGAAGCTGTATTACGGCAGCGAGTCCGCAGTGATCACTGTCGTACTCGATCGTTCGTAAACAGTTTCTTGGTCTTTGACCCACAGTGTCAGTAATTGTCAGTCTCGCGTCTATTAGCAATAGATCCAGATAGGCACCGCTTCTTGGAAACAATGGCCGATCCGTAGCCAGCAGGTCGACACCATATTCAGTGTTGAATTGACACATGCAATTGAAAAGATGGATACCTCTTTGATTTTGAATTTGATGTCCCCAATCTTGGTGTTTGGCATTCAAATCACCGGCCATGAGAAAGTAATTTTCTTCCAAGCTCAAGTGTAGACCTTCGAAAAGTTTTTCGAGCTCTGACATAAAATCAGTTGGCTGAGGTGATGCCGGTGCATAAGCCGCGATCACATACATTCGCTTCCCCTGTTGGAGAGGAATGCATATGATGCACGCCTCCAACAACCGAAATCTGCGCAGGTCACTATTATATATAACTTTATGATTTATGCCTTTTCGTATGAAGATTGCGACGCCCCCCCCCCCCCCTTGAGTGGAGTTGGGTCGATCTCTTCTAACGATATTGTAATTGTTGTTAGTCAACTTATGTTTCTGGGTCAGCTTGGTTTCGCTGGCCATAAACACATCTGGACTTTGGTCTTTCAACAATTGGAAAAGATTAGCTCTGCGTTCGGTCCTAATCAGTGAATTTACATTCACAGCAAGGATCCTAAGAGGCCTCTCCGATAGCGCGCATTTAACCTCTAATTTGCGTTAAGCTAGGCAAAACAGAGTAGAGATAATCTACCCTAGTCGCCTGCTCCTTTATCTGGTTGTGAAATCCTGTCAACTGGCCTTGAATTGCCAGCAACATGCTTCTTATTTCGACATGGTTCTTATCTGAGCGTCCGGCGCCTTTGGCACAAGGGCCGATTGGGCTGCCTTAGCTGCAGGCTGTACCGTTTTCCCCTTCCTGCCGCCATTTGGGCGTAGGAAATTTGGGGATTAACGGGCGTTGCTGTAGGAGCACGCGTTGATGGGCGTATCTCTACCGCTGTCTGCTTAGCTGCTTTATTGTTACGAATTTGCTGAAAAGCTGAGCAGCCTCGATAATAAGCAGGGTGCCCCTCCTTTCCGCAAAGTGCACATTTAAGCTGGGTCATGTCTTCGACCCTTTCCTCTCCAAGCTTGCACTCTCCCTTAATGTGGTCCTCACCACACTTAACACATTGAAGCATGTCACCGCGTCTCTTTAATTTGTCCCAAGTTACAACCTGGTAGTTGAGGGCGGAGATTCTCCTCAAACTGTCCAGTTTGCTGCTGGGCGATAGTTGAACCAGGAAGAACGGCAAAGACCGCTTCTCCCGTCTGGCTCTGACTGTAGCGAACGGCTTGACCCCGATAAAGTCGAGATCGTCGCTCGCTTTTTGACGGAGCTCATTTAAGAGCACCTGTGGTTCCGTGCAGGAATCTATGCCCTTCAAGAGGACCGTTTGATATTTATCCACTTTGGGGGTAAAACTGAAGAACTCAGTCGTGGATTTTTTCAGTAACTCTTTAATAATTTTATGCTGAGCCACTGTGGAGCAGTTTTTACTCAAACGTTTAATAAAAAAGTTTTGGCCTATGGCCGACTTACATAGGTCGATGGTTTCCTGCAGTTCCATTTTGTAAGTGTTGGTTGGTGGCACTTTTTCTTTTTTATTTTGGGGCAGCTGTGGCTGCTGCTGGTGTACTCCCTGCTGTTGCTCCTGGCTCTGCTCCTGTGGTTTTTGTTGCTGTTGTTGTTTCTTTGTGCGTTGCACCTTCGGTTGCTGCTGTGGTTGTTCAGTTGGCAGCTTTTGTTGTTGCTGCTCTCCTTCCTTCTGCTGTGGCAGTTGCTGTTGTGATTGCCTTTGCTCTGGCTGCGCTTTCGTTTGCAGCTCTTGTTGTGGCGCTGCTTTTTGTGGCACTGCTTTTAATGACTCTTGCAGCACTTTTTTTAACTCGCGCTCCTGCTTCTCTCGTTCTCGTCTAGCTTCCTGTTTACTTTTCAGGGCTTGTATTAGAGGGGTAACAATGGAATTGAGCCTTTCCATCTCCCCCCGAATGGCATCAATTTTTTCGCTAATCACTTGCTCATCAAGTGCAACTAGTGCGTCTTGCGCCTCGTTTTCCTCTTCGGAGGACGCCTCTGGTGAGGTTAAACCAACAAGCACATTGCTGTTGGATTCCCATGTAGTGTATAGACCCTCGCCACCTTCGGACATGTATTCGATGTCGTCATCGAATGGCGAGGTATCAAGTTGTTGATGAATTTTTGCTGCTGCTGTCGTTTTGGCTGTGCGCGCCGTCTCCTTCACCCCGGCTGGCAGCTGGGCTGAGGTGGTGGTGGAGCGGCGCTTAACCAAGTTCGATGCACAGCTTATTCTCTTTCTCCTCTTATTCTTGCTTTCGACTGTTGGTGCCGTTGATGTTTTTGTCGTTGTTGCTACGGCACTGGTTGACGGTATGGCTGGTGGTGCCATCGCCTGCTTGGTTGTTGTTGTTGTTGCGTCGGCATTAGCCGTAGCTTTAGCTGGTGGTGCCATATCTGGCTTTATTGTTGTTGTTGCTGGGGCACCTTTCGATGTCCCCGCTGTGTTGCTGGATTGTATTAGCTGCTCTTCCCACTCGATGAAGTTTTCTACTTCCCGATTATGAAAAAAAGCAGCCAAATAATTATTGCCCGACTGGGATTCGAACCCACTACCTCTGGATTCTCGGTCTGCCACCTCTTCCTCTGTGCTATTAACACAATTAATTTTTGCTTGCTTTAAACTGAATTTGACTACGTCACTCCCAAATAATTAGTTTAAATTAACTGGGAAGCCGAAAACGTCTACACACTTCCACAGTACGAAATCGACTTTTGCCTACTTAGATACTACTTTGCTGTGGTTAGGTGTTACACGTGCCTCCAATAAAAACATAATTTAAAAGGTTCGTCGCACTTTGCACCGAACCTCATTTTCGATATACTTACTTTGCATTTTTCCACAGAAACAGTTATCGTATTTGTCCAATTTGAAATTCCATTTCACAGAATTATGTTATTTCATTTGTGCAATTCTGCAGCACAATTGTTTTTTCATTGAATGTCATTTTTGCAATCGTGCATATTTCATATATACCATAGTTAAGTTTAATGTATACCATAGTTAAGTTTAATGCCTTGTGAAAACATTATGTTATTTTAGTCTTAAGAAAGATTCCAATCAATAAAGTTGTTTTTTTTTTTTATTCAAAGTAAGCTTTATTAATTTTAACTGGCGCAGTCGGTAGGATCGCGGTATATTGCTATTTAAAGATAAATACAGTATTACGTATCAACGTTTTAATTGCGAACCGAAAAGTTACATTCAAATAATTAAGACACGGGCGTACTTATAATAAATTTCGCGTGTGTGACACCCAATGAAATAATAATTAAATCGGAACAAAAAGAAAGCAAAGAAAGTGATAATACCTACTATAAAATAAAGATGTTTAACTTTAGTCAACGCCGATGAAAAGTGCGTGCATATTCTAACGAGTGCTGGAAACAATCTCTACTGAGTTGCGTTGACGCCGTCTTTGCTGTTAACCAACACAAAGGGAAACATCGATACATTGGATAAGTCTGACGTTGGCTATAAGGGCGTCAACGCAACTCATCATAACCCAGCTCATAACAACCCAGCTCATCACGAACCAACTCATCACAACCCATCTCATCACAGGGTACAGCTCATCACATGGATAACTCATCATGGCGTATAATTATTAGGCGCGTCTCACCAACTAAAATCAATGTCAGATTGACGGAGGCGGAATGCTTTGCTGGGACAAGATTCTCCGTTGAATTATATAAACACGTGTTATAATTCTCGAATTGAAATTCGGGAAAAGAAATTTCAACTTTGCTTAAAATATTTAAGCACAAAACTTTATGAAATTAATGAAAAATTATAGCAAATACAATTTATTTTCCTTTTTATCAACATTCCACCTTTTTTTTGTATTTTTTATCGATTTAAGAATTTATACAACAGCAAAAAATTGCAATTTGGCTGTCAAATGAACAGCTGTTTTAGCAGACAAAGAGCATTGAGAAATGAATCCAAAAAATTTTCGCCTCAGTAATCTCCTCAAAAAATCTCAGTGCTCAGTGCTCAGTGATTTTTTGTCCCACTTAAGAAATCTCTGAGCGCTCAGTTTCCCCAAATGAACAAGATATTTAAAGGGAATGATCAGAACGACCTTCCTTGTCTTAAGCTTCAGAGAACGACAGACAGCAAAGACGTACTTCTGACAGCAGGAATTAATCCAGAGGACGCCGTCTTGGACGATGACCTCTTTATTGTCGAAGATCCGCAGGAGAAAGTGGAGGCTGTGGGAGCTGCTTTCCAGCAAGTGTACAAGGTGAATGTGTGCATTCGCCCGAATCATGACCTGGAAAACAGAGCCCTGCTCCATCACTTCTACCTTCGGAATGACATCACGCAATGGTGATCAGAGAACCTTGGTTTCACCGGGTTCAATGAAGATCATTTGGCAAACGCCATAATTGCCAAACGAATTGGGCCCAGTTCCCTGTTAATTACGAAGGTGGAGCTCCAGCTCATCTTCGATTCATTAAAGAAGAAAAAGTCAGCAGGAGTCGATGGCATTTCCAACGTTGTACTTCGACATTTACCTCAAGAAGCAGTAGACATTTATACCACTCTGTTTAACAACGCTCTGAATAATACGTACTATCCAGTCCGTTGGAAGACAGCTGTGGTGCATCCTCTCCCGAAAAAGGGAAAGGACAACTCCAATCCGGCAAATCTCCGGTCGATAAGTCTTCTTCCGAGTATCAGCAAGGTATTCGAAAAAGTTATCAATAGAGCTCTGTCTAAGTGGGCAGAGGACAATAAAATCATACCGGACAATCAGTTTGGTTTTAAGGCGGGACATGACACCATTCATGCCGCGTCTAAACTCGTTTCTGATGTCTAATAGAGCAAATCTAAGAAGCAGTGGACGGGTGCCTGTCTGGTTGATTTGGAGAAGGCCTTCGACACCGTATGGTTAGAGGGTCTTTATCTTAAGCTGACCAGACTTTGCATTAGTAAACCACTATTATATATGCTTTATGATATGCTCAATGACAGTTTGTTGTCAAGAGTGGCAATGTAACTTCTGCCACAACCTTTAATATTAAAAATGGTCTTCAGCAGGGAGCGGTCAACTCGCCGATTCTATTCAGCATTTACACCAGTGATCTGATAAGTAGTCTAACTCAGGCAATTGCGTATGCCGACGATCTAATTTCGTACAGGCCAGCTCCAAGAGTCGAGGTCATCAGGATTCTCTTGCAGCGTGACTTCGAAAAGATTCAGCGATATTGCGATGACTGGAAGTTGAAGATCAACTTTCAGAAATCAGAAACTATCTTGTTTAGGCCTCCATTGCTTAGAGCCACAAGGGATACCAGAAAGAACTGGCGCAAGCTGGTGATCGTAGGGTCAAATGGACATCCACTGGCGAGTAAAAGTGTAGTAAAGTACCTTGGCATCTGGATGGATCAGTATTTGTATTCCGACAGACATATATAAGCTGCTCTGGCCAGGGCTAGGGGAGCCATTGCCCTGATGAAACGGTTGTTTTATAGCAGCCGACTTGACAGCAGGGTGAAGGTGATTTGCTACATGGCCCTTATACGGCCGATGATTGCCTATGGATGCCCGGTTTGGTTCAACGTTGCCCCATCTCAAATGGGAAAGATTCGGGTGTTTGAGAGGCAGTGTCTTCAACGCTGCCTTGGATTGCACAGAACACCAGAGTTGGAGCACCAAACACTACTATTCCAACCTGGCTCTATACAACGGGGCCAACATAAATAGGATAGATAATTTCTTGCTGAAGCTTATTCGAGGTCACATTGCAAGAGCGATGTCCTCGTCTAACAGCTTAGTTTTCGGGGCTTATTACCCCAACAACAAATACTACGAAAGTGTGCGTCTAAGCGGATTTATTCCGCCCGATGCATTCCTCCACCTAGACAGTCGAGGGCTGATCCAGGATAGAGCGGCGGTTCCGCTAATCTACCACGTTGGCCGTAGAACTGTAGATCGGCGGCTCCCTTACAGTCGAGACGTCCTCGCACAAGACGAAGCTGAGCACCTTCGGTTAAGTAGGACTGTGTCCGAACGGGACCGAAGAGATAGGGTAAAGCAGGAGAACCAGTTCTGGTGGTTGAAAAACGAAGATGAAGTTCCTTCAGACATTTAATAGTTGACCTTGCTATTTTTTCTATGTATGGCCGAGTTACATAGGTTTAGGTAGTTAGTTTTAAGTAGGGACAGTCAGGGTGGCACCAAAAAAAAAAAATATATAAAACATACAAACACACAAAAAAATATAAAATCCACAAAAGTACAAAAAAAATTATTAGACCGGAAAATGCTTGCTGTGGCTGTTCTAGTTTGTAAGTAGTCTGTAAGTAGCTTATGAGTAGGTTGTAACTAGTTTATATTTAGTTGTAAATAGTTTTAAGTAGCTTTAAGTAGTTTCAATTAGTCTTAGTTAGTTTAAATTAGCTTTAATTTAGTTTTATGTAGTTGGTAAGTTTAATATAAAACCAAAAAAAAAATAAAGACAATGATACCGAGTTTTTTGTAAATTCTTCTCGGTAAAAAATTAAACCGACCTGGATTTAGTATTAAGATAGTTATTAGGCAGAAAAGCATTAGCATTAAGTTACTATAGTTTAACTTAGAGCGCCCGACTGGGGCCAGTAAGTTAGTTTTAAGATAAGGATAGGCTAGTTTTTATGAATTTTTGTCTAGCTTTAAGATAGTTTTAAGAAAAATGAAAAATAAAAATGAATTAAAAAAAAAAAAAAAAAAATCGATGCTCAAACCACCTTACTACTTCTCCTGAAAACTGCACGATTCTCTCATTTCTTTTTTTGTTGAAGAGAATAGAGAAACGCATGAGAAAGAAATACTTTTATAAACTAGACATAGAAAGAGATATGATCGAATTTATCATATGACGGCGTGAAAGAAAATTATTCATATGAAATTTTTTTGATGTTTGGTTCCACATTTTCACAGAACCAGAATCGGAACTAGTGTGAAAGCATTGACAGCTTACACGATTCTTTTTTCACATAACCAGAATCGGCCCCAGAAAGGAAAATATCACAGTACCTAAAAAGTACAAATGCAAAATAATTTGTTTTCGTATATCAATTTCGTGATGTGCCAAATAATAGTCAAATATTTTCCCAATATGCATGTTTCTTTTAAAATATATATCAACTAAAAAAACCCAGACCCTTTCACAAATAACATACAAAAGTACTGAAAAAGTTACTTTCAAAAAGAATACGGCAAAATTTATTTCCACATATATCGAAACCATTTTGACTGTTGTTTTTTTTCACTCGTTGAAAAAAAAAAAACAAATTGAGATTCATTTTTAATTTTGCTGAACTAAAGGAAAGTGTATTGCGATATTAATTCGCGTTAAAAGTGAATAAAGCTTACTAAACTAAAGAAAAAAAGTATTATAAAATTACTTTATTAAACAAATTATAAAATAACATGCGGTGTTACGTTAAATCCTGTCAGAATACCTATAAGAAAGAGTGTACATAAATTTCTTTTCACAAGTTAGTTTTGTCTGATATTTCCACATAAATTAATGTGAAGTGATATTTTTTAGGTAACTTAATTATCTTTGAATAGTTTAAAATTGATATTTCATGATATTTAGCTTTGAAAAATGCTTATTTCTTGTTACTTTGATCCAGTGATAAAGTTAAGATTCATCTGTCAAATAAAAAATTATCGTCCAGCAGGGTAGGATTAATTTTTGTTGCTTGTGACAAGGCGCTAAAATTCATTTGGTGCCTATAGTGCGGAGTTATTTTTAACCTTGCGAATAAAATATTCTTAAGGGTCTTTCTACTTTCTTTGTCTTGGCCATTTCTATCATGTCAGTTTTGTATCTTCTTCAAGAAGTTTTATATCAATTTAAATGTTTTCTATAATAACATATTTACCTAAAAACATCACTTCACATAACTTTATGTAAAATATGAGACAAAACCTACTGAGAAAAAAAATTTGTTCACTCCGAATTGTAGGTGTTTTTACAATATTTAATGCAGCACTGCATGTTGACTTATATATTTTGTTAAAATAACATATTGCAAATTCACAGTTTTATTTATTTTAATAAACTTGTTTACTATTTTAACGATTTACAATCTCTACACACATTCATATAGCTTCCCTAAATGACAGAAACATCTTCATAATTTTTTTTTTTAAATCTAGCTTTCTTTGGGCGCCCCACCCTGCGTCAGTGCATTTGTGTTTGTGTATTTTTCATTTGGGTTATTGTAGTGTGCGGGTTTTAAAAGCATGTTTGATTGAGTTTGATGTAAATTGTAGTAGGTTAAGGGAACGTCTGAGGATTTTGTTAGCAAAAGGGTGAAATTGTTTATTGGGAGAAATCATTTTAAGCTCCACATTTTATTGTAACCTCTCAGTTTGTTAGTAGCCGACATTACTGTTTGATTATTAGTAAGGCCCATGGACTTTAAAGTCAAAAATAAAATGAGTGCGAAGGTGGAATCAGATATTTTTTTCATTTGCAGTCATTTAATTTTGAAAAAAGTAACTACTCAAAAGTCGTCATATAATAGCTGACTTATAACACATGTTGTAGATGACGTTATTAGTGATAATTTTAAAATAATTATAATAAGGACATGATGATGTATTGCTGCTTTTAATGTATGTACCTAGTTTTTTATTGATAATTTTAACTCACAAATCTTAGCGGATTACCTGAGGTTCAACGACAGTTCAAGCTAAATATATTTTTGCTTGTTTCCAGTTGTATAAACGTGGTTCAAAATTTGATCCGTATGGCTCAGCATTTTTAAAACTGTAGAACCACGCGATCAAAATTTGAACCATGTTAGTACAACTGGCCTTTTTTCTGCCAAAAGCTAAACAACAAAAACTGAACCATATTTGTACAAACTGGTCCTAAGCCAAGATTACACACATAAGTTTTACTTATTATCCCTTGCGTTAAAGTGCTTTTCATATAAGCTGCGAATTAAATGATAAATTTTTTGGTTGCCAATTGGTGCAAATTGCCATAAAATATAAAACCAGTAAAATGGATGATACAAAATATATAGTTAAATTCTAGTGAATTTTTATTCGCTGCGAATTAACGTTTGATAGTTCACATAATATATCTTGATAATCACCTATAATTTTATAATTTAAACTAATTTGACAAACATGCACCTATGAAAGACCCTGTTTAGACTTTAGAGATTACTCACTAGGCCATGAAGATGAGTTTGTGTGTAAAAATTTATCCTCACCGATTTCAACTACGAAACCTTCGTCATTACGAAGCCAAAAGTAACAATCTCAAAAAAACTCTACTCTTTGAACATAGCCATCGAGAATTCGAGATAAGTACATAAAAGTATCAATCGTACCAATAACGAATCACCAAAATTCTATTCAGTTGAGTTCGATACTCGGAAAAACGTCAAAAGTTTTTCCGTAGTAGGATTCTACTTTAACTTTTATCGGAAGTGAGCCTACGGCCGATATTGTTTTTGTTATTTGTGTAAAATCCTACTATACTATGGATGGCTTTTCCAATAAAACACAGGTATTGCTTACATTGTGGACAATAGGTGTGTTTCAGAACGAGTTTCAAACAGTTTGAAACTGCCACATTAAGTCTTTTTTTAGTGCACAAGTGAAGGTAAGGTTAGCTAGGGTTATCCAAGTGTTTCTCTTTTTTTGTTTTCTTTTTGGTAGATACATATATATTTTTTTATAATTTTATTAATCAAAGGATTTTTTTTTAAATGCATGTGTCGCTAAGCAAATCGTTTTCGTAGCAGAACATAATAATAATATATAATTTTACAGTTTTGAAAAATTACGCTTTAAAGCTTTTTTTTTATGTTTTTTTCCCCAAATTTTGAGTTTAAAATTCGTTTTTACAAAAACTATGCATTGATTTCACTTGATTTAAAAATTAACAAATAGAACGGAGTATTGGCTTTAAAAAGAAGTATAAGACTAACCTGTAAGTATTACCGTTATTTTTGTATAATTTTTTTATTCTTTAAGTACTTTTTTTATGAAAATGCCCCTACTGATCAAACGGGGGGAGATAGACCCCCCCTCCCATAGAAAAAAATGCTTGCATTGAACTGTTCTACAAAAAACCGTCTATCATATAAGTCAATATTTTTTTTCAGAAAATCACTGTACAAGAAATTTAATGGTAAGAAAAAAGGAACGTATACGTTTAATAATAATTGAATTTAAAAAAAGAAATATTTCTAAATAGCATATTAAATCATGAATCTTTAACTTGTTAAGAAAACTACAATAAACAAAAAGTACACAAATTTTTATAACAAAATGTTCTTCTACGAAAAAGATTTGCTTAGCGAAACATGCATTTAAAAAAAAATCCTTTGATTAATAAAATTATAAAAAAATATATATGTATCTACCAAAAAGAAAACAAAAAAGAGAAACACTTGGATAACCCTAGCTAACCTTACCTTCACTTGTGCACTAAAAAAAGACTTAATGTGGCAGTTTCAAACTGTTTGAAACTCGTTCTGAAACACACCTATTGTCCACAATGTAAGCAATACCTGTGTTTTATTGGAAAAGCCATCCATAGTATAGTAGGATTTTACACAAATAACAAAAACAATATCGGCCGTAGGCTCACTTCCGATAAAAGTTAAAGTAGAATCCTACTACGGAAAAACTTTTGACGTTTTTCCGAGTATCGAACTCAACTGAATAGAATTTTGGTGATTCGTTATTGGTACGATTGATACTTTTATGTACTTATCTCGAATTCTCGATGGCTATGTTCAAAGAGTAGAGTTTTTTTGAGATTGTTACTTTTGGCTTCGTAATGACGAAGGTTTCGTAGTTGAAATCGGTGAGGATAAATTTTTACACACAAACTCATCTTCATGGCCTAGTGAGTAATCTCTAAAGTCTAAACAGGGTCTTTCATAGGTGCATGTTTGTCAAATTAGTTTAAATTATAAAATTATAGGTGATTATCAAGATATATTATGTGAACTATCAAACGTTAATTCGCAGCGAATAAAAATTCACTAGAATTTAACTATATATTTTGTATCATCCATTTTACTGGTTTTATATTTTATGGCAATTTGCACCAATTGGCAACCAAAAAATGTATCTTTTAATTCGCAGCTTATATGAAAACGCAAGGGATAATAAGTAAAACTTATGTGTGTAATCTTGGCTTAGGACCAGTTTGTACAAATATGGTTCAGTTTTTGTTGTTTAGCTTTTGGCAGAAAAAAGGCCAGTTGTACTAACATGGTTCAAATTTTGATCGCGTGGTTCTACAGTTTTAAAAATGCTGAGCCATACGGATCAAATTTTGAACCACTTTTATACAACTGGAAACAAGCAAAAATATATTTAGCTTGAACTGTCGTTGAACCTCAGGTAATCCGCTAAGATTTGTGAGTTAAAATTATCAATAAAAAACTAGGTACATACATTAAAAGCAGCAATACATCATCATGTCCTTATTATAATTATTTTAAAATTAGCACTAATAACGTCAGTAGTATAAACTAGAGGGTACGAGAACACCGGTATCACCGGCATCACCCTAGAGGGTACGAGAACACCGGCATCACCGGCATCACCCAAGAGGGTACGAGAACACCGGCATCACCGGTACCACTGGTACCAATTTGGGTTCTGATCTATGAATGCCGGCAATTAAGATTTACTATTATAATACGTGCATTGATATATCAAGACCCTGATACATCGTTACCATCATGTCACTCATCTGACTAATAGGACTTGACCATCTACATATATCTATTGCCTTAGGATTTTTCCTGGATTGAGGAAATAATTAGTGTAACAAAAGCCTAATACCTCACTATCATAGCATTCATTTGTCTAATAGGGCTATACCTCCTTTATCTATTGCTTTGCTAGCATCATGTCAATAATATTACTAAACATTGGCCCTTATCATTAAAATCCTGAAAAATGGTCCAAGGGTTATTTTCATTGCGGAATACAAATGTACGTCAATAAGGTCAACACATTATTTTATCTATAGGGATGGATGCCGACAATTAATATATGCATTCATGATGATCGCAATATAAAAATTTATCCAACTGCTTCCTTGTTTACATCGATGACATCCCAAGTGACAACAATACAAATTAATGATAAGGTTAACTACATGAATGAATGCGGGGGGAAAACTCTATTGTTCTACTATTAGCAATCAATATGATATAAGCATACATTATTACCTCAATACTTCTTTTAATTAGTTACTTTTCACCCCAAAGAAACCTTTTGCAATGTGTAATACGACATTTAGGATCATACGAGTATCCTGTATATGACTACTTTCCTACCCTTAATAGCAAATGAATAAACATATAAATGTTATGATATTCCTATATTATTTTGAAGTGGTGATGTAAAATGGAATGAGCAAATCTTGAATAATAATACATGCTTCTTTTTTTTTTTTTTTTTTTTGTAATAATATTGTATTTTATTTATATATTTTCTGGTTTTATTTTTAGGTTTACATTGAAAAATAAAAAAAAAAAATAATAATAATCCTTAGAAAATTCTGTTAACAACTTGGTCAAGTGGATTGTATTCAATAATCCGATCATGAAGCATGAGGCAATAAGCTGAAGTATTTGCAGGAATGTTTTTTGATGTTCTCATCTCCAAGCGTATATCGATAGGTCCTGTTTTCAAAGTCTCATTTTGATGTCTGCAGTCTATAACAAAAATTGGAGCACGGGATTTAAATAGATCCCGAGAAAGCAAAGGTTCAGTGTTGCTTTTATTGTAGTAAGTTCTTTGAAAATCCGTATACATTTTGTAGAACAAGCTATATCTATTTCTTTCGAAAGAAATATTAAGATCTTCATGAGGATATACATCAGAGTTTAGATACACTTTTAAGTCTGTTAAATCACAATGGTCAAACGTTGTATTTTTTGCAGTTTGTAGTGCAAATACAATGTATCGAGGTTTTTCTATTTGCGTTGTTGTTTTAACGTTCCAGATGTGATGGTCAGAGCTTGATAACATGGGATACTCATAGAGACCCCAGTTTCGAAAAGCAATTTTCATAAAACTATTTGCATTTATGAATTAATATAGATTTAATTTCATCGCATCTGATAAAGTCACGTGTGGTACTCTCCACTGTACCTTATGTAGTTTTACTTGTACATTTTCATCAGTTGGGGAGATTATAGAACGTAAAATTCACGTTCACGTTAGAACGTAAAAACGTAAAATTCACGTTCACGTTAGAATGTAAAAACGTAAAATTCGCGTTAAAACGTAAAATTCACGTTCACGTTAAAACGCAAAAACGTAAAATTCGCGCTAAAACGTAAAATTTACGTTTACGTTAGAACGCAAAAACGTAAAATTCACGTTCACGTTAAAACGCAAAAACGTAAAATTCACGTTAAAACGTAAGATTCACGTTCACTTTAGAATGTAAAAACGTAAAATTCGCGTTAAAACGTAAAATTCACGTTCACGTTAAAACGCAAAAACGTAAAATTCACGTTAAAACGTAAAATTTACGTTTACGTTAGAACGCAAAAACGTAAAATGCACGTTCACGTTAAAACGCAAAAACGTAAAATTCACGTAAAAACGTAAAATTAACGTTCACGTTAGAACGTAAAAAACGTAAAATTCACGTTCACGTTAAAACGCAAAAAACGTTAAGTAAAATTCGCGTTAATACGTAAAATTCACGTTCGGAACGCAAAAATCACCATAGGAAACTGAACAAAATCATGAACAGAACATGATGTTTAAGAGTTAATTTTTTCAGAAAGGTGGTCCATATGAGTGAAGAGAGAAAAGAATCGTTAAGTAAAAAGTCATGTTAATTTTTTTAATATTTTTTATTTTTTAATTAAATTTTAATATTTAATATTTTATATTTCATTTTCAAGTTCTATTCGATAATGACCCCAAGCTAGTGTATTTATATTATTAGTACATATAAATCTCTTGTCATCAGAACAACTTAAACTTAATTTGTTTATACATTCGGTGTATATAGTATGGTGTTTAGATCTAAAGTTCAACATTTTACTATAGAAGTTTTGTTTATGTAGCAAACAGTCTCTGTAATTTTGTAAAGACATTTTTTTACAGCTGCTGATTTAACACCCTTAGCCTTTTTTATTAGTGCTGCATCTTCTATGTCTATACTATACATTTTAGCTCTTAATCCTATAAATTCCTTCATTATTCTACCATTATTTTCATCCTTCATAAATCCTAACTTTTTCACATTGAGCTGGGCAATACCGTAGCGGTTTTGGGGTGGATAGTCTGAAGTATCAAATTTATCTATTATATCATTTCTTATATCATTGTAAAAATCATCTGTTCTTATTTTATAAATAAATGAATCGGTATCCATGTAGGCCAGATGTGGGTTGTCAGTAAATTTAGGTTTCATGTATGCATAATGAAAGTCGTACATTTTATACTTTGAAATCTCAAAAACACAAAAACCTAAGTATAAAGGCTTATTATATACACTGTGAATTCGTTTTAACTGAATAGCAGCCATGGTTTCCGAAAATTCTAATATGCTATGAAAATTAGGTTTAGCTATAAGAGCGAGACTACCGAGATGGGTACCTTTGCTTTCTATTGAATCGACAATTCGAACATCTTTTCGTTTGTCTACATTTTCCATAGTTTTTCCGAATACATTGCAAAATTTACGCTGATCCTTTTCAAACTTTGTGGTGGCTTTTTTTCTTAGTTCATTGTTTTAATACGACACGGTGGGGTGATAGAATCGTAGCGGATCTTGGCGAATATACGGTAAGATACAATTTTTCTTGTTCTGCCTCCTTTATACAAAATACTTGAAAATTATTTTTTTTTCTTATAGGTCTTTTTACCGATAAGATACGCAAAGCTGTCCACAGAAAGCATATTACTAATTGGAGGAGGCTCTTATGCTTTAGAGAAAACATATCAACGTGGATCAACGTTTGAGCTGAAATTTACAAAAATATAAATAATTTTATGTAAATATAATTTATAAGCATATAGCAAAATTAAAATTTTTAAAAATCAAATTTATTTCTTTTATTAATTTTACAGAATTTTGTTTTTATCGATCCAAGAGTTATGTTCTGGTGGGAATCCCAACCATTTTACAAAAACTTTATTTCCTCTCGTTTGTAGAACTATTTCAACTAGATATACATCACCACAATCAGTTTTTAGCAGTTCTAGTTCATAGAAGCCTCCTTGAATAGGTTTTCCTTGAAAGTCTTCGAGAAGATATGTTATAGGTTTTGTTGCTTGGACTTTTCTTATTTTAAAATCCTCAGTAGTCCAGTTGGGTGTATAACCTTTTTCGAATGCATGTTTATACTTGCTAATTCTTACGTTATCACCAACTTTGAATTTTCTTTTACTAAACACTTCTTTCTTATTTTTGAAAAGTGCTAACATTGACTTTGAATTTTTCTTGTTTACATCTGCAGGTTTACATTTAATGGTTCGGTGGTAAGAATGATTATAATCATAAAGCAATTTCTTATAAATATTTATCCACTTACAGCTTCCATTGAAACTAAATTCTTTCCACATTTTTTCCTTAAAGGTTCTATTAAATCTTTCAATAATTGAAGCCTTCAATGAGCTGAATGTAGAATAGTGATTAATTTTATGTTTTTCCATCAAACTCTTGAAGTTTGTATTGAAAAATTCCTTTCCATCATCAGTCTGCAACTTCTTTGGAATCCTAGAAGAATTAGTAAATATTTCATCCATTCCTTTTGAAATAGTAATGCCTTTTTTGTTTTTCATTGGGACAACCCAAGCGAATTTTGAAAAAGCATCGATAACTGTCATCAAATAATTAAATCCATTGTTTTGGTCGCTGTAAGGTATCATTTCAACCAGATCTGCTTGCCACAAGTCATCATATCCCTTTATGATAACATGACGACGTTTAAAATTTCGCCGTGTAGCCTTATGAAACTCTTCAACAACCTTTCGCTTACTCATATTTAAAAAGAGTGACTTCATATAAATAAAACAAATCTTTTATATATTTTTATAAATGTATGCTTTTGTTCCAATCTTTTATATAATAACATCAATTTCTTAATTCTAACCAAACGGTTTTCTACCATATAGCAGGCGCAAGTATCAGGTCCTAGCTTACATTGGTTGAATGCCCAGCAGCAATTGGAGTAATGATGTCCGTGAATAGTTTCAGTGTAATGTACATTATCGAATCTTTTAAGCAGGGAAATGCAAGTTAGGATTTCTTCATAATGCTCATCCAATACATTCTTGCGATGAGTTTTTAAAAAATCAAAAATGTTTTTAATAATGACTTTTGAGTTCATTTTTATAGTTGTTGCTGGTTAAAGTGTTGAATGCTTACTAACAATTTTTTACTTTTTGTAAGAGGAATTAACGTAAAATGAAAAATATTTGTAACACATACAACAATAAAACTTTGAAAACTATTTAATATTCTTAATAATAGCATTTATATTTGTGATTTTTTTAAAATTTGGGGTGGGAATATTTTTCTTGCTTCTATTAACTATAAAATACAGGTACATAAAATTAATACAAATATAACACCATTTTTTACTTATTTTAATCTGTGGGTGTAAAGGGTACATTAGGAAACATCATCTTCATTAAATATTCAACTTTATTTTTTATTTTCTTGTCAATATACTTTTCTTCTATGGAGTCTTTAAGATTATTTTGAGAAATTAATTGTGATGCTTTGTTTTCTCGTTCCATACTTTTTATTGTTTTCTTTATCGTAGAGTCCATGTGGTTTTTTAGCATATGAATTTCCTTATTAAAAGTGGATAAAACTTCCATTAAAGAAGAATTTATGTGGTTTATAATGCTTGATTCTTTAAGACTTATTTGATCATCAACATATCCTTCACACACGGCTTGGTGGGGGTATTAAGGATTACTTCCAACATTGTTTAAATATCTATTTTCTATATCAAAATCACCAGAGGGTAAGAGTTTAAATCCCAAATCCTGGAGGACCCACAATACCTTTGGTTTTTGGAGTAGGTTTGAAGTTCCTACCGAACTTGTCGACGTTCATTGTTCAAATGTTAAGTTTTCTTTTTTGTATGATACTAATATATAATATTTGATTCCCTTAATTCTTCAATTATCTTATTATTATATTATTACTTACTATCAAAAGTCGTAGTCTATCCACAAGTTCATTTGGATCATTCCAGTATACATATTCAATATCTTTGTTTGTGTATTTCATTTCAGTAATACTAGAATAGGATTTTCCTATTTTTGCATTATCATTTTTAAGTCCAGCGACAATAGCCTTTATTATTTGTGTATATTTCACACCTCTGTTACCCTTAATTCGAGAAGAACTATCATGATTCATTCTGTATGCATTAGTTTTTTGGAGGATTTTCGAATATTGTTCTAAGTCATCCTTAGTATATTTTTGCTTACAAGGATTTTTCTTTAACACCAATTCAATGAGACCCGGAGTTCGAGAAAAAATTTCATCATCAATGATAATATTCTTATCACTTATTTTAAAGCTACATTTTCCTATTTTTACAGATTGAGTGTTTGCATCAAAATATGGTCCATAGGCCGTATCACGATTCGACTCTGACAATAGTTTTTGTTGATTGAAAGACGATGATTTATTAGGACTATCAAAATTTGTTGGTGTACTGAATAAAAAAGTATTATCTGGACTATTCAATTCTAATGAAGGTGATTTTGCTCGCTCATGGTCCTCCTCATCCTTTTCATTAAAAGATTTGAAATGTAGCTTATTATCCTCTTGTTGTGATTCTTCTTTTTTAATATTTTCAACCAATTTTTTCAACGGCTCAACGATGGGTTTGAAAGTGTTTTCCAACTCAGTTTCTCGCATCATTTTACCAGTTTTTAGTTGAAAATATTTATTTTTTAGCACATTTCGCGTTTTTATTAGATCATTTAACACACTTTCATCCATTTTTTATAGTACAAAATATGAGACAGTATTCAAATATTTATTTTATTATGATTATATATGATGGACAAGTACCTCCAAACAGTGGTGCTGATGTAATGTGTTGCTTTCAAATGATAAATGTATATTTATAGTATTGCAATTTTGTGAAAACTGTTTTTATATCGACCTTTTTCAATGGTGCTTTCCTTGTCTATAACCAGAAAACCGAAATTATCAGCCCAACACTGAGAACATAATTCTTTAAACTGATTAAATGTCATATCCGAGTTTATATGATCTTTGTAAACATGCATCAAATTCAATTCATCTTGTTTGAAAAGAATAATAAAATTAGCATTGTCTCTAATTAAATGTTTTGGTATATGGGTATAGGACTGACATAAGTAAAAACTATCAACTCCATTATGACGACCCATGCAAAAATAATCTCTTATGTTATTCTGGCATGCAACATCATCGAATATAAATATTGAATTATTTTTCGCGTCTGATAGGGGCATTATCTCGGAATTATTTGAGAATTCATTGTATTCCATTCCTTTCACGGATGTAATAAGCTTTTTGAGATATATATATTTTGGTTGATGTAAGGATTTAGAATAAATATAAATATTTTCAAACTTTAATCCATTCGGGTCGAGAAGAATACTAAGCATAACATTTGTTTTTCCACAGTTTGATGGTCCAACGATAATTCCTCGAATACTCTTTGGGAATAATGAACCATGTTTTTTTTTTATTTTGACTTTGGAATCAAAGTTTTTTACTTTAATAACTTCTGACTGCTTTACGAAGCGCATAATGCCGACTGATAGCTTTTACAATAAAACATAGCATTTTTATATGATTATATTCATATGTGTTTCAACCTCCAAGTAGGAAGGTACAAAAATTATAATATGATTGAGCACAACGTTCGAAATCATACTCATAATAAAAGAAAATCAATTGAAGGAAAGGGGCTTTTGAATACGGTTATAGACAAATTACCATTTGAGCTACATCTTCCTTCATATAATTATTGTGGCCCCGGAACTAAATTGGAAAAACGATTACGTAGAGGAGATAAGGGGATTAATCAACTGGATGAGGTTTGTCGTTTGCATGATATTGCATATTCTAAGAGTAGCTCTGTCTCAGATCGACACGTTGCTGATAAAATTCTAACTGAGCAAGCGTGGAAACGATTTAAAGCAAACGACTCTTCAACGTCTGAAAAGTTAAGCGGCCTTTTGGTCACCAACATGATGAAGGCGAAAACAAAGTTCGGTATGGGTTATAAAGAGAATAAAAAAAAAAAAAACTATCCGAGCTAGTAAACAAAAGAAGCAGCCTTGTAAGAAAAATATTTTTAAAAAGGCAATAACTGAAGCAAGAAATGCTATTAAAAGCAATATCAATTGTTGTGGTACAACATCTATGGCAAATATTGCTCTGAAAGCTGCAAAAAATGTTTTTAAAAATAGAAAAAAACAAAATATACAAACTCCAAGAATAATCCCACTTCCAAAGAGAGGTGGGTTTCTTCCATTTCTAGCTCCTATTCTAGATGGTTTATCAGCTGTTGGATCTTTAACAGGTGGAGTTGCCGGAGTTGCAAAAGCACTCAATGACGTACATGCTGCTAAAAGAGCTTTTGAAGAAAACAAACGACATAATAAGGCTATGGAGGCAGTCGCTATTCAAGGGAAGGGGTTATACTTGAAACCATATAAAAATGGTCTTGGTTTATTTCTAAACACACCTAATACAAAAAACTGATTGATTTGCTGCCTAAGAGACCCTTAAATAATCATGATATTCTACGGTTTGGAAAGAAACATCTCAAGCACTTTAGAGGAGTTTTTATGCGAGACTCATTACCAAAAACCTCTACGGATCAAGAGTGTGGCGTTATAAATTTGGATAGTGAAGCTGGTATGGGTACTCATTGGGTAGCATATATTAGAAATAAAAAATATAATATTATAAAGTATTTTGATAGTTTTGGTAATTTAAGACCACCAACTGAAGTAATAGACTATCTTGGTAATCAAATAAATTATAATTATATTCGAGAACAAGATTTTGATACATTTATATGTGGACATTTATGCTTAAGATTTTTATTAGACCAATGTTGAAATGTTTTCAAAAGTTTAAATAAAAAATGAATAAAACCATGTGAACACATCAAAACTGTCTCATTTTTCTTTTAACCAGGATGTCGCTAACATTAACATTAAGTGGGAATGAATCAAGTCTCAATGCAGAATATTTTCCACCTATTGTACTGAAATCTAATTATGTTTGCGGGCTTATAGATTTTCAAACATATAACTCTATACCAAATGTAGATGAGTTTAATAATTTGATACATGTGGGCGATAATGTTATCTCGCTTCCTATTGGTTCATATGAGATAGAAGATATAAATAATTTCATACAAACAAAATTTAATGATATTAACAAAAAAAAAAAAAAAATTTTTTAAAAAATTTAAAAAACACTCTAAAATGTGAAATTTTCAGCTCGGAAGATATTGACTTCTCTAAACCGAATTCAATTGGATCTCTTTTAGGATTTAGTAAGAAGCTGCTGAAGGCAAATAGGCAATATGAATCAGATATCTTCGTCGATATAAATAGAGTTAATGCCATACGCATTGAATGTAATATTATAGATGGAACGTATATTAACAATCAACCTGCGCATATTTTACATGAATTTGCTGTTAAAGTAAGTCCAGGCTATAAAATCATAGAAGTTCCGAAAAATGTCATTTATTTACCCGTGAACGTCAGACGAATAACATCGTTGTGTTTAAAGTTCATAGATCAAGACGGAAAAGTTATAAATTTTAGAGGAGAGACATTAACGGCTCGATTACATTTACAACCGCAGCCATGATTGTATATGAAAATATAATTAGCACAATCCTATATAAAAACACCGTCGAAAATAATTCATTACTCAATCAAGCTTCAAACTCAGCCGCGGTAACACATAATCTTACAAAGCATAATCAGGATTTTTTACTCTCATTGGGGTATATCATAAAATATTGAAAATCAAAAACAAAATATAACAATATGTTGAACATTTTCCAAGAGCCCGAAATCTATGAAAGTGTTTCTAAATATGAATATCATACTTACCCACCATATCAAAACAATTTTGAAAAAAATGACATCGTTCAGATTTGCATACAACACCAAAATCTTAATGTTCTTCCTTCGGAAAGTTTTCTATATGTTGAAGGATCACTATCGAAGACAGATGGAAAAGAAATAGTCAGCACAAGACTTGTAAACAATGCAATGGTTTTTGTCTTCGACGAAATACGTTATGAGCTGAATGGAAAGGAAATTGATTACAATCGAAATGTGGGGATTACAACAACAATCAAAAACTATTTATCGTTGACAAAAAATGAGAGTGATATGCTTTTAAATGCTTCATAGTCTCCTGATTCAGATATTTATTTGAAACCATTATATTTTAACTACTGCATTCCATTGAATAAGCTTTTGGGTTTTGCCGAAGATTATAAAAAAATTATTCCCAATGCTCGTCATGATCTAATTCTCACTCGTTCTAGGATGGATGAAAACGCTATAATCTCCCCAACTGATGAAAATGTACAAGTAAAACTACATAAGGTACAGTGGAGAGTACCACACGTGACTTTATCAGATTCGATGAAATTAAATCTATATAAATCTATAAATGCAAATAGTTTTATGAAAATTGCTTTCCGAAACTGGGATCTCTATGAGTATCCCATGTTATCAAGCTCTGACCATCACATCTGGAACGTTAAAACAACAACGCAAATAGAAAAACCTCGATACATTGTATTTGCACTACAAACTACAAAAAATAAAAAAATATCTGCTGCTCCTACAACGTCGTGCTCCAACGTTTGACCATTGTGATTTAACAGACTTAAAAGTGTATTTAAACTCTGATGTATATCCTCATGAAGATCTTAATATTTCTTTCGAGAGAAATAGATATAGCTTGTTCTACAAAATGTATACGGATTTTCAAAGAACTTACTACAGTAAAACCAACACTGAACCTTTGCTTTCTTGGGATCTATTTAAATCTCGTGCTCCAATTTTTGTTATAGACTGCAGACATCAAAATGAGGCTTTGAAAACAGGACCTATCGATATACGCTTGGAGATGAGAACATCAAAAAAAACATTCCTGCAAATACTTCAGCTTACTGCCTCATGCTTCATGATCGGATTATTGAATACAATCCACTTGACCAAGTTGTTAACAGAATTGTCTAAGGATTGTTATTATTTTTTTTTTTTTATTTTTCAATGTAAACCTAAAAATAAAACCAGAAAATATATAAATAAAATACAATATTATTACAAAAAAAAAAAAAAAAAAGGAGCATGTGTTATTATTCAAGATTTGCTCATTCCATTTAATTTACATCACCACTTCAAAATAATATAGGAATATCATAACATTTATATGTTTATTCATTTGCTATTAAGGGTAGGAAAGTAGTCATATACAGGATACTCGTATGATCATAAATGTCGTATTACACATTGCAAAAGGTTTCTTTGGGGTGAAAAGTAACTAATTAAAAGAAGTATTGAGGTAATAATGTATGCTTATATCATATTGATTGCTAATAGTAGAACAATAGAGTTTTCCCCCCGCATTCATTCATGTAGTTAACCTTATCATTAATTTGTATTGTTGTCACTTGGGATGTCATCGATGTAAACAAGGAAGCAGTTGGATAATTTTATGTATTGCGATCATCATGAATGCATATTTTAATTGTCGGCATCCATCCCTATAGATAAGATAATGTGTTGACCTTATTGACGTACATTTGTATTCCGCAATGAAAATAACCCTTGGACCATTTTTCAGGATTTTAATGATAAGGGCCAGGGTTTAGTAATATTATTGACATGATGCTAGCAAAGCAATAGATAAAGGAGGTATAGCCCTATTAGACAAATGAATGCTATGATAGTGAGGTATTAGGCTTTTGTTACACTAATTATTACCTCAATCCAGGAAAAATCCTAAAGCAATCGATATATGTAGATGGTCAAGTCCTATTAGTCAGATGAGTGACATGATGGTAACGATGTATCAGGGTCTTGATATATCAATGCACGTATTATAATCGTAAATCTTAATTGCCGGCATTCATAGATCAAAACCCAAATTGGTACCAGTGGTACCGGTGATGCCGGTGATGCCGGTGTTCTCGTACCCTCTAGGGTGATGGCGGTGATGCCGGTGATGCCGGTGATGCCGGTGTTCTCGTACCCTCTAGGGTGATGCCCGTAATGCCGGTGATGCCGGTGATGCCGGTGTTCTCGTACCCTCTAGGGTGATGCCGGTGATGCCGGTGTTCTCGTACCCTCTAGTTTATACTACTAACGTCATCTACAACATGTGTTATAAGTCAGCTATTATATGACGACTTTTGAGTAGTTACTTTTTTCAAAATTAAATGACTGCAAATGAAAAAAATATCTGATTCCACCTTCGCACTCATTTCATTTTTGACTTTAAAGTCCATGGGCCTTACTAATAATCAAACACTAATGTCGGCTACTAACAAACTGAGAGGTTACAATAAAATGTGGAGCTTAAAATGATTTCTCCCAATAAACAATTTCACCCTTTTGCTAACAAAATCCTCAGACGTTCCTTTAACCTACTACAATTTACATCAAACTCAATCAAACATGCTTTTAAAACCCGCACACTACAATAACCCAAATGAAAAAATTAACAAACACAAATGCACTGACGCAGGGTGGGGCGCCCAAAGAAAGCTAGATTTAAAAAAAAAAATTATGAAGATGTTTCTGTCATTTAGGGAAGCTATATGAATTTGTGTAGAGATTGTAAATCGTTAAAATAGTAAACAAGTTTATTAAAATAAATAAAACTGTGAATTTGCAATATGTTATTTTAACAAAATATATAAGTCAACATGCAGTGCTGCATTAAATATTGTAAAAACACCTACAATTCGGAGTGAACAAATTTTTTTTCTCAGTAGGTTTTGTCTCATATTTTACATAAAGTTATGTGAAGTGATGTTTTTAGGTAAATATGTTATTATAGAAAACATTTAAATTGATATAAAACTTCTTGAAGAAGATACAAAACTGACATGATAGAAATGGCCAAGACAAAGAAAGTAGAAAGACCCTTAAGAATATTTTATTCGCAAGGTTAAAAATAACTCCGCACTATAGGCACCAAATGAATTTTAGCGCCTTGTCACAAGCAACAAAAATTAATCCTACCCTGCTGGACGATAATTTTTTATTTGACAGATGAATCTTATCTTTATCACTGGATCAAAGTAACAAGAAATAAGCATTTTTCAAAGCTAAATATCATGAAATATCAATTTTAAACTATTCAAAGATAATTAAGTTACCTAAAAAATATCACTTCACATTAATTTATGTGGAAATATCAGACAAAACTAACTTGTGAAAAGAAATTTATGTACACTCTTTCTTATAGGTATTCTGACAGGATTTAACGTAACACCGCATGTTATTTTATAATTTGTTTAATAAAGTAATTTTATAATACTTTTTTTCTTTAGTTTAGTAAGCTTTATTCACTTTTAACGCGAATTAATATCGCAATACACTTTCCTTTAGTTCAGCAAAATTAAAAATGAATCTCAATTTGTTTTTTTTTTTTCAACGAGTGAAAAAAAACAACAGTCAAAATGGTTTCGATATATGTGGAAATAAATTTTGCCGTATTCTTTTTGAAAGTAACTTTTTCAGTACTTTTGTATGTTATTTGTGAAAGGGTCTGGGTTTTTTTAGTTGATATATATTTTAAAAGAAACATGCATATTGGGAAAATATTTGACTATTATTTGGCACATCACGAAATTGATATACGAAAACAAATTATTTTGCATTTGTACTTTTTAGGTACTGTGATTTTTTCCTTTCTGGGGCCGATTCTGGTTATGTGAAAAAAAGAATCGTGTAAGCTGTCAATGCTTTCACACTAGTTCCGATTCTGGTTCTGTGAAAATGTGGAACCAAACATCAAAAAAATTTCATATGAATAATTTTCTTTCACGCCGTCATATGATAAATTCGATCATATCTCTTTCTATGTCTAGTTTATAAAAGTATTTCTTTCTCATGCGTTTCTCTATTCTCTTCAACAAAAAAAGAAATGAGAGAATCGTGCAGTTTTCAGGAGAAGTAGTAAGGTGGTTTGAGCATCGATTTTTTTTTTTTTTTTAATTCATTTTTATTTTTCATTTTTCTTAAAACTATCTTAAAGCTAGACAAAAATTCATAAAAACTAGCCTACTTATCCTTATCTTAAAACTAACTTACTGGCCCCAGTCGGGCGCTCTAAGTTAAACTATAGTAACTTAATGCTAATGCTTTTCTGCCTAATAACTATCTTAATACTAAATCCAGGTCGGTTTAATTTTTTACCGAGAAGAATTTACAAAAAACTCGGTATCATTGTCTTTATTTTTTTTTTGGTTTTATATAAAACTTACAAACTACATAAAACTAAATTAAAGCTAATTAAAACTAATTAAGACTAATTGAAACTACTTAAAGCTACTTAAAACTATTTACAACTAAATATAAACTAGTTACAACCTACTTATAAGCTACTTACAGACTACTTACAAGCTAGAACAGCCACAGCAAGCATTTTCCGGTCTTATAATTTGTTTGTATTCTTGTGGATTTTATATTTTTTTGTGTGTTTGTATGTTTTATAATTTTCTTTTTTTTTTTTTTTGGTGCCACCCTGACTGTCCCTACTTAAAACTAACTACCTAAACCTATGCAAGTCGGCCATTCAAAAGAAAATAGCAAGGTCAACTATTAAATGTCTGAAGGAACTTCATCTTCGTTTTTCAACCACCAGAACTGGTTCTCCTGCTTTACCCTATCTCTTTGGTCCCGTTCGGACACAGTCCTACTGAACCGAAGGTGCTCAGCTCCGTCTTGTGCGAGGACGTCTCGACTGTAAAGGAGCCGCCGATCTACAGTTCTACGGCCAACGTGGTAGATTAGCGGAACCGCCGCTCTATCCTGGATCAGCCCTCGACTGTCTAGGTGGAGGAATGCATCGGGCGGAATAAATCCGCTTAGACGCACACTTTCGTAGTATTTGTTGTTGGGGTAATAAGCCCCGAAAATTAAGCTGTTAGACGAGGACATCGCTCTTGCAATGTGACCTCAAATAAGCTTCAGCAAGAAATTATCTATCCTATTTATGTTGGCCCCGTTGTATAGAGCCAGGTTGGAATAGTAGTGTTTGGTGCTCCAACTCTGGTGTTCTGTGCAATCCAAGGCAGCGTTGAAGACACTGCCTCTCAAACACCCGAATCTTTTCCATTTGAGATGGGGCAACGTTGAACCAAACCGGGCATCCATAGGCAATCATCGACCGGATAAGGGCCATGTAGTAAATCACCTTCACCCTGCTGTCAAGCCGGCTGCTATAAAACAACCGTTTCGTCAGGGCAAAAGCTCCCCCAGCCCTGGACAGAGCAGCATTTATATGTCTGTCGAAATACAAATACTGATCCATCCAGATGCCAAGGTACTTTACTACACTTTTACTCGCCAGTGGATGTCTATCTGACCCTACGATCACCAGCTTGCGCCAGTTCTTTCTCGTATCCCTTATGGCTCCACGCAACGGAGTCCTAAACAAAATAGTTTCTGATTTCTGAAAGTTGATTTTCAACTTCCAGTCATCGTAATATCGCTGAATCTTCTCGAAGTCACGCTGCAAGAGAATCCTGATGACCTCGACTTTTGGCAGATCGTTGGCATACGCAATTGCCTGAGTTAGACTACTTATCAGATCGCTGGTGTAAATGCTGAATAGAATCGGCGAGTTGACCGCTCCCTGCTGAAGACCATTTTTAATATTAAAGGTTGTGGCAGAAGTTACATTGCCACTCTTGACAACAAACTTTCTGCCATTGAGCATATCATAAACCATATACTATAGTGGTTTACTAATGCCAAGTCTGGTCAGCTTTAGATAAAGACCCTCTAACCATACGGTGTCGAAGGCCTTCTCCAAATCAACCAGACAGGCACCCGTACACTGCTTCTTAGATTTGTTCCATTGGACATCAGAAACGAGTTTCGACGTGGCATGAATAGTGTCATGTCCCGCCTTAAAACCGAACTGATTGTCCGGGATGATATTATTGTCCTCTGCCCACTTAGACAGAGCTCTATTGATAATTTTTTCGAATACCTTGCTGATACTCGGAAGAAGACTTATCGACCGGAGATTCGCCGGATTGGAGTTGTCCTTTCCCTTTTTCGGGAGAGGATGCACCACAGCTGTCTTCCACTGCACTGGATAATATGCATTATTCAGAGCGTTGTTAAACAGAGTGGTATAAATGTCTACTGCTTCTTGAGGTAAATGTCGTTGGATATGCCATCGACTCCTGCTGACTTCTTCTTCTTTAATGAATCGAAGATGAGCTGGAGCTCCACCTTCGTAATTAACAGGGAACTGGGCCCATTTCGCTCGGCGATTATGGCGTTTGCCAAATGATCTTCATTGAACCTGGTGAAACCAAGGTTCTCTGATCGCCATTGCGTGATGTCATTCCGAAGGTAGAAGTGATGGAGCAAGGCTCTGTTTTCCAGGTCATGATTGGGGCGAATGCACGCATTCACCTTGTACACTTGCTGGAAAGCAGCCCCCACTGCCTCCACTTTCTCCTGCGGATCTTCGTCAATAAAGAGGTCATCGTCCAAGACGGCGTCCTCTGGATTAATTCCTGCTGTCAGAAGTACGTCTCTGTTGTCCGTCGTTCTCTGCAGCGTCAGACACGGAAGATCGTTCTGATCATTCCTTCTAAATATCTTGTTAATTTGGGGAAACATGCTCGGGTCGCTAGAGTTAACGGCCCGAATTTTGTTATCCCAATACAAATTAATTGACAACCGATAGTTTTCCTTTATAAGTTGGTTGATATTCTTGATCGACTTCAGTGCCCTAATCTCCAGATCGTGCGGGTCAGTAAACCGTCGGTACAAGAGTTTGAGTCTTGTCAGCAGTCCACTTTTTTGTCTGTGTAATGCGACAATGGTCGCGTTTCGGTACATGTCGGTTGTGTCCCGTTGTTTGTATTTTGGTATTGTTCTGTTAATTGTTCGTTTGATTGTCTCGTCCATTTGTTCTAATTATTGGTCTATTTCGTTATTTGTCAAATTCCTGTCATTTGGTGGGGATATGTTGTTCGACCTGATTTCGCTCGATAAGGCGTTGGTAAAGCGTGGCCAGCGCACCTTACTGTAATTGTGAGTATGCACAGGTACATACTCATCCAACTCCACGAGCTCGTTCGGAAGCTGTATTACGGCGGCGAGTCCGCAGTGATCACTGTCGTACTCGATCGTTCGTAAACAGTTTATTGGTCTTTGACCCACAGTGTCAGTAATTGTCAGTCTTGCGTCTATTAGCAATAGATCCAGATATGCACCGCTTCTTGGAAACGATGGCCGATCCGTAGCTAGCAGGTCGACACCATACTCAGTGTTTTATCGACTCATCCAATTGAAAAGATGAATACCTTTTTGATTTTGAATTTGATTTCCCCAATCTTGGTATTTGGCATTCGAATCACCGGCCATGAGAAAGTAATTTTCTTCCAAGCTCAAGTGTAGACATTCGAAAAGTTTTTCAAGCTCTGTCATAAAATCAGTTGGCTGAGGTGATGCCGGTGCATAAGCCACGATCACATACATTCGCTTACTCTGTTGGAGAGGAATGCATACGATGCACGCCTCTAACAACCGAAATCTGCGCAGATCACTATTGTATATAACTTTATGATTTATTCCTTTTCGTATAAAGATTGCGACGCCCCCCCCCCCCCCCTTGAGTGGAAATAGGTCGATCTCTTCTAACGATATTGCAATTGTTGTTAGTCAATTTATGTTTCTGGTTCAGCTTAGTTTCGCTGGCCATAAACACATCTGGACTTTGGTCTTTCAACAATTGGCAAAGATTAGATCTACGTTCGGTCCTAATCAGTGAATTTACATTCACAGCAAGGATCCTAAGAGGCCTCTCCGACAGAGCACCTTTAACCTCTAATTTGCGTAAGGCTAGGCAAAACAGAGTAGAGATAGTCTACTCTAGTCGCCTGCTCCCTTATCTGGGTCTGAAGTTTGAGCATCGATAATATAGTTTTCATTCACAGAACAAGCATCGCTTCTATGTGACAAATGAATCGAAAAATTGAAAGCAATGCTCGGCAGTGAATGTGAAAACAATTTATTCGATTCACTTTTTCATAGAACCAAAAAAAAAGTTATACGCATTTTACTTTAAAGTCAATTAATATCGTTTATTCGTTTTGAGATTCAATTTAACTTTCGTCTAGACTAGTTTATGTTGTTCTAGGTCAGTAATTGATTTCTGACGTTGTTTCCCTCTCCTTTTCAATTCCAATGATAGGTACATAAAACGACAGCCTTGGACTTCTGTTTTCAAAAGTATTTATAACTCTGACAATTAACCGGAAGTGTGGTTCGTCGTATTTTTCCATGTGTTCAAAAGCATCCCTAAATGAAATCGGGCGGTGAAAACTCTTCTAAGAAATTACTTGAAAGAAGCAAACCATTGCAGGACTTTAAAATGCAAAATGATTGAAATAGGAGAACTATTGGAGTGTCCAAGGAAAACGATTTTGTAATGTTATTCTTTTCACCAGACATTTATAGAAAGTAAAGGTACTTTTAGAATAGGAAAATGGATCTGATTCACTTATTAGTGTTTATTATATAACAAATGTAAAACGAATGCTCAAAATTCAAAACAAAACATGCATGCACTACATCGCACGAATGTATATATAGAATTCTACATCTTTATATATACAAAAGTAACATGTTAATTTTTTCTAACAACAAAAACTAAGACGTTATGAAAATACCAGTAAAATTACTTAGCAATATTCGAGAATATTTAAGTACTTATTAATACATAATACATATTATGAAATAGCACTACAGTAAACACTTGCACTGAAATGTCATTATAATTACGACTTTAAACATGGATTTCTGTATATTAAATTTTGACATCTTATTAGTGTCTACTCTGGCAGCTAAATTGATTATTGGTATGTGATTTCTCTGAAAGATGAAGACTTTTATTTAAGCTAAGACGAAATTTGATTATAAGTAACGACCCATGGGTAATAGCTGACTAAATGACGACTTTTTTTGACCATAGTCTACCAATAAACCTCTACACAATTGCTTACATTGGACTGTCTACTCCGACTTATTTTGACACTCATCCAACTTCTTTTGTTCAGACACAAAAGACTCACTTTGACGTTGAGAAGTCGTAGAAAGAAAACCAGAGCTCATTGATGGATTAACTAATTTTGTTTTCATTCCCAAACTTAAATTTCATTTGTTTAAAATCTTTTCAAATTCAAAACATTGAATTTTGTAGTATTTGTTTGCCAAGGAATAAGTACAGAGGGAGAAAGCAGTTGCCACTGAAGAAAACGTAAAAAAAATCCATACATTTTCAAACAAATTTAAGATATTCTACCTGACTCGGCCATCCCTTTCTCACCATGAAGTGGGAGTGAGATAAAGTACAGAGACGTCAAAAAAAGTGGGAAGGGTCAGTCCAATGTGAACACCGTCCATTATTAATTACAAAATCAATTTTCGGAATGGGAAACAAAGGAGGAAGGGACACAAACATTCAACTTAAATTATAAAAATATATATTTATATTTCGTATTTTACTTCAACATAAGTTAGCTATAGTAAATAATTGTGGTATATTTCTACTTTTAACTTTCATAAAATTCACGTTTGTGTTGTGACAGCTGTTCATGGGTACCATACTACAAATACAAAAATATAGGCAGTAGTGGAATCGTTTTATGAATTTCTGACAGTCCTATTTATGAAATCCCAAAAAATACGGCTAATGTCAACAATGACGGCAATAATGTCAGCGATGACGGCATTAATCTTGTAACGAACCAGATGTTGTCGGCGGATTCTCTGTCGGGTTTCTATACCTTTCCGCAACAGGGCGTCAACCCCCAAGCAAAAGACCAATCTGGGATACCTTAACCTCTCCCTCCCTTATCACCATTACAACCTCATGCTACAGGCACATGAAACTGATCCTGGAAGCAGGAAGGAGAGGGTGTCCAGTCTATCGTAGCGAGGCGTGCTTGCTTAAGGCACGAACTAGCTCGGCGGGGGGGGGGGTTCTTGCTACAATAGTACTGGACGGGGTTACGAAAAATCATGCCGGAGTGAATTTTAATTAAGAGTTTGGGAGGTTCAAGGTTGTCGAGCCCAAAATCGTTTTATAAGTGGGAGGTAGGGGAGTGATTTCACTTGGGGGGAGGGTTGAAGGATTTAACCCACCCGATGTATCATGACGATACCACCATGGCTACTATGTCCTCCACACCGTGCAGCAGCTCCTAATGTGTTGTCACTTCAAGCTTACTAGTCCTCGATTACGTCATCCTTCTTTGGCGAGCCACCTCCACCTTTGACCAAGGCTCTTATAAGCTCATGCTAAATGTTAGCTAAAAAAAATTAAAATAAAGAGACCAACTTCCTATGTAAATTAAATAGGTTCAGACTGTAAATCAGCAATTTTCGCAGACGATACATGCTTGTATTGATCAGATTCAGTTGGTTTTAACATTGAAACCAACTTGCAATCTGCATTGAATATAGTGCAAGCTTATTTCAAGGATTGGAAAATTAAAATTAATGCTGGGAAAACTCAAGCTGTCTTTTTCACAACGAAAAGAAAAGCTTGTTTTCTGCCCAGTAACATGCTTCAAATTGATGGTGTGCCAACAGAATGGAAATCAAGAACAAAGTATTTGGGAGTACATCTTGACAAAACTCTTACTTTCGGAATTCATATCCAGGAGACTATCAGTAAGGTGAACTTAGCTATTCAAATGTTATATCCTTTTATCAACAGGAAATCGAAACTTAGTACTGAAAATAAGCTTATCATTTTTAAAGTCATTTTCCAGAGCATAATCTTATATGGCTCACCTGTTTGGGGTAAATGTGCCATCATCCATTTAATTAGATTACAAAGAATTCAAAACAAAATACTGAAGATGATGCTTAATTTGCCTTGGCATTATTCAACTGAAGATCTCCACGCATCGGCCAACATTGAAAAAGTTTCATTTAGAATACAGTATCTGTTTGAACGATATAATATGTCATGTAGTTCATCTGAAAATCACCTTATCTCAAGTTTGGCTGTTTAAACATTAAAATATTAAAAAAAATATAAAATACAAAAACACAAAAAAATATTGTAAATTGCTATTTATTATAAATTTACTCACTATTTATTTATTTATTTGTTTTTTTTGTTTGCTTTTTTTTTAAATATATTTGTTTATTTATTATATTCCTTGTTTATATTTATTTATATATTTATTATTATTAAAATCAATTTAATTTTTATTTATTTATTTATTTATTTATTTGTTTATTTATTTATTTATTTGTTTATTTATTTAATAATTTATTTATTTATTTATTTTTATCTATTTATTTATTTAATTCTGTGATATATACATTCATGTTTTTCAATTGCTTATTATATTTATTTATTTATTAATTAATGTTGTTAAAACTCATATATATGTGTATATAAGGTATTTGTTTAGTTTTTAATAAATTATTAATTTGTTAACTTATTTATTTAATTTGTAAATTGTAACTATGTGTTAATTTGTTAGTAGTGTTATATATATCTATATATTATTATTATTCTAAACGTCTTAATGACAAAAAAAACCACAAATTTGAGATAATTGTTTTAATGCTATCTAGCCTCCCATTCTCTCCATTCTCGGATTACATGTTTTAACTATTTATTGAAGGTTTTTCTTGTAGCTTTTCCTTCAGCTTTTCATTTCAATATTATGTGATAATTAAAATAAATATATTATTTTTTTCAGTAGTAAGGTAGAGTTATACCATATCTCTGTAAATTGTGCAATATAGTTTTAATTTAATTTTTTAGTTATAGTTTATATTTTGAGCTACAATAAAAATACATCTATCTATCTAAATAAGTTCAGACCTCAATCCATTTTGATTAAGAAAAAAAAAGCGTAGTATGATTTCAATTAAACATTTTAACAATTTTATTGCGGCCTCAATCTCTAAAATTTGAAAACAAAACAATTCGGATATCATCAAAAAGGATACATAATTGTATTGTACATTAAATCAGAATATTTAATTATAGTTATTTGAATGAAATTAAAAAACAAAAAAAAGAATCGAAAAATAAAACTAAATTAATTTGCAAATAAAATAAATCATTAAGGCTAAAAAAATTAAACAAATAACCAATCAAAAAAAAAGTAACATATGATATGAGTTGGCAAGCATGAATCATGTAATTCGATTGAAAATGGAATTAACTTTTTTCTTTATTTATACCTATTTATTATAATAATTTCATATTTGTTTATCTCTTATTTTATTTTGTTTTTTTTTTGTTTCTTTTTATTTTAAACAAATTGTTTTTATGTTTTCATTAATTATTTATTGAAAATATCTTAAGCATCATTTAACCTGTAAATCGCACCTCCGGTGATACAACGACGTAAGTGCAAGAATGTCGATTCTTCAGAAAACGCGATTTAACATTTTGAAAAAAAATTTCATTAAAAAAAACATACAATTTTTTTTTTATTTAACAAACCTTTTATTAAAGGGAAATTAAACATAGTTTTCGTCAATTCAGTAATTTTTTTGTGCTTCAAGCAGTATTATTAAAAATTTTAGTATAAATAAATGTAATAGTAATTTTTAATAAATAAACTTAAAAAATGTTAGTACAAAAAGGCTCATAGTAACTTAGAATAATATTACTTTTTAACAGGCTTAATAAATCTGCTTTTTTCCTTGGTGCCCATGGTATTTTTGATGAGTATGCTGGCTTTAATTGTATTCTTTGCAACTCCTTTGTCGCAGAAGAGCGCCGCTTTATCGTCTTAAAAAGAACTTGTTCCCAAGTTATGCCTTTATTGTTTGTTTTGTACCAGTAGACATTACTGCCTTTTTCAAAGCGTAAAAGTTTCATTTCCGATATTTTAATGGGGTCACCGTTTATATTTTTGGAATTATTTAGGAAAATTTCCTCAGAAAGTAACTTCAAATCGAAAAAATCCTTATAGTTTAATTCTTTTACTATGAAAGCATTTCCTTTCTTTTTTTCCGTTCTTATGATAGAAACATATTGATCGGGCACGTATATCTGTCCCGATTTTTTGGCTTTCTTAAGTGACCTTTAAATAACACTATGAACGGCATCACCTTCGTTCTGGGTGTGGCCTCGAATAAGAAATTTATGTGTTACAGACTTTATTGCGAGATTTTCTACAGCATACAAATACATTCCAATTATAAATCTGAAATCAAAGTCTCCTTAAAACTTTAGTCTTCTTCGGAAGTTAAAGTTATAGTTTCACCTATTCTTCTGCTGACCACCACAGTTGTCGGTATAAAACACAACGTCTGCACCTAGACGAGTGACTGATAGCTCTTGAAGAAACATAAGCACACAAGATCCAATCTCGTTTGAACCTCTGTTCCCTAATGCCTCGTGCCAGAAATAACATACAATGTGATAATTTTTCATCTCCGATATCTGTAAATTTAAAATAAAAGACATATTTGAGCGTATTGAAATATAAAATTAAATTATGTAGGTATACTTATTTTACTTACCGTTAAATTGTAACAGTTAAGCCTTGATTTATAAAAAAATGCAGATGTTTGTCCAATAGGAACTGGAAGAACAGCTTGCAAGTCGTACGTTGCTACTACAATGTCGGATGTGTTTTCTTTATCTTTGGTCTTTTCTTCACGGCTTAAGTTTTGTTCTTCCTGGTGTAGCTTGTAAGAGCTCTCTAACTGCTCCTTTTCCTCTACTATTGCATTTTTAAAGGATTTGTGAAAATATCGCACTGATCCTTTTTTGGTACCAAAAATCCAATATTAAATTCATTATTGAAAATTAATGCGTATGTGTCATAACTCGCCACGTTTTTTTGTAGAGAAGTTCGATCCGTTTTATAATGCCTATACATTTCAGCAATAGATAGCCTGCCGTCTATGTATTCTCGTGAAGTCTGGGCTCTCAAATAATGACTTTCGATTCGTGGAATGGAGTTAATGTGTGCCCTTATAGAATCTAGTATTTCGCTGTCAATTTCCGTATGATTGGAATGCTTGCCGCGTTCATCTTCTTTGTTGATAGCTCCACCTGAAGCCTTGTTCTGAATCATTGTTCGAACTACTCTTTCCGAAATTGCAAAAGTGCTTGTTAAAAATCGTTTGCATACTCTAACTTTGTTTTCATCATTTATTAAGAAAAAGGTACAGTTATGGTTCCTTGGTGTTTTTTTAGATAGAGATATAAGACGGTATTTCAACTGAACTAGTTCGATGCAGGAATTTAAGAAATCGCATTGACGTTGTGTGAGGGTGTTTTAGGTTTTCCAGCCGGGGTATGCTCACGGTGTCCAGGGTCAGTTAAATAAAACACCGAAATTTAACATCAAATAGGTCTTTGTCTTTATTTGGTATTTTCTTTTATTTTATTTCACAATCTGGGGTTGAATTTATTTCATACGACTTGTTAAATTCTTCATGTATAATTACGGTCTTCGTAGTAGCTCTTCCCACCGAAATCTCGGCCTGCGTTATGGGTCCGGTGTAGCCTTCGCGATAGGTGTTGGCCAGCTGGTGGCGTGGGGCACGGTTGAACCACGTCTATTCCGTCGATCCGGTCGTAACTGGCGTAATCGCCGTGAAACAGGTAAATCGCCACTTATCGTGGGTAAATCACAGCCGAAACTGATAAATCACAGCCGAAACTGGTAAAACACAGTCGAAACTGGTAAATCACCGTAAAACGGGTCAATCACCACTTATCGTGGGTAAAACACAGCCGAAACTGGTAAAACAGAGTCGAAACTGGTAAATCACCGTAAAACGGGTCAATCGCCACTTATCGTGGGTAAAACACAGCCGAAACTGGTAAAACACAGTCGAAACTGGTAAAACACAGTCGAAACTGGTAAATCACCGTAAAACGGGTCAATCACCACTTATCGTGGGTAAAACACAGCCGAAACTGGTAAAACACAGTCGAAACTGGTAAATCACCGTAAAACGGGTCAATCACCACTTATCGTGGGTAAATCACAGCCGAAACTGGTAAAACACAGTCGAAACTGGTAAATCACCGTAAAACGGGTCAATCACCACTTATCGTGGGTAAAACACAGCCGAAACTGGTAAAACACAGTCGAAACTGGTAAATCACCGTAAAACGGGTCAATCACCACTTATCGTGGGTAAAACACAGCCGAAACTGGTAAAACACAGTCGAAACTGGTAAATCACCGTAAAACGGGTCAATCACCACTTATCGTGGGTAAAACACAGCCGAAACTGGTAAAACACAGTCGAAACTGGTAAATCACCGTAAAACGGGTCAATCACCACTTATCGTGGGTAAAACACAGCCGAAACTGGTAAAACACAGTCGAAACTGGTAAATCACCGTAAAACGGGTCAATCACCACTTATCGTGGGTAAAACACAGTCGAAACTGGTAAATCACAGTCGAAACTGGTAAATCAATGAATCTTGAATACTTCACAAGAAGCCCCTTACCACTGGTGGGGGGAAGCCTCTGTTAATATCCAAATTACTTACCACTGGTCCTTGCTTACCGACGATCGAAGTCCGACTGGCTCCTACTCCACGAGTTTAGGCGTATTTATATGCGCGGTCGGCTATTTTTCCTACTTTTTGCTTCCTTTTTCTCCTTCTTTTGTTGGTCTTATTGGGTTCTACTAGGCAACCTTTTGGTAACAACCAAGTGTGAATTACATCCTCGCGAATGACGAAATAACCTTTGCAAATTAATGTCACCGAGATTTGGCTATGTTGAACTGAGTGTGAACTCAATGCTCGGTGTAGTGAAAGAACGCATGTAATTTGTTCGTGTTTTCGTCGTTATTGTGCAGCTTTGTAATGCGTCATTACAATTCCCCCCTTCTTTAGAAAACGAGGACTTCCTCGTCTTGTCCTTCTGCAACGGTGAATGATTTTTAAAGGTTTTTTTTTTTTAGCCCATTTTTTTTTCTTATCGCAAACACCTTTTTTTTTGTTTTCTAAAATTTTTTTTTTTTTGTCGGGTTTTTTTTTAATATTTTTTTTTTTTAATCCTTTTGTTTTTTGTTTTAACTATTGTTTTTTTTTATATATACAACTATAAAATGCTTTCATTAGAAAAAAAAAAAAACATCAAGTTTGAAACAACAAACTTAATCGTAATTTTAACAACATAAAATATAATTCAATAAAGAAAAGTTAACCAAAAAAACAAACTTCTTCTCCATTCTTTTTTCTTTTTTTTTTTTTGCCATAAGGCGGAACTTTCCATTGGAACAAACCTCGTCCGGGTACTGAAAATGCGGTAGAGGCTCTACACGCCTTGTCCAATGGTATCTGCCAATACCCTTGCTTTAAATCAATGGTCGATATGAACTTGGCTTGTTTTAGCTTGTCCAGTATCGCATTAATTTGGGGCAACGGATACGCATCCATGATGGAGATCTGGTTTAATTGCCTGTAATCAACGCAGACTCTCCATGTGTCGTTCTTTTTCTTTACTAGTACGATTGGAGAACTATACGGACTTTTGGAAGGCTTTATTTTGTCAGTACGTAAAAGCTCGTCAATTTCCTCATCACTCACCTTCTGCATAGCCGGGTTTCTTGGGTAATATCTTTGCCGGATGGGCTCCTGCGTTTTAAGTTTGATACTGTGAACGGCTGCATTAGTTGTACTATTCAGCATTGCAAATTTAGGCAATTCCTGACTAAGCAAGTTGTTCAGTTGTACTTCTTGCTCCGGGGATAAAGGCGTCCCTCCTAATAAACACAGATGATCCCGCTGAGGAGCCGGCGGTCTACCATTGTTGACGAATATTTCCGTCTTCCCCAGGGTAATCGAAAGATCCAATTCTCTTAAGGTATCCATGCCGAGGATAACCTTTTCAGCCAAGTTTTTGAGGTACGTAATCTCCCCACGTATCTTCTGGTCACCTATCCTTAAGTCTACTTGGAAGTGTTCGCGAGTGGGCATACTCGTACCATCGGCCAGGTGCACTCGGTGCAACTCGTATTTAACGGGTGCCTTTATTCTCCTCAGCAAGGTAAGAACTTCTTCGTTTACGAACGATTTAGTGGCTCCCGTATCAAGTAAAGCCGTTGTTGGGTATCCACAGATAGTTATTTTGACAAACATTCGCGGGTCCGTTCTACTTTGGATGGCCAAGCAAGCGTTGTCGTCCTTTGTTTCCTCGACCACATTTACTGACCACGACGTTGGTATACTCTCTTGTTCTTTTTGTTCTGCAGACCTGTTTGTATGTAGCGGCTCCTCCAGTTCACTTAGTCTACTGTCTGCTCCAACTTCGTTTGCGCAGTCGCATATTGCCGATGCTCTATGCGAGCGGCACTGGCAGTCCCGAGTCATTCGCCCGTCTTCTCCGCAGAAGGAACAAAACATACGGAAGGGCCGCCTGCAGTTAGCTTTGTTGTGCCCCCTTTGCTTACAGTTCCAACAGTGAGTGTTTCGGTCATAAGCCTCGTTATTTGTTCTTACTTGCGGGCGGTCGGGTTGGTCCCGCATAGGTACAGGTGGGCTCCGGGGAACGGGTCTGCTCGCTGTTGGCGCCATACTGCGGTTTTCGTGGTTAATATACTCGTACTCTTCTACCAGTTCCATTAACTCTTCTAGTGTACGGAAATCCTTTCTCCGAACATAGAGATGGTATTCCGGTCTGAGTCGGTCATAGATTTTGTCGGTGCTTTCTTCTACCTTCATGGCAGGGTGTTGGTGGATCAGGTACTGCATAGATCGGATGAAATCTTTGGCCTTTTCTCTTGGGCCTTGTCGTTTTCGCGCAATTTCATCTTCTAATTTATTAATGTATCGGATTGGTAAGAAATGTTCTAAGAAAGCTTTGTGGAAGTCGGCCCATGTCAAAAATTGCACTCGATTAATACGATACCACTCCAACGCCGTACCTCTTAGTATTTCGGGTAAGGTACGAACCATCTCCTGTGGTGGGATCCTATAGCACTCGATTAATTCCTCCAATCGTTTGATCAATTCGGATGCGTTGCCAGAGCCGTCGAACCTTACCCCCCATTTTCGGACGAAATTCATCACTTCGGCTTCGCGACTCAGAACCATACGGCCTTCCGTTGTAGGCTCATATTGTCTAGTCGGTATTAGTCGTTGTATCGGCTGGTCGGGCAGGTACTGGGTACTGTGTGCGGCTGTTGGCGGCAAGGTATTGGCCTTGGCCTCGGGTATGCCAATTTGCGCTTTGGTTTGAATCGTACCTGCGCGGAGTTTATCCCGTGATGGTACGCAGAAAAAGTAATCTTTGACCCCTTCTTTGCGCGTGGTATTGTGAGTGGTTTGGTCTGATTCCTCTCCGTCGTTGGATTGCTCTGCTGCTTGGCTAGAGTCGTCGTCTCGGAATTCTCGGTCTAGGGCCAGCTTTTCTACCTCTACTAGGAGGTCTTGCGTCGACTTCCGCAGTCTCGCCTCCTTAATGTAGGTACTAAAACGGGCTCTGAGGGTTGGCAGGGTTCCCTCTGTATCCAGGTTTAATTGGGCCATTCGCTCCACGATCTCTTGCTTGTTCAATAGGTAAATTGCCCCTATACTAGCAAATACGTCGAATTCAGGTTCATCATCTGACATCATTTTAATATTAGCTTTTCCCAAACGAGGAAACGTTATCAATCAAACAGAAATTATTTGCGTACGGTTTTACACTCTGTTGGTGTACAATTACGGTTTTCGGTGCGGTTATAGCGTGTCTGGCTATCGGTGTATATACGATTCGGCTCGTATTATCCGGCAAACGGGAAAGTGCGGTACGGTGAACGGTAAAGTGCGGTGCGGTAAACGGTAAAGTGCGGTGCGGTGCGGTGAACGGTAAAGTGCAGTACGGTTTTTTTTTTCCTTTTAAATACGGTCTGGATGCGGTCGGTAATTTGATAACATTGCTCAGGTTCCCTCTTACGGTGGGGTTTTAATTCGGTTCTTCGGTGGTGGACCTTATAGTCCCTGCTCGGGCGCCAAAATGTGAGGGTGTTTTAGGTTTTCCAGCCGGGGTATGCTCACGGTGTCCAGGGTCAGTTAAATAAAACACCGAAATTTAACATCAAATAGGTCTTTGTCTTTATTTGGTATTTTCTTTTATTTTATTTCACAATCTGGGGTTGAATTTATTTCATACGACTTGTTAAATTCTTCATGTATAATTACGGTCTTCGTAGTAGCTCTTCCCACCGAAATCTCGGCCTGCGTTATGGGTCCGGTGTAGCCTTCGCGATAGGTGTTGGCCAGCTGGTGGCGTGGGGCACGGTTGAACCACGTCTATTCCGTCGATCCGGTCGTAACTGGCGTAATCGCCGTGAAACAGGTAAATCGCCACTTATCGTGGGTAAATCACAGCCGAAACTGATAAATCACAGCCGAAACTGGTAAAACACAGTCGAAACTGGTAAATCACCGTAAAACGGGTCAATCACCACTTATCGTGGGTAAAACACAGCCGAAACTGGTAAAACACAGTCGAAACTGGTAAAACACAGTCGAAACTGGTAAATCACCGTAAAACGGGTCAATCACCACTTATCGTGGGTAAAACACAGCCGAAACTGGTAAAACACAGTCGAAACTGGTAAATCACCGTAAAACGGGTCAATCACCACTTATCGTGGGTAAATCACAGCCGAAACTGGTAAAACACAGTCGAAACTGGTAAATCACCGTAAAACGGGTCAATCACCACTTATCGTGGGTAAAACACAGCCGAAACTGGTAAAACACAGTCGAAACTGGTAAATCACCGTAAAACGGGTCAATCACCACTTATCGTGGGTAAAACACAGCCGAAACTGGTAAAACACAGTCGAAACTGGTAAATCACCGTAAAACGGGTCAATCACCACTTATCGTGGGTAAAACACAGCCGAAACTGGTAAAACACAGTCGAAACTGGTAAATCACCGTAAAACGGGTCAATCACCACTTATCGTGGGTAAAACACAGCCGAAACTGGTAAAACACAGTCGAAACTGGTAAATCACCGTAAAACGGGTCAATCACCACTTATCGTGGGTAAAACACAGTCGAAACTGGTAAATCACAGTCGAAACTGGTAAATCAATGAATCTTGAATACTTCACAAGAAGCCCCTTACCACTGGTGGGGGGAAGCCTCTGTTAATATCCAAATTACTTACCACTGGTCCTTGCTTACCGACGATCGAAGTCCGACTGGCTCCTACTCCACGAGTTTAGGCGTATTTATATGCGCGGTCGGCTATTTTTCCTACTTTTTGCTTCCTTTTTCTCCTTCTTTTGTTGGTCTTATTGGGTTCTACTAGGCAACCTTTTGGTAACAACCAAGTGTGAATTACATCCTCGCGAATGACGAAATAACCTTTGCAAATTAATGTCACCGAGATTTGGCTATGTTGAACTGAGTGTGAACTCAATGCTCGGTGTAGTGAAAGAACGCATGTAATTTGTTCGTGTTTTCGTCGTTATTGTGCAGCTTTGTAATGCGTCATTACAATTCCCCCCTTCTTTAGAAAACGAGGACTTCCTCGTCTTGTCCTTCTGCAACGGTGAATGATTTTTAAAGGTTTTTTTTTTTTAGCCCATTTTTTTTTCTTATCGCAAACACCTTTTTTTTTGTTTTCTAAAATTTTTTTTTTTTTGTCGGGTTTTTTTTTAATATTTTTTTTTTTTAATCCTTTTGTTTTTTGTTTTAACTATTGTTTTTTTTTATATATACAACTATAAAATGCTTTCATTAGAAAAAAAAAAAAACATCAAGTTTGAAACAACAAACTTAATCGTAATTTTAACAACATAAAATATAATTCAATAAAGAAAAGTTAACCAAAAAAACAAACTTCTTCTCCATTCTTTTTTCTTTTTTTTTTTTTTGCCATAAGGCGGAACTTTCCATTGGAACAAACCTCGTCCGGGTACTGAAAATGCGGTAGAGGCTCTACACGCCTTGTCCAATGGTATCTGCCAATACCCTTGCTTTAAATCAATGGTCGATATGAACTTGGCTTGTTTTAGCTTGTCCAGTATCGCATTAATTTGGGGCAACGGATACGCATCCATGATGGAGATCTGGTTTAATTGCCTGTAATCAACGCAGACTCTCCATGTGTCGTTCTTTTTCTTTACTAGTACGATTGGAGAACTATACGGACTTTTGGAAGGCTTTATTTTGTCAGTACGTAAAAGCTCGTCAATTTCCTCATCACTCACCTTCTGCATAGCCGGGTTTCTTGGGTAATATCTTTGCCGGATGGGCTCCTGCGTTTTAAGTTTGATACTGTGAACGGCTGCATTAGTTGTACTATTCAGCATTGCAAATTTAGGCAATTCCTGACTAAGCAAGTTGTTCAGTTGTACTTCTTGCTCCGGGGATAAAGGCGTCCCTCCTAATAAACACAGATGATCCCGCTGAGGAGCCGGCGGTCTACCATTGTTGACGAATATTTCCGTCTTCCCCAGGGTAATCGAAAGATCCAATTCTCTTAAGGTATCCATGCCGAGGATAACCTTTTCAGCCAAGTTTTTGAGGTACGTAATCTCCCCACGTATCTTCTGGTCACCTATCCTTAAGTCTACTTGGAAGTGTTCGCGAGTGGGCATACTCGTACCATCGGCCAGGTGCACTCGGTGCAACTCGTATTTAACGGGTGCCTTTATTCTCCTCAGCAAGGTAAGAACTTCTTCGTTTACGAACGATTTAGTGGCTCCCGTATCAAGTAAAGCCGTTGTTGGGTATCCACAGATAGTTATTTTGACAAACATTCGCGGGTCCGTTCTACTTTGGATGGCCAAGCAAGCGTTGTCGTCCTTTGTTTCCTCGACCACATTTACTGACCACGACGTTGGTATACTCTCTTGTTCTTTTTGTTCTGCAGACCTGTTTGTATGTAGCGGCTCCTCCAGTTCACTTAGTCTACTGTCTGCTCCAACTTCGTTTGCGCAGTCGCATATTGCCGATGCTCTATGCGAGCGGCACTGGCAGTCCCGAGTCATTCGCCCGTCTTCTCCGCAGAAGGAACAAAACATACGGAAGGGCCGCCTGCAGTTAGCTTTGTTGTGCCCCCTTTGCTTACAGTTCCAACAGTGAGTGTTTCGGTCATAAGCCTCGTTATTTGTTCTTACTTGCGGGCGGTCGGGTTGGTCCCGCATAGGTACAGGTGGGCTCCGGGGAACGGGTCTGCTCGCTGTTGGCGCCATACTGCGGTTTTCGTGGTTAATATACTCGTACTCTTCTACCAGTTCCATTAACTCTTCTAGTGTGCGGAAATCCTTTCTCCGAACATAGAGATGGTATTCCGGTCTGAGTCGGTCATAGATTTTGTCGGTGCTTTCTTCTACCTTCATGGCAGGGTGTTGGTGGATCAGGTACTGCATAGATCGGATGAAATCTTTGGCCTTTTCTCTTGGGCCTTGTCGTTTTCGCGCAATTTCATCTTCTAATTTATTAATGTATCGGATTGGTAAGAAATGTTCTAAGAAAGCTTTGTGGAAGTCGGCCCATGTCAAAAATTGCACTCGATTAATACGATACCACTCCAACGCCGTACCTCTTAGTATTTCGGGTAAGGTACGAACCATCTCCTGTGGTGGGATCCTATAGCACTCGATTAATTCCTCCAATCGTTTGATCAATTCGGATGCGTTGCCAGAGCCGTCGAACCTTACCCCCCATTTTCGGACGAAATTCATCACTTCGGCTTCGCGACTCAGAACCATACGGCCTTCCGTTGTAGGCTCATATTGTCTAGTCGGTATTAGTCGTTGTATCGGCTGGTCGGGCAGGTACTGGGTACTGTGTGCGGCTGTTGGCGGCAAGGTATTGGCCTTGGCCTCGGGTATGCCAATTTGCGCTTTGGTTTGAATCGTACCTGCGCGGAGTTTATCCCGTGATGGTACGCAGAAAAAGTAATCTTTGACCCCTTCTTTGCGCGTGGTATTGTGAGTGGTTTGGTCTGATTCCTCTCCGTCGTTGGATTGCTCTGCTGCTTGGCTAGAGTCGTCGTCTCGGAATTCTCGGTCTAGGGCCAGCTTTTCTACCTCTACTAGGAGGTCTTGCGTCGACTTCCGCAGTCTCGCCTCCTTAATGTAGGTACTAAAACGGGCTCTGAGGGTTGGCAGGGTTCCCTCTGTATCCAGGTTTATTTGGGCCATTTGCTCCACGATCTCTTGCTTGTTCAATAGGTAAATTGCCCCTATACTAGCAAATACGTCGAATTCAGGTTCATCATCTGACATCATTTTAATATTAGCTTTTCCCAAACGAGGAAACGTTATCAATCAAACAGAAATTATTTGCGTACGGTTTTACACTCTGTTGGTGTACAATTACGGTTTTCGGTGCGGTTATAGCGTGTCTGGCTATCGGTGTATATACGATTCGGCTCGTATTATCCGGCAAACGGGAAAGTGCGGTACGGTGAACGGTAAAGTGCGGTGCGGTAAACGGTAAAGTGCGGTGCGGTGCGGTGAACGGTAAAGTGCAGTACGGTTTTTTTTTTCCTTTTAAATACGGTCTGGATGCGGTCGGTAATTTGATAACATTGCTCAGGTTCCCTCTTACGGTGGGGTTTTAATTCGGTTCTTCGGTGGTGGACCTTATAGTCCCTGCTCGGGCGCCAAAATGTGAGGGTGTTTTAGGTTTTCCAGCCGGGGTATGCTCACGGTGTCCAGGGTCAGTTAAATAAAACACCGAAATTTAACATCAAATAGGTCTTTGTCTTTATTTGGTATTTTCTTTTATTTTATTTCACAATCTGGGGTTGAATTTATTTCATACGACTTGTTAAATTCTTCATGTATAATTACGGTCTTCGTAGTAGCTCTTCCCACCGAAATCTCGGCCTGCGTTATGGGTCCGGTGTAGCCTTCGCGATAGGTGTTGGCCAGCTGGTGGCGTGGGGCACGGTTGAACCACGTCTATTCCGTCGATCCGGTCGTAACTGGCGTAATCGCCGTGAAACAGGTAAATCGCCACTTATCGTGGGTAAATCACAGCCGAAACTGATAAATCACAGCCGAAACTGGTAAAACACAGTCGAAACTGGTAAATCACCGTAAAACGGGTCAATCACCACTTATCGTGGGTAAAACACAGCCGAAACTGGTAAAACACAGTCGAAACTGGTAAAACACAGTCGAAACTGGTAAATCACCGTAAAACGGGTCAATCACCACTTATCGTGGGTAAAACACAGCCGAAACTGGTAAAACACAGTCGAAACTGGTAAATCACCGTAAAACGGGTCAATCACCACTTATCGTGGGTAAATCACAGCCGAAACTGGTAAAACACAGTCGAAACTGGTAAATCACCGTAAAACGGGTCAATCACCACTTATCGTGGGTAAAACACAGCCGAAACTGGTAAAACACAGTCGAAACTGGTAAATCACCGTAAAACGGGTCAATCACCACTTATCGTGGGTAAAACACAGCCGAAACTGGTAAAACACAGTCGAAACTGGTAAATCACCGTAAAACGGGTCAATCACCACTTATCGTGGGTAAAACACAGCCGAAACTGGTAAAACACAGTCGAAACTGGTAAATCACCGTAAAACGGGTCAATCACCACTTATCGTGGGTAAAACACAGCCGAAACTGGTAAAACACAGTCGAAACTGGTAAATCACCGTAAAACGGGTCAATCACCACTTATCGTGGGTAAAACACAGTCGAAACTGGTAAATCACAGTCGAAACTGGTAAATCAATGAATCTTGAATACTTCACAAGAAGCCCCTTACCACTGGTGGGGGGAAGCCTCTGTTAATATCCAAATTACTTACCACTGGTCCTTGCTTACCGACGATCGAAGTCCGACTGGCTCCTACTCCACGAGTTTAGGCGTATTTATATGCGCGGTCGGCTATTTTTCCTACTTTTTGCTTCCTTTTTCTCCTTCTTTTGTTGGTCTTATTGGGTTCTACTAGGCAACCTTTTGGTAACAACCAAGTGTGAATTACATCCTCGCGAATGACGAAATAACCTTTGCAAATTAATGTCACCGAGATTTGGCTATGTTGAACTGAGTGTGAACTCAATGCTCGGTGTAGTGAAAGAACGCATGTAATTTGTTCGTGTTTTCGTCGTTATTGTGCAGCTTTGTAATGCGTCATTACAATTCCCCCCTTCTTTAGAAAACGAGGACTTCCTCGTCTTGTCCTTCTGCAACGGTGAATGATTTTTAAAGGTTTTTTTTTTTAGCCCATTTTTTTTTCTTATCGCAAACACCTTTTTTTTTGTTTTCTAAATTTTTTTTTTTTTTGTCGGGTTTTTTTTTTTAATCCTTTTGTTTTTTGTTTTAACTATTGTTTTTTTTTTATATATACAACTATAAAATGCTTTCATTAGAAAAAAAAAAAAACATCAAGTTTGAAACAACAAACTTAATCGTAATTTTAACAACATAAAATATAATTCAATAAAGAAAAGTTAACCAAAAAAACAAACTTCTTCTCCATTCTTTTTTCTTTTTTTTTTTTTTGCCATAAGGCGGAACTTTCCATTGGAACAAACCTCGTCCGGGTACTGAAAATGCGGTAGAGGCTCTACACGCCTTGTCCAATGGTATCTGCCAATACCCTTGCTTTAAATCAATGGTCGATATGAACTTGGCTTGTTTTAGCTTGTCCAGTATCGCATTAATTTGGGGCAACGGATACGCATCCATGATGGAGATCTGGTTTAATTGCCTGTAATCAACGCAGACTCTCCATGTGTCGTTCTTTTTCTTTACTAGTACGATTGGAGAACTATACGGACTTTTGGAAGGCTTTATTTTGTCAGTACGTAAAAGCTCGTCAATTTCCTCATCACTCACCTTCTGCATAGCCGGGTTTCTTGGGTAATATCTTTGCCGGATGGGCTCCTGCGTTTTAAGTTTGATACTGTGAACGGCTGCATTAGTTGTACTATTCAGCATTGCAAATTTAGGCAATTCCTGACTAAGCAAGTTGTTCAGTTGTACTTCTTGCTCCGGGGATAAAGGCGTCCCTCCTAATAAACACAGATGATCCCGCTGAGGAGCCGGCGGTCTACCATTGTTGACGAATATTTCCGTCTTCCCCAGGGTAATCGAAAGATCCAATTCTCTTAAGGTATCCATGCCGAGGATAACCTTTTCAGCCAAGTTTTTGAGGTACGTAATCTCCCCACGTATCTTCTGGTCACCTATCCTTAAGTCTACTTGGAAGTGTTCGCGAGTGGGCATACTCGTACCATCGGCCAGGTGCACTCGGTGCAACTCGTATTTAACGGGTGCCTTTATTCTCCTCAGCAAGGTAAGAACTTCTTCGTTTACGAACGATTTAGTGGCTCCCGTATCAAGTAAAGCCGTTGTTGGGTATCCACAGATAGTTATTTTGACAAACATTCGCGGGTCCGTTCTACTTTGGATGGCCAAGCAAGCGTTGTCGTCCTTTGTTTCCTCGACCACATTTACTGACCACGACGTTGGTATACTCTCTTGTTCTTTTTGTTCTGCAGACCTGTTTGTATGTAGCGGCTCCTCCAGTTCACTTAGTCTACTGTCTGCTCCAACTTCGTTTGCGCAGTCGCATATTGCCGATGCTCTATGCGAGCGGCACTGGCAGTCCCGAGTCATTCGCCCGTCTTCTCCGCAGAAGGAACAAAACATACGGAAGGGCCGCCTGCAGTTAGCTTTGTTGTGCCCCCTTTGCTTACAGTTCCAACAGTGAGTGTTTCGGTCATAAGCCTCGTTATTTGTTCTTACTTGCGGGCGGTCGGGTTGGTCCCGCATAGGTACAGGTGGGCTCCGGGGAACGGGTCTGCTCGCTGTTGGCGCCATACTGCGGTTTTCGTGGTTAATATACTCGTACTCTTCTACCAGTTCCATTAACTCTTCTAGTGTGCGGAAATCCTTTCTCCGAACATAGAGATGGTATTCCGGTCTGAGTCGGTCATAGATTTTGTCGGTGCTTTCTTCTACCTTCATGGCAGGGTGTTGGTGGATCAGGTACTGCATAGATCGGATGAAATCTTTGGCCTTTTCTCTTGGGCCTTGTCGTTTTCGCGCAATTTCATCTTCTAATTTATTAATGTATCGGATTGGTAAGAAATGTTCTAAGAAAGCTTTGTGGAAGTCGGCCCATGTCAAAAATTGCACTCGATTAATACGATACCACTCCAACGCCGTACCTCTTAGTATTTCGGGTAAGGTACGAACCATCTCCTGTGGTGGGATCCTATAGCACTCGATTAATTCCTCCAATCGTTTGATCAATTCGGATGCGTTGCCAGAGCCGTCGAACCTTACCCCCCATTTTCGGACGAAATTCATCACTTCGGCTTCGCGACTCAGAACCATACGGCCTTCCGTTGTAGGCTCATATTGTCTAGTCGGTATTAGTCGTTGTATCGGCTGGTCGGGCAGGTACTGGGTACTGTGTGCGGCTGTTGGCGGCAAGGTATTGGCCTTGGCCTCGGGTATGCCAATTTGCGCTTTGGTTTGAATCGTACCTGCGCGGAGTTTATCCCGTGATGGTACGCAGAAAAAGTAATCTTTGACCCCTTCTTTGCGCGTGGTATTGTGAGTGGTTTGGTCTGATTCCTCTCCGTCGTTGGATTGCTCTGCTGCTTGGCTAGAGTCGTCGTCTCGGAATTCTCGGTCTAGGGCCAGCTTTTCTACCTCTACTAGGAGGTCTTGCGTCGACTTCCGCAGTCTCGCCTCCTTAATGTAGGTACTAAAACGGGCTCTGAGGGTTGGCAGGGTTCCCTCTGTATCCAGGTTTAATTGGGCCATTCGCTCCACGATCTCTTGCTTGTTCAATAGGTAAATTGCCCCTATACTAGCAAATACGTCGAATTCAGGTTCATCATCTGACATCATTTTAATATTAGCTTTTCCCAAACGAGGAAACGTTATCAATCAAACAGAAATTATTTGCGTACGGTTTTACACTCTGTTGGTGTACAATTACGGTTTTCGGTGCGGTTATAGCGTGTCTGGCTATCGGTGTATATACGATTCGGCTCGTATTATCCGGCAAACGGGAAAGTGCGGTACGGTGAACGGTAAAGTGCGGTGCGGTAAACGGTAAAGTGCGGTGCGGTGCGGTGAACGGTAAAGTGCAGTACGGTTTTTTTTTTCCTTTTAAATACGGTCTGGATGCGGTCGGTAATTTGATAACATTGCTCAGGTTCCCTCTTACGGTGGGGTTTTAATTCGGTTCTTCGGTGGTGGACCTTATAGTCCCTGCTCGGGCGCCAAAATGTGAGGGTGTTTTAGGTTTTCCAGCCGGGGTATGCTCACGGTGTCCAGGGTCAGTTAAATAAAACACCGAAATTTAACATCAAATAGGTCTTTGTCTTTATTTGGTATTTTCTTTTATTTTATTTCACAATCTGGGGTTGAATTTATTTCATACGACTTGTTAAATTCTTCATGTATAATTACGGTCTTCGTAGTAGCTCTTCCCACCGAAATCTCGGCCTGCGTTATGGGTCCGGTGTAGCCTTCGCGATAGGTGTTGGCCAGCTGGTGGCGTGGGGCACGGTTGAACCACGTCTATTCCGTCGATCCGGTCGTAACTGGCGTAATCGCCGTGAAACAGGTAAATCGCCACTTATCGTGGGTAAATCACAGCCGAAACTGATAAATCACAGCCGAAACTGGTAAAACACAGTCGAAACTGGTAAATCACCGTAAAACGGGTCAATCACCACTTATCGTGGGTAAAACACAGCCGAAACTGGTAAAACACAGTCGAAACTGGTAAATCACCGTAAAACGGGTCAATCACCACTTATCGTGGGTAAAACACAGCCGAAACTGGTAAAACACAGTCGAAACTGGTAAATCACCGTAAAACGGGTCAATCACCACTTATCGTGGGTAAAACACAGCCGAAACTGGTAAAACACAGTCGAAACTGGTAAATCACCGTAAAACGGGTCAATCACCACTTATCGTGGGTAAAACACAGCCGAAACTGGTAAAACACAGTCGAAACTGGTAAATCACCGTAAAACGGGTCAATCACCACTTATCGTGGGTAAAACACAGCCGAAACTGGTAAAACACAGTCGAAACTGGTAAATCACCGTAAAACGGGTCAATCACCACTTATCGTGGGTAAAACACAGCCGAAACTGGTAAAACACAGTCGAAACTGGTAAATCACCGTAAAACGGGTCAATCACCACTTATCGTGGCTAAAACACAGCCGAAACTGGTAAAACACAGTCGAAACTGGTAAATCACCGTAAAACGGGTCAATCACCACTTATCGTGGGTAAAACACAGCCGAAACTGGTAAAACACAGTCGAAACTGGTAAATCACCGTAAAACGGGTCAATCACCACTTATCGTGGGTAAAACACAGCCGAAACTGGTAAAACACAGTCGAAACTGGTAAATCACCGTAAAACGGGTCAATCACCACTTATCGTGGGTAAAACACAGTCGAAACTGGTAAATCACAGTCGAAACTGGTAAATCAATGAATCTTGAATACTTCACAAGAAGCCCCTTACCACTGGTGGGGGGAAGCCTCTGTTAATATCCAAATTACTTACCACTGGTCCTTGCTTACCGACGATCGAAGTCCGACTGGCTCCTACTCCACGAGTTTAGGCGTATTTATATGCGCGGTCGGCTATTTTTCCTACTTTTTGCTTCCTTTTTCTCCTTCTTTTGTTGGTCTTATTGGGTTCTACTAGGCAACCTTTTGGTAACAACCAAGTGTGAATTACATCCTCGCGAATGACGAAATAACCTTTGCAAATTAATGTCACCGAGATTTGGCTATGTTGAACTGAGTGTGAACTCAATGCTCGGTGTAGTGAAAGAACGCATGTAATTTGTTCGTGTTTTCGTCGTTATTGTGCAGCTTTGTAATGCGTCATTACAGTTGAAAAGAAGCGAGACTCCAATAATTTTTGAACAGTTCAGTTCTTAAATTTTTATCAAATTTTGTTGAGCAAGCCAACTTACAACGATTAGGGCAAGGTGGTCCCATCACTTTTTCCTTAACAAACTTACCATAATAGTATTTGGCAAAATTATTTCATGCAAATATTGATTTCTTGAATGTGTTTTTTGATCAACTTCAATTTTACAATTTTCAAATTATATTATATAGTTTCCTTTTATTGCAATGTTTTGTTTGTTGCAATTTTGTTTTAAATTTTGTAGTTTTACGTTTATTAGGATTACATTATTATTTCCTATTTCAACTACTTCTTCATTTAAATTTTTTTGTTAATTTACACTGCATTTTTTCCTTGAAGAGGTTTTCTATACATTCATCTTCGATCTTATTTAAATATTTTGTATGTTTAGTATAATTGAAGATTTCCTTGTCTTTCATTATATATTTCATTATCAGTTTTTAATTGCAATCCTTCCTCTTTGTTAGGAATGGGTTGGACGTATATTTTTTTTATATAATTCGTCCGTAAATTTGGGGACTTTAATAATAAATATAATAATGGCTTTGTGTAGCGCTAAACTGAGATTTAGTTCCTCTAAGTTATTTATATTAATGCCAAATTTATTTATTTCTTCTGTAGTTAAAATGTCTCTAATTAGTATTTCTAGCCTTGATGTCATTATTATTTCTTTGATTTTTTCTATATCCTCGTGTAAATAATCAAGGTTTTCTCTTAACTTTATTTCAAACTGTATTTTAGCTATATCTTGTTGGTAATCATAAGTTCCTATAAATGCGTTAATTCTTTTTATAATGTTATTAGTTTCATTATTCAGAGCTTCAGTTAATATTTTAATTTGTTTATTAAATTTATCATTGAATATTATTTGGTTATTAAAAATTTGTAATTTCACTATGGCTATTTGTTTCTATTATTTTTAGATGTTCCTCAATATCTTGACGATCGTTGTCGTCCATGGTTCCGTGTAAAAATATCATACACCTGTTCCTAAAATGTTAAATAAACCTCTCTTTTGTCAATTTTGTTTTGGATGGGGTAAAAGAACTTCAAACTCATTACGAATTTTTGACATGTTTCTAACAATACTTTCATTGTCTTCAGGCATTCTTTTAACGTTTCTTTCCATGATTTCTATATTCTTTTCATATTCGGTTAAATTTATAATATGAAGAATTGTATCGTAATTTTTAATTAATGGGTATTCTTTTAACTGTATTAAAGCAAAACCATTTCCTTTATTTAAATCAATTATTTCTAATTCAGCTTGTACTTGGTTGAGTATGGTTAGTGTAATTATCATCAGGATGTGAACTTGGATCACATGTCGCCATATTAGATGCATTATCTTCATTGCATCTAGAATCAATGTTATTTAGTGTAAATTTCTTTCTTACGGGAAATTGATCTTTATGAGCTATTCTATTTTTTATCTTTTTAAATTTATTACCAATGTCTAACTTGTATTTCTTATTATTTTTATTAGTTACTTTTACTTTTTATGTTTAGGTGCAACCTTATTTTTGATTTGCTCAGGCTGAGTTATTTTGATATAATTTTCATCTATTTCTTTGTCTTTTCGACCTATATTTATTTTATTTAGATTTTGTAGTTTATTTTTTTCTATTCTTTCGTATATTATTTTGCTGTCTATTTTACTGAAATGCACATCAATTGAATTTTCTTTAGTAGTAAGATGAATCACGTTAATACATGATTCAACGGCTTTAGTAGCATGTTTGATTGGTAAATCTTCTTCATTGGATATTTGCAGTTGTTGTAAAATTCTCATATGTTCATTTAAACTACTATGAAGTCTTTCTACATCGGAGTTTCCGGTGTGTCTATTTGCTGTACAATAAATTATTTTGTTATTTTCTAAAAAGTTCTTTAGTGTTTCTGAAACAAATGCGTTTTCGTGGTCAAGAGTTATTTATTTGGTTTTTTCATGTATGAGAATATTTTAGAAAGAGCGTTTATTACGTCTACATAAGTTATTGATTTTATCGGTTCAATTGCTGCAAATTTAGAAAATATGTCAATACATGATAAATATTTTTCTTTTTTACTTACAAACCATATATCGATATGATAACGGTCATTTGGGCTTTTTGGAGTTTCAGTTTTCTCATATGGCAACTTAATTGGATTTCTTTCTGCTTTTGCCATGCATGTTGAGCAATTGTTTATTATTTTATTAATTAAATTTTTGAGATTAGGTATATAATATTCACGTTTTATTTCTTAGTATATTTTTTCAATACCAGTATGATTATGATTCTTATGGTTTATCAATATTATTTCTCTTGCTTCTAATTCTTTAATATCTTTTAATAAAATCATGCTTCTTTGTAAAATTTTATTACTTAATGAATTTTCTTTTTTCCATATATCTTGGAATCTTTTAAATATTTTATCTTCTTTGATGTATATGCAATTAAGCATTGTGGTATCTACTTCTTTAATTATATTTATAAAATCTTCTTCTTTTTATTCTCTTCTACTGAATATTATTCTTCTTTTTCCAACATGTGGGTACAAAATTTCTTGATGATCATTTTCATTGACTTCAAGTATTATTTGTCGATTAAATAAATTAACCGGTTTTTCACTAATAGGAATAAGTTTTGAATTATCTGATTCAGCACTATGGATGGTTGCTAAGTCATCCTGTTGTAGCATATTTATTTTAACTCGAGATAAGGCGTCAGCCACTTTATTCTCTTTTCCTTGAATATATTGTATCTCGAAACCGTATTCTTCAAGTTTAATTTTCCAGCGTTGTTCTTTTAAATTGCTTAGCCATACTAATGGCTTGTGGTCAGTCTTAATGACGAACTTTCTACCGTACAAATAGTGTCGAAATTGAGCTGTAGCCCAATACGATAGCCAATAACTCTTTTTCTATAGTACTATAATGACATTCATGTTTGTTTAAAGTGCGTGAAGCAAAACAAAGGGGACCATGAGATTTACTCAGTACTGCTCCAATTGCAAAGTTTGAAGCATAGGTAGTAAGTATGGAATCTTTTTGGAAATCAGGATGCCTATTTATTAGGTCATTTGCCATTAAATTTTTAAGTTTTTAAAATGATTCTATATAATTTTCATCTTTGATATTAATGCTAGGAATGGGAAATTTTTGAATAGCTTCAATCTTTTTCGGGTTTGGTTTATCCCTTTCAGGCGTTATTACATGACCTAAAAATTCCGTTCCCTTTCTTATAAATTCTGATTTATTCAGTGAGACTTTCCAATTTGCGTTTCATAAAGCTCCTAAAATTTTCCTAATTGAACAGACATGTTCTTCGAGAGAGATCAAACGCTGAAACGTTGATGGGGCGTTTTTCAACCCGAAGGGCATTCGAATGAACTCGTAATGTCCTGAAAGAGTAGAAAATGCGATTTTCTCTCTATCATTTTCATCTACTTCGATTTGATGAAAACCTTTGGTTAAATCTAGAGTTGTAAAGTAGTTACAATGTCCTAGTTTATCTAGAATTGACTCTATGTTTGGTATAGGGTATTTATCCTCTTTTGTTTTTAAATTAAGTTTTCTGTAATCAATTACAATATGCCATTCCTTGTTACCCGTATTGTCTTCCTTTTTCGGCACCACCCAGATTGGTGCATTGTATGGCGATGTGGAATGTTGAAACACTTTGGATTCTAACATTTCTTTGATCTGTCTATTAACCTCAGACTTATGTACTTCTGGGTAACGATAGATTCTTGTATAAATTGGAGAGTTATCTTCCGTGGGAATTTTATGTTTAACATGATTTGTAAAAGTCAAATCATCCCCTTTTTTGTAAAAAATGTTTTTATAATTCTTTATTATTTGGAACAATTTAATTTTTTCTTCCTTATTTAAATGAGTAGTCCTTAAGTCTTTTTCAATTATTGAATCCAGAATTGAAATTTGTGGAATAATTTTAGTAAAACAGTTAATAGATTCTTCATACTCACGTTCCTCATTTGCGTTGAGAAACAGAGGTATATGTGTTCCATTTAACTTAAGTATCCTATTCGCATAATATATTTCTCCATTATTCGGGATAAGTATATTATTTCCTATTATTCCGTTATATTCTTCGTTAAAGTTATATACCTGTAATTCACAGTCTTCAATTACGGGAAAAATAAATTTATCTTTAGGTATGATGACGTCTTTATTAATTATAATGTTATTTCCGACGGTTTTTATATTTAAAGGGATTTTTCTAAATTTAATAAAGTCTTTGGGAGCATCTTCTTCTCTGAGAATGCTATTTGTAGCTCCAGTATCAATAAGTAAACGAATTGTTGTTTGACCTTTACTTAATTTAATAAAGGGTAATCCTGTTTATGATCCGAGGCTGAGACACGAAAATTTACATTTTCACTATTCGCTTCTTCTACATAGTTTGTAGTTTTTGCTAGTCTTCTAATTTGAGATGATCTAGGATCTTCTTCCATAGGTTCAAATCTTTGATATAGTTGTCGATAATTATTCGGATTATAGTTTCTATTATAATTTTGATTTTGATTTGGATTATGATTTTTATGACAGTTTTGATTATTATTTGGATTATAATTTCTGTTATTTAGTTGATAATTATTATAGTTAAAATTTGGCTTTGGAAAATATGGTTTTGGTTGCCAGTTTCCCTGATTTTCCCTAAAAGGATTATGTGGATTATAACATTCTTTTTGAACATTGTGTTTATAATATTTTTCTTTTATTTTTCCATCAGTATTTATCGATTGGAAAGTAAGAAATCTTGCGCTACTAAGTTCATGGAGAGCTGGTTCCATTGTGGTAGGTCTTAAAGCATAAAGAATTGTTCTCATGTAAACGGGAAGTTTTTCTTTGAAAATTTGTAAAGCGGTTATGGTATTTCTAGGTATATCTATAAAATTATTTGCATTACGTAATTCTTCATATAATTGGCCTGCATTCTTAAATCCCCCAAAATTTTCTATTAGCATTTCTTTGATTTCTGTCCAGTGTGAGAGATGAGTGTGTATCTCTATAGCCTGTCTTGCCCTACCTATGAATTTACTTTTTAATAAATTTACACACATTCTTTGGCCCTGATCATTATACGTTTGCAATGTAGGTATTATATCATCTACATTTTGAATGAAAATCGGAAGATCTTCTGTCCTTCCATCAAAATTTTGTAATTTTTCTATATAATTTATAGGGTTTATCTCTAAAACTCTATTACCTGTTTGTTCTTGTTGTTGTTGCTGTTGTTGATGTTGTTGATGTTGTTGTTGTTGCTGTTGTGCTGCTGCTGCGAGCTCCATGTTGATGTTTCTTTGATGGTTGTGGATTTGATGTCTTCTAAGTTTCGATCGATTAAAAACTTTGTTCATTCAGAACACGTTGGGGCTTTCGACATGGAAAATATTTGCCTCGTAAAGATGTTCTTCCTCCAGGTTTATTTTATTTCTTTGATTTTGTTTTTTAGTTCACTTTTGTTTTATTATTATTTTTTTTTTAATTTAATTTTTCTTTTCACTTCTTGAATTTTTATTTTAATTTTCTACTTTTTAAATATTTTTTTTTTTCATATTATTTTTCCTCTATGGATTATGTAGTATAGGGCATATTCACTGACCTGAGCCACTAAAATAATTCTTTCGAAAGAGATTTTAATATTCGTTTAAATCGATCTTAAATCTTTCGCTTTTCTCACAAAAAACAAAATTGTCCACAATCACGAGTTACGAGTTGCTTAAAATTATTTATTTGTTGTTTGTCTTTATTTTGTCCATCAAACTTTTAAGCTTAGTACCACAATCACGAGTTACGAGTTGCCTTACACGTATTTTGTCGCTTGTCTAGTGTTGATTTTCACAAATATAATTTTTTTCACACAATCACGAGTTACGAGTTGTTATGATGTTTCGCGAAAAACGAGATTCGATCACTGGATTACCATGTCTCTTAGAATTTTCACTTATATTTCTGACTAGTATCCTACCGACTGCGCCATTTTTATTATAAAGTTCACCTTTAATCAAAAAAATAGATTCCACTGTTCTCGTTTGAGAACTTCAACAAAAATAAAAACACTTTTTAATTTTTGAATAAAGAATATTTACTGATTATTAAAGCTTCAGATTCCTTACCACTGGTGGGGGGAATCTTAGGCTATACCATAGAGTACCTATACTATCTGGAGAACCAGCTTCAGGGCTTTTTCTCTTTCACCCTACAAACTCCACTGTGAGTATTTCCTCCACATGGCTGAGCATGTGTTAGCTGCCCAATGCATTTTAAATGGAACCTCACCAATACAAAGATAACTTAATGGATTTTGGCTCAATGCACTGAAAACAACAAAAAATTGAATCGAAAAATTGAAAACGTCACATTTAGAGCTATCACACGTATTCACGGACAGGAAATTTAAGAGAGTTTTCTCTTAATGTGCTCAAATAAAATTTGCGGGTGTTTTAGGCAAGAGGGGTACGAGTCGCGACTTGAGATGATGTCCAGATTCACAAAGATGTCCAGGTAAGTAGATTTTCCAGGTAAGTATGATTTCCACGTGAGAATGATTTCCACGTGAGTGGTGAGCTGTACGTCTAGGTAAGTATTCAGATGTCGATTTTGTTTTAGGTACGATTAGGTTGTTTATTCATTCTTAGGCTAGATTTATATAGGTAAAATCATTTTTTTTTTTTTTTTACAGGTAAGGTAAGTATATTTTCAAATCTTGGATTTTCTTAGGAGATTTAGATAGGCGGTTATATATTTTTTTTTCGTGGGTTATAAGTGTTTTTTGGTAGTTTTTCCTTACTTCGATTCAGGGGTTCTTTTATTTTTGAATAAATAAAACCGTAGCATGAAAGCCATAGGTAATTATTCTAATATTTTTTTACCATAGGTAATTTTTTTTTCTATTTTATGGAATTTTTGGACATTTTTATAGCGCACGTGATGGGAATTTTTTTTTTAACCAAATTTTTAGTTTACTTTCAGTTTCATGTAAATAATATTGAACTTTTTTCTTTTATTTTATTAGTTTAGCGAGCGAATTTTAGTATTATTACGGACTGGGGATCGACTCGATATTCTTATATTTAAGTTTGCCGACTGTACTTTAAATTTTCGAAATTGGGTACTTGACAAAAACAACGAACCGCACTGCTGTGAAACCAAAAACCAACTTGCCTAGCTTAACAACCGGTGCTATTTTTCTTCTCTCGTCCAACTATTAAATTGCAGTATTTTTGCTCCCCTCACAACTAGCGGTCATGGTTACAGTTGGAAGCTGTAGTATAAAGGCTATCAGGCCATCTTTCCTATCGGTTCTTTCTATCAGGTCTTTAAACATATACCTAATTTAGTTCTAGACAAATTAACTATATATTTCGTTTGAAGAGAAAAATAGGAGAAAAAAAAGAGAATCTACCCATGACAGATCATTTGCCTTATATAAAAGTTATTTTTTGAGTTATTATTTTAGTTGAGTAAATTTAGTATTATAGTCTGCCCGATACAGTTTATTATTATAATTATTTTTATTGACGTTATAATTTTTTTACCTATTATTTTTTTTTTTAATATTAGAAATGTTATTTTCATTATTTCCGTCTGTTGTCATTTTGGATTTTACGTGCAGTTTTCTAAAAAACTTATCCTTTTCAGAGGATCATTCGATTAAAGAGGATAAGGAAAGAAACAAACCGAAGTATGTAGTTTTTCCCTGAGAGGAGGTCTCATTCACAGACTGATAGCCGGTCGTTCGCTGTTGTCATTTTTTTTTAATCTTTACAGTGGTAGACTCCTGCTTTCTTGCCATTAAGGTCTTCAAGTTCATACAGGTTGTTACCAACAACTTTACTGATTTTCATTTTTAAAAATGTTGGGCTTAATTTCGCATAAAACCTCTTAGATGCATCGCTCAAGGTGAAATTTCTACGGAAAACTATATCTCCGACAGAGAACTTGATATCCTTGCTACGTAAGTTGTAGGTACTTTCTTACCGCGTATGTGCTTTCGCAAGGGAATTTTTGATGAAAGAGTGCATGACATTCATTTGGACAGCTTTAGAAACAATCTCAACATTTGCGTTATTAAGGCCATTCAGCTTGCGTAGCAATTTTTACTCCGAGCCATGCTCCACGCAACTCTGCCCAATCAGTACTTCATATGGCGACATTTTTGTCACTGAATGGACAGTCGTTTGAAGGGCACTGGCTATGGGCAGCAAATTGCTATCCCAATTCCTCTGGTCCGGGTCTACGTATGATCTTATCGGGGCGAGTTTTGACGTGCGATATTCCATATAACGTCATCTAATTTTCGAAATCACGGCTAGTAAATTGTTAACCATTGTAGGAGAGTATTGTCTCTGGTACGCAAAAAAAACAGAATACCTGCTCATGCAGAAATTTTAGCACAGCATCCGTAGTAGCCTTTCTAAGAGCTCGAACTACCACAAACTTGGTCAACTGGTCCAGCGCAATCACAATATGAGTATTTCCGTCTCTCGAGCGAGGATACGAGCAGTCGATATGTATAACATCTGGAAGGGTCTCTCAGTTAAAAAAGCTTTGCCCATTGGAGGCCTCAGGGTTGCATTAGAGGCTTTCGAGACCTTCCAGATGTCGCACCTAACTATGAACGCGTTTACCTGGGCTGCCATGTGAGGCCAGAAGAATTGTCGCTGCAGTCGATACAGGGTTTTGGCAGTTCCCCCATGCGAAGCTCGAGGTGGTTGATGAGCCAGAGCAATCAAGCGTTCGGTTAGCGGTCCCGGAACCCAAAGTTTCTTTTTGTTCTTCGATGCTAGCAATGAGCTTGCAGTGCTCCGTAGACTTAAAGCTAGGATCCGCAAGATCAATATGCAACACATTGCAGTGCTTTTTCAACATCGAAACATCGCAAACCAAAGCGTTGACTCCATATACTCGTGAAAGTTCATCGGGTACGATATTCTGAGATCCTTTGCGATACTTGATGATGAAATCGAATCCCTGGAGCTTAAGGCTCCATCTCGCTAATCGACCACTAAGATCTTTCTGGTTCATCAACCACTTCAAACTCACGTGGTCTGTCACTATTTTGAAAGCATGTGCTTCGACGTAAGCTCGAAACTTCTGAACTCCTATGACAGCAGCCAGACATTCACGCTCGGTCACATTGTAATTGTGCTGAGCCGAATTTTGAGCTTCTGTGAGTGGTAGTATATTGGATACCATGCGCTGTGGCGCATTGCCAAGGCCAAAGGGCATTACCATAAATTGCAACAGGGGCATTCCGGGCCCAGTAAACGCCGTCTTTTCCCCGTGATGATTTCTCTAGCGGGATCTGCCAAAAAGCACCTTTCAGATCCACTCTCGAAATGAAATGTGTATCTGGGAAGATGTGACAGCAATCTTTCTATATGAGAAAGCGGATACGCATCTTTCTTAGTCTTGGCATTAACTTTTCTGTAGTCTAGGCACAAGCGATTTTTGTCGGGCTTTCGAACGAAGACTACAGGAGAGCTCCACGCACTAGTACTTTCCTCGATTACTCCGAGTTTCAGCATGCGATCCAATCCTTCTTATAGCAGTTTCTGTACCGCTGGACGACTGTACTTTAAATTTTCGAAATTGGGTACTTGACAAAAACAACGAACCACACTGCATCGCTCAAGGCGAAATTTCTACGGAAAACTATATCTCCGACAGATAAATTGATATCCTTGCTACGTAAGCTGTAGGTGTTTTCGTACCGCGTATGTGCTTTCGCAAGGACAGCTTTAGAAACAGTCACAACATTTGCGTTATTAAGGCCATTCAACTTGCGTAGCAATTTTTAGTCCGAGCCATGCTCCACGCAACTCTGCCCAAACAGTGCTTCATATGGCGACATTTTTGTCGCTGAATAGACAGTCGTTTGAAGGGCACTGGCTATGGACTGCAAATTGCTATCCCTATTCCCCTGGTCCGGGTCTACGTATGATCTTATTGGGGTGAGTTTTGACGTGCGATATACCATATAACGTCATCTGCTTTTCGAAATCACGGCTAGTAAATTGTGAACCATTGAAGGAGAGTATTGTCTCTGGTACGCAAAAAAAACAGAATACCTGCTCATGCAGACATTTTAGCACAGCATCCGTAGTAGCCTTTCTAAGAGCTCAAACTACCACAAACTTGGTCCAGCGCAATCATAATATGAGTATTTCCGTCTCTCGAGCGAGGATACGAGCAGTCGATATGTATAACATCTGGAAAGGTCTCTCAGTTAAAAATGCTTTGCCCATTGGAGGCCTCAGGGTTGCATTAGAGGCTTTCGAGACCTTCCAGATGTCGCACCTCCCTATGAACGCGTTTACCTGGGCTGCCATGTTAGGCCAGAAGAATTGTCGCTGCAATCGATACAGGGTTTTGGCAGTTCCCCCATGCGCAGCTCCAGGTGGTTGATGAGCAAGAGCAATAAAGCGTTCGGTTAGCGGTCCCGGAACCCAAAGCTTCCATACAAGGTCATCCTCTGTAGGATCACTTGTGCAATGTTTGACCTTTTTATAAATGAAGCTTTCCGACACTTGAAGATCAGGTAGCTTTTATTGTTCTTCGATGCTGGCAATGAGCTTGCAGTGCTCCGTTGACTTAACGCTAGGATCCGCAAGATCAATATGCAATACATCGCAGTGATTTTTCAACATCGAAACATCGCAAACCAAAGCGTCGACTCCATATACTCGTGAAAGTGCATCGGGTACGATATTCTGAGATCCTTTGCGATGCTTGATGATGAAATCGAATCCCTGGAGCTTTAGGCTCTATCTCGCTAATCAACCACCAAGATCATTCTGGTTCATCAACCACTTCAAACTCACGTGGTCTGTCACTATTTTGAAAGCATGTCCTTCGACATAAGCTTGAAACTTCTGAACTCCTATGACAGCAGCCAGACATTCACGCTCGGTCACATTGTAGTTGTGCTGGGCCGAATTTTGAGCTTCTGTGAGTGGTAGTATATTGGACGCTCACTACCACTTTCGTCCACTTGGCTTAGCACGCATCCGATGTCGTTGTTTGATGCATCGCACTGTATGATAAATTCCTTTGTGAAATCAGGATTAACCAGGAGGGGAGTGGAGAGGTCAGGGCCGTCTTCAGCTGATTGAATGCTTCGAACGCTTCATCCGTAAAGGCAAACTTCTTCCCCTTCTTCAACGTGTCGGTGATTGGGCCCGCCAAGGTGGAGAAGTCCTTTTTTTTTTTTTTTTTTATACTTCAGATTCTATGAGTGTAGAAAGCTTAGATCAAGCTGCAACCTACAAACAAGGGCTCATCATAAGTGCTTGTGTTAGTGGTTAGTAAAATAATGCAAACTAACACATGCTTACAAATAACTACAAAAAGAACTAGTGTACAAAATTACAAAAATCAAATACCTAATAAACAAAATTATACAATAAAAAAAACATTGAAAGTATCTTAATAGATATATAAGACGGTCACGATTGTGGAGCACTGGTTCGAAACAATGTTTTCAGTCCCATTCTACCTATATTAAAATCAATGGAGGAAGCATTTAAATTGAAAAGCTTACACATTCGGCTTAAAGGTTCATGAATTCCGTAGTTAGTACGATGAAAATCGACATGTAAAAGTTCAAATCTTCGCAGGTGTTGAGATCCTCTGCGATAATTTATGCCAATACAGGCTAACAAGTCAGGAGCATCAATTTCCCCATTTAAAAGTTGCTGAAGAAATATTAAGTCATTATTAACCCGCCTTTGATATAAAGTTTGGACCTGCAGCAGTTGGATCCGATGTTCTTATGGTGGAAGGTTATATGGATCAGCCCAAGGGAGACCTTTCAGGGCAAAACGAATGAATTTATGGTGTATTGATACAATACGACTTTTATGAATTTCATAGAAGGGTGACCAAACTTGAGAGGCATACTCAAGATGAGGTCTTACATAACAGCTATATAGAGAAAGGGTAATATACGGGTCGTTAAATTCTTTTGCCCAACGTTTTATAAATCCAAGCATAGAGCTCGCTTTTTTTACAATGTAATTTATGTGTTCTGTGAACTCTAAATTAGAACTAAACTGAACACCCAAATCTTTGAAACTAAAGACACGGCATAGTTTGTGCTGCGAAATAGAATAATTAAAGGCACTTGCAACTCGTTTTCTTGAGAAAGTTATTGTTTGGCATTTAACAGGGTTTAGGTTAAGACCGTTTTTATCACACCATAGAGTGAAGCTGTCAATATCATCCTGCAAGAGACTGTGGTCATGATCAGCTCTTATTGTCTTGAAAATCTTCATATCATCCGCAAATATAAGAATTTCACTAGAACGTATACATGAGACAACATCATTTATAGCAAGAATGAATAGAAAAGGGCCCAAATGACTTCCCTGAGGTACACCCGAGAGAGCGTTAAATGGGTTTGAGAAAGAGTGTCGAAATTTTACCTGGTAGGATCTATTTCCCAGGTACGATTTTATGCAATCTATAAAGAAAGGTGGAAAGCCGAAAGCTTTAAGTTTGAATAAAATAATATTGTGACTAAGTTGATCAAATGCTTTAGAAAAGTCAGTGTAAATGCAGTCAACTTCACTACCATTTTCTAAAGCATTGGAGCATTTGTGTAAGAAGGTTAGGAGATTTGTTACCGTTGATCTTCTTTGCATAAATCCATGCTGTTTTGCACATATTAAATTTTTACTATGAAAAGCCAAGCTTTCACAAATAACTTTTTCGAAAAGCTTCGGTATACAAGACTGTTTTGATATAGGCCTATAGTTTTTAATATCATTCCTATCACCCTTTTTGAAAACTGGAGTTAAAAATGATTTTTTCCATAAGCAAGGAAACTTCCCTGATTTTTAAGAAAGCTGAAATAAAGATTGAAGGGGCTGAAATAATATATGTCTGCACCTTTTTAATACTATTGGGGGAATTCCGTCTGGACCACACGAGTAATCATCATTTAACAATGAAAGATATCCTAAACCAGTGCTCAGTTGCACAGGTATATTACTACAATTCGTTTGGGAATAGATATGTAAATTTTTAAAATAACTTTCGTCAACAACGACAGGCGTATCAACGAAAGAATAGCGAAAATTTTTCGCAAATGCGTTGCAAATATCGGTATTATTTTGTAGCGAACAGTTTTCGTATACAAAATTCACCGGATAGCCGTCCGAGTTCTTCTTTCCAAAATGACTTAGGATCCTCTTTTAAACAGCTTCCCATTTCATTTAAATACCTAGTACAAAGTGATTTTGAAAAAGTTTTGAACTCTTCAAAAATTGCAATATAAGAACTGTGATCAATTTGTGAATTAGTTTTTAAGTAGGTTTTCCACGCCCTATTCCTCTTGTTACGGAGTGATCTAAGCTCCTTCGTATACCATGCATGGCAAACGTTCGAGTTTTTCGATATTTTTAAGGGTATAGAATCATTCATACAACTATAAAATATTGAATACAAAATAGAAACTTTACAAAACGCCGATACCATCCCGCTAACCCTAGGAAAAGTCGTACCTGTTTAGCCGTAGCTGGAGTAACAAAGCCTGCTATAGCTGCTACCTTTTCCGGATTCGTCTTCAAGCAACCATCTCGCACAATGTATCCCAGGTATTTCAATTCTCGAAAACAGAATTTTGACTTTTGGACCTTCAGTTGACCAGCCAAAATCTCTAGTAGTTCAACATGCTCCTCAAAAGTGTTCGATACTACCAACAAGTCATCCAAGATTTCTTGTCGCAGTTGGTGGGGTCCATCAATCTTACCATGCGCTGTGGCGCTTTGCAAAGGCCAAAGGGCATTACCATAAATTGCAACAGGGGCATACCGGGCCCAGTAAACGCCGTCTTTTCCCCGAGATGATTTCTCTAGCGGGATCTGCCAAAGAGCACCTTTCAGATCCGCACTCGAAATGAAATGTGTATCTGGGAAGATGTGAAAGCAATCTTTCTATATGAGAAAGCGGATACGCATCTTTCTTAGTCTTGGCATTAACTTTTCTGTAGTCTAGGCACAAGCGATTTTTGTCGGGCTTTCGAACTAAGACTAGAGGAGAGCTCCACGCACTAGTACTTTCCTCGATTACTCCGAGTTTCAGCATGCGATCCAATCCCTCATATAGCAGTTTCTGTACCGCTGGAGAAATCGAGTAATGACGCTGCTTAATGGACTCTGCATCCCCTGTTTCGATGGTTTGTACCTCTAACTTAGTTTTTCCTAAGCCTTGATTGGCTGAGGAAGGGAACAAGTTAATGGCATCTTTTAACCATTTGGATTGTTGTTCGGTAAGTTGTTGTTCAGGCAAGGAACCGTAGCAATTTCGGAGATCAACTGAGGGGTGATATCAAACTCCTTCCAGAAGTCAATTCTGCTGCAAAGACGGAACCAGATACAGAAGAATTGTTTTCGTCATACCTTTATATGTACCCTCCGCACAGATCCTTCCTACTTTAGCTTGCTGTTTCCAATCGGCAGTCTTCACTTCGAAAGAAAGTTTCGAGAAGTTTTGTCCGAGTTTTTGAAGGAATTCCGCACCTAAGCAGCTAATGCTGGCTCCCCTGTCCAATAATCCTAGAAGAGGTTCTCCATATATCTAGACTCTTGCGTAGGGCCGCGGATCTTCTGAGCTGCATAAAGTTGTGGCTTCTATGGCTTTGAACACTTTCTTCTTCTCTTGAAACTTCTTCCTTGGCTCGGCGATGTTTTCAGAAACGACGCTGTTTGGTTTCCAAAAATGTGTCTACGCACGTCGACGTAATTTTGGAGCCTTTGGTGTAGTGATTTGAGCGTTCTACTTCTGGGGCCAACCGTTAGTGGTTGAGCATCAGCTTTACCGGACATACAGGGCCGCTTCAGGACTCTGATGGCAGGAACTGGGGGTTCTGACTGAGGAGTGTTGTTGGAGTAAGAACTGGGTTCAGTTGCATTGATACAGTAGTAAATAGGGTCGTTTAATGAGACTCCAGGTGGTTCTCCGGAGAGCAATTCCCCCGGAGCTTTGAACTGCTCTTCTGTTTATTTCCCGAGCATCTAGGCCATTGCGGAGAGGTAGTATTGTCCCATCCACACCTAAAACAGAAAAGAGACCTCTGAGGGTCAGGGCATTCAAAGAATGAATGACCCTTACCCTTGCAATTCCAACAGGTGTAATTGCGCGTGTCCTTTTCTTTTTTAGGGCGGAATGCCTCTATCTCGGGAATGGGGTCCATTTCTTCTCTTGCGTCAGCGACAAGTTCTGAGACAGCTGCTTTCCTTGGTGGTGCTACTACCCCAAGTCGTGCTCTTTGCGCTTCCGCTTCACGATCGAAAATGTATTTCTCCACCTTCCAGCAGACATGGACCATTTTCGCAAGGCAATCAGTATAGAATGTAGTCATAAGCATTCCCATCTGTCGACGCACGTTGTTCTTTAAAATATCGATGATTTCTTATTTAGTTTTTGCACCGCGGTGTAAAAATCGTCGAATGTTTCTGTCTGTCCTTAATGTATGTCGTACAATCGTCTTGATAGTTCAGAAACTGTCTCTAGAGTCCGGAATTGTTCTATAAGCGCGTTGTTCAAGGTCAACTAGGTCACATCCGGATTTGCCTTCACATAAACCCAAAACCAACTTTCCACTGTGCCACGGACAAAATGGTGGAAGTTGAGGATGACTTCTTCCCACGTTGCCCTGTAGCTTGATTTTAGGCACTCAAACCGGAATAAGAAGTCATCCACCGTCATAGTCTGGTTGTCAAACTTCAAAACCCATTTATGGAAATCTTGTAACCTAGGCCCCATATGCGGTGGTATTGACGGGGTGTTATTCATTGGATCGCTAAAGGTAAGATCATGTAACCTTTGCAGGAACTCGTCCATATTCAAAGTATAAGCTGCTGTATTCCGAGGTGGAGGGGAACGAGTTCGAGAAGGAGTTCGGTTTCGAGAAGGGGAGCCTTTCCGAAGAGGTGAATGAGCTACAAATCGTGATGTCGTTGTGCACAGTTGAGGTCCTACACTCTGGCTTTGTCTCGTTTGGGGCACAGGGCGGTAACCCTCTGGCATTGGTGCCATAATAGTCTCCCGTACTATGCTGGCGATTCTAGTTCGCTCCATTTTACCAGAAAAAAACCTAAAATCTTCTGATCGACTCGCCCCAATAGCAGGTGTAACTACGTCGTGGATGTAGCCAGTCCAATCTTCGTTATCATCACCTAGTGAATTGCGGACTCTCGGCGTAGGTTGCGGAGCCTGGGATCTATTTCGTGAGCTTGAGGTCTCAGCTTGTGCTAAGAAGTAAGCAGCTCCTTCGTTGTCTCTAGATCCTAAAGAACGTCGTGATGGTGGTTCTGGAGGTCCCTGTGGTGAATGTAGGTCCGCAAGAGTCAGTTAGGAGATGCGATCTAAGAAGATGATCTCGCAAGGGACCTTGAGTTTTCGAACGAGCTAATCGTTGCATTTTGAATTGGTAGTCAAAATTAAAAAAAAAAACAAGGGATGATGTAAGAACGAAGACGAATTGAAAGGATATGAGACTAGAAGGTGCAAAAAAAATTCAGGAAAATTCAAAATTCACAAAATATGAAGATACTAAAGAAGATTAAAAGGCAGAAAGTTCTAATTAAGAAAAACGAATAGTAGGAGAATTAAAAAGACCTCGTTTTGATACTGAAAAAGAAAATATTTGTTTAAAAATTATAAATAATAGAGTAATGAATAAGGTTCGAATTCAAGCTTGAATTCTAGTTTCGAATTCAAGTTTCTAAAATATCTGTAACGAGCCAATTGTTGTCGGCGGGGTTCCCAGTCGGGTTTCTATACCTTTCCGCAAAAGGGCACCCCCAAGCAAAAGACCAAATCTGGGATACCTTAACCTCTCCCTCCTTTACCACCATTACAACCTCATGCTACAGGCACATGAGGCTGATCCTGGCAGCAAGAAGGAGAGGATGTCCAGTATATCGTAGCGAGGCATGCTTGCTTAAGGCACGAACTAGCTCGGCGGGGGGGGGGGGGGTTCTTGCTACAATAGTACTGGACGAGGTTACGAAAAATCATGCCGGAGTGAATTTTAATTAAGAGTTTGGGAGGTTCAACAAAAGTTTGAAAATAAAGAGACCAACTTCCCATATAAATTAAACAAGTTCAGACCTCAATTTATTTTGATTGAGATGTGATGCAGCTAATCGTACCTCTATCCAAAGTTAATGAAGTTCTTCAAGAGATGCATGATAGAGCTTCCGGAGGACATTTGGGGATCAATAAGACAATGGAGAAGGTAAGGCAGCGATTCTACTGGCTACATGCAAGAGAAAAAAAAAATAAATTTGGTGGCACAACAGCTCGTGAAGAACCAAGGCCTAGTGACTTACAACTCTCAACCATTCCTGTGTAGGTATTTTTGGCAGGAATGGAGGGGACCTACAATTTTTTACCAAGTCCGGACGGCTAGATGAGAAGCACTTATTCATGACAAGTATACTCTTGAAGGATTTGTCAGTTCCTCGCAAGAGGCAGTACCTCGCGAAAAAAAACATTTCTGTTTATAGGTGACATGCAAGAGAAGACGTTGAAAAATGGTGCTGCAAATGTGATACTTGTGTTGCAAGCAAGGGACCAGGCAAAAAAATCCAGAGTAACATGCAGCAGTATAACGTGGGCACGCCTTTTGAGAGGATTGCAATAGACGTTGTGGGACCTTTTCCAGAAACCGAAAGTGGAAACCGATACATCCTGATTGTAATGGACTACTTCAGCAAGTAGCCTGAGGCATTTGCTATCCCAAACCAGGAAATCAAAACGGTCGTGGATCAGATTGTTTTCAACTGGATAAGCAGGTTTGGAGTACCGATGGAACTCCATTCAGATCAAAGAAGAAACTTTGAGTCCAAACTCTTTCAGGAAGTTTGTACACTCCTTGGCATTAAAAAGACGAGGACAACACCGCTTCATCCACAATCTGATGAAATGGTTGAACTATTCAACAGGACCCTTAAAGAACACCTTTCCAAAGTTGTAAACGAAAACCAACGAGACTGGGATCGGCATATTCCATTATTCTTGATGGCATACCGAAGTGCAGTACATAGCTCAACAGGACATACACCATCAGAAATCCTGCTCGGGCACACAATACGACTGCCAAGTGAAATAAAATTTGGATGTTATGGTAATGAGCCCTAAGAAATAGACGACTACGTGGAAGACCTGAAAGAAAAGCTTCTTGACATTCACGAAAGGACAAGGGCAAATATAAAGCTATCAAGTGATCGGATGAAAACACGGTACGGAACAAAAGCAACAACGAACGTATTCCAAGCGGGAGAACTTGTATGGTTTTATAATCCCCACCGTCGGAAGGGACTTTCACCGAAACTTCAACAAAATTGGGAAGGCCCGTATACTGTTGTAACTCGAATAAACGATGGCGTCTACCGCATTCAGAGAGGACAAAGAGGCAAAATGAAAGTAGTTCACAGTGACCGTTTACAACGTTATAATGGTGAAGGTTATGATAGATTTGCTGGGACGATCAATCTTAAGGAGGGGGCAGTGTAACGACTGTCACATGTGTACTATAACAACTCTGGAATGAACTATAACCACTCTCGAACATCGACTAAAAGAAACACCGAATTACGAATTCGACAGGACACAAACCAACCTTCGGAGAGTTTTGGTGAGCTTTCGAATTTCCAATACTAAACGTCAAAATGAAAGCTTTGGAAAGGGAAATGTATGGGAAATGTCCCCTATGGAAAGCTCTAGAACCAAATACTGGAACCTTCCAGCTTTTTTCGGGAACCTTGTGAAAAGTATAAAAGTACCTGTCTGACCGGCAGAGGACGCAGTTTATTTTTAATCGTGAATGAGTAAAGTTGGTTGTAATAAAAGTAAAGTGTTGAATTAATTTCAGTGGTGAACAATATATTATTTCGTGGTTGTAAAAGTAAAGTGTTTTATTTTGTTAAGTAAATAAGTGGAGAATTTAAATAAAGTGAATAAGTTTTATAAACGAACCTGAGAAAATATTACAATATATATATATATTTATATATATAAAATGTTGATGTTGATGTTGGCAATTATTTTAAATTTTGAAAAAAAATAGCAATTCTTATACTGCAAAAAAATTTATTTTTATATTGTTTCTGACTTTAATGGTCAAGAATGAATCATGCACCCAATGATTTTAATAATTTTTTTAAATTTAATTTTCTAAATATTTTTTAAATTATATCCATTTTGATAGTAAATTGTATTGTAAGTGAAAGTCTAATTTTCCTGGGCTGTAGTTCAGCCGTTAATCGCTTTTATTATAATTTACAGTGCATTTGCGCTGTTTATTTAATACGTGTCGGTAATCATCGAATAAAATTATGCGTCTTAAAAGCGTACAACAACATCTAACTGATGAGCCCAAATGTTGCGAAACGCTTTTGGACTGAGGGTCACTATACCTTTAAATTGAATTTCATTCAACAGTTCACAAAAATAAACACAAAAATAGTAAATTTTCTATTACTTACGTTTTTATTCTAACTCCAACCCACATACCTATATTACAATACCTTACTCTAGCACCACAAATTCCTGCTCACAATAAACCTGCAACCAAAGATAATATAACACATATATTATCTTATTTATATTATCAATGGTGCCACAGTGAACAAATAAATACACCTTTCACACCTTGCAAATATCCAAAGGATATTCTTGAGAATATACAAAATTGTTCTTTTTATGACTTAAGCTATATCTTCATTACAGAAAAAAGTAAACAAAACAATAACAAACCAAAACAAAATTGAATATTTTCTCATCGTGTCTGCCTTCTACCTGACTCTATTGAACTATCATGAATTCGGTATACGTCTTTCTCGTTCTCATTATATTTTGACAATTCACAATTACAAGTCTCCATCGAAAATTGAAATACTCCACGTCAAGGTACCCCTTGGGTACTTCAGATGTCGCCTTCTTTGATGGCTTCCATGAGAGTATACTATGGTTTATATATACAAAGCTATCTCCGAATCTTTCGTTGTATCGACCAATAGGTTGGTGCCTTGGGAATCGGGATTTAAAAATGGATGTTTCGTCGAGAATTTGGTGCATTGGATTTCGTTAAATTTATGTATTTTTTCACGTAGGGTATGCTTATTAGGTTTTAAGCATTTCTCTTGTTTGCATAACACTTAATATAATAATGAATTGAAATGATTGTACTTATATTGCACAATTCCGTAGATGTTGTTGAATGCTTCTTATTCGATCCATTTATGGTGACCGTCAGTCACGTTGAATAAGATTTTTTTTGGGTATGGCCAACAAAAATATGGCGGCACCGACTTGTGCCCTTGGCGATGACCGCCAGCCGTTCTAGACAAAACCTATAGGTAACCGTTAAAGCCGAAGAAAAATAGAAAATTTGTCGCTAGCACTTACCTCTTTTAAGACTTTACTAGTCATTCTTTCTAATTTCTATCCCTCGATGCACTATTAATTTACGCTTAAGTTCGCACTAAAAAAAAAAACCAACAAAATCTAACCCGTCACTGACTATTCGACTTTACCATACCAAACAAAAATCTTACCACCGAACAAATTAACACCTAGCACCGACTATACCCTCAACGTTTGACATTCAACTAACCACTAACACTGCCACACATTCCACCACAAGATACCAGTATTCTCTGATTTGGAAGATATATGGAACACGTTGGGGTTAACATTATCATCAAGGAGGAGCCCTCTCTCCACCTAGCCACCTCCCTGCAATCATCGAACCCTACGCATGAACTCACCTTAATGTGTTCAATGCCCTTTACGATATCCCGTACCTGAACCTCAATATAAATTCTGAAATATGACGACCCTGAATGGTTTCATTTCATCGATGGTCAAGAGTTGTCAAATAGATTTGAATAAGATAAAACAAATCCATAAATATTCTTGGTATGATAATACTCCTATATTTATTTTTAGTAAATTACATTAAATTAACCCAAAATTCTTAATAGAATCCCAGGAAACTATGTGCCACCGAAAAGGAGGCCTTATTCCCAGCAAAAGCCACCCAAACACCATTTGGATACCCAAGCAATTTGTGGGGGAGTCTTTCCTGCTTCACCCGTGCCCAGTGCGTCGCCACACCGAGGACGTAAAGGAGTTCCACTCTGGAATTTCTTTCTACTTTCGAATCCCTTCGAAAAGAGTTTTTAATGCCTATTATAAGTGGGCCCATGCATGATAGTGGGATGAAATTTTACTGCCTCTGAACTTGCGCTATAGGCTCTTCAGCTCTCGTTTCATTCGCTGGATAAGCTACCCAGTTTGGCTCCAGCTTCAGTACACCAAGGATGGAATCTAACAGGTAAGCTTTTATAAAATGATGAAGGTGCCCGCCACCAACTTGGTTAGTCAAAATCGAGGCAGATGCGAAGATTTGTTTTTATGCTAGCCATTTTCCCTTGTAGGTGGTTAAGTACTTATGAGTAGATGAAAACCCCAATCTAGCACCACCAACTGCACATGCCCTCATGTGCGAGTAGATACCTTACATTGGTGTGTTCCATTGAAAAAAGCTAGCAAAGTACTTGCAAGCACTTCGCCACATCCAAAGGAAAACGAGTATTGTAGCCTCCAGTTACCTATATAGTTGTGCTTCAGTACTAGTAAGGCTCCCGTAACATGAATCAGATCCATTTTCCTATTCTAAAAGTAGTACTTTCTATTAACGTCTGGTGAAAAGTATAACGCCCATATTATTCACTCTTTTAATCCAGATTAAAACTTAAATCCAGATTTAAAATAATTTGCATCCGAAAACTATATCAGATTCCATATTATTCATCCATTGAAGTCGCAAATAAATTCAATATTTTCGATCCATTCGAATAAATGTTTTTTCGTAATGAATAATATTAGCTTCAATTTGGGTGTTTGCATTTGAAAAATATGATTGAAGAAGTTGGATTTAAAAATCACTTTAATCCAATTTAAACCCAGAGTGAACAATATAGCAGTAGCAGTACTAACTTCGAATTTAGTGTAAACTGTGTATCGTTTTCTTTGGACACTCCAAGAGTACTCCTTTTTCAATCGTTTTACATTTCAAAAGTCCTCCAATGGTTTGCTTCTTTCTAATAATTTCTTACAAGAGTTTTTACTCATTTCATTAAGGAATGCTTTTTGAACACATGATAAATGCTTTTGAAAAAAGAAGTCCAAGGCTGTCGTTTCATGTACCTATCATTTCTTTTTTTTTTTTTTTTTTTATTTAAATTCAATTTTATTTTCAATTTTCTTAAAACTATCTTAAAGCTAGACAAAAATTCATAAAAACTAGCCTACTTATCAATATCTTAATACTAACTTACTGGCCCCAGTCGGGCGCTCTAAGTTAAACTAGAATAACTTAATGCTAATGCCTTTCGGCCTAAGAACTATCTTAATACTAAATCCAGGTCGGTTTTATTTTTTACCGAGAAGAATTTACAAAAAACTCGGTATCTATGTCTTTATTTTTTTGGTTTTATATAAAACTTACAAACTACATAAAACTAAATTAAAGCTAATTAAAACTAATTAAAACTACTTAAATCTACTTAAAACTATTTACAACTAATTATAAACTAATTACAACCTACTTATAAGCTACTTACAAACTAGAACAGCCACAGCAAGCATTTCACGGTTTTATAATTTTTTTGTATTTTTGTGGATTTTATAATTTTTTTTGTGTTATTTTGTGTTTTTTTTTTTTTTTTTTTTTGTGCCACCCTGACTGTCCCTACTTAAAACTAACTACCTAAACCTATGCAAGTCGGCCATACAAAAGAAAATAGCAAGGTCAACTATTAAATATCTGAAGAAACTTCATCTTCGTTTTTCAACCACCAGAACTGGTTCTCCTGCTTTACCCTATTCTTCGGTCCCGTTCGGACACAGTCCTACTGAACCGAAGGTGCTCAGCTCCGTCTTGTGCGAGGACGTCCCGACTGTACAGGAGCCGCCGATCTACAGTTCTCCGGCAGACGTGGTAGATTAGCGGAATCGCCGCTCTATCCTGGATCAACCCTCGACTGTCTAGGTGGAGGAATGCATCGGGCGGAATAAAGCCGCTTAGACGCACACTCTCGTAGTATTCGTTGTTGGGGTAATAAGCCCCGAAAATTAAGCTGTTAGACGAGGACATCGCTCTTGCAATGTGACCTCGAATAAGCTTCAGCAAGAAATTATCTATTCTGTTTATGTTGGCGCCGTTGTATAGAGCCAGGTTGGAATAGTAGTGTTTGTACTCCGACTCTGGTGTTCTGTGCAATCCAAGGCAGCGTCGAAGACACTGCCTCTCAAACACCGGAATCTTTTCCATTTGAGATGGGGCAACGTTGAACCAAACCGGGCATCCATAGGCAATCATCGGCCGGATAAGGGCCATGTAGCAAATCACCTTCACCCTGCTGTCAAGCCGGCTGCTATAAAACAACCGTTTCGTCAGGGCAAAGGCTCCCCTAGCCCTGGCCAGAGCAGCATTTATATGTCTATCGAAATACAAATACTGATCCATCCAGATGCCAAGGTACTTTACTACACTTTTACTCGCCAGTGGATGTCCATTTAACCCTGCGATCACCAGCTTGCGCCAGTTCTTTCTCGTATCCCTTGTGGCTCCACGCAACGAAGTCCTAAACAAGATAGTTTCTGATTTCTGAAAGTTGATTTTCAACTTCCAGTCATCACAATATCGTTGAATCTCATCGAAGTCACTCTGCAAGAGAATCCTGATGTCCTCGATTTTTGCAGCTGTTCTGTACGCAATCAGGTCGTCGGAATACGCAATTGCCTGAGTTAGACTACTTATCAGATCGCTGGTGTAAATGCTGAATAGAATCGGCGAGTTGACCGCTCCCTGCTGAAGACCATTTTTAATATTAAAGGTTGTGGCAGAAGTTACATTGCCACTTTTGACAACAAACTTTCTACCATTGAGCATATCATAAACCATATACTATAGTGGTTTACTAATGCCAAGTCTGGTCAGCTTTAGATAAAGACCCTCTAGCCATACGGTGTCGAAGGCCTTCTCCAAATCAACCAGACAGGCACCTGTACACTGCTTCTTAGATTTGTTCCATTGGACATCAGAAACGAGTTTCGACGCGGCATGAATGGTGTCATGCCCCGCCTTAAAACCGAACTGATTGTCCGGTATGATATTATTGTCCTCTGCCCACTTAGACAGAGCTCTATTGATAACTTTTTCGAATACATTGCTTATGCTCGGAAGAAGACTTATCGACCGGAGATTCGCCGGGTTGGAGTTGTCCTTTCCCTTTTTCGGGAGAGGATGCACCACAGCTGTCTTCCACCGCACTGGATAATATGCATTATTCAAAGCGTTGTTGAACAGAGTGGTATAAATGTCTACTGCTTCTTGAGGTAAATGTCGAAGTACAACGTTGGATATACCATCGACTCCTGCTGACTTCTTTTTCTTTAATGAATCGAAGATGAGCAGGAGCTCCACCTTCGTAATTAACAGGGAACTGGGCCCATTTCGCTCGGCGATTATGGCGTTTGCCAAATGATCTTCATTGAACCCGGTGAAACCTAGGTTCTCTGATCGCCATTGCGTGATGTCATTCCGAAGGTAGAAGTGATGGAGCAAGGCTCTGTTTTCCAGGTCATGATTGGGGCGAATGCACGCATTCACCTTGTACACTTGCTGGAAAGCAGCCCCCACAGCCTCCACTTTCTCCTGCGGATCTTCGACAATAAAGAGGTCATCGTCCAAGACGGCATCCTCTGGATTAATTCCTGCTGTCAGAAGTACGTCTCTGTTGTCTGTCGTTCTCTGAAGCTTAATACAAGGAAGGTCGTTCTGATCATTCCTTCTAAATATCTTGTTAATTTGGGGAAACATGCTCGGGTCGCTAGAATTAACGGCCCGAATTTCGTTATCCCAATACAAATTAATTGACAACCGATAGTTCTCTTTTATTAGTTGGTTGATGTTCTTGATCGACGACTTCAGTGTCCTAATCTCCAGATCGTGAGGGTCAGTAAACCGTCGGTACAAGAGTTTGAGTCTTGTTAGCAGTCCACTTTTTTGTCTGTGTAATGCGTCAATGGTCGCATTTCGGTACATGTCTGTTGCGTCCCGTTGTTTGTATTTCGGTATTGTTCTGTTCATTGTTCGTTTGATTGTCTCATCCATTTGTTCTAGGTATTGGTCTATTTCGTTATATGTCAAATTCCTGTCATTCGGTGGGGATATGTTATTCGAACTGATTTCGCTCGATAAGGCGTTGGTAAAGCGTGGCCAGCGCACCTTAATGTAATTGTAAGTATGCACAGGTACATACTCATCCAACTCCACGAGCTCGTTCGGAAGCTGTATTACGGCGGCGAGTCCGCAGTGATCACTGTCGTACTCGATCGTTCGTAAGCAGTTTCTTGGTCTTTGACCCACAGTGTAAGTAATTGTCAGTCTTGCGTCTATTAGCAATAGATCCAGATAGGCACCGCTTCTTGGAAACGATGGCCGATCCGTAGCCAGCAGGTCGACACCATATTCAGTGTTGTATTGACTCATCCAATTGAATAGATGGATACCTCTTTGATTTTGAATTTGATTTCCCCAATCTAAGTGTTTGGCATTCAAATCACCGGCCATGAGAAAGTAATTTTCTTCCAAGCTCAAGTGTAGACATTCGAAAAGTTTTTCAAGCTCTGTCATAAAATCAGTTGGCTGAGGTGATGCCGGTGCATAAGCCGCGATCACATACATTCGCTTCCTCTGTTGGAGAGGAATGCATACGACACACGCCTCTAACAGCCGAAATTTACGTAGATCACTATTATATATAACTTTATGGTTTATGCCTTTTCGTATGAAAATTGCGACGCCCCCCCCTTGAGTGGAATTGGGTCGATCTCTTCTAACGATATTGTAATTGTTGTTAGTCAATTTATGTTTCTGGTTCAGCTTAGTTTCGCTGGCCATAAACACATCTGGACTTTGGTCTTTCAACAATTGGAAAAGATTAGCTCTACGTTCGGTCCTAATCAGTGAATTTACATTCACAGCAAGGATCCTAAGAGGCCTCTCTGACAGCGCGCCTTTAACCTCTAATTTGCGTTAGGCTAGGCAAAACAGAGTAGAGATAGTCTACCCTAGTCGCCTGCTCCTTTATCTGATTGTGAAGCCCTGTCAGCTGGCCTTGAATTGCCAGCAACATGCTTCTAATTTCGGCCTGAGCGTCCGGAGCTTTTGGCACGAGGGCCGGCTGAGCTACCTTAGCTGCAGGCTGTACCGTTTTTCCCTTTCCTGCCGCCATTTGGGCGTAGGAAATTTGAGGATTGATGGGCGTTGTTGTAGGAGCACGCGTTGATGGGCGTATCTCTACCGCTGTTTGCTTAGCCGCTTTGTTAATTCGAATTTGCTGAAAAACTGAGCAACCCCGATAATTAGCAGGGTGCCCCTCCTTTCCGCAAAGTGCACATTTAAGCTGGGTCTTGTCTTCGACCCGTTCCTCGCCGAGTTTACACTCTCCCTTTATGTGGTCCTCACCGCACTTAACGCAGCGTGACTGCATTTCGCAGTTTGCTGCAGCGTGGCCAAACCTTTGGCAGCGCATGCATTGAAGCATGTCGCCGCGTCTCTTTAATTTATCCCAAGTTACAACCTGGTAGTTGAGGACGGAGATACTCCTCAACCTATCCAGTTTACTGCTGGGCGATAGCTGTACCAGAAAGAACGGCAAAGACCGCTTCTCTCGTCTGGCTCTGACTGTAGCGAACGGCTTGACCCCAATAAAGTCAAGATCGTCGCTCGCTTTTTGACGGAGCTCATTTAAGAGCACCTGTGGTTCCGTGCAGGAATCTATGCCCTTCAAGAGGACCGTTTGATATTTATCCACTTTGGGGGTAAAACTGAAGAACTCAGTCGTGGATTTCTTTAATAATTCCTTAATAATTTTGTGCTGCTCCACTGTAGAGCAGTGGATAGCATGTCTATCTTTACTTAATCGCTTAATAAAAAAGTTTTGGCCTATGGCCGACTTACATAGGTCAATGGTTTCCTGAAGTTCCATTTTGTAAGTATTAATAGGTGGCACCTTTTCTTTTTTATTTTGGGGCGGCTGTGGCTGCTGCTGGTGAACTCCCTGCTGCTGCTCGTTCCGCTGCTGTTGACTCCGCTCCTGTGGTTTTTGTTGTTGCTGCTGCTTTTGTTTTTGTGTGCGTTGCACTTTCGGTTGCTGCTGTGGTTGCTCGGTTGGCAGCTGTTGTTGTTGCTGCTCCTGTTGGCTCTGATGTAGCAGTTGCTGTTGCTGTTGTTGCTGCTGGGCTTGCCTTTGCTCTGGCTGCGCCATCCCTTATTGTGGCGCTGTTTTTTGTGGCGCTGCTTTAAGTGGCGCCTCTAGCGCTTTTTTATTCTCGCGCTCCTGCCTCTCACGTTCTCTTCGGGCTTCTTGTTTCGATTTCAGGGCTTCAATCAGAGGGGTAACTATGGAGTTCAGCCTTTCCATCTCCCCCCGAATGGCATCAATTTTTTCGCTGATGGCTTTCTCATCCAGCGCGACTATAGCAACTTGCGCCTCATTTTCCTCTTCGGAGGACGCCTCTGGTGAGGTTAAGCCCACCAGCAAGTTGCTGTTAGATTCTCCTGTTGTGAATAATCCCTCGCCACCTTCTGACATGTATTCAATGTCGTCATCGGATGGCGAGGAATCCAATTGTTGTTGAATTTTTGCTGCTGCTGACGTCTTTGCTGTGCGCACCGTCTCCTTCACCCCGGCTGGCAGCTGGGCTGAGGTGGTAGTGGAGCGGCGCTTGACATGGCTCGGCGCACAGCTAATCCTCTTTCTCCTCTTCTTCTTAACATCGGCTGTTGGTGCCGTTGCTGTTTTTGCCGTTGTTGCTACGGCAGTAGACGATGGTATGGCTGGTGGTGCCATCGCTTGCTTGCTTGTTGTTGTTGTTGCTACGGCACTGACCGTAGCTTTGGCTGGTGGTACCATAGCTGGTTTCATTGTTGTTGCTGGGGCACCTTTCGATGTCCCCGCGGTGTTGTTGGTTTGCATTTGCTGCTTTTCCCAATCGATAAAGTTTTCTACTTCACGATTGTGAAAAAAAGCAGCTAAATAATTTTTGCCCGACTGGGACTCGAACCTGTGATCCTCAGGTTGTCGGTCGGCCACCTCTACCTCTGTGCTATTGCACTATTAAAAATAGCTGGATAAAATTAAAACTTTGAAAAGTCACTCCGATTTTAGTTAAAGAAAACTGTGAAAGCCGATAACGTGCGCACACTTCCACAGATCGAGATCGACTGTACCTATCATTGGAATTAAAAAGGAGAAGGAAACAACATGAGAAATCAATTACTGACCTAAAACAACAAAATCTAGTCTGGATGAAAGTTAAATTGAATCTCAAAACGAATTATCGATATTAATTTTTTGACTTTTGTGACATTGAGACAAAACATTTGGATTTCACGCAATGATAGTAAAATGTGTATAATTTTTTCGCTTGTATATCAAATCAACAGGGGGCCGATACTGGTTCTATGAAAAAGTGAATTGATAAAATTTTTTTCACATTCACTGCCGAGCATTGCTTTTACTTTTTCGATTCATTTGTCACAAACAAGCGATGCTTATTCTGTGAATGAAAACTATACTATCGATGCTCAAACCACCTTACCACTTCTCCTGAAAATTGCACGATTCTTTCAATTTTCTTGTATTGTTGAAGGGACCAGAGAAATGCATGAGGTTCCACATTTTCACCGAACCAGAATCGGAACTAGTGTGAAAGCATTGACAGCCGACTCGATTCATTTTTTCACAGAACCAGAATCAGCCCCCAGGAAGGAAAATATCACTGTTCCTAGAAAAAACTAATGCAAAATAATTTGTTTTCGTATATCAATCTCGTGGTGTGCCAAAAAACTACCAAATATTTTCTAAATGTGCATGTTTCTTGTTAAATATATATCATCTAAGAAAACCCAGACCCTTTTCACAAATAACATACTAAAGTACTAAAAAAGTTACTGCTAAAAATATTACGGCAATACTTATTTCCACAGGTATCGAAACCACTCTGACAGTTTTTTTTTTCACTCGTTGAAAAAAAAAACAAATTGATATTCTTCTGTCATTTTGATGAGCTAAAGGAAAGTGTACAGAGATAATAAATTGTGTTTTAAGTGAAAAAGGCGTATTAAACTAAATACAAATAGTATTATAAAATTACTTTATAAAACAAATTATAAAATAACATGCGGTGTTACGTTAAATCCTGTAAAAACTCCAATAAAAAAGAGTGTACAAATATTTCTTTTCACAAGTTAGTTTTGTCTGATATTTCCCCATGAAGTAATTTCAAGTGTTATTTTTTAGGTAATTTAATTATCTTAGAATAGTTTAAAATTGATATTTCATGATATTTAGCTTTAAAAAATGTTAATTTCTTATAAATTAAACACACTTTGATTCAGTGATAAAGTTAAGATTCATCTGTCAAGGTAGGATTAATTTTTGTTGCTGGTGACAAGGCGCTCAAATTCATTTGGTGTCTGTAGTGTGGTGTTATTTTTAACCTTCCGAATAAAATATTCTTAAAGGTCTTTCTACTTTTTTTGTCTTGGTCCTTTTTATCATGTCAGTTTTGTATCTTTTTCAAGAAGTTTTATATCAATTTAAATGATTTCTATAATAATGTAATATTTTCTCAGGTTCGTTTATAAAACTTAATTCACTTTATTTCAATTCTCCACTTATTTACTTTACAAAATAAAACACTTTACTTTACAACCACAAAACAATTTATTGTTCACCACTGAAATTATTTCACTTGACTTTTATTACAACCAACTTTACTCATTCACGATTAAAAATAAACTGCGTCATCTGCCGGTCAGACATGTGCTTTTATACTTTTCACAAGGTTCCCGAAAAAGCTGGAAGGTTCTAGTATTTGCTTTCCATGGGGGAAATTTCCCATAAATTTCCCTTTCCAAAGCTTTCGATTTGACGTTTAGTATTGGAAGTTCGAAAGCTCACCAAAGCTCACAGTAGGTTGGTTTGTGTCCTGTCTTATCCAAAATAAGGTGTTTCTTTTATTCGAGAGTGGTTATAGTTCATTCGAGAGTCGTGATATTACAAATGTGACAGTCGTTACACTGCCCCCTCCTTAAAATTTATCGTTCCGAGCAAATCCATCACATTCTTCACTATTATAACGGTGTAAACGGTCACTGTGAACTACTTTCATTTTGACTCTAAGTCCTCTCTGAATGAGGTACACGACATCGTTTATTCGTGTTACAACAGTATACGGGCCTTCCCAATTTTCTTGAAGTTTCGGTGAAAGTCCCTTCTGACGGTGGCGATTATAAAACCATACAAGTCTCGTGTTTTCATCCGATCACTTGATAGCTATATATTTGCCCTTGTCCTTTCGTGAATGTCAAGAAGCTTTTCTTTCAGGTTTTCCACGTAGTTGTCTATTTCTTGGGGCTCATTACCATAACATCCAAATTTTATTTCATTTGGCAGTCTTATTGAGTTCCCGAGTAGGATTTCTGATGGTGTAAGTAATGTTGAGCTATGTACTGCACTTCGATATGCCATCAAGAATAATGGAATATGCCGATCCCAGTCTCGTTGGTTGTCGCTTACCACTTTGGAAAGATGTTCTTTAAGGGTCCTGTTAAATCGTTCAACCATTCCATCAAATTGTGGATGAAGCGGTGTTGTCCTCGTTTTTTTTAATGCCAAGGAGTGTACAAACTTCCTGAAAGATTTTGAACTCGAAGTTTCTTCCTTGATCTGAATGGAGTTCCATATGCACACCAAACCTGCTAATCCAGTTAAAAACAATTTGATCCACGACTGTTTTGGTTTCCTGGTTTGGGATGGCAAATGCCTCAGGCCGCTTGCTGAAGTAGTCCATTACTATCAGGATGTATCGGTTTCCACTTTCGGTTTCTGGAAAAGGTCCCGCAGCGTCTATTGCAATTCTCTCAAAAAGGGTGCCCACGTTATACTGCTGCATTTTACTCTGGATTTTTCTGCAAGCAAGGGACCAGCTTGCTTGCAGCACAAGTATCACATTTTCGACACCATTTTTCAACTTTTTCTCTTGCATGTAGCCAGTAGAATTGCTGCTTTACCTTCTCCAGTGTCTTATCGATCCCCAAATGTCCTCCGTAAGCTCCCTCGTGCATCTCTTGAAGAACGTCATTAACTTTGGATCGAGGTACGATTAGCTGCACTACATATTATTTGCCGTCTGTGGACTCCCACTTACCCCTTAGTACTCCTTCTTGCACATGAAGCGAGTGCCATTGTGCCCAATACGCCTTAAGAGTTGGACTTCTATCGGAGATGTCACCCCATTCTGGTTTCTCCTGGTGCTCTTTCCATGCAAGAATGGGTTCAATATCCGAGTCTTCTTGTTGAGCTGTCCTCAGTTCTTCATTACTCCAACCAAAAATGGGATCGATTCTTAATCGCTGGATGGCAGCTACCTCCTTTTCTTCTTGACGTGTGCAATGCTTGCAGTCCCATTTGCAGGGTCTCCGAGACAAGGTATCTGCTTTTGAGTACAACCTTCCTCTTCGATGTTGAATCTGGTAGTCGTATGTCTGCAATCTCTCGGTCCACCTTGCCACTTGACCTTCTGGATTTTTGAAGCTCACAAGCCAATTAAGTGCGCCATGGTCTGTTCAAAAAAGGAACTTCTGTCCATAGATGTACTTATGGAAATGTTTTGTAGCCGATATCAGAGCTAGAAGTTCTCTAATAATTTCTGTTTGGCTTTGAGAGTACCTTGCTATAATAGGCGATGACCTTCTCTTCTCCATCATGAACTTGCAACAGTACGGCTCCAATCCCCACGTTACTTGCGTCAGCGTCGATGATGGAAGGTTTTCCTGGTGTCGGATAGGCCAGAACAGGTGTATTGCATAGGCGCTGCTTGAGTACCTGAAAGCTTTTCTCGCACTCACTTGACCATTTAAATGGTTTGCCTTTTTCGGTAAACTGTTCCAAACTTTTCGCGATCCCAGCAAAATCCTTAACAAAACGACGATAGAACGTGGCAAGACCAAGAAAGCTCCGAAGTTGATGTTTATCTAGTGGAGTTGGCCATTTCTGAACAGTGTCCACTTTTTCAGGATCAGTCTTCACTCCTTGGGACGAGATGATATGTCCCAAGTATTTTCCCTCAGACTTAAAGAAGGCACACTTGTCTGGATTTATTTTCAAGTTTGCTTCTCGAAGCCTCTGGAACACGGCCTTAAGGTTTCCACAATGCTCATATCAAATGTTTTACCATAAAGGATGACATCGTCCAGACAGACCAGGCATGACTTCCAAGTAAGTCCTTGTAAAACGCACTCCGTCAAACGGCCAAATCTTGCCGGAGCATTGCATAGTCCGAAAGGCATTACTTTGAATTGCTACAGACCATTTCCTGTGGAGAAAGTCTTTTCTCGATCTTATGGATGGATTTCTACCTGCTAGTAGCCACTCCTTAAGTCCAAGGTTGAGAACCATTCAGCTCCTTCCATCGCATCCAAAATATCGCTGATTCTTGGCAGTGGAAAGCCGTCTTTCTTTGTCACATCGTTCAGCTTCCGATAGTCCACACAGAATCAAGTACTTCCATCCTTCTTTTTGACAAGGACGACTGGGGATGCCCAAAGGCTTTTAGAATTTTCGATTAGCCCACCCAACTAACAATTTAACTTGTTTAAATCTTAATACAAATTATTTTCTGGTTTGTGTAGTAACTAAAACAGGCCTTACACAAATCATTTTGGCTGACATTAAACAAGCTATTTGATTCCCTTAAAACTTGTCATCACAAGTGCTATACAATTCAATAGCCTCCTATCAACAGTGTATTAAGGCCTGAAAAAGATAAAATATTGCTCAACTAAAGAAGTTATTATATGACAGCATAGTGCTTGTATAATAAGACCTTTAAAAGGCCGTATATAGACTTTTCATTAAGGCCTTATAAGAGCCACTCAATGCAGTTGTATACAAAAAAACTTCTTGCTTTTAATTTTTATTTACATAATTTTATTTTGTTTGTTTATTTTTTCTTTATGAGGGGGGCTAGGGCTGCCATTTTCTTTTTCCTGAAATGTGAAGAATTTTATTTTATTTGAAAAAATGTTACCTATTTCATGACTTTTCCGAGGTTTGAACTCACGTCCTTCCAATCACCGATCCAGCGCGCTACCCTCTAGGCCATTGCCAATTAAGAAGAGTCATATACAAATTTTAATCAGTTGATACACTTTAAGTATACTTCACAGCCTGAACAATTCTACTAGCAATATAAATGAGCAGTAAAGCAGTATGGAATTATTGAAAATCTAACTCGAGTTTTTAATTAAAACTTATATTACACTATAGATTTAAAGATAAGTTAACTTCTTTATTGTATAAACCTCAACCTAGGCTAAAACGTGCTTGTACGATTTTCTTAAATCCTGGTACTTTTTTTTAAGTTTCATATGTGAATCAATTGATTCCTTAAAAAATGTGCAAGAACATACGAGTTAATGATTAAACCTTACAAATTTTGTTCGTACACTCTTATGACAAGATCCTTGGAAATAAATAAATGAATGATTTTAAAAGATCACATTTTATACTTTCATTTCCAGAACTTTGATATCAAATTTTTAGGTCGTTAGAAAGAAAAACTTAAATCCTAACAATCATTCATCACGTTATTAAGTTTGTGGTACACGATTGTATTATAAAGTAAGCTTAAGAAACAGCTTGAATTATAACAGGAAGTACATACTACTCATTCATGTTTATTATTAAATATCTTTCATAAGCAAAACAAAATAGCTCTCAAAAGAAGGCAATAATTTCTTAAAGTTTGCTACCAACATTTTATAAAACCTTATATTTCTTAACGCAGGGTAACATCTGTCATATGCAAAATAAAATAGCTAACAAAAGAAGGCAATCATTTGAATAAATTTCCTACTCACATTTTATAAAAACTATCTGTCAGAAGCATAACAAAATAGCTCACGAAAGAAGGCAATCATTTCTAAAAGTTTGCTTTACTAACATTTTATAAAAACTATATATTTCACTTCAGAGGCAACCTCTGTGCGTCTGTCAGAAGCAAAACGAAATAGCTCATGAAAGAGGGCAATTATTTCTTTAAGTTTGCCACCCACATTTTATGAAACCTTGATTTTCCTTACCCAGGGCAACATAACAAAATACAAAATAAAATAGTTCAATAAAAAGGCAATAATATTTTAATAGGTTTGTTTTAAACATTTTATTTGATCTCCTTAAACAATTAACAAAATACCTATTGATCGTAGATCAATGTAGATTTGATACAAAAAACTAAACAAACTACAACAAAAATCATAACAAATATTTTAAAATGCTTTTATTTTTGTTTGTAAAATTGTAAGATTACAAATATGTTTACGACAAATTTTGTTTGTAAAATTGTAAGATTACAAATATGTTAACGACAAAAATTGTTAAAAGATAAACAAAAAAAAGTTATGCATTCTTTAAAGATAAAAAAAATTCAACACAAATTCCATTAAAAAAAACATCAATTGCGAACACATCGGCGAGCGCGCGGTTTATATCGTTAATCGATTTCGGGCACTCGAAGTTTATTGAATATCAATATCATCACATCATAATCATAACTTTTTTTTAATTATTCACTTGCTTTTTATAATTAAGATTTTTTTATAATATATTTGTTTTTAATCTATTAAAATGACCGACGAACACTTTCCAATATATGTTAAACCCGCTGCAGAATACTTTGAACTTAAGAGAAATGTCAAATCAAATCAGCTGTGTGTAGCAAGCTTTTTTAAGCAAGCCGTATATAAAATGTTTTTATTTACTTTCAGTAAAACAACTTGGACAGGCCTTAAGCAAGCATTTTCATACTAATGCATACAAGTCTTGCATACACCTTGCCAATCTAAGTTTAAAAGTCATTAAACATGCTATTTTCAAAAATTTATATTGGAAAACGGTTGGCTACTATAATAAAGCCTTATATTAGTTTTATTCGAGCTATAGCTAACCATATTCGAAAAATTGGACCTTATACAAGTTAAATTTTAGTTGGGCATCTTTCTTCATCGTCGATATCATCTCTTCAACTTCGGCTTATTTGGCTAATGGGAGACGTTTTGCTAGTTGTCGAATTGGTCTCGCGTCTCCCGTGTCGATTCGATGCTGCACCAGTTGTGTTCGACCATACAGCCCACTGGGTGAAGAGAGTATATCTGAATACTCATGAAGGAGCTTTCAGCAACACCAAGCCATCGTTCACTTAAATTAGATGACTTCAAAATGTTTGCCTTCATAGAATTCAATTGCCTCGGGTCCACAGATTGTCCACTTCTGTGATCTTAGTTATAGCGGACACTGATTCACACTTTCCCACAACTGCTCCTTTTCTCAGCTTGACTTCGTTCGGTTTGAGGTTAAGTATCCGTACGGGCACCATGTTGTTGTTAGGTGCCACAAGAGTCTTCCCTAGGATGATGTTTTGGGAAAACCGCTCAGAGTCTGGCGCCACCAAAAGCTATAGATGGCTTCCCAAGTCACTCTTTATTTTTGTCCAAACGAGCACTTCTGAAGAAGGTGGCAGGCATATATTTTCCTTTATGACAGTCCTCAGAGTTGATGTGGTTCTATTGCCATAAACCATAGGAATCTCCACATTTTGATACTTAAGAACTTGCTTCCCGATATCAAGGATTACTACGTGCTATTTCATAAAGTCGATTCCAACGATGCACTCGTCACAAATATCTGCTACCAGAAACAGATGTGAAAACTCCAGTTCTGCCAAACGGATCGTAAGACGACCTACCCGTACACTCTGGCTGCCTCTTCTGTTGCAGTTTTCAGACGGTAGGTGTTGGTGTTATGCAGCAATGTCATCTTCACCAAGTCTCTTCGAATAATGGAAGCAGTGGCACCGGTATCGATCATAGCCACTTGTTTGTTGTCGTTTAATATTGCCTCCACAGTCAGACTTTTATTGTTTCGCTTAGTCTGCGAGACCTGAATAGCGGTTCTGGGGCCATCGATACCAGAAACCAGGGCTCTCATCGCGTAAGACGACGATCGTCTGACGATGTCGTTTTGTCGATTGTTTTGTTTCGTGTAGCAATACAAATTTGTGATCGTTCAGGCGACGTCGTTCAAGCGATTCAATTTATACTTCGTATAACTACTTGAAGTGTCAAATATCAATTGTGATTAAACGATTATTATTTTACGATCGTCTTTCTTATTTTATTCGATTTTTCATTACGTAGATATTCAAAACAAAATTTTAAAAATGCTCCGACATTATAATGTATTGTTTTTCGATGATAGAGAAAATGAAGATAATTTAAGATTATTACGGAGACGAAGAACGTTAAGAAATTCATCAGATCCTCTCTCACTTCCTATAAAAAGGTATCACTAAGAAAAATTTTTAATTACAACAATCATTTGCTCTCCATTTCGTTCTTATTTAAAGTTTTGTTCAACGTTTTCGCTTAATGAAAGAAGCATTTGTGTTAGTGCTAGACCTAAGGTCAGTTACACGGTCAACATTCATTCCACCAATTCTAAGACTTTGTTGTACCTTAGAAGTTTTAGCTGGAGGTGGCTATCAATGGTTGACTGGTAAAGATTTTGATATTGCAGTCGGCCAAAGCACCCTATCAGAGATAGGAACTCAAAAGATATACGCAAAAAATAATAAGAAAAGCAAAAATATTTGCAATCTTAAAATATAATTTCAAAAAAATTATTTTTGTATAGCTTTGGAATAAGCTACCTACTCATTATTTGTAAAGTTTATTAACCTTCTCCTATCATTATTTACAAGCCATTGCCCGAATAATACTATTGGGGTTTTATTGTCGAAATTAACATTTTTTTTTTGGTTAAGATTTATCAAATAGACGATTTTAACCACATGCATTCAGAACATTTTAGCATTGATGTATTTTTTGATTCAAAATCAATTTGGTAGATCTAGATGGATGATAGGTCTAGATCGTTTTTGGCAGATATACACTCTTTAATTCTCAAAGTATTTTCAATATTGTTTTTGATCGGCTTAACTTACTTATTTTGTGAGAATTTTGTTCAAAATATCAAGGAAATCATCTTCGATGAAAAAAAAATAAATAAATGAATGGATAAAAAAAAACTAACAGACGATATTATACGAATATTACAAAAATTTTACTTTAAACCGTATTCCATACACCAGAGCAGTTCCGACTCAAACCTAGTACCAACATGTTTCACTATAGGTTACGTACGAATTACCAGCAAAAAAGGCGATTTAACTAGTTGAAATGTCGGTTTATATCGACTTTTTTGCATGTAAGAATACCTATTTTGGTTACCAGTTCATAAAATTTTTAGCTTCGAACTTAGACAAAAAGTCAGCAGCCTAAAAAGAAAGTTGAGAAAAGGATCGACTTGTATCGAATTTTCGAAATTTCTTCCCAATATTTAGTACATAAAAAAAAAGTTGATATAAATTGATTTTTTAACCTGTCGAAATTTTTATTTTTAGTTCGATATTTTTTCTATCGTTAATTTCATTCCAACGCAACGTAACTTAAAATACATCGCTCTGCTTGGAATGTTTGAATGAAATCAACAAAAACTCTAATCATACATTCTTGTTTGACTTTTATACACGAATTTAACAGTTACTATTAATTTTGGATTATGTTTAAAATACATTTTCTTTTGATCGTATATTCGATTGATGACAATCCAACGCAAGTTAAGCGTGCTTTTAAACATTATTCCCTAAACTATGAATTGATCATAATATCGGTCAATCAAAGTCAATTTGTTCGTGAAATGATCGTCGTTTTTTTGACGCAGAAAGCGTCATGACAAATACGAGTAATATGTAACCGTCCTGTTTGTTGAAAATTTGTTTTCATCAACGCCAGTCAATTTACTTGCTAAGGCTTTTGACGTTTACAAACATGCTCTCGGCCTTTTCAATAATCATCAACTCAATATTTGTACTGCTCAGTTACACCATAGATGATGTATTCAAATTCGTGACTTTAGCGAACTTGACTATTGAACACAATACTAACGCAGTAAAATTTGTATTTGCATTTTTTGAGAGAAGACTTTTGCAGTTTGCGTTAACGAATATTCAGCAAACACATTTCATGGCACCATTCATGGAACGTGGCGAGCCATTCGCAGTACGGCATGGCCCCCTTCATAGGAAGGCACCTGGGGCATTTGCTGCAGTGCCCCACCCTGTCATACACCCTAAAAACATTTTTTGATTGAGATCTGAATTTATTGAAGGATTTTTGGCTTATTTACGAATTAACTTTAAGGGATTAAAAAAATTTTATCAATTTTTTTTGTATGCAGATTTCTAAAAATAGTCAATCAATCATCATCATCGGCCCGACAACCGGGGTCCGGTCCTGGCCTCTTTCAACAAGTCTCTCCACCTATCCCGGTCTCGAGCCGACGCCATCCAGTTGCGCACCCCAAGGCTTCGGGCGTCCTGGTCTACGCCATCTCTCCAGCGCAAGCATGGTCTACCACGCTGCCGTCTACCATAGAATGTACCACAAAAGACTTTCCGAGCAGGTTCCTCTTCGCTCATTCGAGCTAGGTGCCCTGCCCATCGGAGTCTACCGAGCTTAATTTTTGTCACTATGTCTGCTTCAAGGTAGATTGCGTACAACTCATGATTGTACCGTCTCCAACCGTCAACAGTCAATCAATGCATCAATTTTATTCAAATAAAAATTAATACATATACATACATTGGTAGGTAATGGTTTTTCAGAATTATTTTGTATGTTTCAATTATCATGAGAAAACCCATTGAGAAGGTAATTTTAAATTTACACATATTTTAAACATTTTTGAAAGTTCGAAGACCATTTTGCGTCTGCATTCAATTTTTTGATCTGCGGCCAATACTTCACATGTTCATTTTCAGGCTTCAATAAAAACAAATTGTGGAAGCTAAGAATTTTTGTCTTCAATAAAAGAGTGGTTCTAACTACCACAATTTTTGATTGATAAATGAGAAAATTATCCCCTCATTATTATCCCCTTATCAGATAAAAAAAAATGAATGCAAACTGTCGCTTAAAACTCTCTTCAAACGTAAGATATTAAGACAAATATTAAAAATATTAATATTAAGTAAAATATTAAGATTAACATTTCTAAAACCAATATATTTTTTACGATCATATTAAAATTCGGGAGTGGATCAAAATTTTGTTTCTAAAACTCAGCTCTACAAAATTTGCGTTTTACACAGAAAATAATAAGGGTATTCTTGCCATGCAACGTCGTAAGTTTACAAATTGTGTCAAAAGTTTGCATGAACGACCTTTGTTATACATTTGATTAAATGCTAGGTAATTCAATCAGAGTAAGAGTCACAATGACGTTTGGATAAGTTTAACCAGTTTGGTTAATTTTACGAACAAAATCCCGTGATAACTTTAACAAAATTGTTTGAATCATTTCCCATTCAAAATTTGACAGTTCATTTACCAAAAGATAAATTTAACAAATTTGTGTACTTATCTACGGTTTTACGAAGTTGCATGAATACCCTTAATATAAAAATGTTTAAGCTTTGTCAGCAAATTAAAAAAAAATACAGTAGGTGCTCGATTTAGTAAATCTAAAAAAATTAACTATATTGAACACACAAAATTATATATAGAAATATATTTTTTGTTTTACAAAAATGTCCCGAAAGAATTTAACATTGCTTAAGGACACTAAACAAGTGTTTCTTTTTTTAAAACCTCATTGAAAGCTTGCGAAAAAGTAAACAATCTCGAAAGAGTGAACAGGCTGGTTTTATTACCTCACTATATCGAGCGTCTTTATAATTAAAAACAAAATGGTAACATTTGTGGGACCAGCAGAAATTAATTCCAAAAAAAGTACAAAAAGCGAAAAAAATGGAAACCGTGGATCAGTCTTTTAATTAATAAATTTATAAGAACTGAATTGAATTTTTGTTTTGGTATGACCCCCCCCAAGAAATGGAGCTGTAACTCGCCTCGCAATTGCGCCATTGTTTCGCATGCTGTGTGGCATGTGGCACCGTCTTGTTGAAACCACATATCATGCAAGTCAAGAACTTCCATTTCGGGCAAAAAAAAGTTTGTTATCATCGCTCGGTAGCGTTCACCATTGACAGTAACGCTGCGATTCGCATCATCTTTGAAGAAATATGGCCCAATAATGCCGCCGGCCCATAAACCGCACCAAACAGTGGCTATTTCGGGATGCATTGGTAGCTGTTGCAATGCTTCTGGCTGATCTTCACTCCAAATGCGGCAATTATGCTTATTTACGTACCCATTCAACCAAAAATGAGCCTCATCGCTGAACACAATTTTTCGATGAAAAAGCGGATCCTCGGCCAGCTTTCCAAGAGCCCATTCACCAAAAATTCGGCGTTGTGGTAGGTCGGCTGGCTTTAGTTCTTGCACCAGCTGTATCTTAAAAGGCTTGACGCCCAAATCCTTCCGCAACATTTTCCACGTAGTGCTGTAACAAAGGCCTAACTGCTGGGAACGGCGCCGAATCGACATTTCGCGGTCTTCTGTCACACTAGCTGATACGGCCGCAATATTTTCTTCACTACGCACAGTACGTAAACGTATTGGTGGTTTAATGTCCAACAAAGTAAATTTGGTGCGAAATTTGGTCATAATCTTCCGAATAGACTGCTCAGAAGGTCGAGAATGCCGACCATAAAATGGAAGCAGCGCGCGATGAACATTTCGAACCGAGCACGAATTTTGATAGTAAAATTCAATAATTTGCAAGCGTTGTTCATTTGTAAGACGATCCATGGTTAAATTGCAAACCAAACTGAAGCTGTTTAACAGTGACACAAGGTACTAAACACACGTCAGCTGTCAAAACCAGTGTTGCCAAAACCAAACCAGCTAAAAAATCACCCTTTAAAATGATGTCCTGTGTGGATTAAATGGGACGCGGGCAATGAAATCACCAAAGAAGAATCAAAACAGTGGTTTTATAATAAGTATGCAATACCAGGGGGTACGTATAGTATTGTCATGGACCTGTATCATTTATAATTTTGTAAGTTATTTTATTCAAAGTTATCGGATGCATAGATGGTACTCACATATATTTCCAAAGGCCGTGAGAAAATGAGGAAATATTTTTTAATAGAAAAGGGAGGCATAGTTTAAATACTATGATAGTAAGCAATGCCTTTTGAATAACGTTATATTCAAATACAAAAATCTCTGTTTAAGGTTTGTGACCACAAAATGCAAATAACTGCAATTAATTCTAGATACGCTGGATCTGCGCATGACTCGTTAGTTTGGAAGCATTCTAATGAAAGAGCTTTCTTTGCAAATGCCTTCAATGAACGCAACCATAACTATTGGCTTCTGGGTAAATTGAAATGAAAAACTCATCGCAAAACTATGCATCTTGAATTATCAATAATTCTTACTTAGGTGACAGCGGATATCCTCTCGAACCTTGGTTGCTAACACCATATAGGTCATCTAATGATCCAGCTAAGATCCATTTTATTGAAATTCATTCCAAGGCCAGAAATTTGATAGAAAGATGCATTGGCATTTATAAAGGTATTCATTATTGCATTCATTAGCGATATAAAATTGAATTTTGATGGTTATCATAGGTCGATGGAGAATATTAATGGAGGAGAGAAAAAGTAGATACCACCCTTGTAAAATTGCGGTATTTGCTAATGTTTGCGCGGCATTGCACAATATTTGTGTATACCACAACATAAACAACGATATAGTAGACTTAGAATTTAGCGATGATCATGGCTTGGAACAAGCAACAGCAACAAGTGATAGTTCTAACAACCATATGAAAGAGTTGGCAGAAAGAACAAGAAACGGAATCAAGAACTCACTTTTTTCATAACTGTTAACATCAAAACATTTATTTCAATTGAATAAATATGTATATACACATCTACTAAATATGTACATATATGTATACTATGTATGTATGTAACTATAAAACAACTAAAATGTTTAAACAAATATGGGTTCCACTGTACATTCTGTCTGTTTACATCATTCTTTTTGTTTAATTTGTTGTTTGAGCTGTTTTTCTGAAATATTATTCCTTTTTGTCAGAAGTTTCAAAATTTGTGCATGAAAACTTGCTTCTTGCTCACTCCTTTTAGCCAAAAATTCAATAACACCTTTTTGAAAACTATGATCTGCTTCCACTTGCGCCTGTAGCAACTGAATGCGGGGGTCATCCCAGTTCCCTCAGCATTTGTGTTGGGACTTTCAATTATAAATTGAATATCTTTTTTCGATTTCTTCATTCGTATCCTCAACCATCACTGGGACTGGTTGCGAGTCTAAAGGTGCCAAAGCCCCAAAGCAATTGGAGCTACTGCCTGTCACAGCACTTCGAAGGGAAGCCATCTGGATAGCCTTTTCTTCCAGATCCGAAATTGGAAGTTCTTCAGATGGCCCACCTCCAGTTTTTTTTTGTGAAAGCAAATTTTGGCTGCATTTTTTTTTTGCCCGGTACTTGAAATCTATCCAAACCTAGTTGAAAAGACATAGATTAAAATAAAACTTTAACAATTATTGGTCATTTTGGACATACTTTTCTCCAAGCCGCTACCGGTTTATTCGGAAGGCCTATGGCATTAAGCTTCTCTGCCAAATCCGACCAAAGCTTGTTCCACTTTTGCCTACCTTGCGTAGTTCTTGGGATGAAATTTTTGGTCATTTCAGGATGTTCCTCCATATGGCATATGAGACATTCTAGTTGCCTTGGTGTGATAGACCTTGAAAGTTAATATTTAAAAGAATAACCATGCCAAATTGTTTGAATGTATAAGCTATACGTACATATTTTCCAATTTTAAATTTAAATATGTACGTTTTTTGACAACACAAATTAATTTATTTTGTTTTTCAGTTTTAATCAAACTGTTGACATAACACGATGAATGATTCGACTAAACAATACGATTGTAGTTTTATTCGAAGCAAACTTTCGACGATGTCGTTAACTACAATCGTTTAAACGATGATCGCCGTAAGAATTACGTGATGAGAGCCCAGCTTCTGCCCCTCAAAGTTAGTTCTTACTCGTTTCCAGGTTGGGAAACAGGTAGAGTTGGAGTATTGGTGCTATTGTTTCCATTTCTGCATCCACAATGTTGACATGCAGGGCATTCATTCCATAAAACGATTATCACTCAACGATAGCGACGATAGATAGAAGTCTTTTGTTAAATGTACTAGGAAAACTGCACCACCTCCAATCATGATTTCCGGATTGACAATGTTTGGTGAGCTTAAGAACATAGTAGAAAAATGCACTTATAAGGCATGTAAATATACATCATACAATAAAGACAATTGGAAAGTCATTGTGGAAGACGCCGATGCGCTTAGATCTATCACTGAAGAATTGAACAAAAACAAAATTCAGTGGCACTTGTACGAAAATAAAGCTATAAGGTCGATAAAGGTAGTAGCAAGAGGCCTCCACTCTTCATGTGCTACCAAAAATATTGTCGAAGACCTTATTCAAAAAGGTTTCCAAGCTCTCGATGCGAATATTCTTACTAAAATGAGGAAATCAAAGACTCCACTGGGGTATCAATGTGTTAACTATCAAGGCAACCATCCAACAAGTTGCAGAGAATGTCCAGTTGCCAAAAAATTCCAAGACACAAAAAGAAAAAACAAAACTGGGAAGAAGCTAAGAAACCCAACAATTACAAAAGCAATAGTTGACAAAACAAAACTAAAAATCAACCACCAAAAGGAATTGCACTAAGCAAAAGTAATGAAAATAAATCCTATTCCCAGATTGTTAAAAATGTGCGGAAGAACGAAGAAACATCTATTAAGGAAATGCTTGAACTTATCGTAAAAAAGATTGACAAACAAGATTTAAACATAAAACAGCTAAGCGAAGAAGTCGCTCTTAAAAAACAAACAAAAACATTCAAAATCGCAACATGGAATGCAAACGGTCTCTTACAATATCTTTCAGAACTAAACATCTTTGTAGACATAGAGCATATAAACCTTTGTTTGGTGTCCGAAACTCACCTCGCTATAGAACAAAATCTTGATAGTAAAATACCTAACTATACGCGTTATCACGCTCCGCACCCAGCTAACAAAGCTAGGGGAAGATCAGCAATCATAGAGTACCTATATTATCTAGAGTCGTGACTCAGGGGGTTGGTTCTCTTTCACCCTACAAGCTGAGTTGAGAGCACTTTGTCCAAATTTCCTAGCATGTATTGGTTGTTCCGTGCATTTTAAATGGGGACCGAACCAACACAATGAAAGAAATGTTGCTACAGTGCTCAGTGCGCAAATTTTGTGGACTACCGCGCTCAGATATTTAAAATATTAATCCGTTGAATTCAAAAATTGAAAATATTTTTTGTTTTTTCAATACAATTAGATTTTTAACTCTTACGAACAAAAAGTATATAACATATAGCTTTTTGTTGCTTCTGGCATACAAATAAAATAATATTTCTGTATATTTTTATTAAAATTAAAGAAAATGAGTTCAAAAAGTAGAAGTGTACCCTTGAAACTCAGTGCGTACGTGCCTAACTTCTACCATATCAAATGAAGACAAGTAGCTCAATATTTTGACAGATGAAAAAAGGGTAAAAAAAAGTTTTATAATTGTGGTAATTCGATCGTTCAAAACATATTCTAATTGAAACTTACTCTTTTCAGATATTACATCTTCTCGAGCAGAGACGCAACAATTTTCTGTAGCAAATACAGTCTGGGTCAAATCAACAACAATAGTTTAGTCACCAGCAATCACAGCAAATGCAGGCTGAGCAGCAGGCACAGCAACAAGTTCAACAACAAGCTCAGCAACAAGCATAACAACAAGCCCAACAACAGACCCAACAACAAGCTCAGCAACAATAGCAACAGCAGCAGCATCAACAACAGCAATAGCAGTTACAACGAAAGCAGCAGTGTGGCTGGTATACCTGCCACAGTGGCAGTGGTAATCCAGACGATAGTCGAAGTCCACCACCTCAAAGACATGTGCATACACACCATCATACGCACGTTGGACTTGGCTATGTTATGTATCCGGCGCCCTATGGAATCAAGTGAAGATAAGTTAGTAGAATAAAACTAACCCAAATCCAATATCATTGATTGTTTTCAGAAGAGAAGAAAAAAGTTGTTTAACAAATGTTCGGTAAAGTTTCTTGTAGTTTTTTCACTTTGAAAAATAGTATTTATTAAATTACTTTACAAAACAAATAAAACATTTTATCGTAGCCAACATATTTTAATTGAAACTTATTCTTTTCAGAAATTACATCTTCTCAGAGCAGAGGCGCAACACAACAAAACCAACAGTTTAGTCCCTAGCAATCGCAGCAAATGCAACCTCAACAGGAAGCGCAGCAACAAGCTCAACAGGAAATCCGACAACAACAAAAAAGAGACGAAAAGGATGTAAATATACCCCGGAGGGACAGAAGCCCACAATAGAAACTCAGGGGCCACCTCATTTTACATTAGTCCGAGTCCTTTTGGTTTCGATGCCAGTCACCCTATGTATCGAAACGTGTTGATGTCTACATCCTACATTACATCACCATATCACCTGCCAATGGCACGTTATCATGCTCCCGAAGATATCTCCCGGAATCTAAGTACTAAGGCACTCGATGGATTACATCATGCCGCCAGCCCGTATTACGTAGCGTTCTAGTCCGAATGTGTCGCAACAAGGCAGTGGCGGTGGTGTTGGAGTAGGGGAGGCCCGGCAATAATCCCGTGACAGGAGGACCCGATTCAGGACTTGGGCTTCCGTCGGCCAATACGTTGGGTCCATTAAACCTACAACCACCATCAAACTCAATGCATCCAGGCCTGAGTGGTAATGGTGGCCTGGGACGGGTGATAACAACAAATCAATGGAAGTTGATCCTGGCTGGTATACCTGGTAGTGGCAATGATAATCCAGCCGATAGTCGAAGTCCGCCCAAAGACATGTGCACACACACCATTATACGCGCGTTGGACTTGGCTATCCTATGTTTTCGGCACCCTATGGAAGAGCTTTAGCCTTAAATTGCTTCAGTTTAAAAACAGAAACTTGCTCGATCCAAACGAAAAATAAAAAATATATATCAGTCATGTATGTATGTTTCAGTTTTAATTTATATTTTTGTTTTCAATTAATCAGTGATTTTATATCTGCGTTTTAACGTCCACTTTATATCGAGCTAGAGTCTTAATGTGTGAAACAATTTTCTTCAAATATAGAGCATAATTTTTCAAAGAACATATTCATAAATATTCCAAATTTGAAAAAAAAAATCGGTCTACCCGTTTTAGCTTTAGCTCGATGTAAAGTGGACGTAAAGATGAAGATTATTGTATGGAGTTATTATGTTTCTACGAAATACCACTGATATGTAGTAAGTAGTTTTGATTACTTAAATCATTTTTTATGAGATTATTGCTTTTGGGTATTTCACTTTGAGAATTAATGTTGATGATAGGTTTATCTTTGTTAGTAAAGTATACAGCAATTCCTTTAGCGTTACCCAGAATGTACCACAAGAAGGTAAAATTGAATTTCATTCCGCGTCCCAGTCAAATATTTTTCTTTGAGTTAAACTATAAATGTGAAAAAAGGCAATTGAACTGTAATAATTATTCCAAACTGTTTGACCCACACGGATGATTTTTATGCTTTCAGATTAAGTATTTAATACTGCTACTAATTGCATCATAAGATTTGTATTTGGAACAAATTTCGAAAATTTCACAGAACAAAAGAAGTTTACTATATATTATTTTTGAAAACCTAAAAGGAAACTTCTTTTAATCTAGGATTTTTTGAAATTTTGCTTCAAATTAAAAATAAATAACGTAAATAGTAGCACTATTTAATATAGAATTCAAAAATATATAAATTATCGATGTGAGTGAAACCATTAGGAAAAATCATCACAGCGTAATTGACTTGTTCAGAAATTCAATAAAATCTTTTTAAATTGCTTCAGTTTAAACAGAAGAAGCTTTGCCGATCCCAACGAAAAATTAAAAAAAAGGCTGAGTATAGCCCACTCTGGTAACTTCCCATTGATGAACTCGGAAGCTAGTTTTAAAAAAATCTCCAATTCAAGATCTTCGAAAATGTTTTTAGGTGTTTGATATGCAATCAAATGAAGATAAGTTAGTAGAATAAAACTAACCCAAATGAAGTCTGAAGATTTACCAATGTCGGCACAACAACAACAGCAGTTTAGTCACCAGCAATCGCAGCAAATGCAAAATTAAAATCTTGTCACACAAAGTAATTAAAAAGTGTCTCCGAGTTGATTTTCGGAAATAGTAAGAATTCGTTTAATTTCAACTAGCATTTAAGTCGAAATGGGTTAGCAGAAAAAACCTTAAATAGAGATTTATTGAAAATTGTATATACATACATTCAATTGTACTTTGATGAAACTTACGAATAATTATAACCTCAACCTCAAAAAATGCATTGTTAATTCTTTTTTTGAATTTTGTTTTCTTGTTGCGTCACGAAATTTCAGTCACAAAGTTCAGAAACGGATTCAACCCTGAATATATAATGCAGGAATAAAATCAAAACTACCCCCCAATTTGCATGGCAAAAACACAATGGAGCGTATTTATAGATGTTGCTTAAGCTATTGCTAGACAAAACTGGGGTTTAGCTCATGAAGTTTTAATATTAATTAACTCCAGATTTGCTTCGCAATACTAAAGGCAACATCTATGAATATGCGCCAATATGACGAGCACAGCGAAACTTGTTAATAAATAAATTTCACAAAAAAATGTTTATAAAAAGTTTTACAGCTTCAACAGTCACATCGAATTTGTTGTTTTGACAACATGGCCACAATTTAGTCTTAAATCTTGTATGAGATTTGACAGCTTTTTTTATACATGATTTTGAATATTCCAAAACAGAATTTACGAATTTACGATTTCCTTGGAAATAACAATATTTTCTTTTTGTATTTTTATATAGATGAGCTTAAGTTGCCACACAGGTCTTTGTGTTCTCTTTAGTTGCTTGCAAAGTCTAAGGAAGATATTTAATGTAAACATAGGTTGTTTGAAAACAAAAAGTTTTAATACAAAGAAAGAAATACAAGTCTTTTTACATTGACAATTGATAAATATATTGGTAAGCTATGCATCTTGTCTTTTATTACTGAAATATAGAAAATCACTGCCAATTGTTGATAGCGTTCCACTTCCCCTTTTGTAAGCTTATGGCTTTTTCGATTAGCGATCCAGAAGCATTTGTAATGCCTGTAAGCTCTATATTAAATAATTAGTAAAATATATTAATGGGTATTTCTTGATTTACCTACACCAACTGATCCCAGTTGCGTCTTTTTTCAAAGCAGACTGGCCAATAATTTTGATAGTCTACAATCACTGATTTAGAGTGCTCAGTTCTGGGAGCAAACAAGGTGTCATGGGAAGGTTTTTGAGTTCAGCATGATATCGTGGTTTAACAGCTAAAAAGGTGACGAAAAAGTTGAATTATATCTTAAAAATTATAAATTAACGATGGATATATAGATGAAAGTTAAATTATTTTAAAAGTAATGTCTAATATATAACACAAATAAAAAGGAAAAAAAACCTTACTTACCTATTGTCATTCCTGTGGTTGGAACATTTTGGAAACAATGCGCATACAAGAGCGACTGGCTACGAGAAATAAAAATCCTAATGACATATGCATAGCCATTTGAGCGCTATAGGTAACTTGGCAATGATCTGTTCCTATTCTAGGTCGCAGATATAAGAAATCGTTCGTATTATTACCAAATTTTCATTCCAAAATACACAAGCTATGTATATAGAGATTAGAATCAGCATCAGGGTTCTCTCTACAGTTGCTCGTCCAGCATATTCACCAACAAACTTTCCCGAGAATCCAATTTGTTTTGAGTGCCTGCATATTTGAGACATATGCACACAGCTTACAGAAGCCTTGTCTAAAATGGTAGGAGCGATATTTAAGGAAATATTTTTGATATCAACATAAGAAATACTTACGTAATCGCTTCACAATCTTTTAGATCTTTCTATGAATTGCTGGAAATTGATTGAACAGCAATTCTCAGCTTGGTTTAACGTCCTTGCAAAGAATTAAACTTTTGGCAATTGTTCTTAGGAGATGTTGATGAACATTGAAGAACTAGAGTGACATCAATGTTAATAGTATCACCTTCTAGCAGTTGGAATTTGGAATGAAGGTAGTTTGTACTTCTCCTTTTGGGGGCCGAGTAATGGTCATTTTATTGCCGCGAACTATATAATAGAGTGTCAGGAAGTTGGAAGTGTATCAGACCAGCTGGTGTTTCACCATCCCCCAAAGTTACCAAGCCTAGGCCAAACCATTTGTCAAGGCGAATGGTACACGTGCTTCTTTATTTTCCATTTCCGGACCAGGGAGTCGACTTTAAATTAATACAATATGTTTAATTCGATTGAAAGAAAATTTATAAATGGAATTTTACAAACACAACCGAGAATTGTCATTTTGACATTACATAATGGAAAAAAACAAAACGTCACCTTTTGAGCTACTGATGCCATTTTGTATTTTAACACGTATTCACGGACAGGGAATTTAAGAGAGTTTTGTCTTAATTAGCTCAAAAAAAATTTGCGGGTGTCTTATGCAAGAGGGGTACGAGTCGCGACTCTAGATAATATAGGTACTCTATGATCAGCAATACTAATAAAAAAGTGCTTAACACACTATGAAGAGCCTAAGTTTACTAATGAAAACATGCAAGTAACAACAATTAGTATTGGTATAAAAAAGAAAGAGTTTATATACTGCCCTCCTGAGTGAAGCAGAAACTTGAAAACTTGAAAGTTTTATAAACCTACGAGTAATATCCCCTATGCAAACAATTGAACAAATTGACCATGAAGTAGAACAATTTATTGCTGATGTGCAACAGGCTGCAGTGGAAAGTACTCCAACAATTTCGAACTCAAGAGGAAAAGAAATAAAATATCCTGTCGAAATAAAGGAGCTGATCTTGGAGAAAAGAAGAGCTCGAAGAAAATGGCAAGCTACGAGATTTCCAGGTGATAAGGCAGTTTTTAACCGTCTTAACAATGAACTAAAGAAAAGAATCTACGAATTTAAAAGTGATTCACTTAGGAGATTCCTGAATAGTTTGACAGCGGATGCTTCTACGGAATACTCCTTATGAAAAGCAGCTAAGCGCCTAAAAAGACCACAGGCACAAAACCCGCCAGTAAAATCTCAAGATGGTAAATGGATCGGAAACCCAAAACAAAAGGCTGATCTCTCGCGAATGTTTTTAAGTCATTTCCAGTAAGCACAGCTACAGATCCCTTACAGTTTGTTGATAGTAACGACGAATGTGAAATTCCTTTTGTCACGCTCAAAGAAATAAGAAGTATGTGTCAACATAAGTTGTCTAACAAAAACTCACCAGAATACGATCTAACAACTGCTCAGGTTTTGAAAGAAATTTTAATTTTAATTTAATAGCCTTCAAAAAACTCCAATTTATAATAAATGCATGCCTTCAACTAAGATTTTTCATTGGCAAATTGCAGCAATTATTGTTATACCTAAACAAGATAAGCCACCAACAGAAGTAACATCTTACAGACCTATATCGCTTATACCAATCATGGCAAAAGTTTTCGAAAAACTGCTTCTGAAAAGACTAAGCAAAATAATAGAAGAAAGAAGACTAATTCCAAGCCATCAGTTTAAATTTAGAAATAAACATTCCACGATAGACCAAGTGCATCGGATTACGGATGTTGTGAAAAAGGCACTTGAAGAAAAACAAGTATGCTAGGCTATATTCTTAGATGTTGCTCAAGCCTTTGACAAGGTTTGGCACTTGGGACTTGAGTACAAACTGCATAGGGATCTTCCCAGGCAGTACTACGAAATACTGAAATCCTACGTTACGAACCGACTCTTTAGAGTACGGTACGACCAAAATTACTCGGAACTAAAGAAAATTGAAGCCGGTGTACTACAAGGAAGTGTCCTAGGACCAACCCTGTATCTGTTATATACAAGGGATATTCCAGTGGACATCAACGCTATCATGGCCACCTTTGCTGATGATACTGCAATATTGGTGCCAGATAAATCCGTTACGAAGGCTACACAAAAACTGCAAAATGCAGTCGATAAAGTTAGTGATTGGACGCAAAAATGGCGAATCAAACTAAATGAAACAAAATCGACGCATATAAACTTTACAAACAAAAAAATAAACAATGTTCCAATTCTTATAAACAGTACAACAGTACCTTACTCCAATACTGCCAAATACCTTGGAATGACTTTGGATGCAAAGCTTAAATGGAAGGAGCACATCAAAAAGAAAAAAGACGAACTAAACTTGAAGTACAGACAAATGTACTGGTTACTAGGAAAGAACTCTGACCTATCTATCCAGAACAAACTAATGTTATATAAGCAAGTATTGAAACCCGTTTGGATATACGGTATCCAACTATGGGGCTGTACAAAGAAATTCCACATGAGCTGATGGTCTAAAAGCTATGGGAAAGTGTTATAACTTAAACTTCCTTACTTAAACTTAAGAAAGAAAGAAAAACCATTTGTCGATCTTTCATAGATTGGTACAGATTCACTGGTGGGTTTAGTGCGGTAAGAGTCCCACGCTACTCGGTACCGATTCTTACCAAGCATCTTTTGGAGATTTCCATCGGATAATTAAAAAAAAAAAAACTCGACGATAGCGCTTTGACAATAGTCTTGCATTCCGTAAAACTGAAAATGCCTATCGTTTGGGCGATATCGTTTTGAAAATAAAATATTTGCTTCACGTAAAACGATAATCGTCAAACCCCTATCGTCAAAACGATAGCGTTGAGGCGATAGCTTAATAGGTATCGTTTGCATAGATTTGAAGCTCACTTTATACTTTTTTTGTGATTGAAAGTTTGTAGGCGATGTGACATCATGTCTTTTGTCTTCTTTTTTGTTGCACCAAAGACACAACAACGCAGTTTGTTATTTATGACAGCCAATATGACATTTATCCACAGTTTGGGAATACCAAATGCTCTCAAATTGCATTTTTAAAAATAACGATAGACGAGACGATAGTGGTTGAGTTACGTGAAGCAAATCATTGACGATTACGTTAACGATTATGGTTTTGACGATTATCATTTTGAAAATTACGGAAAGACTCCCAGGTCTTCTAGGTAGTAATCTGCACCGACGTTGGAGATGTCCGGTTTTGTTACAATTCCAGCATCGACCAGGTCCATCCTGCTGGTTCCTTTGCAACGCAGTTCTCTGGCATGAACACTCCTCAATTTCTATTTCTCTTATTCGATGGACTCCTTGAGAAGCCTGTTCAGCTGCTTCCATAGTCAGGGCGAACGCTAATATCTCAAGAAGTGTGCGTTTTCCATCAGTTCGAATTGCTCGCTGAAGGTTGATATCAGATACAGCACGGACAAAGGCTTCTGTGGCAAATTAGTTGATGATTTCATCCCCTGCAGCCGGATATGCCAGATGTGCCAACCGTTTGATGTCTGCTTGGAGCTGTTGCAGAGTTTTTCCTCTTTTCTGTACTTTAGTATTGAGTTGAGAGGGGAAGACTTCTTGCATATGGCTATCTCCAAAGCGTTAGTCAATGGCCTGAACTAGAGCACTGAAGTTGCCATTCTTATCTGCTGGTATGGTTTGTAGCAGTTCAGCAGCAGTTCCTTTAAGGACAAGCGTCAGAGCTATATATTTGTCTTGCTCATCCCAGCCATTTGTTGCCGCAGCTGCCTCTAACTGTTTCTTATAGATTGACCAAGAAGTTTGTCTATCGAAGGTTGGTGGATGCATCTTCTTCCTTTTTGGACATTCGCCAAAACTTTCTCGAACCTTCATTTTCTTTACTTTATCCAATTCCTTTGTAATGCATTCGATTTTATCTACAACAAAATCAAAAGTCAAAAAGTCAAAAATTTTTTATCAACACGCTCATCAAGAGCAACAATTCTGTTGTCAAAGGCACCTAACTTACCTTCGAGCAGACTTGTCTGTTCTTGGAATAGTTAAAATGTTTTGCCTCTTGATTTTCGAGTTGACTGTTTTGTTCACTGCATTGTTGTTCTAGAAGATACTTTTGTTCTTGGCTTTGTTCGAGAAGATTCTTTAGGCTGGTGAGCAGCTGAGACATCAAAGTTGTTATGTCCGGCATATTTACTTGCTCTTGCTCTTCCTGTACTTCTATGTCATATATAAACGAGTCTGAGTTTTCTCTACTTTTCTTAAACCTTCTTGCAGACGAATTATAAGATCATTCTTTGTTCCAATTTTCAACCAATTCGCAACAGAAGCCCTTGTCCGTGCTGTATCTAATATCAACCTTCAGCGAACAATTCGAACTGCTGGTACACGTACACATCCTGAGGCATTAGAGTTCTCTCTGACTATGGAAGCAGCAGAACAGGCTTCTCAGGGAGTCCATCAAGTAAGAGAAATAGAAATTGAGGATAGTTCATGCCAGAGAACAGCGTTGCAAAGACACCAGCGAGATCGACTTGCTCGATGCTGGAATTGTAAAAAGACTGCACATCTCCAACCTCAGTGCAGATTACTTAGAAGACCTGCATGTCAACATTGTGGAAGAAATGGAAACAATAACACCAATACTCCAACTCTACCTGTTTCCCAACCGGGCTCCAGAACCACTTTTCAGGTCTCACAGACTAAACGAAACAATAAAAGTCTGATTGTGGAGTCAATATTCGGCAAGAAACAAGTGGCTACGATCACACCGGCACCACTGCCTCCATTGTTCGAAGAGAATTGGTGAAGATGACATGGCTGCATAACACCAATACCTACCGTCTGAAAATTGCAACAGGAGACGCAGCCAGAGTGCACGGGGATATTCCTCTTACGATCTATTTGGCAGATCTGGAGTTTTCACATCTATTTCTGGTAGCAGATATATGTGATGAGTGCATCGTTGGAATCGACTTTATGAAAGAGCACGGAGTAATCATTGATATCGGGAAGCAAGTTCTTAAGTATAGAAATGTGGAGATTCCTATGGAAGATATATGCCGTCCACCTTCTTCAGAAGTGTTCGTTTGGACAAAAATAAAGGGTGGATTTGGGTAGCCATCGATACCTTATGGTAGAGCCAGACTCTGAGCAGTCTTCCCAAAACATCATCCTAGGGAAGACTCTTGTGGCACCTAACAACAACATGGTGCCCGTGCGGATACTTAACATCAAACCGTACGAAGTCAAGCTTAGAAGAGGAGAAGTTGTTGGAAAGTGTGAATCAGTGTCTGCAATAACTAAGATCACAGAAGTGGACACTCAGCAATCTGTGGACCCGAGGAAATTGAACTCTATGAAGGTAAAAATTTTGAATTCATCTAATTTAAGTGGACGACGGCTTGGTGTTGCAGGAAGCCTCCTTCACGAGTACGCTGATATTCTCTCTTCACCCAGTGGGCAGTATGGTCGAACACAACTAGTGCAGCATCGAATCGACACGGGAGACGCGAGACCAATTCGACAACCAGCAAGACGTCTCGCATTAGCCAAACAAGCCGAAGTTGAAGAGATGATATCGACGTTGAAGAAAGATGGGCTAATCGAAAATTCTAAAAGCCCTTGTTCATCCCCAGTCATCCTTGTCAAAAAGAAGGATGGAAGTACTCGATTCTGTGTGGACTATCGGAGGCTGAACGATGTGACAGAGAAAGACAGCTACCCTCTGCCAAGAATCAGCGATTCTTTGGATGGGATGGAAGGAACTGAATGGTTCTCAACATTGGACTTGAAGAGTGGCTACTGGCAAGTAGAAATCCATCCAGAAGATCGAGAAAAGACCGCTTTCTCCACAGGAAATGGTCTGTGACAATTCAAAGTAATGCCTTTCGGACTATGCAATGCTCCGACAACATTTGAGTGTTTGATGGAGTGCGTTTTACAAGGACTTACTTGGAAGTCATGCCTGGTCTGTCTGGACGATGACATCGTTTATGGTAAAACATTTGATACGAGCATTGTGGAAACCTTAAGGCCGTGTTCCAGAGGGTTCGAGAAGCAAACTTGAAATTAAATCCAGACAAGTGTGCATTCTTCAAGTCTTTTTTTTTTTTCTTCAAGTCTGAGGGAAAATACTTGGGACATATCATCTCGTCCCAAGGAGTGAAGACTGATCCTGAAAAAGTGGACACTATTAAGAATTGGCCAACTCTACAAGATAAACATCAACTTCGGAGCTTTCTTGGTATTGCCACGTACTATCGTCGTTTTTATAAGGATTTTGCTGGGATCGCGAAAGATTTGCATCAGCTTACCGAAAAAGGCAAACCATTCAAATGGTCAAGTGAGTGCAAGAAAAGCTTACTCAAGCAACGCCTATGCAATACACCTGTTCTGGCCTATCCGACACCAGAAAAACCTTTCATCATCGACGCTGACGCAAGTAACGTGGGAATTGGAGCCGTAATGTCACAAGTTCATGATGGAGAAGAGACGGTCATCGCCTATTACAGCAAGGTACTCTCAAAGCCAGAAAGAAATTATTGTGTGGACAGAAGAGAACTTCTAGCTCTAATATCGGCTCAAAACACTTCCATAAGTACATCTTTGAACAGAAGTTCCTTCTTCAAACAGACCATGGCACACTTAATTGGCTTTTGAACTTGAAAAACTTAGAAGGTCAACTGACAAGGTGGATCGAGAGATTGCAGACATACGACTACCAGATTCAACATCGAACAGGAAAGTTGCACTCAAACGCAGATGCCTTGTCTCGGAGACCCTGCAAACCGGACTGCAAGCATTGCACACGTCAAGAAGAAAAGGAGGTAGCTGCCATCCAGCGATTAAGAACCGATCCCATTTACGGTTGGAGTAATGAAGAACTGAGGATCGCCCAGACTCGGATATTGAACCCATTCTTGCATGGAAAGAACACCAGGAGAAACCAGAATGGGGTGACATCTTCGATGGAAGTCCAACTCTTAAGGCGTATTGGGCACAATGGGACTCACTTCATGTGCAAGAAGGAGTGCTAAGATGTAAGTGGGAATCCACAGACGGCAAATCATATGTGATGCAACTAATCGTACCTCGATTCAAAATTAATGACGTTCTTCAAGAGATGCATGAGGGAGCTTTCGGAGGACATTTGGGGATCGATAAGACACTGGAGAAGGTAAAGCAGCAATTCTACTGGCTACATGCAAGAGAAGACGTTGAAAAATTGTGCCGCAAATGTGATGTGAGACCAAGCAGAAAAATCCAAAGTAAAATGCAGTAGTATAACGTTGGCATGCCTTTTGAGAGGATTGCAATAGACGTTGCGGGACCTTTTCCAGAAACCAAAAGTGGAAACCGATACATCCTGGTAGTAATGGACTACTTCCACAAGTGGCCTGCGGCATTTGCCATCCCAAACCAGGAACTATGGAACTTCATTCAAATCAAGGAAGAAACTTCGAGTCCAAAATTTTTCAGGAAGTTTGTACACTCGTTGGCATTAAGAAAACGAGGACCATCGTCGATCTCGTACTGTGGAAGTGTGTAGACGTTTTCGGCTTCCCAGTTAATTTAAACTAATTATTTCGGAGTGACGTAGTCAATTTCAGCTTTAAGCAAGCAAATATTAATTGTGTTAATAGCACAGAGAAAGAGGTGGCAGACCGAGAACCCAGAGGTAGTGGGTTCGAATCCCAGTCGGGCAATAATTATTTGGCTGCTTTTTTTCATAATCATGAAGTAGAAAACTTCATCGAGTGGGAAGAGCAGCTAATGCAATCCAGTAACACAGCGGGGACATCGAAAGGTGCCCCAGCAACAACAACAATAAAGCCAGATATGGCACCACCAGCTAAAGCTACGGCTAATGCCGACGCAACAACAACAACAACCAAGCAGGCGATGGCACCACCAGCCATACCGTCACCCAGTGCCGTAGCAACAACGGCAAAAACATCAACGGCACCAACAGGCGATAGCAAGAATAAGAGGAGAAAGAAGATAAGCTGTGCATCGAACTTGGTCAAGCGCCGCTCCACCACCACCTCAGCCCAGCTGCCAGCCGGGGTGAAGGAGACGGCGCGCACAGCCAAAACAACAGCAGCAGCAAAAATCCAACAACAATTGGATACCTCGCCATCCGATGACGACATCGAATACATGTCCGAAGGTGGCGAGGGACTATATACAACGGGTGACTCCAACAGCAATTTGCTTGTGAATTTAACCACACCAGAGGCTTCCTCCGAAGAGGAAACTGAGGCACAAGAAACACTCGAGGAGCAGGCCATCAGCGAAAAAATCGATGCTATTCGGGGGGAGATGGAAAGGCTTAATTCCATAGTAACCCCTCTGATTCAAGCCCTAAAAACAAAACAAGAAGCCCGAAGAGAGCGTGAGAGGCAGGAGCGTGAGGGCAAAAAAGCGCTACAGGCGACATTAAAAGTAGTGCCACAAAAAACAGCGCCACAACAAGTGATGGCGCAGCCAGAGCAAAGGCAAGCCCAGTAGCAACAACAGCAATTGCTACATCAGAGCCAACAGGAGCAGCAACAACAACAGCTGCCAACCGAGCAACCACAGCAGCAACCGAAAGTGCAACGCACACAAAAACAAAAGCAGCAGCAACAACAAAAACCACAGGAGCGGAGTCAACAGCAGCGGCACGAGCAGCAGCAGGGAGTTCACCAGCAGCAGCCACAGCCGCCCCAAAATAAAAAAGAAAAGGTGCCACCTATTAATACATACAAAATGGAACTTCAGGAAACCATTGACCTATGTAAGTCGGCCATAGGCCAAAACTTTTTATTAAAAGATTAGGTAAAGATAGACATGCTATCCACTGCTCTACAGTGGAGCAGCACAAAATTATTAAGGAATTATTAAAGAAATCCACGACTGAGTTCTTCAGTTTTACCCCCACAGTGGATAAATATCAGACGGTCGTCTTGAAGGGCATAGATTCCTGCACGGAACCACAGGTGCTCTTAAATGAGCTCCGTCAAAAAGCGAGCGACGATCTCGACTTTATCGGGGTCAAGCCGTTCGTTACAGTCAGAGCCAGACGGGAGAAGCGGTCTTTGCCGTTCTTCCTAGTCCAGCTATCGCCCAGCAGCAAACTGGATAGGTTGAGAAGTATCTCCGTTCTCAACTACCAGGTTGTAACTTGGGATAAATTAAAGAGAGGCGGCGACATGCTTCAATGCAAGCGCTGCCAAAGGTTTGGCCACGCTGCAGCAAACTGCGAAATGCAGTCACGCTGCGTTAAGTGTGGTGAGGACCACATTAAGGGGGAGTGCAAGCTCGGTGAAGAACGGGTCGAAGACATGACCCAGCTTAAATGTGCACTTTGCGGAAAAGAGGGGCACCCTGCTAATTATCGGGGTTGCTCAGCTTTTCAGCAAATAAGAAACAACAAAGCGGCTAAGCAGACAGCGGTAGAGATACGCCCATCAACGCGTGCTCCTACAGCAACGCCCGTTAATCCCCAAATTTCCTACGCCCAAATGGCGGCAGGAAGGGGAAAAACGGTACAGCCTGCAGCTAAGGCAGCCCAACCGGCCCTAGTGCCAAAGGTGCCGGACGCTCAGGCCGAAATAAGAAGCATGTTGCTGGCAATTCAAGGCCAGTTAACAGGACTTCAGACCCAGATAAAGGAGCAGGCGACTAGGGTAGACTATCTCTACTCTGTTTTGCCTAGCCTAACGCAACTTAGAGGTTAAAGGCGCGCTGTCGGAGAGGCCTCTTAGGATCCTTGCTGTGAATGTAAATTCACTGATTAGGACCGAACGTAGAGCTAATCTTTTCCAATTGTTGAAAGACCAAAGTCCAGATGTATTTATGGCCAGCGAAACTAAGCTGAACCAGAAACATAAGTTGACTAACAACAATTACAATATCGTTAGAAGAGATCGACCAAACTCCACTCAAGGGGGGGGCGTCGCAATCTTCATACGAAAAGGCATTAATCATAAAGTTATATACAATAGTGATCTGCGCAGATTTCGGCTGTTAGAGGCGTGCATCGTATGCATTCCTCTCCAACAGGGGAAGAGAATGTATGTGATCGCGACTTATGCACCGGCATCACCTCAGCCAACTGATTTTATGACAGAGCTTGAAAAACTTTTTGAGTTTCTACGCTTGAGCTTGGAAGAAAATTACTTTCTCATGGCCGGTGATTTGAATGCCAAACACCAAGATTGGGGAAATCAAATTCAAAATCAAAGAGGTATTCATCTTCTCAATTGGATGAGTCGAAACAACACTGAGTATGGTGTCGACCTGCTGGCTACGGATCGGCCATCGTTTCCAAGAAGCGGTGCCTATCTGGACCTATTGCTAATAGACGCAAGACTGACAATTACTGACACTGTGGGTCAAAGACCAAGAAACTGTTTACGAACGATCGAGTACGACAGTGATCACTGCGGACTCGCCGCCGTAGTACAGCTTCCGAACGAGCTCGTGGAGTTGGATGAGTATGTACCTGTGCATACTTACAATTACAGTAAGGTGCGCTGGCCACGCTTTACCAACGCCTTATCGAGCGAAATCAGATCGAACAACATATCCCCACCAAATGACAGGAATTTGACAAATAACGAAATAGACCAATACTTAGAACAAATGGACGAAACAATCAAACGAACAATGAACAGAACAATACCGAAATACAAACAACGGGACGCAACCGACATGTATCGGAATGTGACCATTGACGCACTACACAGACAAAAAAGTGGACTGCTGACAAGACTAAAACTCTTGTACCGACGGTTTACTGACCCTCACCATCTGGAGATTAGGACACTGAAGTCGTCGATCAAAAACATCAACCAACTAATTAAAGAGAACTATCGGTTGTCAATTAATTTGTATTGGGACAACAAAATTCGGGCCGTTAATGCTAGCGACCCGAGCATGTTTCCTCAAATTAACAAGATATTTAGAAGGAATGATCAGAACAATCTTCCCTGTCTCAAGCTTCAGAGAACGACAGACAACAGAGACGTACTTCTGACAGCAGGAATTAATCCAGAGGACGCCGTGTTGGACGATGACCTCTTTATTGTCGAAGATCCGCAGGAGAAAGTGGAGGCTGTGGGGGCTGCTTTCCAGCAAGTGTACAAGGTGAATGCATGCATTCGCCCCAATCATGACCTGGAAAACAGAGCCTTGCTCCATCACTTCTACCTTCGGAATGACATCACGCAATGGCGATCAGAGAACCTTGGTTTCACCGGGTTCAATGAAGATCATTTGGCAAACGCCATAATCGCCGAGCGAAATGGGCCCAGTTCCCTGTTAATTACGAAAGTGGAGCTCCAGCTCATCTTCGATTCATTAAAGAAGAAGAAGTCAGCAGGAGTCGATGGCATATCCAACGTTGTACTTCGACATTTACCTCAAGAAGCAGTAGACATTTATACCACTCTGTTTAACAACGCTCTGAATAATGCATATTATCCAGTGCGTTGGAAGACAGCTGTGGTGCATCCTCTCCCGAAAAAGGGAAAGGACAACTCCAATCCGGCGAATCTCCGGTCGATAAGTCTTCTTCCGAGTATCAGCAAGGTATTCGAAAAAGTTATCAATAGAGCTCTGTCTAAGTGGGCAGAGGACAATAATATCATACCGGACAATCAGTTCGGTTTTAAGGCGGGACATGACACCATTCATGCCGCGTCGAAACTCGTTTCTGATGTCCAATGGAACAAATCTAAGAAGCAGTGTACGGGTGCCTGTCTGGTTGATTTGGAGAAGGCCTTCGACACCGTATGGTTAGAGGGTCTTTATCTAAAGCTGACCAGACTTGGCATTAGTAAACCACTATTGTATATGCTTTACGATATGCTCAATGGCAGAAAGTTTGTTGTCAAAAGTGGCAATGTAACTTCTGCCACAACCTTTAATATTAAAAATGGTCTTCAGCAGGGAGCGGTCAACTCGCCGATTCTATTCAGCATTTACACCAGCGATCTGATAAGTAGTCTAACTCAGGCAATTGCGTATGCCGACGATCTAATTGCGTACAGAACAGCTCCAAAAGTCGAGGTCATCAGGATTCTTTTGCAGCGTGACTTCGAGAAGATTCAGCGATATTGCGATGACTGGAAGTTGAAAATCAACTTTCAGAAATCAGAAACTATCTTGTTTAGGACTCCGTTGCTTAGAGCCACAAGGGATACGAGAAAGAACTGGCGCAAGCTGGTGATCGTAGGGCCAAATGGACATCCACTGGCGAGTAAAAGTGTAGTAAAGTACCTTGGCATCTGGATGGATCAGTATTTGTATTTCGACAGACATATAAATGCTGCTCTGGCCAGGGCTAGGGGAGCTTTTGCCCTGACGAAACGGTTGTTTTATAGCAGCCGGCTTGACAGCAGGGTGAAGGTGATTTGCTACATGGCCCTTATCCGGCCGATGATTGCCTATGGATGCTCGGTTTGGTTCAACGTTGCCCCATCTCAAATGGAAAAGATTCGGGTGTTTGAGAGGAAGTGTCTTCGACGCTGCCTTGGATTGTACAGAACACCAGAGTCGGAGTACAAACACTACTATTCCAACCTGGCTCTATACAACGGCGCCAACATAAACAGAATAGATAATTTCTTGCTGAAGCTTATTCGAGGTCACATTGCAAGAGCGATGTCCTCGTCTAACAGCTTAATTTTCGGGGCTTATTACCCCAACAACGAATATTACGAGAGCGTGCGTCTAAGCGGCTTTATTCCGCCCGATGCATTCCTCCACCTAGACAGTCGAGGGTTGATCCAGGATAGAGCGGCGATTCCGCTAATCTACCACGTCTGCCGGAGAACTGTAGATCGGCGGCTCCTGTACAGTCGGGACGTCCTCGCACAAGACGGAGCTGAGCACCTTCGGTTCAGTAGGACTGTGTCCGAACGGGACCGAAGAGATAGGGTAAAGCAGGAGAACCAGTTCTGGTGGTTGAAAAACGAAGATGAAGTTTCTTCAGATATTTAATAGTTGACCTTGCTATTTTCTTTTGTATGGCCGACTTGCATAGGTTTAGGTAGTTAGTTTTAAGTAGGGACAGTCAGGGTGGCACAAAAAAAAAAAAAAAAAAAAAAAAATTATAAAATCAACAAAAATACAAAAAAAAATATAAAACCGGAAAATGCTTGCTGTGGCTGTTCTAGTTTGTAAGTAGCTCATAAGTAGGTTGTAATTAGTTTAAAATTAGTTTTAAGTAGTTTTAATTAGCTTTAATTTAGTTTTATTTAGTTTGTAAGTTTTATATAAAACCAAAAATAAAGACATAGATACCGAGTTTTTTTGTGAAATTCTTCTCGGTAAAAAATAAAACCGACCTGGATTTAGTATTAAGATAGTTCTTAGGCCGAAAGGCATTAGCATTAAGTTATTCTCGTTTAACTTAGAGCGCCCGACTGGGGCCAGTAAGTTAGTTTTAAGATATTGATAAGTAGGCTAGTTTTTATGAATTTTTGTCTAGCTTTAATATAGTTTTAAGAAAATTGAAAAATAAAAATCAATTATAAATAAAAAAAAAAAAAAAAAAAAAAAAAAAAGAAAACGAGGACAAACCGCTTCATCCACAATCTGATGGAATGGTTGAACGATTCAACAGGACCCTTAAAGAACACCTTTCCAAAGTGGTAAGTGACAACCTACGAGACTGGGATCGGCATATTCCATTATTCTTGATGGCATATCGAAGTGCAGTACATAGCTCAACAGGACATACACCATCAGAAATCCTGCTCGGGAACACAATACGACTGCCAAGTGAAATAAAATTTGGATGTTATGGTAATGAGCCCCAAGAAATAGACGACTACGTGAAAGGCCTAAAATAAAGGTTCTTGACATTCACGAAAGGATAAGGGCAAATATAAAGCTATCAAGTGATCGGATGAAAACACGATACGACACAAAAGCAGCAACGAACGAATTCCAACTTGTGTGGTTTTATAATATCCATTGTCGGCGTCGGAAGGAACTTTCACCGAAATTTCAACAAAATTGGGAAGGCTATATGCTGTTGAAACACGAATAAACGCTGTCGTCTACCTCATTCAGAGAAGACTTAGAGGTAAGATGAAAGCAGTTCACAGTGACCGTTTACACCGTTATAATGGTGAAGGATGTGATGGATTTACTCGGACGATCAATCTTAAGGAGGAGGCAGTGTAACGACTGTCACATTTGTACTATAACGACTCTCGAATGAACTATAACCACTTTCGAACAAAAGAAACATCAAATTTCGGATTAGACAGGACACAAACCAACCGATGGAGAGCTTTGGCGAGCTTTCGAACTTCCAATACTAAACGTCAAATTGAAAGCTTTGGAAAGGGAAATTTATGGGAAATTTCCCCTATGGAAAGCTCTGGAAGCAAATAATTGAACCTTCCAGCTTTTTCGGGAACCTTATGAAAAGTATAAAAGCACATGTCTGACCGGCAGATGACGCAGTTTATTTTTAATCGTGAATGAGTAAAGTTGGTTGTAATAAAAGTCAAGTGAAATAATTTCAGTTGTGAACAATAAATTGTGTTGTAGTAAGAAAAGTAAATTGTTTTATTTTGTAAAGTAAATAAGTGGAGAATTGAAATAAAGTGAATTAAGTTTTATTAACGAACCTGAGAAAATATTACAAATGTGACAGTCGTTACAGTATACACAATTTTCAACAAATCTCTATTTAAGGATTTTTCTGTTATAACCCATTTGGACTTACATTCTTGTTGAAAATTGAGGAATTGTTACTGTTTCCGAAAATCAATTCGGACACACTTAACCTTATTGTGAGTTTCACCCGGAAAATATTTCACCTGAAAACTACGAGGTTCGCCCAAACTTACCACTACCACTACCCTCTGTTTTTCTTTTTTTTCGCCGTCAAAAAATATGTGGCAGTTTAGGCTTTCAATTACGATAGAATTCGAGTGAAATAAGTTCTCACAAAAAGAAGAATTTTCATTTTCCGGGTGAAAGTCACAATAGGCGAAAAATTAAATGTCAATTTTCCGGTGGAGTTTTGTTCACGTGAAACCCACAATAAGGCTGACTATTTAATTACTTTGTGTGCCGAGCTTATAATGTTTGACTTTAACAAGAGCCAATAAATGTTTTTCTGCTGGTTTTTGATTCGTTGAATTCAAATCTGGTCTCAGAACTGCTGTAACATGCCATGTGTTTGAGGTATTCAAAAAAAAAAAAATATTGCTTATGAAAATCATTTCAACCAACCTACTCTCAAAAAGCAGTTGATTTGTTCTTATCACCGGTCCCAGGCCACCACCACCACTCAGGTGGTCACGGGATTTATTCACTGGCCCGCCTGGTTCTCCAGGTGGTAAACCATTAATGTTGTTGTTGATGCTGTTGTTGTTGATGTTGTTTCTGCTGTTGCTGTTGTTGTTGTTGTTGCTGCTGTTCTGTTGATGTAGATGTTGTTGCTGCTGTTGCTGAGCTTTTTGTTGGGCCTGTTGTTGGGCTTACTGTTGTGCTTGTTGTAGTGCTTGTTGCTGAGCTTGTTGATGAGCCTGTATTTGCTGCAACTGCTGGTGATTAAACTATTGTTGTTGTTGTGCCGATATTGGTAGATCTTTAGGCTTCATTTGTGAGCCGGGAGGCTGTTGATGTATCCCAGACTGTACTTGATGCAGAAAATTATTGCGTCTCTGCTCCGAGAAGATGTAATATCTGAAAAGAGTTATTTTCAATTAGAATATGTTGGCTGCGATAAAAATATTTGATTGGTTTTGTACAATTATTTAACAAATATTGTTTTCTAAATGAAAAAACTACAAGAAACTTTACCGAAAATTTGTTTAACAACTTTTTTCGTCTCAGATATCTTGAAAACAATGAATGATATTGGCTTTGGGTTAGTTTTATTCTACTATCTTACTTGATTGCATATCAAACACCTAAAAACTTTTTCGAAGATCTTGAATTGGAGATTTAAAAAAAAAATAACTTCGGACCTTTAGCTTCCGAGTTAATTAATGGGAAGTTACCAGTGTAGGTCATACCCAGCCTCTTTTTTAAATTTTTCTTTGGGGTCTTGCAAGTTTCTGTTTAAAATGAAGCAATTTAAAGCTAAGGCTCACCTCCATAGGGCGCCGGATTCATAGGACAGCCAAGTGATAGTGTGTTTGTGCACATGTCTTTGGGGTGGCGGACTTCGACTATCGGCTGGATTACCACTGCCACTGTGGCAGGTATACTAACCACACTGCTGATGTTGTTGTTGATGTTGTTGCTGCTGTTGATGTTGTTGTTGCTGCTGTTGCTATTGCTATTGTTATTGCTGCTGCTGCTGAGCTTATTGTTGGGCCTGTTGTTGGGCTTGCTGTTGATCTTGTTGTAAAGCTTGTTGCTGTATCTGTTGCTGAGCCTGTATTTGCTGCGATTGCTGGTGACTAAACTGTTGTTGTTGTTGTGCCGACATTGGTAGATTTTCGGTCTTTATTTGTGAGCCGGGAGGCTGTTGATGTGACCCAGACTGTACTTACTGCAGAAAATTATTGCGTCTCTGCTCCGAGAAGATGTAATATCTGAAAAGAGTTAGTTTCAATTAGAATAAGTTGGCTGCGATAAAAATAAATATCTTTTTTCTTCTCAAATATCTTGAAAAGAATAAATGATGTAATCCGCCGAGGCAAAAACTAATAACAAATGTCAAAAATACCAACCATTTTTTGCTCCATTGGTTATCTCTTCAGGTACAAGATAAGGGCACGTACACATAGACCTTCAAGGGTGTGCTTCTACTTTTTAGTTAATTTTTTTTTGTTTTTTACAAAAATAGTCATAAATATTACTAAATTTGGGTCTGTTTGTGTCCTTCCCATAACTACGAATTTCCACGAATTTTATTTTTTATATGTGCTTTGCCAGAACTTTGGGCCAAATTCGTAGAAATTCGTAGTTTAAGGAGGTACGCGAACAGATATTTTGTGTGCCAAAAGCTACAAAAAGCAATATATAATATAGTTTTCATTCATAAAGTGTTAGAAAAAAACATTTTTCTCCTATACTATTTTCTTTTTCAGTTTTTGAATTCAACAGATTTTTATTTCAAATATCTGAGCGCTAATTTGCGCACTGAGCACTGTGTCCGAATTTTTTTCATTGTGTTGGTGCGGTCTCCATTAAAAATGCACAGGACAACTAATACATGCTCAGAAATTTGGACAAAGTGCCTTCACTTCGGCTTGTTGGGTGAAAGAGAGCGAACCCCCTGAGTCACAGCTCTAGATAATATAGGTACTCTATGCTGTTGGGCTTGCTGCTGTTGGACCTGCTGCTTTAGGTTTTGTTGTTTTTGATTTGGCTTCTGCTGTTGTTTTGATTGGGGTTGTTGTTGTTGTAGCGACTCCTGCTGACTTCTTCTTCTTTAATGAATCGGAGATAAGCTGGAGCTCTACCTTCGTAGTTAAAAGGGGAACAAGGCTCGTTTTGCTCGGTGTTTATGGTGTTTGCCAAATGATCTTCATTGAACCCGGTGAAACAAGGGTTCACTGATCTCCATTGCGTGATGTCATTCCGAAGGTAGAAGTGATGGAGCAAGGCTCTGTTTTCCAGGTCATGATTCGGGTGAATGCACGCATTCACCTTGCACTCTTGCTGGAAAGCAACCCCCACATACCCCACTATCTCCTGCGGATCTTCGACAATAAAGAGGTCATCGTCCAAGACGGCGTCCTCTGGATCAATTCCTGCTGTCAGAAGTACGAAGCTTAAGACACGGAAGGTCATTCTGAACATTCTTTCTAAATATCTTGTTAATTTGGGGAAACATACTCGGGTCGCTAGAATTAACGGCCTTAATTCTATTATCCCAATACAAATTAATTGACAACAGATAGTTTTCTTTAACCAGTTTGTTGACTTTTTTGATCGACGAGTTCAGTGTTCAAGTCTCCAGATCGTGATGGTCAGTAAACCGTTGGTACAAGAGTTTGAGTTTTGTTAGAAGTCCACTTTTTAGTCTGTAAAGTGCGTCAATGCGTGCATTCCGGTACACGTCGGTTGCGTCCCGTTGCTTGTATTTCGGTATTATTTTGTTCATTGTTCGTTTGATTATCTGGTCCATTTGAACTAAGCAGTGGTCTATTTCGTTATTTTTCTAATCCTGTCATTTGGTGGGTATATGTTGTTTGAACTGATTTTGCTCAATAAGGCGTTGGTAAAGCGTGGCCAGTGCACCTTACTGTAATTGTAAGTATGCACAGGTACATACTCATCCAACTCCACGAGCTCCTTCGGAAGCTGTGTTCCAGTGGCTAGTATGCAGTGATCACTGTCGTACTCGAGCGTTTGTAAACAGTTTCTTGGTCTTAGAACCACAGTGTCAGTCACTGTTAGGCTTGCGTATTTCAGCAAAAGATCCAGATAGGCACCAGTTTTTGGGAGTGATGGTCTATCAGCTGCCAGTAGGTCGACCATATACTCAACGTTTTATTGCTCCATCAGTTAAATAGATGGTTATCTCTAGAATTTGGAATTTGATTTCCCCAATCTGAGTGTTTGGCACTCAAAACACCGGCCAGAAAATACTAGTTTTCTTCCGAGTTCAGTCGTAATCACTCGAAAAGTTTTCCGAGCACTATCATAGAATTAGTTGGCTGAGGTGATTCGGGTGCACAAGCAGCGATCAAATACATCCGCTTCCCCTGTTGGAGAGGAATGCATATGAAGCACGCCTTTAGCAACCGAAATTTGCGCCGATCACTATTATGAATAATTTTATGGTTAATGCCTTTTCGTATGAGGATTGCAACGAATAGCCCTTGAGTGAAAATGGGCCGGTCTCTTCTAACGATATTGTAATTATTGTAAGTCAATTTATGTTTCGGGCTCAGCTTAGTTTCACTGGCCATAAACACATCTGGACTTTGATCTTTCAATAATTGAAAAAGGTTGGCTTAACGTTCGGTCCTAATCCGTGAATTTAAATTCACAGCAAGAATCCTGAGAGGCCTCTCCAGCAGCGCGCCTTTAACCTCTAATTTGCGTTAAGCCCGGCGCAAAAGTATAAAGATAGTCTACCCTAGTCGCCTGCTCCCTGATATGGTTTTGAAGGCCTGTTAACTGGCCCTGAATGACCAGTAACAAGCCTCTTATTTCTGCCGGAACATCGGGTGCCTTAGGCAAGAAGGCCTGTTGGGCAGCCTTTGCTGCAGGCTATACTGTGCTCCCCCTTCCTGCAGCCATCTGGGCGTAAGAAATTTGGGGGTTGTGGGGCGTTATTGTGGGAGCACGCGTGGGTGCGTGTATCTTCACCGCTGTTTTCTTCGATACTTTGTTAGTTTTCAATTGCTGAAAAGCTGGGCATCCCCGATAGTTTGCAGGGTGCCCTTCATTTCTGCAGAGAGCACATTTAAGCTGGGTCTTGTCTTCGACCCTCTCTTGCCCGAGTTTACACTCTCCTAATGTGTGGTTTTCTTCACACTTTTGCTGCAGCATGGCCAAACCTTTGGCAGCGCATGCATTGAAGCATGTTGCTTTGCCTTTGACAACCTGGTAGTCGAGGACGGAGTTACTCCTCCAGTTTGCTGCTGGGCGAAAGCTGAACCAGGAAGAATGGTAGTGTCTGTGTCTCCCGTCTAGCCTTAAGTGTGGTGAATGGGGTTAAGCCATAAAGTCTAGATCATCGCTCGCTATTTGGCGCAGCTCATTTAAGCACGCCTTCGGGTCCGTTGAGGAATTTGCACCCTTTAACAGGACCGTCTGTAATCTGTCTTTATTCAAGGTGAAACTGAAGGGTTCAGTTGTGGATACTTTTAATAACGCTTTAATTTTCTTATCGTCGCCTTAGATTGTAAGGTGGCTAACTCCACATTTGTTTTTACCATTATAGACCACTTCAAAAATTGCTAAAAAATACAAAAGTCTATCAAATCTGCATTTGGGAATAACAAGTATTGAAAAATATTTAATGTAATTTTGGTTTTATTCAAGTAATGCGAACACTTTGTATAAAATATTTGTTTGTAAAAAATGCATGACAGGAGTTAGCTGCTTTACACTCTAAGCCGACGTTATGTTGTTCCACTGTGAAGCAATGGATAGCATGTCTATATTTACTAAGTCTTTTAATCATAACATGATTGCCTATGGCCGACTTACATAGCTCTATGGTCTCCTGGAGTTCCATTTTGTATGCGTATATAGGTTGCACCTTTTCTTTTTTGCTTTTAGATAGCTGTGGCTGCTGCTGTTGCTGAGTCTGCAGCTATTGGGTCTCCTACTGTTGGGTTTGCTGCTGTTGCACCCGCTGCTTTTGTTTTTTGGTGTTGATTTGACTTCTGCTGTTGTTTTGATTGCGGTTGTTGTTGTTGTATTTGTTGCTGCTGCTGTTGTTGTTGTTGTTGTTGTTGTTGTTATTGTCGCGGCAGTTGTTGTTGCTGTTGTGTTTTTGTTTGCAGTTTATCAACGTTATTTGCTTGTTGCGCTAATTTTGGTTGCTGCTGTAGCGACTTTTTTTGCTGGAGATCTTTTTTCTGCTTTCCCGGTGTGCCTCCTGTTTATTTTTGAGAGTCAGTATCAGATGTGCAATTTTGGCTTTGAGGAGCTCCATCTGTGCTTCCATTGCACCAATTTGGCCCCTGATTAGTTGCTCTTCATTAGCATTCACTTCTACTTCTGACGACGCCCTGGTGGTGTCCGATCCTCAAACACTTTGCTATCTCCAGTATAGTTGCCTTCTCCTACCTCGGACATATAGTTTATTGCCTCGTCTGAAGTGGTGGTGGAGCGACGCTTTGCAATGCTCGTTGCAGTCTTCTTTTTCCGTTTTTTCGGATCATTGGCTGATGTTGCATTTGTTGGTGTTGTTTTTGCTTAGGGTTCTCCTACCTCGGACATATAATTTATTGCCTCGTCATCGGAAGGCAAAGCATTCAACTTGTTTTTTTGTTTCTGCTTCTTCTGCTGTCTTCGCTTATCGCGCCGTCTCCTTCACTCCAGGTGGCAGCTTATCTGAAGTGGTGGTGGAGCGACGCTTTGCAATGCTCGTTGCAGTCTTCTTCTTTGGTTTTTTTTCGGATCATTGGCTGATGTTGCCGTTGTTGGTGTTGTTTTTGTTGCTGCTGGGACATCTTTCGATGTCCCCGCTAATTTCTCATCTTCCATTAACTGTTTTCCCAGTCAATGAAGTCTTGTACTTCAAAAAAAAAATTTTAAAATGGAAGATTCGAATAAATAAATAAATAAATAAATTTTCCATTCTCTGCTTTCTGGAATGCGTTTAGTAGTTATCGGAAAATAACTTTTTGGTTGAATGGAAATATAAAATGCGAAATTGTACAGTTTAATAATTTAATTTATAACTGTAAAGGATCGGTTATTAACTTCGTGGATAAGTTAAAAGAAAGAGTGCGTTATTATTTGCGTTTGGAATTACCTAAGCAAATTTATTCGCATTCGCAGATCGTAGGCAATGTTTTACTATGTATTTTCAATTAACTTTCAGTTATTATTATATTGTTTTTTTTTTTAATACAAATACAAACTAGAAAATGCTTTTCTAAAAAAAAATAAATAAATAAATTTAGTGGCGCAACAGCTCATGAAGAACCAGGGCCTAGTGACTAACAACTCTCAACCATTCCTGTGTGCGTGTTTGTGGCAGGAATGGAGGGGACCTACAATTTTTTGCCGAGTCCGAACGGCTAGATGAGAAGCACTTATTCATGACAAGAATACTCTTGGAGGATTTGTCAGTTCCTCGCAAGAGGCAGTACCTCGGAAAAATACAGTAAGTTTTTAGGTGGCAGTGGCTGGGAATCGAACCCAGACCTTTGGCATGACAGTCCTACGCACTAACCATTATGCCACGAGGTACGAGAAAATGCTTTTCTACTGCAAAAAATTTAATCTACCTGATTTTTTGTAAATCAATTTAAATTTTTATTTTCATATTTTCTCTATGTATCGAGCTACGGACCAGACGTATTTTCTTTCGGCTGGCAAGTGATTCAAATTTTTCAACTCATTTTGAGTGCGATTCGCTGTACATATTTTATATCCTTCTAATCTAATAACAGTCTTATAATCCGAACAATTTAATTCAGTGGCAGTCTTTGATTTGTTTTTGGTTTTTATTTTTATTTCATTGAACCAATTGTGGAAATTTTTTGGTCTCATTTACTGTTTGATTCGCCTATCATACCTAATATAGACGATAACATTCTCTGAGAAAAAATGGACAAGAGACTCAAAAGACAAAGCGATTTGATAATTTCTCTAATATCCACTAAAATAAAAGAAAACAACGATTTTCTTACATCAGTAATGCCGAAATAATTTGCAAAATTGAAATTAACAGCTTAAGTTAATAGACATTGGATTGAGCTCGAATTCGATTATTTACTTGCGAGAGTGCCTCACAAACTCCAACAACAATATTCTACATGCTGCACTTAAGTTAAAAAAACAAACTACACATTTTTCAGTGTTTACAATGCGTGGAATTGTGTTTGTAATGGTGGATTTACATGTATCTTGATTTCATTTCTTGAAAAAGAAAAGAATGTAAAATAGAAAAGTTTCATTTCAAGATTATAGTAAAGACGAACATGTTCATCTTGATTATGGCATCTTCGTCTGTATTTGTGTGCACATGCTCATGATGTGTATGTGTGCATGTTTTGCTATAACTTTTTGGCCTGATTGAAAAAATTAAATAAAAAAGAAGTGAAAGTCAAAGACAAAAAAAACAATAGATATGTGAAAGTGTAAATATATTTGTTTAAAGACTTGAAGATGCCCATGCAAAGCAATTATTGAACAAACGTAAAAAAACGAAAAATGTGTTAATTAAAATAGGTATTGAATGAAAATACAAACTATTATCAACTTAATCTTAATCAACAAATAAAACAAGAAAATAACAACAGCATGTGCTTTTGACAGTCAAACAGATTAGTATATTATAGTAATTAAAAAAGAGTTACCACCCTTGTATTCTTTCACACGTTTATATTTTGTCAATATATTTGACCCACTCTACTTTTCTTGAAGATCAAGATCATATATATAATTCATTTTTATTTTTCAATTTTCTTAAAGCTAGACAAAAATTCATAAAAACTAGCCTACTTATCAATATCTTAAAACTAACTTACTGGCCCCAGTCGGGCGCTCTAAGTTAAACTACAATAACCTTAATGTTAATGCCTTTCGGCCTAAGAACTATATTAATACTAAATCCAGGTCGGTTTTATTTTTTACCGAGGAGAATTTACAAAAAAAACTCGGTATCATTGTCCTAACTTTTTTTTGGTTTTATATAAAACTTACAAACTTCATAAAACTAAATTAAAGCTAATTAAAACTAATTAAAACTACTCAAAGCTACTTAAGACTATTTACAACTAATTATAAACTAGTTACAACCTACTTATAAGCTGCTTAAGGACTACTTACAAACTAGAACAGCCACAGCAAGCATTTTCCGGTTTTTTGATTTTTTTTTGTATTTTTGTGGATTTTATAGTTTTTTTTGTGTTTTTGTATGTTTTATGATTTTTTTTTTTTTTTTTTTTTTTTGTGCTGCCACCCTGACTGTCCCTACTTAAAACTAACTACCTAAGCCTATGCAAGTCGGCCATACAAAAGAAAATAGCAAGGTCAACTATTAAATATCTGAAGGAACTTCATCTTCGTTTTTCAACCACCAGAACTGGTTCTCTTTCTTTACCCTATCTCTTCGGTCCCGTTCGGACACAGTCCTACTGAACCGAAGGTGCTCAGCTCCGTCTTGTGCGAGAACGTCTCGACTTGAAGGCTCCGCCGATCTACAGTTCTACGGCCGACGTGGTAGATTAGCTGAACCGCTGCTCTATCCTGGGTCAGCCCTCGACTGTCTAGGTGGAGGAATGCATCGGGCGAAATAAAGCCGCTTAGACGAACACTCTCGTAGTATTCGTTGTTGGGGTAGTAAGCCCCGAAAATTAAGCTATTAGACGAGGACATCGCTCTTGCAATGTGACCTCGAATAAGCTTCAGCAAGAAATTATCTATCCTGTTTATGTTGGCCCCGTTGTATAGAGCCAGGTTGGAATAGTAGTGTTTGTACTCCGACTCTAGTGTTCTGTGCAATCCAAGGCAGCGTCGAAGACACTGCCTCTCAAACACCCGAATCTTTTCCATTTGAGATGGGGCAACGTTGATCAAACCAGGCATCCATAGGCAATCATCGGCCGGATAAGGGCCATGTAGCAAATCACCTTCACCCTGCTGTCCAGTCGGCTGCTATAAATCAACCGTTTCGTCAGGGCAAAAGCTCCCCTAGCCCTGGCCAGAGCAACATTTATATGTCTGTCGAAATACAAATACTGATCCATCCAGATGCCAAGGTACTTTACTACACTTTTACTCGCAAGTGGATGTCCATTTGGCCCTACGATCACCAGCTTGCGCCAGTTCTTTCTCGTATCCCTTGTGGCTCCACGCAACGGAGTCCTTAACAAGATAGTTTCTGATTTCTGAAAGTTGATTTTCAACTTCCAGTCATCACAATATCGTTGAATCTCATCGAAGACACTCTGCAAGAGAATCCTGATGTCCCCGATTTTTGCAGCTGTTCTGTACGCAATCAGGTCGACGGCATACGCAATTGCCTGAGTTAGACTACTTATCAGATCGCTGGTGTAAATGCTGAATAGAATCGGCGAGTTGACCGCTCCCTGTTGAAGACCATTTTTAATATTAAAAGTTGTGGCAGAAGTTACATTGCCACTCTTGACAACAAACTTTCTGCCATTGAGCATATCATAAAGCATATATAATAGTGGTTTACTAATGCCAAGTCTGGTTAGCTTTAGATAAAGACCCTCTACCCATACGGTGTCGAAGGCCTTCTCCAAATCAACCAGACAGGCACCTGTACACTGCTTCTTAGATTTGTTCCATTGGACATCAGAAACGAGTTTCGACGCGGCATGAATGGTGTCATGTCCCGCCTTAAAACCGAACTGATTGTCCGGTATGATATTATTGTCCTCTGCCCACTTTGACAGAGCTCTATTGATAACTTTTTCGAATACCTTGCTGATACTCGGAAGAAGACTTATCGACCGGAGATTTGCCGGATTGGAGTTGTCCTTTCCCTTTTTCGGGAGAGGATGCACCACAGCTGTCTTCCACCGCACTGGATAATATGCATTATTCAGAGCGTTGTTAAACAGAGTGGTATAAATGTCTACTGCTTCTTGAGGTAAATGTCGAAGTACAACGTTGGATATGCCATCGACTCCTGCTGACTTCTTCTTCTTTAATGAATCGAAGATGAGCTGTAGCTCCACCTTCGTAATTAACAGGGAACTGGGCCCATTTCGCTCGGCAATTATGGCGTTTGCCAAATGATCTTCATTGAACCCGGTGAAACCAAGGTTCTCTGATCGTCATTGCGTTATGTCATTCCGAAGGTAGAAGTGGTGGAGCAAGGCAAGGAAGATCAAGATCAAGAAACATGTAAATGCACCATTAAACGCCATCAAAACGAGAAGGAAATCAAAATCGAAAACATCCCCAAATTGCATGACATTGCCAGTCTACAAGGATGATTTATGAAACAACTTAATTTTTTAGATTACTTTCTTTGTAATTCCAGAATTTCTCAAACTTTTTTAGAATTTTAATATTTAATCTTTCTTTTTGGTTAAATTGTTTTATATTTTTGTTTTATAATTTTATTTAACTTGTTTTTGCTAAGTTGATTTAATATATTTGGTTTTGTTCTTTAACTTTATCTTTCGTTGTCTTTAAATCTATTTCAAATGTTATTTAACTTTATTTCTATAAGATAATTTTTAGTTGAACTTTTTTTAATATCTGTAGTACATCTTCATCTAATATATTGTAATATTTTCTCAGGTTCATTAATAAAAATTATTGACTTTATTTAAATTTCCCACTTATTTACTTTACAAAATAAAACACTCTACTTTTATAACCACAAAACAATTTATTGCTCACCAGTGAAATTAATTCACTATGATGCCGCCAAATATAAACCTACATTGTGCTTCAAACCTTAATTTATGTCAACGCCATCTTCTCGCCGACAATCTAATCTAAATTGTGTATCGACCCTCAAATGAAATTTACCTCATGTATAAAAGTCAACCTAACCTTAAATTTAATCTTAAGTTTCGTGTTGCACAGAAAATTGCAATTTCTTTTCTATATAAAAAGTTCCTTTTTCGATTGCTGCACTAAATCGTGCATTATATTTATTACTTTTTTATGAATTGTTAACCAAGGTAATAATAAAAAGAAAAATGAATTTGTATTCTATATTAAATAAATAAAATTTCAGAATTTTTAAGCCGCTTAAAGTGAACAAAACCCAAACCAAGTTTTTCATTTTCAAGGGCTTTAAAAACTGAGACTGCACCCGGCGCGTCGTCATCGCCAGTGGAAAAGCAGAGTTGCAAGCTTTGTTCCCGGCCCGACATAGACGAAATGGTTGCATGTGACAACTGCGATGCCTGGTTCCACTTTCAATGCGTCAACGTCGACTCTACAGTGAATGACAGAAGCTGGATCTGCGAAACCTGTCAACACTTTACAAATCAACGTTCATCTCCACGTTCAATCAGCCCCAAGTCCAAGACATCGAAGTCCCGGAAACGCAGAGATCTTCTTATTAAGCGTCTCGAAGAAGAAAAACAATTACGAGAAGCGAATAATCAACGTTACTTATCAGAGAGGTATAAAATTCTTGAAGAGTTTAGCAGTTCCGATGAGGAAGACAAAATTGAAGGTAAGTCGGTAGATCGTAGCCAATTAACACAAAGGTGGGTAGAGCAAGAAAATACACGTGCTCCATTAACTGGTGCAGTTAACCACGTTCATGAACAACAACCACCACTTAAATCTGTTTTTGTGCCTCAGAGGCAATCTGACCCATGCAACTTCCAACGAACTCAAAGTCAACCACCACCAACTCAATTACAAATATCATCTGAAGCGCTGCTTCCTAATGATCGACCTGATACTACACGCTCTGAATCTAGACAGGTGAATTTACTTTCTTCGTCTCAGTTAGCAGCTCGACAGGCGATATCGAAAGATCTACCTTTGTTCCACGGACATCCAGAAGAGTGGCCAATTTTCATCAGCTCCTTTGAGCACAGTACTAGTCTCGCTGGATACACGCAAGCTGAAAATTTGATGCGCTTGCAGAAATGTCTACGTAGTAGTGCTCTGGAAGCGGTGAAGAACCGGCTCCTGCTACCAACGATGGTACCAGATATTAAAACGGGTGATTTTTTAGCTGGTTTGGTTTTGGCAACACTGGTTTTGACAGCTGACGTGTGTTTAGTACCTTGTGTCACTGTCAAACAGCTTCAGTTTGGTTTGCAATTTAACCATGGATCGTCTTACAAATGAACAACGCTTGCAAATTATTGAATTTTACTATCAAAATTCGTGCTCGGTTCGAAATGTTCATCGCGCGCTGCTTCCATTTTCCATTTTATGGTCGGCATTCTCGACCTTCTGAGCAGTCTATTTGGAAGATTGTGACCAAATTTCGCACCAAATTTACTTTGTTGGACATTAAACCACCAACACGTTTACGTACTGTGCGTAGTGAAGAAAATATTGCGGCCGTATCAGCTAGTGTGACAGAAGACCGCGAAATGTCGATTCGGCGCCGTTCCCAGCAGTTAGGCCTTTGTTACAGCACTACGTGGAAAATTTTGCGGAAGGATTTGGGCGTAAAGCCTTTTAAGATACAGCTGGTGCAAGAACTAAAGCCAGCCGACCTACCACAACGCCGAATTTTTGGTGAATAGGCTCTTGGAAAGCTGGCCGAGGATCCGCTTTTTTATCGAAAAATTGTGTTCAGCGATGAGGCTCATTTTTGGTTGAATGGGTACGTAAATAAGGATAATTGCCGCATTTGGAGTGAAGATCAACCAGAAGCATTGCAACAGCTACCAATGCATCCCGAAAAAGCCACTGTTTGGTGCGGTTTATGGGCCGGCGGCATTATTGGGCCATATTTCTTCAAAGATGATGCGAATCGCAGCGTTACTGTCAATGGTGAACGCTACCGAGCGATGATAACAAACTTTTTTTTGCCCGAAATGGAAGTTCTTGACTTGCATGATATGTGGTTTCAACAAGACGGTGCCACATGCCACACAGCACGCGAAACAATGGCGCAATTGCGAGGCGAGTTTGGTGAACAGTTAATTTCACGTTTCGGGCCGGTCAATTGGCCGCCTAGATCGTGCGATTTGACACCATTAGATTATTTTTTGTGGGGGTATGTCAAGGTTAATGTCTATAGGGACAAGCCCGCTTCGATTGACGCACTGGAAGCCAACATCCATGCATTCATTCGTGAGATACCGGCCGATATGTGTGAAAGAGTATGCCAAAATTGGACTCAGCGGATGGGCTACTTGAGACGCAGCCGCGGTCAACATTTGTATGAAATTATCTTTAAACATTAAATTGCAAGGTTCAAACTATCGATTCAAATAAATATTTCATTCATTTTTTCGAATTTTTTGTGTTTTTTTTTTTTAAAGTTCTAAACCTTTTAAAAAATCACCCGTTAAAAACACTTCGTATGCGATTCGGTAGACCTGAGCACATACTTCACGCCATGATTGCCAAAGCAAAAAACCAAGCACCTCCAAAATCCGATAAGATGGAAACGCTTATAGAATATTCGCTTGCAATTCAGAATGTGTGTGCCACAATGGAAGCGTCACAGATGACAGCTCATTTGAACAACCCAACACTTCTTAAAGAATTTGTTGACAAACTCTATCCCTCACCTTTTGTTGAACTGGGCTATATTTTCCAAGGATTTGGAACAACCAACGTTGCCGGTATTCTCCAATTGGTGAAGTGAAATTGCTGAAGCAGCTTGTTCCGTCACAACGCCAACCGTACGACAAATTAATGAGAAGCGAGACAGACGTAGTAATCATTTATATGCCCACGACCTAGCCGAAGTTCCAGTAAGTAATTGTCGCAACAACAGTGAACCAAAGAAGTGCTATGTATGTAACAATAATCATTCGCTAGAAGTTTGTAACGAATTTAAACTAGCTGGTCGTTCCGACAGGTGGAATATTGTTAGAAAAAAAATTTATGTCACACATGTTTGGCAAAGCATCCTCATTCTCGATGTAAGGTAACAACACTGTGTGGGGTTGATGGATGTGCATTGACATCAATGTCATCTCTTACATAAAAATACAAGTGTTTCTGATGTGAGAGAAGGCTCAACCAGGCAGCAAACTGGTTACTCAACTTTGGGATGCCATTCAGATCGGAATGATCATAAAAACATGACAAATGTTCTATTTAGTATTATCCCAGTTACACTCCACGGGAACAATAAATCTGTCGAAACTTTTGCCTTCCTAGATGGGGGCTCATCTTTGACATTGGTTGACGAAGAACTTGCTGATGATCTCAACCTCTCTGGTAGGTCTGAGGAACTTTGCTTAAGGTGGACATCCGAAACTACACGAGTTGAAAAGAACTCGAGAATAGTCACTTTAGGCATATCAGGATGCAATGAAGGATGCCAAAGGTATACTCTTCGGAACGCTCGCACAGTAAGAAATCTGGGTTTGCCAATACAATCAGTTTCAAGTCAAATTATCCAAAATCGGTATCCATATATGAAGGGTTTGCCTATTCCATCATACCAGTGGGCACAACCGAGTATCCTTATCGGCATGGATAATTGGAAGCTAGGAGTTCCAATTAAAGTTTTTGAAGGAAGTTGGTCCGAACCGATGGCAACAAAAACGAGTTTAGGATGGTGTGTACATGGACCTGAAAAAGAAAATACAAATGGACCTGAAAATTTTAAATTCGCTTTAAATATTTATCAAACCCAAAGTGATACAGAGCTCCACCAACTTGTCGAAAAATTCTTTTCAATTGAGAACATTGGTGTACGCATTCCAACCCACCAACTGATATCGGCAGAAGAAAAAAGAGCTATCAACATTCTTGAAACAACTTGCGTTCGCGTCGACAAACAATTTGAAACTGGCCTCCTTTGGAAATTTGATGAATTTGTTTTGCCTGACAGCTATTCTATGGCATTTCGTCGCTTTCAGCTACTTGATCGAAAAATTCAAAAGGACGTTCAGCTGAGTAAAAATTTAAATGAACAAATTTCTAATTTGGTGGCGAAAGGATACGCTAAAAAGTTGTCTGCAGAGGAGTTAAATATAAATGGTCATGTATGGTATTTGCCGTATTTTTATAGTCAGGAATCCAAATAAGCCTGCAAAGGTAAGACTCGTATGGGATGCAGCTGCCAAATGTGATGATGTGTCTCTCAATGACTTTCTTCTGAAAGGTCCAGATCAGTTAGTACCAATCACATCTGTACTATATGGTTTTCGTTGCGGAAGATTTGCAGTCTGCGGTGACATAGCTGAGATGTTTCATCAAGTGCGGGTGCGTGAAGCAGACAGGCCAGTGCAACGGTTTTTGTGGAGAGATGAAATTAATAGTGGCAAACCTAGTGTATATGAGATGCAGGCTTTAACATTTGGTGCATCCTGCTCTCCATGTATTGCTCACTATGTAAAAAACCAAAACGCTATGAGTTTCACGAGTAGTAAGCCAAGAGCCGTTGAGGCAATATTGCAGCACCATTATGTGGATGATTTCATAGATAGCATGGACACCATAGATGACACCATTCAACTTGCCAAAGACGAAAAGTATATCCACGCAAATGCTGGATTTCACATAAGGAACTGGATGTCTAATTCGACAACAGTTCTTAACGCGTTGCAAGACGATGGCGATAAGTCAAATACTAGCAAAGCTTTTGGGATGAATGACACAGACGTGATGGTAACAGAAAAAGTTTTAGGCATGCATTGGAATACTTCTGCTGATAGCTTTACATACGTTTTAAAATTCAACAGCCTGAATAGAAAAGTATTTTCGGAGAAAAAAGTGCCAACGAAACGTGAGGTCCTTAAAATTTTAATGTCGATATTCGATCCGATGGGATTTCTCTCTCACTTTTTAGTGTTTATCAAAATTCTTTTGCAGGATATTTGGAGAATCGAGTTAGGCTGGGATGATGAGCTACCTAAAGCATTATATGACAGATGGCTGCGGTGGCAAATGCTGTTGCCAAGAGTAACTGAACTACAGATTCCTAGATGCTATTCTTTAAACTTAAACCAAGCTGGAACTTCCATCCAGTTACACACGTTTGTTGACGCAAGCGAAAACGCTTATGCTGCGGTGTCATATTTCCGAATTGCGCATGGTAACCAAATCGAAACGATTATAGTAGGTGCTAAAACTAAGGTAGCTCCACGACGTCCATTATCGATTCCTAGGATCGATTTTCAGGCTGCTGTACTCGGAGTAAGGCTAATGAATTCTATATGTAACTCTCATAGCTTTTCAATTGGTCAAAGGTTTTTATGGTCTGACTCAAAGACTGTGCTTTCTTGGCTTCGTACTGACCCTCGAAATTTCCAGCAATTTGTTATGTATCGAGTAGGTGAGATTTTGGAGTCTTCGAGCATTTTGGATTGGAAATGGATTCCTTCGAAACTGAATGTAGCTAACAAAAACGAATTTCGGCCCCATCTGCTACAAATCAATGAAGCCAAAAACCCAATTAAGTTAATTGATGAAAGTCGTTTTGGAACCTGGAGAAGTATTTGGCGTTCTGTAGCATATGTCTTTATGTATGTCGACCAATTAAAGTTAAATGTTAAAAGCAATTAAAGCAAAATACTAAAAGTCGTGACTTTGGACTAGGACATGTTGTTATATCGTCAGCAGCAATCAGAAGGTCTCAAATGCTTCTTTATCGACAAAGCCAATCGGAGGTGTATTTCGAAGAAATAAATATTTTAAAAAGAAGCATTGGAAACACACCATCCATCCGCAAGGGAAGCGCCCTTCGCAAGCTCTCCCCCTTTTTGGATGAAAATGGAGTACTGAGAATGCATGGACGAACTGCTTTTGCCGATTTCGTTGCAATGGACTGCAGGACGCCTATTATTCTGCCAAAGTCAAATTATATTACTTCTTTGGTGGTTGATGACTACCATTGCAAGTATCATCACTTGAACCACGAGACGGTCTTGAATGAAATCCGACAGAAATATTATATTTCAAAACTGCGAGTGTTAGTAAAATCTGTAAGAAAAGGCTGCCAAACTTGTAAAATTAAAAATGCTCGCCCACAAGTTCCAGAAATGGCTAATTTGCCAAGAGCAAGACTAGGAGCGTTTTTTAAACCTTTCTCATTTGTTGGTGTGGACTTCTTTGGTCCAATAACAGTCACCGTTGGAAGGCGGAACGAGAAAAGATGGGGTGCACTATTCACGTGCCTTACAATTCGGGCAGTGCATATAGAAGTAGCTCATAGTTTGACTACAGATTCCTTTATCATGTGTCTAAGGAATTTCATCGCACGTCGTGGGGTACCCCTGGAAATATATAGTGACAACGGCACAAATTTTCGGGGCGCAGAAAAAGTGCTTCGTGAAGAGCTGAAAAAAGTTGACTTGGGTCGGGTTGCTAATGAGTTCATGACAGCAGAATTACAGTGGAGGTTTAACCCACCGTCAGCTCCCCACATGGGAGGCGCATGGGAGAGGCTGGTACGATCAATAAAAACCGTGCTTTACCAAATACTTCCCTCGAGAAAAATCGGAGATGAAAGCTTGCGGTGTACCCTTATTGAGGTTGAGCATGTCATAAACTCAAGGCCTCTAACATTTGTATCGCTGGATGAAGCTGATGATGAAGCGCTTGCTCCGAACCACTTTCTTCTTGGTAGCTCAAACGGATCCAAACCACCTTGTGATCCCCAAATTTATGACTTCAGAAAGAGCTGGAAACAATCTCAAATGCTAGCTGAACTTTTTTGGAAGAAGTGGGTGAAAGCTTTCCTGCCAACCTTGAACCGAAGATCGAAATGGTTCAGTAAAGTTAAACCTATCTCTAAGGGTGATTTAGTCGTCATAGTGGACAATGATCTGCCAAGAAATTGCTGGCCCAAAAGGACGTGTTGTAGAAGTGGTAACTGCAAAGGACGGACAGGTACGCCGTGCAAAGGTTCAAACAAAATGCGGTCTATATGAACGACCTGCTGCTAAATTGGCAGTCTTGGACGTTACCGGCAGAGAGCAAGGGAGTAAGACAAATGCGGATTGCAGTCAGCTTACTGGGGGTGGTATGTTGCCGCCAAATATAAACCTACATTGTGATTCAAACCTTAATTTATGTCAACGCCATCTTCTCGCCGACAATCTAATCTAAATTGTGTATCGACCCTCAAATGAAATTTACCTCATGTATAAAAGTCAACCTAACCTTAAATTTAATCTTAAGTTTCTTGTTGCACAGAAAAGTGCAATTTCTTTTCTATATAAAAAGTTCCTTTTTCGATTGCTGCACTAAATCGTGCATTATATTTATTACTTTTGTATGAATTGTTAACCAAGGTAATAATAAAAAGAAAAATGAATTTGTATTCTATATTAAATAAATAAAATTTCAGAATTTTTAAGCCGCTTAAAGTGAACAAAAACCAAACCAAGTTTTTCATTTTCAAGGGCTTTAAAAACTTGAGCAACACACTACTTTATTTTTATTACAACCAACTTTACGCATTCACGATTAAAAAAAAACTGCGTCCGGTCAGACATGAGCTTTTATACTTTTCACAAGGTTCCTGAAAAAGCTGGAAGGTTCTACTATTTTCTTCCAGAGCTTTCCATAGGGGAAATTTCCCATAAATTTCCCTTTCCAAAGCTTTCAATTTGACGTTTAGTATTGGAAGTTCGAAAGCTCACCAAAGCTCTCCGTAGGTTGGTTTGTGTCCCGTCTAATCGGAAATTAGGTGTTTCTTTTATTCGAGAGTTGTTATAGTTCATTCCAGAGTCGTTGTAGTACAAATGTGACAGTCGTTACACTGCCCCTTCCTTAAGATTGATCGTCCCGAGCAAATCCATCACATCCTTCACCATTATAACGGTGTAAACGGTCACTCTGAACTACTTTCATTTTGCCTCTAAGTCCTCTATGAATGCGGTACACGACATCGTTTATTCGAGTGCCTTCCCAATTTTGTTGAAGTTTCGGTGAAAGTCCCTTCCGACGGTGGGGATTATAAAACCACACAAGTTCTCCTGCTTGGAATCCATTCGTTGTTGCTTTCGTGTTGTATCGTGTTTTCATCCGATCACTTAATAGCTTTATATTTGTCAAGAAGCTTTTCTTTCAGGTCTTCCACGTAGTCGTCTATTTCTTGGGGCTCATTACCATAACATCCAAATTTTATTTAACTTGGCAGTCGTATTGTGTTCCTTGAGCTATGTACTGCACTTCAATAGGCCATCAAGAATAGTGGAATATGCCGATCCCAGTCTCGTTGGTTGTCGCTTACCACTTTGGAAAGATGTTCTTTAAGGGTCCTGTTGAATCGTTCAACCATTCCATCAAATTGTGGATGAAGCGGTGTTGTCCTCGTCTTTTTAATGACAAGGAGTGTATAAACTTCCTGAAGGATTTTGGACTCGAAGTTTCTTCCTTGATCTGAATGGAGTTCCATATGCACACCAAACCTGTTAATCCAGTTGAAAACAATTTGATCCACGACTGTTTTGGTTTCCTGGCTTGGGATGGCAAATGCCTCAGGCCGCTTGTGGAAGTAGTCCATTACTACCATAATGTATCGGTTTCCACTTTCAGTTTCCGGAAAAGGTCCCGCAACGTCTATTGCAATCCTCACAAAAGGCGTGCCCACGTTATACTGCTGCATTTTACTCTGAATTTTTCTGCCCGGTCTCTTGTTTGCAGCACAAGTATCACATTTTCGACACCATTTTTCAACTTTTTCTCTTGCATGTAGCCAGTAGAATAGCTGCTTTACCTTTTCCAGTGTCTTATCGATCCCCAAATGTCCTCCAGAAGCTCCCTCATGCATCTCTTGAAGAACGTCATTAACTTTGGATCGAGGTACGATTAGCTGCACTTCATATTATTTGCCGTCTGTGGACTCCCACTTACCCCTTAGTACTCCTTCTTGCACATGAAGCGAGTGCCATTGTGCCCAATACGCCTTAAGAGTTGGACTTCTATCGGAGATGTCACCCCATTCTGGTTTCTCCTGGTGCTCTTTCCATGCAATAATGGGTTCAATATCCGAGTCTTTTTGTTGAGCTGTCCTCAGTTCTTCATTACTCCAACCATAAATGGGATCGATTCTTAATCGCTGGATGGCAGCTACCTCCTTTTCTTCTTGACGTGTGCAATGCTTGCAGTCCCATTTGCAGGGTCTCCGAGACAAGGTATCTGCGTTTGAGTGCTACCTTCCTCTTCGATGTTGAATCTGGTAGTCGTATGTCTGCAATCTCTCGGTCCACCTTGCCACTTGACCTTCTGGATTTTTGAAGTTCACAAGCCAATTAAGTGCGCCATGGTCTGTTCAAAAATGGAACTTCTGTTCATAGATGTACTTATTTAAATGTTTTGTAGCCGATATCAGAGCTAGAAGTTCTCTTCTGGTCACACAATAATTTCTGTCTGGCTTTGAGAGTACCTTGCTGTAATATGCGATGACCTTCTCTTCTCCATCATGAACTTGCAACAGTACGGCTCCAATTCCTACGTTTCAGGTGTATTGCATAGGTGCTGCTTGAGTACCTGAAAGCTTTTCTCGCACTCACTTGACCATTTGAATGGTTTGCTTTTTTCGATAATCTGATGCAAATTTTTCGCGATCCCAGCAAAATCCTTAACAAAACGACGATAGTACGTGGCTAGACCAAGAAAGCTCCGAAGTTGATGTTTATCTTGTGGAGTTGGCCAATTCTGAACAGTGTCCACTTTCTCAGGATCAGTCTTAACTCCTTGGAACGAAATGATATGTCCCAAGTATCTTACCTCAGACTTGAAGAATGCACACTTGTCTGGATTTAATTTCAAGTTTGCTTCTCGAACCCTCTGGAACACGGCCTTAAGGTTTCCACAATGCTCATATCAAATGTTTTACCATAAACGATGACATCGTCCAGACAGACCAGGCATGACTTCCAAGTAAGTCCTTGTAAAACGCACTCCGTCAAACGGCCAAATCTTACCGTAGCATTGCATAGTCCGAAAGGCATTACTTTGAATTGCCACAGACCATTTCCTGTGGAGAAAGCTATCTTTTCTCGATCTTCTGGATGAATTTCTACCTGCCAGTAGCCACTCTTCAAGTCCAATGTTGAGAACCATTCAGTTCCTTCCATCGCATCCAAAGAATCGCTGATTCTTGGCAGAGGGTAGCTGTCTTTCTTTGTTACATCGTTCAGCCTCCGATAGTCCACACAGAATCGAGTACTTCCATCATTCTTTTTGACAAGAATGACTGGGGATGCCCAAGGACTTTTAGAATTTTTGATTAGCCCATCTTTCTTCATCGTCGATATCATCTCTTAAACTTCGGCTTGTTTGGTTAATGGGAGACGTCTTGCTGGTTGTCGAATTGGTCTCGCGTCTCCCATGTCGATTCGATGCTGCACTAGTTGTGTTCCACCATACTGCCCACTGGGTGAAGAGTGTATATCAGCGTACTCGGAAGGAGACTTCCAGCGACACTTAGCTGTTGTTCACTTAAATTAGATGACTTCAAAATGTTTGCCTTCATGGAGTTCAATTTCCTCGGGTCCACAGATTGCTGAGTGTCCACTTCTGGGATCTTAGTTATTGCAGACACTGATTCACACTTTCCAAGGATGATGTTTCGGGAAGACTGCTCAGAGTCTAGCTCCACTATAAGGTATCGATGGCTACCCAAATCAGAAGGTGGACGGCATATATCTTCCTTTATGACAGTCCTCAGAGTTGATGTGGTTTCGTTGCCTTAAACCATAGGAATCTCCACATTTCGGTACTTAAGAGCTTGCTTCATGATATCAAGAATTACTCTTTGCACTTTCATAAAGTTGGTTCCAACGATGAACTCGTCACATATATCAGCTACCAGAAACAGATGTGAAAACTGCAGTTCTGCCAAACGGATCGTAAGACGAACCTCCCCGTACACTCTGGCTGGTGTTATGCAGCCATGTCATCTTCACCAAATGTCTTCTAACAATGGAAGCAGTGGCACTGGTATCGATCGTAGCCACTTGTTTCTTACCGTTTAATACTGCCTCCACAGTCAGACTTTTATTGTTCCGTTTAGTCTGCGAGACCTGAATAGTGGTTCTGGGGCCATCGATATCAGAAACCAGCTTCTGCCCCTCGAAGTTGGTTCTTACTCGTTGGAGAGTTGGAGTATTGACGTTAGTGTTTCCATTTCTGCTACCACAATACCCGTGTTTTATTGGAAAAGCTATCCGTAGTATAGTGAAATTTTACACAAATAACAAAAACAATATCGGCAGTAGGCTCACTGCCGATAAAAGTTAAAGTAGAATCCTACTAAGGATAAACTTTTGACGTTTGTTCGAGTACCGAACTCAACTGAATAGAATTTTGGCATTTCGTTATTGATACGATTGATACATTTATGTATCTCAAATTCTCGATGGCTCTGTTCGTAGAGTAGAGTTATGTTGAGAGTTAAGATTGTTACTTTTGGCTTCATCGTGACAATGGTTTTGTAGTTGAAATCAGTGAGTATACAATTTTACCCATAAACTCATCGTCATAGCGCAGTTTATATTTAATGACAATTTGCATCAATTGGCAATCAAAAACTTACTCATGCAATTTGCAGGTCGCTATTCGCAGCTTTATGGAAAGTACTTTAACATAAGTGATAGTAAGTAAAACTTATATATGTAATCTTGGCTTAAGATGAGTTTGTACTACCGTGGTTCAGGTTTTTATGTTCAGCTTTTGGCAGATAAAAGGCCAGTTGTACAAATATGGCTCTAGTTTTGATCCGTGGTTCTACGATTTTAAAATACTGAACCACAGATTAAATTAAATGAGCCACAAAACTAACAAGCATACTTTGCTACTATTACATACTTGAAGTTTTGTTGAACCTCAGGTAATCCACTAAAATTGGTAAATGGAAAACAAAGTAGATACACATTAAAATAATAACGTCATGTACTCCATGTGTAATAAGTCCGCTATTATACGACAAATTTTAAGTAATCACTTGTTTCTAAATTAAATGATTGCAAATGAAAAAAGAATCTGATTTCATCTTCGCACTCATTTAATTTCGGAAAAAGTTGACTTAAGAGTCTGCGTGTAATAAAAGACCAAATGACGACTTTTTTACGTTGACCATAGTCTACCAACAAACCCCTACACCTTTATTTCTATTATTAGCTGCAAAATCAATTTTCGAATCTGAAAATAAGAAACGAAGACGAAAGGGATTCGAACATTCAACTAAAATTATAAATTTTATAAACACAAAACTCACTTTTGAGTTTTGACAGCCATTCAGAGGTACCATATTACAAATACAAAAATATAGGCAGCTGCCTATTCGTTTTATTGGAAATTTCTCACTGTACTATTTATAAAATCCCAAAAAAACACGGGTAATGTTGACATGCAGGTCTTCTAGGTGGTAGCCTGCACTCACGTTGGAGATGTCCAGTCTTGTTACAATTCCAGCATCGAGAAGAACACTCCCCAATTTCTATTCCTCTTACTTGATGGACTCCTTGAGAAGCCTGTTCCGATGCTTTTATAGTCAGGGTGAACGCTAATGCCTCAGGAAGTGTGCGTTTTCCAGCAGTTCGAATTGCTCGCTGAAGGTTGATATCAGATACAGCACGGACAAAGGCTTCTGTGCTGTGGCAAATTGGTTGATGATTTCATCCCCTGCAGCCGGATATGCCAGATGTGCCAACCGTTTGATGTCTGCTTGGAGCTGTTGCAGAGTTTCTCCTCTTTTCTGGGCTCTAGTATTGAGTTGAGCGCGGAAGATTTCTTGTATATGGCCATCTTCAAAGTGCTTGTCAATGGCCTGAACAAGACCACTGAAGTTGCCATTCTTATCTGCTGGTATGGTTTGTAGTAGTTCAGCAGCAGTTCCTCTAAGGACAAACGTCAGAGCTATATATTTGTCTTCCTCATCCCAACTATTTGTTACCGCAGCTGCCTCAAACTGCTTCTTATAGATTGACCAATAATTTTGTCCATGGAATGTTGGTGGATGCATCTCCTTTCTTCTTTGACAGTCACCAGAACTTTCTCGAACCTTCATTTTCATTACTTTATCCAATTCCTTTGTAATGCATTTGATTTTATCTTCAACCTCTTCGAACTTTGCTTCTACTGTTGAAAATTGCTTATCGACAGTCAAAAATTGTTTATCGACACGCTCGTCTAGGGCAATAATTCTGTTGTCAAAGGCTTCTAACTAACCTTCGAAAAGATTTCGAAGATTACTTTGTTCTTGGCTTTGTTGTTCTAAAAAATTCTGTTGTTCTTGGCTTTGTTGTTCTAGAAAATTGTTTTGTTCTTGGCTTTGTTGTTCTAAAAGATTTTTTTGTTCTTGGCTTTGTTGATCAAATCGTTCAAGAAGATTCTTTTGTTCATTGCGTTGTTATTCAAATTTGGCAAGTAACTGAGACAGCATACTGCTCATGTCCAATGGTCTTGCTTGTTCTTGCTCTTCCTCCATTTCAATGTCGAATATCAAAGTGTCTGGGTTTTTTCCACGTCTTCCTATACCCTTTTGCAGACGAATTATAAGATCATTCTTTGTTCCAGCTGTAGGAAGACCTCGTTTGTTCAGTTCTGCCTTAAGTTCAACTAAATTTAAATAATTCAGAGTTTTACCCATTGTCTTTTCTTATTTCACTTTTCCAGTCAGGTTCACTTTTTTGAAATTAAGGTCTGTTAAACCACAGATAAATTATCTTAACACAATTAAATTTAGTTTTATCCCACTTCTGACACCAATGTAATATTTTCTCAGGTTCGTTAATAAAACTTTTTCACTTTATTTAAATTCTCCACTCATTTACTTTACAAAAAAAAAACACTCTATTTTTACTACCACAAAACAATTTATTATTCACCACTGAAATCAATTCACTACTTTACTTTTATTGCAACCAACTTTAAGCATTCACGATTAAAAATAAACTGCGTCCTCTGCCGGTCAGACATGTGCTTTTATACTTTTCACGAGGTTCCCGAAAAAGCTGGAAGGTTATCGTATTTGCTTCCAGAGCTTTCCATAGGGGAAATTTCCCATAAATTTCCCTTTCCAAAGCTTTCAATTTGACGTTTAGTATTGGAAGTTCGAATGCTCGCCAAAGCTCTCCGTAGGTTGGTTTGTGTCCCGTCTAATCCGAAATTCGGTGTTTCTTTTTTTCGAGAGTGGTTATAGTTCAATCCAGAGTCGTTATAGTACAAATGTGAAAGTCTTTATTTTTGTTTTTTTTTCAGGTTTTCATTAATTTTCTGCTATTTATTAATCGGATTGATGGAAAATAGATCTTCTTTAGTACCCTCCTTGTCTATTTTTTTTATTGATATACTCCAGCAATGCAGTCCATTATCGTAATCTATAATCGTAAACTTCATTGTCTGCGAAATAAGAGAAATAAGTTGTGGGAAATTTTCCTCCGCTCTCGTTCTCCTTCTAACTATTCTAACTATCTTGGTTCTTATCTACATTTTAACGAGCTATACAACTCCCTTTACCAACGCTATCTAATTACCATGCAATCCAACCTAATCAATGATCCAAAGTCATTTTTTCAGTTTGTCAACTATAAACGAAAATCCGATGGCTACCCTAACACTCTCTTTTTCAATAACGAAACCTCAAATGATCCTAGGACTATCGCCAACCTTTTTGCTAAATTTTTTGAACAATCTTTTGCAGATGACTCCTTTGCACCTGATTCTGCATATTTCAATTATCTACAAAACTTTTCTCTTGGACCGCTTCTCCCTCGTACTGTGGATCCGTATCTCATCGAAACTAAATTAAATCAACTAAACGATGAATTTAATCCCGGTCCCGATGGTCTCCCTGCCATACTTCTAAAAAAATGTTCTTCCACCCTTTCTCTTCCTCTTTCAAAACTTTTTAGCCTTTCCCTAAATCTTGGTGAATTTCCTCAGATATGGAAATCATCTTTCATTATCCCAATACACAAAAAAGGTTCGAAGGGTGATTTTAACAATTATCGTCCAATTGCAAAGCTTTCTCACATTCCCAAACTCTTTGAAAGTATTTTGTATGAAACGCTTAGCTTCCACTGCAAATCTCTCATCTCCCCCAGACAACATGGCTTTCTCAAATGCAGATCTACAATCACTAACCTTGTTGAATTTGTGTCTTTCATGCTATCAGCCATGGAAAAAGGTTACGAAGTCGATGTTATCTCAACCGATTTTAGTAAGGCCTTTGATAAAATCTCCCATAAGCTAATACTTTTCAAATTGTCCTCTCTCGGCTTCGAACCATCTTTGTTAAAATGGATCTCCTCTTACCTAGATAATCGGTATTACAGCCTTTGTTTTAGAACCGCCACCTCTTGCTCTTTCCTAGCTACCTCCGGTGTTCCCCAAGGCAGCCACTTAGGCCCTCTTTTGTTCATTCTTGCTGTACGCTGATGATACCAAGTTTTTCAAGATTATTTCGTCGACACATGCTTCTTCCCTTATTCAACAGGACCTTGACAGTTTTTCAATTTGGTGTCTTAAAAATTTCTTGGAGCTCAACGTTGCCAAATGCCAATCAATCACTTTTACGCGTAAGCGTATTAAATCTCCTCTCCGTCTTTACCTCCTTCATGATCAGCCTATACCCACCGTTGAATTTATTCGTGATCTTGGCATAATATTTGACCCGGAACTTAATTTTCTCTCCCATGTAGATGATATCATTCTCAAGGCAAATTCAGCCCTCGGCTTCGTCAAAAGATGGTCAAGGGAATTCTCTAACCCTTATGTGACTCGATCCCTATACATATCATTTGTTCGCCCACTCCTCGAATACGCTTCTCAAGTTTGGTCCCCTTATCAACTTATACACATTTCCAGAATCGAGAGCGTCCAGCGTCGCTTCCATCGCTTAGCTCTTCGAGGCCTTGAATGGACCAATCCCCTGATCCTGCCTCCCTATCTAGACCGCCTTAAACTAATCAACTTGAATTCTTTGAAGGAACGTAGAGAAATATCAGACATTCTCTTCATTCATCGATTCTTTTCTGGTTCCGTTGACTGTATTTCACTCTACAACTCTATCTTCTTTAACATTAACCCTTGTTCTCGAAATCCTCGTCTTTTTTACCTTCCAAACCACAGGACCTCCTATGGCTCAAACGAACCTATCTCTCGAATGCTGCGAAATGTTAATCTGAACATGAAATCTTTTGACTTTCACCTTAGTACTCCATCCCTAAAACTCCGTCTTCTGAATCGCCCTCCCCCTCACTAACGTAAGCTTAAGTTCTTAGTTTTAAGTTAGATTAAGAATTAGCTTGTATTAAGCCGAATAAATGGGGGTTTTCGCCCCCACCAAAATTAAACCAAAATATTTTTAATAGAGAGAGTTTCGCGAATGGAGGTAATACAGGAATTTTACGCCCAATGGTGAATGTTCTTAGTAATCAAAAGAATGGACTTCAGATATGTCATTTAAATACCCAAAGTTTGACTCCAAAACTAGATGAGTTCAGAGATCTGTTCGAAGGTTCTAGGGTAGATGTTATTTGTGTCACAGAATGAGATGATTTTTGCAAAGTAAATGGTTTCAGAATTTTTGTGGAGATAGACTGGGGACAGTGGGTGGTGGTGCTGCAATTTACGTGAAGGAGGGATTAAAATGCCAACTTAAATGTAAACCCATCGAAGAAAGTGCAATAGATTATGTTTTTGTTGAAATTAAATCAATGAACGGTGATCTACTTATTGGTTCTGTTTACAGACCTAACAAAAATATTGATCCAACTGCAATTTTCGAACTCTTACACTTAATTTCTTTATCTTTTCCTAACATCATTATAGGTGGTGACTTAAATAGTAATTTGTTGGTAGAAAGTGATACTATAGAAGGCATGAGAGATTTGAATCTGTATCCTGTTAACGTTTTTAACCCTACTCATTTTACGTACAATTCAAGTACTCTGTTAGATTTTTTGTCAGCAATGACAATGATGCGCTTTCCTACGATCAGCTGGCACCACCTGGGTTTTCTAAGCCTGACCTTCTCTTCTTGATCTACAACTTCTCTATCGCAATTTGAATACAGGGATTTTCAAGGAATCCAATATAGTCTACTGGAACGAGATGCTCTCAATGTTGAATGGGACCGTGTACTCTTTATATCATCTCCGAGTGATAAAGTAGAGTTTATTAATAAGAATATAAAAAAGAAATTAATCCAGTACGAACAATGTCCATAGCTTACACCAGAAATTCGACACTTTATTGAACAACGTAATCAAGCCTACAGTGTATGGAAACACTACAGGTTAGATTTACACTTACAATTGTTCCGTACCTTGCGCAATTGGGTTGTATATAAAATTAAATCAGCTAAAAGAATTTTTTATAGCAGTAAGATAAACCTTTTCTGAGAAGCCGACAGCTCTGGAAAAATTTTAATTCAATCGGGATTGGGAAACAGAACTCAATTCCCGATGAAAATCTGGACATTAATTTGCTTAACAAAAAATGTACTACTCTACTTTTTCCTGCACTGAATGTAGAATACATGTCAATAGAAATGTTTCTACTCTTCTCACCTTTAATTTTGCTAGTGTAGATAATTTGGACATTGTTTCATGTTTATTGTCCATAAAATCAAATGCTGTAGGTTTCGATGAAGTTCATCCCAAGTTCGTTAAAATTATTATCCCAGTTATACTTCCTTCATTAGTGCATGTTTTTAACCACATTATAACTTGCAGTGTATACCCATTGCAATGGAAAATCGCTAAGATACTGCCTTTTAAACAAATTAAAAGTAACGATTATAGACCAGTCTCCATTCTACCATTTTATTTATTTATTTATTTATTTATTTGTTTATCGTCTATCAAGTTACAAAACTATATGGAGACTACACTTAAATGCTACTTTATACATACATATATACAATTACAATTTTCATAAATAAATTATTTAGTTATTAAAGGCTTACACTAATTCCAATACTTTTTTCTTTATTTCATTTCTATTCAGATTAAAATCAATAACATTATCAAATTCATTAAAAACAATACAAGCATTTGTAATAGGATTGTGCTTAGCATAACTTGTACTATGGTAGGGAACATATAAAAAATCACCATTTCTTGGTCGCAAAATGCGAACAGGTGCATATATATTTAACAATGATAACAACATTGGACAATTAATATTAGAACAAAGTACATCAAAAGCAAAAAGTACAGAATTTAATTTTCTTCTCGAAAAGAGAGGCTTTAGATCAATAAGAACACATCTACTCTCATAACATGGAACACTAAAGGTTTCTAAAGGTTTCTAAAGGTTTTTCGTAAGGCATACTTTGTAAATCTTTTTTGAACTTTTTCTATACGATTGGTACTTGATTGAGTGTAAGGATTCCATATAACGCTGCAATACTCTAATAACGGCCTAACAATACTCATGTAAAGGGTTTTAAGTGTATAAGGATCATCAAAACACTTTGAATTTCGAATCATAAAGCCCAATATTGAATTAGCCCTAGAGATTATATGATCGATATGAAGTGAAAAATTAATTTTTGAGTCAAAGATCACTCCGAGATCTTTCTGATTGTAAATTCCATGTAAAGATTCATTATTTAATTTATAATCAAATAACAATAGGTTTTGCAATCTCGAATATGTAACAACACTGCACTTTTTAGTGTTAAAATAGAGGCCATTTGACGTACACCATTGGGTAATTTTATTCAGATCACTTTGAACGTTATACGAATCTGATAAAGATTTTATGCAGCTGAAAACTTTAAGATCATCTGCATACAAGAGACATCTAGAGTATGAAAGAAGGTTTGGTAAGTCATTGATGAAAATAATGAACAATAACGGTCCGAGATGACTACCTTGAGGAACATCTGAGAAATTTAAGATTTCTTTAGATAGCACGTTATCAATTTTGACATATTGCTTTCTTCCAACTAAATAACTTTTTATCCAACTAAGTAGTAAAGAGTGAAAACCAAACATTTTAAGTTTCTTCAATAGAACATTATGCTGAACACGGCCAAATGCCTTTGAAAAATCGGTATATATAGTGTCGATTTGGGAACGTGTTCCCATATGATTAAGGCAATAGCTTGTGAAAATCGACAAATTTGTTGCTGTTGACCTTCCACTCATAAATCCATGTTGGTGTTCAGATATATGATTTTGAACTGAACTAAACAATTTATTTTTAACTATTGCTTCAAAAACTTTCGGGATCAACTGGAGTTTGGCAATAGGTCTGTAGTTTTTAACATAGCCTTTTGACCCACATTTATGAAGGGGAGTGATATAAGAATACTTCCATGTATCTAAAAATAGTCCTTGAGTTAATGACATATTGAAGATAAAGCAGAGTGGGGCTGCAAGATTAAATCTACAAGTCTTTAAAAGAATAGGTGGTATGTTATCGGACGCAACAGAAAAATTGTCATCAAGTAAAGACAAGGATGTTAGTACATCACTTACAGATAAATACAAACTACCAGCGTCAATCAAAGAATTACAGTCTTCCATTTGTCCACAATTAAGTTTCAAGTCAATAAAATTCGATTGAAAAAATGAAGAAAAACTATTGCAAATATCGTTTATATTATCTGAGGAGACCCCGTTGTATGAAACGTTAGATGGAATTCCAACCGATTTTCGTTTAGTATTTATAAATGACCAAAAACACTTCGGATTATTTTTATATTTGATTCAAGAGAACAAATGTATTGCTTATAGATAAATTTTCTCAAAAATTCATATTCTCTCCTAATTTGATTAAATTGCTCACGGTAAGAAAGAGAAATTCTGCATTTTTTGTGTAACTTATTCATTACATTCTTTAATCTGGATAAGCTTTTATTGAACCAAACTGGTTTCTTAGAATTCTTAAATGATTTTATAGGAACGAAAGCTGAAATCATACGTTCCAAAATGTTCCGAAACATAGTATAAGCTAACTCTAAATTTGTACAATTGAAAATTAGCTGCCAATCTATATCTTCTAAATAAGTATTCATTGAAACAAAGTCTGCATTTTTAAAATCATACATTTGAACAATGTTACAAGATTTAAATTCATTTAAAACAGAAAAGTTAAATAAAATTTCAAGTGAATTATGATGAATGCTTTTATCTAGCAATTTAAAACTTGCTTCATTACATTGAGCTTCAAGATTACAATCAATAAAAATTAGGTCCAAAATACGGCCTATAGAATTAAAAACATTATTAATTTGGTACATATTTAAAGCTGTTATGCCATCAATCAGATAATATTCAGAATCTTTAGTAACATTACAAGGAAACATTTTTTGTTCGTCGTTTGAATATAACCATTTAATGTTAGGCAGATTAAAATCTCCAACAACTACAAAATAACAATTTTCATTACTATTTTTAACGATATTAGTAATATTTTCAATATGAGCCTTATATATTGCATTTTGTGACAAAGGTGGAATATAAGAAACAAAAAAGTAAACATGAATGATTTCCAAAGTGGCATTAAGTGATAAATCTACACACACACAAATTTGCTCAATCTCACTAGAAACATTGGATAAATTAATTTCTCTACATATATAATCAGACCTTAAAGCTAGTAAAACACCACCTCCTCTATTTAGGCCAATCTGTTCAGAGCAACGATCTTTACGAAAAACGTTAAAATCAGAATTAAAGTATTCACTGGTTAAGAATTTATTATTAAGCCATGTTTCTGTTAGGGCAATAACATTATAAGAACAATCAGCAATAGCAGTATAAAATTCGTGAGACTTAGTTCTCATACCTCCAGCATTATGATAAAACATGGAAAAACGATCATTGGCTTCAGAAACAGGAAATGTTTTGTTTACGTGACCAATCCCTGCTGATTTTGGCCCATATCGTTTTTTTGACGGCTTACAAACTATTTAATTTGAACTCCAATTGGCCATATGGACGTTTGAAGAACATCATTAAAAAACCCGGCAGGGACCCCGAGTTTAAAATTAACAAAATGAAACGAAGAAATATTTGTATCTTTTTTAACTAGCTTAGAACAAACAAAACTTGTCACTGGTAATTTTAGCTTTCGAGCAACAAAATCTAGAACATCCTCCTCAGTGACTGTGTTCATAAGTCGAGATAAATGAATGAAACGAAGCCTAGGTACAGATGGAAGAGATGTGACAGCGTCAACGTCGCTTCCAAACAGCTGTTTTTGTTTTGGGTTGCGCTTACCGGCTAATGCAACTTTGTGTCCAGCAGCAGCAACATGGTTGTCGGAAGCACCATCAACAGTAACATCAGCAACATCAGCAAATTCAACAACAACAGCAGCATCAGCAACTTTAGAACCTTCAACATCTTGGCGAGCAACATTTGTTTTAGCAGCATCGTTGTATTCTGTAGCTTTATTTTCACCACCAACACCCTCAAAGTTGTCGGTAGCACCATCAACTGTAACACCAGGAACATCAACATCATTATGGCGAGCAGCATTTATTTCAGCAGCATCGTTGTTTTCTCTAATTTCATTTTCACCACCAACAGACTCAAAGTTTTCTTTCTGCTGATTATTGCAATCGGCAGCAACATCAGCATTGACATATACCCCCAAAACAGCTGTTGTGGTAGAAGGAGATACCAAAGCGTCTCCATGGGAAGCATCAGTAAAGATTTCGCTTCTGATGTTGGAGGTTGTTGTTGTAGGCGATTTGATTTGCGTAGGAGTGATAAATGAAAGAGAGTTCTTTGAAGAAACGTTCGATTTTAAAGAAATGCGATCGTGGGGAGTTGATGTTCCCGCAAGAGCAAATTTTTTTTCAGTAGCAACCGATGACCGTTTGTTCGAATCATTATTTACTTTTGGGATTCTCTGAGCACGAGTCGTATCGCGAATAAGGCGACTTGAATCCAATTCTGATGTTTTTGCAATTGTATTTGCACTCTGAGAATCTTCGAAAAAGTACACTGAGAGATCTCTCATTTTATCAATTAGTAATTTAACAGGAATATGAATGCACTTTTCACATTTGAAAAATAAATTTTTACTAGATTTAATAACTTTCATGTCTTTTTTATTTATATTGCAACAATCTAAATCAGAATTTTTGCCACATAGATCGCACGATAGAAAATACATATCGGGTATGATTTTTAAACATTTAATACACTTAGAATTCATCTTTTGAGAAATTATAAGAAAGAGCGGACAAAGAAACATCCACTTCGTATGTTTATTAGTCGGAGACTAAAAGTTAAAGTTAAAGTTATTAAAAGTTTTCGAGAGAATATTACAGAGGCAAATAAATTCACACATAATTTCAAATGGTTTAATGTCTCCACAGCAATCGCGGTTTCGAAAACACCATAGCTGTATTACGACAACAACAAAAGTAGTAGATGCCAATGGATGAAGACAAAGTAAAATTTTTAGTTCTTCTCGATTTCTCGAAAGCCTTTGAAAGCCACATACAGTTGACCACACAAATTTATGTAATAAACTTTCGACTATGTTTGGTTTCTCTCATTCAGATTTAACTCTTATCTTAACTTTCGGAAACAAGCTATTTCAATAGGACATCATCCATCAAAGTTTCTTTGGAATAGCAGAGGAGTACCCCAGGGCTCAATTCTTGCTCCTATTCTTTTCACGATGTATGTGAACGAACTTCCCTCCTTTGTGTTATCATCTCTCCAAATGTATGCTGAATGCTGATGACGTACAGCTTTATAAAAGATGCCCTGTAGGTATGATTGAGGATGGTGCACATGCAATCAAGTGATTTGGAGAGTACAGCTGTTTGGTCTGAAAAAAACGGACTATTCCTAAATCCATAAAAATCCAAATGTCTAGTCATTAGTAAAGAGCTTTTTAATCTTTCCTACTTCCCAGACATTAACTTAAAGGGTTCAAAAATTCATTACGTTGACAAAGCAAACAATTTGGGTATAGTATTTAATAGGACACTTACATGGAATGACCATATTAATATGATTACTGGGAAAGTCTTTGGGAGTTTACGTAAGCTTTGCATGTCTCACAATAACACTCCCCAAAAAACACGTTTGTTGTTGGCAAAAACACTCATTCTCGCTTACGGTTGTCAAATATTTGGTAGCTGCGATGCTACTAGTAGCAAAAGGCTTAATGTTGCATATAAGAATACCGTCCGTTATGTATTTAAACTTAGGCGATACGTTCGAGTTTCCATTAATTCCATATTCATTTTAAATATGTCATTTGACAACCTGTGCCTACTTTCTGCAGTAGGTCTCAACAACTTATTTATCCGCGGTTTGATTTATTAATATCTGCTTGTCAGTTCTTTGTTAGCTCCATTCGTTTATGAAATTCCTTATCTGCTCGTCAGTTCTTTGTTAGCTCCATTCGTTTATGGAATTCCCCACCTAGGCATATTGGGGGGTCTGGTGGCACTGCTGAACTGAAATCGTATTACTCGATCAATTAAAATTAATATTTAGCAATTTATATTTATGTTTATATACCTTTTTTTAACTCTTCTTTTTTTCTCCTTCTTTATTCGATGATTATTTTTGTTCCTATTCTTTTTATTTTTTTGTTTTCTATCTGCTTTGTCACAAATAAGTTATAATGGATATATAATTATTATTATTATTATATTGTATACATTGTAATTTACATATACAAAGATATCTTATGCCGTTTTCGTTTGGTTTTGTGTCCTGTTACGTTCCTATGGAATATGGAAATTTGGGAGTAGAAGGAGGGAAAAAAGAGTGGAAAAGTCGTACTCCAAACGTTCAATCGAAAACGACATTAGCCAATAATTTTAATTGTATATTTGAAAATAAGAAAAATATTTAATATTAAAGATGTCTTTTTTGTATCTCAAGTTACTAGCATTGTAAAGCTTCACTAGTTATAAGATTATTTAAATCTTAATGTGTTAGCATAAAATTGAAATAAAACTAAAACTAAAACTACCTAGGAAAATTTTCCGTTTAGTAGCAGCGCTGGTTAACACCAAACGCACAGACGAAACTGGAAAAAGTGTGAAAGGGAACGCAAACATCTAGAAAAATCGTGTTAGTTTGCCAGGAACGGGTGATTTGGTCCTTACCTCTCACTTTATACTCCCTTTACCTACGAACAAAAGATCGTTTCTGAAAAAATCGGGTCATGTAAATGCCGACTTAGCTAAATCTCGGCACTGGATCAAAATTTCGATCCCAATTGAATCCGATATCCCGATATACTCATGTAAATGGGGTAGTATGTTTTTTTCAAAGGGGGGTACTTAGGCTTATTCGGCGTGATCTTTTATTCTGCTATTCTGTTATTCTGCTATGAATTTCCATACAAGGCTTCGGTGACTTTTATCATAAAAAATTTTATTAAGTTCACACGTATATCAATTAAAAAATTATATTTATCTTTCATTTCGTCAACGAAATGTTCTTAAAAACGTAAACAAATACATCGTAGATATGTATTTATAAACAAATTATCAAATAAAATAAAATTACTTTTGTAGACGGATGCACATCACTGATCTCTATAATACACTCACTGATCTCTATATACACTGAATAGTGTATTCCTTATAATGTATAACAGTTTTCTTGCTTCCATTTGAAAATGACAATTAGGTGGTCGGCTTCATAATTTGACGTGTACACTAACACAAAAAAAAAACCTGTTTTCAAAATTTCAATCTGAAGAAAGAGAAAAAGACCAATGATATGAAAGTGAAAAACTTTGTGGGAGTTTATTTTAAAATTTTTTTCATCAAGTTATTCATTGTGTACATTTTGTTTGTGCTATTATTTTCCAATGGCACTAGAATTATATCAATAGAAAGGTGTTTAAATAGGTAATAGTAAATATGTAGATGGGATATGGGAACCATCGACTTCGTTCATTATTTCAGTTTGCAAACAAGTTGAACAACACAGCTGATAAGTGTGATGAGGAGAATGCGATTACATAGTCTTTTTTTTTTTTACGATTTTACCTCCTTGTCACACTCTTTACATTTGTTATTCCGTTTCCTTTAACCATTTGTGAATGAAATAAAATTACAAACACAACAATTAGGCCTATTCGGTGTGATCTTTTATTCTGCTATTCTGTTACTCTGCTATGAATTTCCATATAAAAGTTTAAGATGTCAAAAAATCTTTTATCAATTTTAATTTTGGTATTCTGCTTGCGTAAATCTGTTTTTTAATTTGCTAAGAAATCTGTTATGAACTGTCAAACTTTCGAACTCATAGCAAAATCTTTTACAAATCGCATTTTTGGTATTCAGCATGCCAAAATCTGTTATTCAATCTGTTATAAATCCTAGAAGAATTAGGCCTATTCCGCCAAATCTGTTATTCTGCTATGAATTTTCTGTTAAAAATCATAAAAGATTTCCAACATAAGAGATCTTTTATGATTTGTATTTAGGTGTTCGAACTTTTATAAAAATCTGTTATGAAACTTCGAAAACGAAATTAGTCAACGAACGGATATAAAATTTATTTAGATTTAGTTTGAGTTGAAATTCTGAGCAGTGATATTTAGGCCTATTCCGCCAAATCTGTTATTCTGCTATAAATTTTCTGTTATAAATCATAAAAGATTTCCAACATAAGAGATCTTGTATGATTTGTATTCAGGTGTTCGAACTTTTATAAAAATCTGTTATGAAACTTCGAAAACGAAATCAGTCAACGAACAGACCTAAAATCTGTTTTCATAATCAGCTGTTCGGTTATAAAATTTATTTAGATTTAGTTTGAGTTGAAATTCTGAGCAGTGATATTTAGGCCTATTTCGCCAAATCTGTTATTCTGCTATAAATTTTCTGTTATAAATCATAAAAGATTTCCAACATAAGAGATCTTTTATGATTTGTATTCAGGTGTTCGAACTTTTATAAAAATCTGTTATGAAACTTCGAAAACGAAATCAGTCAACGAACGGACCTAAAATCTGTTCTCATAATCAGCTGTTCTGTTATAAAATTTATTTAGATTTAGTTTGTGTTGAAATTCTGAGCAGTGATATTAGCTTAAAACAAGTAATAATATTAAATTAATCTTTTATTTATTTATTAAAACAAGTATAATAAAAATATTGCTAAATGTTTAATAAATTAGTTTTTGGTGGCCGGTCGTGATAAAGAAACACACTAGGACTACTCAGAACACTCAACAGGCTCCACTTAACCAATTTTACTGGTCCTGTACATCCGTCTACAAAAATAATTGTATTTTATTTGATAATTTGTTTATACATACATATCTATAATATATTTTTTTTACGTTTTTAAGAACATTTCGTTGATGAAATAAAAGATAAATATCAATTTTTACTTGATATACGTGTGTACTTATTAAAATCTTTTATGATAAAAGTCACAGAAGTTTGTCTTCTATTCTTTTATGATTTATAACAGATTGAATAACAGATTTTGGCATGCTGAATACCAAAAATGCGATTTGTAAAAGATTTTGCTATGAGTTCGAAAGTTTGGCAGTTCATAACAGATTTCTTAGCAGATTAAATAACAGATTTACGCCAGCAGAATACCAAAATTAAAATTGATAAAAGATTTTTTGACATCTTAAACTTTTGTATGGATTTCATAGCAGAATAACAGAATAAAAAATCACGCCGAATAGGCCTAAATAGAAGACCAACTTCTGTGACTTTTATCATAAAAGATTTTAATAAGTACACAAGTATATCAAGTAAAAATTTAAATTTATTTTTTATTTCGTCAAAGAAATGTTATTAAAAATGAAACAAATATACTGTAGATATGTACATATTTATTAACAAATTATCAAATAAAATAAAATTATTTTTGTAGACGGATAAACAGGACCAGTAAAATCGGCTAAGTGGAGCTTGTTGAATGTTTTGAGTAGTCCTAGTACGACATGACATCCCTCAACCGCAACCAAAAACAAATTTATTAAACATTAGAAATATATTTTTATTTTACTTCTTTTAAGCTTATATACATACGCTGCTCAAAATTTCAACATAAACTAAATATAAATAAATTTTATAACAGAACAGCTGATTATGACACAGATTTTAGGTCTGTTCGTTGACTGATTTCGTTTTCGAAGTTTCATAACAATTTTTATAAAAGTTCGTACACCTGAATACAAATCATAAAAGATCTTTTAGGTTGGAAATATTTTATGATTTATAACATAAAATTCATAGCAGAATAACAGATTTGGCAGAATAGGCCTACGGGAGCAACGAACGGAAATTTGACGTCTTCATAGTGGATTATTTTGAATAAATTGTTATACAGTCATATTGTTATACAAAAAAGTGGTCAGCTTCATAATATAACAATTCTTCAAATGGAAGCAACTTTCTTATGTCGATACGCTATGCAGTGTATTATAGATCTCTATAATACACTGGATAGCGTATCGACATAAGATTGAAATTTTGAAAACAGGTTTTTTTTGTGTTAATGTAGACGTCAAATTATGAAGCTAATCACCTAATTGTCATCTTCAAATGGAAGCAAAAAAAACTGTTATACATTATAAGGAATACACTATCCAGTGTATATAGATATCAGTGATGCACAGGACCAGTAAAATCGGCTAATAGCGCTTCCACATAAGCATATTGAGTATTAATACATGTCAAAAAAGTGGGAAAATAATGTGTATGGTGTGGAAACAAAATATGACAGATATTATTACAAGATGTGACAGCCCATCTTACACAGCTTGACAGCTCTCCATGCTTGATTTGACATGAATTAATACTTTGCAATTTTTAGGGTTGGTTCTAATTTTAATACATTTCATCTGTGTGTCAACAAAAGTTTGGCATGTATTAATACAAGCCAGTTTGGAAGGAGAATTTGAAAGTCATATTTCCCACAAATTTGACATTCGCAAAAAATTCTTTCCCACTTTCAATTTGACATGTATTAATACTCAGTGGGCTAGTGTGGAAGGGCTATAAGTGGAGCCTGTTGAGTGTCCTGAGTAGTCCTAGTGTGTTTCTTTATCACGACCGCACCAAAAACTAATTTATTAAACATTTAGAAATATTTTTATTATATTTGTTTTAATAAATAAATAAAAGATTAATTTAATATTATTACTTGTTTTAAGCTAAGCACTGCTCAGAATCTCAACACAAACTAAATCAAAATAAATTTTATAACAGAACAGCTGATTCTGACAACTGATTTTAGGTTGGTTCGTTGACTGATTTCGTTTTCGAAGTTTCATAACAGATTTTTATAAAAGTTCGAACACCTGAATACAAATCATAAAAGATCTTTTATGTTGGAAATCTTTTATTTATATATTTGTATATAAATGTTATTTTATAACATTTTATATATTTTATATATATGTTATATATTTATAACAGAAAATTCATAGCAGAATAACAGGTTTGGCAGAATAGGCCTAATTATATGGATCAACTTTTTTGACAACTTTGCTTGATGGAATCGGAACAAGTTTTCCAAATATTTTGAAAGACATGCAACACAGGTTGACTTCTTGTTTTTTTTGCGTTTAAATGATCTAACATCGGTGGTTGACAACAATGTTGAACGATATGTTGCTACATGTAAACTCCCCATCTTTCATATATCTTCTTATGGATTATCTATGCCATAATCCTTTGCCATACCCTACTTCCTAATTAAATTGGCAAAAATAAATTTTTTTAAATTTATATTTTGCGTCGATTTTGACTATGTCTGGTTTAATTTCGATTACTTCGCGTTATGCTGGACGTGGTGTATTTAGAAAAGGAATAAGAAGCGTTTTAATTAACAATGTAAGTGTATAAAAATTTTGATTTATCTGCGATTATGTAATGTCGAAAAAAACATGATTTCAATTGTCAGTTTTTTTAATGTTCAAACGAACATTTAAAAAAAAAATTTCTTAATTTGTGCTATTGATTGTTTTAAGAATACATTTAATGAAAAAATATCGTAGGTTAAAATCGCAGGTCAGAACCGTGTTAATAGTAAACTATACACAACATTCGAATGTAAATGGGGCACTGAAGATAGGTGAGATTCATAATATAATAAAAATATAAATTACTCTTTAAATTTATTCTAATACTTAAAGAAAACAAATAACTTACGTTGGGTCCAAGTCAAGATTTCACTTGAGTGCATCATTTTTGCAAATAGAACTTGTTAAAGTCCCTCCGTTCGCTGATTCGGTATCGGAAGGAGATGTTAAGTAAACAAATTTTGGTGTATACATTTTATATTAATGTTCTTAACCAAATGTAAATTGGAAGGTTTTCATGCAAAGTTGGGGACTATGTAAAAACTGACCAGGTTGTAATGGAGATAGAAACTGACAAAACAACAGTTGGTGTTCCCGCCCCGTTTGGTGGGGTAATCGAAGGCATTTTAGTTGCAGATGGTGATACGGTAAAGGCAGGCCAAGAACTTTTTAAGCTCAAGAAAGCCGATGGTGGTCCAGCTGCTTCAGAAGCTCCAGCTCCGAAACCTGATGATCCGGCTGCGGTGTCTCCTCCGCCGCCACCGGCATCTAAACCAGATACTCCATCATCAGCATCGACACCACCACCACCACCTCCAATTTCTCCACAACCGCCATCATCTCAGATGCCTGTTGCTCCTGCCGCACATATCCCTGTAGCTGCAATTCGCCACGCTCAAGGAATCAGCAAAGCAACAGTTAAGGTAAAGTGACACGTTTCTTTTTTTGTAGACTTTTGCTTATATTTATGCCTTAAGCTACTAAACACCGTGTAACTCATGGAAGCAATCTACTTAAATACTGAGAGCTTTATAAACATCGAAGTGAATAAAGACGTGCCGAATGAATCAATTTGGTTTTATGCAAGCAAACTTGCAAGTTGACTAGCTTCACAAGAACATAAAATATTGTTTTGTGATAAATATGTTTTAATCAAAAATAACACTCTAACATGAACCAAAATTCACTTCTAGTAGTTATTGATGCCTTCAATTCGAATCTGGGGCCAAATTACCGTTTCAGTGACTGAGTGGAGTGCCATCACTGATCGAATGAACTAGATTGCTCGAAACGTGTGCGATAATGCCAAACTCAAATAATTCTGTCACTAGAAAACTGATGCCGTAATTCGATCCCTGGTTTCAGACTTGCTCTAGCACGTCACATTTATGAGATATTTGAATTTAAAATTTGAAAATATGTGTTTTTTTTTTTTTAAATAAATTTTAATCGTCAATCGGAAATATTCAAAATATCTTTGAAATTCTTTTTGAATATTTCCAATACCTTTATTCATCTTTAAGAAATCATTAATTAGCTGTCAACCTTCGCCCTGAACTACTTTATTCCAGAATATGCTTAAACCATAAATTTCTTAGCTCTTAGAGACTTCTTTTTTTATTAATATTTGTATTTTTTGTTTTAATAATAAATTAACCAGTTAATATTTTTCCAAAAAATACGGACCAGTAAGGTGCAGGGAAATAATTCCAAGGGCATCTGCTCCACATGGGCGTTTATTCCATCAAAAGTAGGAATCTATTCCTAACTAACTAACACTCGAAATTTTGTGGAATTTTTTCCCATCTAAAATTTGGAATTTGGGATAATATTGATTCATAAATATAGAAAACGTCAATGTTTATTTACAGAAATACGCCAGCATTATGGCGAAAAAATAGTGAAGTGCGAGGTTGGGTGTATGCAAAGTTTCTTTTGCATTAAAGGAATCTAGATTTAAAGAAACTATATGTGTAAAAAAATACCTCCCAAGAACGAATCAAAGAAAAAGAAGTGAAGTTGATTCTCATACACTTTCCAAGTGGAGATCTTTCTCACTGAAAAGTGCAATAAATTCCCTCTCTTGGTGAGAATATATTGCACTTTGAAAAGTGGAACAGGTTCCTACTTATGATGGAATACACCGACCAGTAAATGTCCTTTCAAAAATTTAAAACGGTACTTTTTTAAGATTGGTGAAAGATCAAAACCTTATTAACTTAGATGGAATATAAACTGTGCTACTTGGCAGCAGTCATATTATTCACTCTTAATATAAGTAAGGTTTAAGTGAGTTTTAAACCTGTCGGCATTTTTTAAACTTTTCAATTTTAATTTCTGTTCATAATATTCACGCAAAACGCGCATTAGACTCGGTGGATTAAAAATACATTACAACCGGATGTAAAATTGTTTAAAACTTGACTAAACCGATTTAAAACACGGAATGTCAATAATTTGACATTTTCCATTAGTTATTTTCTATTTCTATTTTCTTGTTATATTTCAAATACTCGTATTATCGTTCAAAATTAAAACAAAATCAAGTAACTATAGTTATTGGAGTTAGAACGCGTTCTTTTGTGTTTAAAATCAAAACTGTAAAATTATTATCTAGACGGTAGCTACAATTGAATTGAATTAAACGCGACAAGGTTTAATAAATGGAATTTATTAACGGATTTAAAGAGTGATTAATATGCACTCGGGTTGAACGTTTGAGACCTAACACACTTCTAACCAATGTGTGCATTCAAAACCGGATTAATTGAGTTAAAAATATTGTATTGTATTGTCTTGTATTTATTTATTAAGCATACTTAAGTATTTTCTTTTATATTACATTATTGAATATCTTAAAAACTACTTTTTACAAATTCTTTGACATTGCGCTTATATATATCAAAAGGAGAATGGGAAAATTTTTAATGAAACATGGGAGTGAGCGGCCAAGAATGGTTTTGTTATTTTTGGTTGTGCTTTAGTCCTTAAATTACCGTGCAGATTTTTTTTCATTGTGGTGCGCTTCAAAACCGAAAAAAAAGCATTTTTATTTAACACTTTAAAGTTTTACCATATTCTGGTTTCTCAACAATGTAAAAATAGAAAAGGAAAGCAGAATTAGAAATCTAGACAGTGCCAAGAATAATTAATATATAAAAATGTGCATGTAACACAACTAATAAGCACATTTACCATAATACCGATAATACATAAAATCAAATCAAATGTTTGATTGGACGAACATAAATGTACCTATAATAAAAGTGAATAAATAGTCGAGCTCCTTTTGTATGAAAATTCCATAGTTCCAAACTGTTCCAAAGCACTGTTCGCTAATCACATTTGACTGCGGAAAAAAGGTAAAGTTATTGGCAGCTGGTGATTGTTGTTGTACTGCGTGTAAAATTTCAATAGGCCAGCTGGCAACTTCTCAATAAAACACGGCTAATGTCTACAACTTTGGTTGCACTATGCAATTGCAATTTATTGGCACTGAAATATTTTCTCTTCTAAATGGAATGCAATGTAACGCTCATAGTAAAAGTTATTCCTGAGTAACATACCTTTTATTTGACACTAATTTCTTACAACAAACACTTTCTAATTTAACATGTTCTGGCCAGGAATTAAAAATTTTAAAGCGTTTAAATATTATAATATTTTGGGTTATTGTATTTCTATAAGGTGGGAGTCGCATATTATTTACATTTATCAATTGATATGGTTGTACTACACTCACATACCTAATTAAATTGCTTAAAAAATTTTCATTCTCATTCTCATTTTTTGAATAAACAAAACAACATCTTCCACCAACTGTTGTTCAACGCTCAACCAATTTCGACGGCTTAACATTTTCAATATACTTGTATAACCATTACAATTTAAGGTAACTCTCATAGCTTTATTTTGCAGTTTTTGCAATCTATATATGTAACTATCACTTAACAAAAAAAGTACACATGAACAATATTCAAAATGTGGTTTGATTATAACCTTGCATACTCTACCAGACGCGTTTAAATCCAATTTGCCTTTAATTCTACGAAAAAATTGCACATTGTTATATTAGGTTATGTTAGGTGGGGTGATGAAGCTGCATCACCTCACTCGGATCTCAGTGGATCCATTGTGCTCCCCAGGGTGGGGGGAATGTAGGAATGGGAAGTTTGAAGGGGAAGGTTAAGTGGAAGTTTTAGGTTTGAGGTGCCTCCCTAAAACATCCTGATCTTTGGATGAAGTTGAAGATGTTTTTTAGTGGCAAAGACGAGATATCGCCCAATTCGTCGAAAAAGTATTCTCCGAGGGCATTTTTCCTATTTATAGCTAGGCTGGGGCATTCACAAAGGAAGTGAGATGAGCCCTCTTCCTCCTGTTCGTCCTGACACCCTCTGCATAAGTCAGATGTGCTGATGCCCATTCTGCTCATGTGGGTTCCCATCGAGTTGGGACCCGTAAGGATTCCAACCAGGAGGGAGGCTTCGCAAACTGCAAGCACTTCCTCTTGAAAAACACTGCAAAAATTTGGCAGCCTCAACGATATGCTTAGGGGTGGATTTTCTGAAAAGATGCCTGATCCTACCCCAGCGTCTGTTTTGGAACCGTCTGTAAATACCGATACATGATTTACTTTTAGGACCCGGTTTTCCTTCCATAATTCCCTTGTTGGAATATCTGTAAGTGCGACTGGGTTAAAATATGTACGGTGAAATATAGTCTGTTTGAATGTCTATTTCGGTGAAGTTCATTATAGTACTGTAACCAATGTTTGCACTCTTTAAGTCGTAGAGCACTTTTGGCCGCCAATTCTTTCGCGAACAGATCGCGTAGGGCAAGTGAGAGGAAAGTTTCTAGGGCTGTGGTTGGAGTGGTTCTCATGGCACTAGTTATGCCGATACATGCCAGTCTCTGAATTTTGGTCATGGCTTTAAGATTGATTGCCTTATCCAAGGCTGGCCACCAAACCAGACAGGCGTACGTCAGGATAGGCCTTACAATGGCTGTGTACATCCAATGAATGGTCTTGGGGCTGGGTCCCCATCTCTTCCCAAAAATTCTACTGCATGTGAAGAAGGCTATTGCAGCTTTCTTTTCCCTTTCTTTGATGTTCTCTTTCCAGTTAAGTTTACGATCTATAACTAAACCAAGATATTTGGCCCTACCAGTTATATGGAATGGCGTCCCATTGATGGTGGGGGTATTTATATTTGGAATATTTCGTTTTCTCGTAAACAGAACCAGTTCTGTTTTCAGTAGGTTGACATTAAGTCCACAGCTACTGGCCCAATTACTGAGCTTGTTAAGGGCTCTTTTTAGGAGTTTGCACAGAATGGGGACAAATTTTCCTGATGCCATTATAACTATATCATCAGCGTACGCCACGATTTTGACGCCGCTTTGCCCTAAATTGACTAAAATCTGGTTAACGACAAGAAGCCAGAGCAGAGGAGATAAGACTCCTCCCTGTGGTGTACCTCTACACGTCCTAACTTTAAGCTTGCTATCACCCATTTCTGCATTAACAATTCTAGTTTGAAGCATGGAGTCAATCCAGTTTGACAGCATCGGTTCCATGCTGACAGAGTCTAGGGCTTGTCGTATTGCACAATTTTCAACGTGCCAACCACTTCATGAAGTGCCGTGTCAACAGATTTGCCCTTTACATATGCGTGTTGGGCCTGTGAGAGAACACTATCATTAAGCATAAGGCGAATGTGCGTTTCTATGCGTTTTGAGAAGAAAAGAAGATAGGCTAATTGGTCTAAAATCTTTCGGTTCAGTGTGAGTGGGCTTGTCAGCTTTCGGAATGAAAATGACATTGACTTCCCTATGGAATGTAATGATGTTTAAACATCCTTTGAATATTTCCACCAGAAATGGTACAATGACGTCTTTAGAGCTTTGGAGCATAATAGGAATTATTCCATCAGGCCCTGCAGATTTGTACGCTGAGAAGTAGTCTATGGCCCAGGCTACTTTTCGGCTATCTACTATTTGACTGCCAATGCTATAAGTCTGGCTTATGGTGGGGCCCCTATCCATAAAAGATGCATTAAACACACATCCTGGGAAGTGGGTGCTCATAAGAGACTCCAGGGTTTCAGAGCAGGAATCAGTCCAGGTTCCATCCGGTCTTTTAAGAAAACCAGGGGGTGGACCTTTGACATGACTTTCCTGAGCCTAGCAGCATCATTCGTTGACTCTATGTCTTTACAAAATTTCCGCCAGGCTGTTCGATGCCTCACAGTTGATACGGTTGGCTACATTCCGTTCCCAAATTGTAGTATCCAAATCGTATGCTTTGACATCCATACAAAAACGAAAAAACAAAACAAAAAAACACTGCAAAATTGTGTTTGAGAATAAAATAAGTTTCACAAAAAAAAAAAACAATCACGTTCGCGGTTACAATCAGACTCGCCTCTGGTTCTGGCGACCTACCTGGAACTTCTTGGTTTAACTTCCAAAATGCATTACTCAGCTTTGACCTACTGAGTTGCATTCTGGAAGTTGACTTGTCCCACTAAGCCATTGCGTCACAATAAGTGTGAAAACAAAACTGTCACTATGCATAATATTTAATTGTTATGCATTCTGACTCAGTGGGTTAGGAGGTGAGACATTTAAAGTTAATAAATATGCGTATGTATAACATCCCTCCCCCCTTAGGGAGTTCAAGCCAGGTCTCCAGAAATAGGTTCGTCTTTCTTTATTAAATAAATACTAAATGTTAATATTAAATTATACATAGGTACATATATTTGAATTAATTAAATTTATATCATATTTTCATAAGTTTTTTTTTTTTTTTATATAATACCTTTTAACCTTTTTTACAGTTACAATTCTTAATTTACAAATGTTTTTATTTCAAGATGTGTTTTTCTTTTATGTCGCTTACATTTGATTTATTTTTTTTTTTGTTTGTGTTTTATTTATTTGACTTTAATTCATTTCTTTTAACTACAAACTTTATTTTCAATAATATTATCTACATAATTATAGTAAAATAAATTTGCTATTACAATTTTAAAGTTTCAATATTTTCTTTTTTTTTATTATTATATAAATGGCAATTTATTAATTTACAATATACTTGTTTACAACCGGGCAGAGGTGACGCTGAAACTCGCTATGTCTGCTTTAGGCTGTGGCGTTGATGGTGCACGTTTCCTTGGCGTTCGGTTGACTGTCAGCTCACGGAGTGGTAGAATAGTTGATGGTGCTTTGGCTCGGATGGAACGAATGGTTTGTGCTCTGGATCGGAGACATCGGACTAGACAAATGACAATAACCGCTACCGCTGCTAAGGTGACTAAGGTCAACATGGAGTAGCGATGTAGTGACAACTCCCATTCATGATCTGTCACTTTTCGCTCTGCGTTCAGAAGGTTCCATCTTTGTTCAAGCTCTTCCATAATCTTTTTCCCAAAATTAAGTTCGTTGGCAAAATGCTTGTGGTTGCCAATAAGAATGGGAAGAAGTTTTTGTGTGGTTGCTTGTTTAACTGGAATGGAATTGGCTTGAAATGCTTTCACAAGTTCTGAGTGGTCCACCATTGGTTGTTTGTATTCAGTAGAAACCTCAGAGTGAAATTCGTACAGTAGCTTAAATCCTTTGGCACTGGCTTCGCAGGGCTGCTCCATCTTAAGGTTTCCTGAACCGTTGAGGGTGGCTGTATATTGTTGGTCAGCACACTTCAAGTTCAAAACGAAGGAATCCTTTACTTTGAAAAGCCACTCGTTCGGTGCCGTCATCTTCAGGAATATTCCTTTGCTTGCTGGAACCGCAGTGTATTTACACGAATCTTTTGATGAAGCTGCGTGTTGTAAGAGTTCTACTAAGCATTCATTTGATCCAGATGCGAATACCGGGGTCTCGTATGGGCATACCGCAATGTCTTTTTTAGCATCTCTTATTGCAATATGTGAGCATCGGGAATACTGTTCCTCATTCAGCATTACGAAAAGGTCGTGGTTATCAGATTCTGCGATGTATTCATACTTTGTATCGATAACCAGATCCCAACGTTCCTCCAAGACTGTTGGTAAAGCGTACACTTTATGGATGTCAAAATGCAAGGAGTCTGGAAGTGAAGCGTTACCTTAACAAACAGGTTTCCCTCATTTGCAAAGACTGCTGTTCTGGCCGCTGAATTTATGATGCCAAGGTTCTCGAATGAGAATCCTCCTTTGACCGATTTCTTAAGCAGGTCAGAATGTTTCCTACGTCCAGGATGAAAGGGTGGAGTTTATTTTGGTTAAGGTCATCAAGTATAGCAAGTTCCAGGGATTGCCGGTTTTGGACCTCCATTATTTTTGCGGTGATCACTGATATCAATGCACTCGCTTCGCTCCTCATCTTAATCGAAACTTCCTTGTTTGTGAATTGGCTGTAATTTAGGAAAGATTCACATAGATTTCCCACCCTGCAGTCACGTTTTCCATTTCCTCCGCTAGTTGTGAAATTGGCTTAGTCAATGTATCGAAATTTGATTTCATGACGGATAGTTGTCGGTGCATTAATTGGAACGAATCCTCATTTCGTTTATGGAGGGATTCCAACTGATGGTAGACCTTTCTATCATCTTCGCTGTCCATCGTTCCGAAGGCCCATTTTGAAAATCCTCCGATAAACTCTAGTGCACGCTTTTGACGCCTCGAGTGTATCAATTGCCTCATACGATTTGCTGTTTGTCGTAAGTTTAAGATGTTTGTCTCTGTCTCCTGGGCGACCAAATGGCAATGGCGTTGAAAGTCATCGTCCGCAATGCTTCTGCACATCGTTTCTAACCTATTGTCACATTTTTGCACCATCTGAATTACCATTTCGTAGTCCATTGGTGTGAACTTCGTCAAAATTGTCCACGTATCACTGTAGAATACGGCTTGTTCTACCGTTTCGAACACTACTGGTGATGTTTTTTGTAATGACTGGATCTTGTATGGTTTCTCCTTCTGTGTCTGCCCGGGATAGAAGTTAATAACTATTTGTACAGTTAATGCAAAACACCGTAGGTTGAAAATTTTCTTTTCAACTCGATAATTAACTATGTATGTGTTTAAGAAGTATTTAAAAAAAAAAGTTAAATAGAAAAATTACTTATAGTCAAAGACTGTATGTATTCTTAAAAATTTTATATAAACTAGATTGATTGTATATATGATGTGAATAATATGAATGTAATTTTTTTGTTTTTCCTTTGTAAATACTGAAAAGAGAAAAAAAAAATATTAGTTAGGTGAACTAAATTAAGCATATTAGAACTTTTCCGTTCCCTTTTAAATTTCCTATATTTAAGGCAGTGGGTAAAGTTTAAGTAGTTTTACTTAATTGATATAAAAAAAATTTCCGGTCCTAGCGTCGAAGGTTAGTGAGTGTAATTATTAGTGGTGAAAAAGTTTTAGTTTAGGATATTATTAGTATGTGTTCAAATTTAACTACCATTAACTTGATTGTGATAAGCCTTAAGTTGGTTGTTGTGTACTCGTTTGGTTTTTCTACCTACTCGGATATTAGTATTTACAGAACCATTCACGGACACCACCTCATAGGGTCCCAACCAAATAGGTGAAAACTTATTCTTTCTAGTAGGATTTTTAAGCAAGACTTTTTCCCCGACCGCAAACGAGGCAGGATTTGTACGATGGTCGTATAGCTGTTTTGATTTTTGTTTTGCCAGTTCCAAATTTTTCCTCGCTAGTTTGTGCGTCTTCTGTAGTTGATGCTGAAGGATTTTTGGATAATCTTCCGCATTATACAGAGGTGTAGCTGTTCCTTTTAAATTTGTTGGCATTTCGAATTCAAAACCATACAAACTCTTCGTTGGTGTCAGTTTAGTAGCTGTATGCACGGTGTTATTGTGGACATGCATCGCCTGTCTCAACCATTGGTCCCAGCACCGATCGTCATTGTCAACAAAACTCCTTAGATATTCCGCTAAGGGTCTGTGACTGCGTTCGAGTGAACCATTAGCTTGTGGATGATATGCGGTAATGTGAACTTTTTTAACTCCTAGAAGCTTACAAGTTTCTGAAAAAAGTTTTGAAGTAAAATTAGTTCCATTATCTGTGACGAGTGTTTTAGGTATGCAGAACCTTGTAACAATCTCCTCGTAAAAGGCGCTTGCTACCGTAGATGCTTCAGCATCTGGAATGGCCACACAAGTCATATACTTTGTCAGGTCGTCCTGGAATGTTAAAATATACCGGTTACCGGAATACGTCAAAGGAAGAACACCGACCATGTCCATGTATACCTTATCGAATGGGAGGCATGGGGTGTCTGTCAAAACCATTGGCATTTTGGTTAGTTTGCCTGACTTATTCTTTTGACATTTTTCACAGTTCCTGATATAATTTGCAATGTCCTTTTGCATATTTTTCCATCTAAACTGACGACGAATTCGTGCATAAGTCTTCGCCATTCCCTGATGTCCTCCAAGTACGGATTTGTGGAAATCACGAAGAACTGTTTGTATGTCTTCTGGATTTTTTAGAACCTGAAAGTCATCTCTACTTGCTTGCTTGTTGCTATCTTTTTCAGTAGTTTGTTTATTATTCTTTTCAGTATCCAGATTTTGCTTATTTTTTTGGGTCTTACTTCTTGTCTGTACAATTTTAATATTATCATTTTCCTTATAAATCCTACTTAACGCATCTGCATTGCAATTTGTTTTACCGGGCTTATAAATAATTTTATAATCGTATTCAGACAACTTGTGATGGAATCTAATAAGTCGTGTGGTTGGGTCCTTAACATTAAATACTCCTATGAGAGGACGGTGGTCCGTGTAGTCTGAAAACGGTCGACCTAAAAGATATGTTCGGAAGTGCTTGCATGCCCAAACTATGGCAAGCAATTCCTTTTCTATAGTCGAGTAATTTTTTTCTGATTTATTTAGTGAACGGTTAGCATAAGCTATAGGCTTGTCTTCACCCACATTACCCTGGGATAAAACAGCTCCTAAAGCTTCGTTGCTGGCATCGGTTGTTAAAATAAATTGTTTTGTAAAGTCTGGATAAATAAGTATAGGTGGTGAAGAAATCGCTTCCTTAAAGAGCTTAAATGCTATTTCACAATCTGGGGACCATTTGAAACTATTTTCTTTTCTCAATAGCTTTGTTATTGGGGCAGCTATTTTAGAAAATTGTGGAATAAATTTCCTATAATAATTCGTAAGTCCCAAAAATGATTGCACTTGTTTTATTGTTTTAGGTATGGGAAAATCTGAAACACATTTGGTTTTGGCTGGGTCTGGCGAAGCTCCGGCTTCAGAGCATATATGTCCCAAATATGATACTTCACGGCATAGAAAATTACATTTCTCGGTATTTAATTTGAGATTATGCTGCCTAAATTTAGCCAAAACCTTTGAAAGCTTTTCTTTGTGTTGCTCTAGATTTTTACCATAGATAACAATATCATCCAAATATACAAAACAATCAATGCCATGCAACCCAGTCAGGATGTGATTCATTATCCTTTGAAAAGTTGCTGGAGCACCGGTCAGACCAAAGGGCATTCTATTGAATTCGTAATGTCCTGTGCTGGTACTAAACGCAGTTTTCGCTCTATCAGCTGGATCGATCAACACCTGATGGTAGCCACTTGCTAAATCCAAGGTGGTGAAAAATTGGCAGTGTCCCAACTGATCAAGAATTTCTTCGATTCTTGGTAGGGGGAATGCGTCTTTAATTGTTACTTCATTCAGTTTTCTAAAATCTACAACCACCCTCCACCGTTTTTTACCTTCAACCGATTTTTTGGGTACAATAAGCAAAGGCGAATTCCAAGGAGATTTGCTTTCCGAAATTATGTTTTGATCAAGCATCTCTTTCACTTGCTTCTCAATTTCTTTTTTATGGATCTCTGGCGTTCTATATTGCTTTGTGTTGATCGGTCCTTGGTCAGATTTGGTGGGAATGTTGTGGGACAAAACGGGTGTATAACTTAAATTATCACCTTCTAATAGAAAGACATCAGAAAACTGAATGCATAACTCCTCTATCGATTTTTTTTCCTCCTTGGTTAGGTTTTCATCTATTTTAATGGAGCTTAGAAGGCTTTTTATCCGTTCATTACTGGATTCCTTTTTAAAATTTGTTAATATTTTACCTCCGTATTCATTGTTTTCAATAATTTTGTAGTTTTTGAAATTTGAATAGGTAGGCATGAAATTTGTGTCCATGACATAGTCCTCTGTTGTGCAGTTTAAAACAGGGACATAGACGTAATCGTTATTTGCCTTAACAATTGTGTTTCCCAAATAAATTCCATTATCAATTTCCTGCGAATGTATAAGCAGTTCATTTGATTTTGAATTTGGGATTTGGATCTTCACAACTGTCTGTGTCCGAGCTCCAATTTTGCACTGCACAACTTTTTCGTTCAGTGAAGACAAGCTAGACTCGAAGGCAAACATTTGAGAGGTAAATCAATTAAGAATTCCCTTTTCCCATCTAAAAACGTTATTCGTTTGGAAACTGCGTCGATGATCGTGTGATTCCATAGGATGTCACGACCTAATATACCATCCGCAGGTATATCATCGTCATCGACTATGTTCCATTTAGTCGAAAATTTTTTTGGGAAAAGTAAATTAGTCTTAATTGTACCCAATGTTGTGCCTACACCACCAAAAACACCACCCAGTTGCTTTGTTTCTCGGGTGTTTATATTGCTAGCATTTTCTAGAGAACTTCGTTTAAGTAAGCTCGAGTCTGCCCCTGTATCAACAAGAAGAAGTACTTTTCCGTACTTAGCTAATGATGTGGGCAGCTCGACGAACAGATCGTGCTTACGAATGTTCTTAAATGTATACAATATTTTCTTCTGTTTAGTTTTTTTTTTCGTCATAGCGAACTGGTTCAAATACTTACAACAAAAACTAAAAATAAAGTTCTTAAACGTATCCGCCAAAAAGATAAAACATTTATTAAACATTACGCGACACTTACTCACAACCAAGCAAATATTCGCAATCAATAACCATAAATTTACTTGACCTAGGACAACTTTTGCCCCAGATACAGGTTCCATAGTTTTTTGCTTCGTTTTGCTTACCGACTGAAAAGTAAGGAAATTTAACTCTTTTGAGTATTATTTTTTGTTGTTTTTTGTGCTGTAATGACTTCTTTTTTTTTTAAGTGTCTTCAAATTGCCTTTTTGATGTCATAGGTGGTATTTTGCTGCCTAGCTCTGATGTCATCATTTTTATATTTGAAGAGGGATTTTTTGGCGGTGTTTTGTTTGTGGAGAGTAAATTTGGTGGGGCACAGTTTATTGAATTAAACTGGCCCCCGGGCCGTTTCCCGATTGTTCCTTCAGATAATTCCTTTTGGAGAAACAATCCTCCTCCACATGCCCCGTCCTAGAACACCACTTGCATTTTATTCTGGGCTTTTGTGATGTTACTCGTGTAACACGTATTTGTGAACGTTGGCAACTGTTTTGATTGTGCCCATAATCTTCGCAAGAATCACAGTATGGTGTTCTTTTGCGTATTTGACACTCTGCATAAGTGTGATTTTGTTTTCCACAAAATCCACATTTTGTAACAGAATTTGCCGTTCTATTTACGTGTCTAGTACTTGGATGGGGGGAGTCTAGATTTACCTGGTTATTTGATTGATGTAATTGATTGTTGATTGGTTGGTAGTGATTATGATATTGTGGTGTGTATGAGTTTTGAAGACTATGTATATTTGTATGTGGGTATGTTGGCTGCGGTGGAAGTTGTTGAGGCCAGGTGGGTGGGTACGCACATGGTGAGATAGCACTGAACACATTTGATTGAACTCCCCAGTTGTTTTGAGTTCCCATTAAAAGGGATGTTCTCTGCGCCAAATCAGCCAACTTTGACAAGTCAGTTTCAGCTGTGGTCAGCATAAACTGACGCAAAGCAGGATCATACAATCCCATTTTGAAAACCTTAACTAAACTATTATTGAGTTCAGCCACCAACGCTATTGATTGAGCTTCACTGTAACGTGAATCACTAATCTCTTTCGCTTTCATTTTCAGCGTGAGTAAGCGTCGAGCGAATGACTGGAAATCTTCATCCATCATTTGGTGTGATTGATTAATTTCAAGCATCACACTGTCAAGAGTTATAATTGCCAGATACGCTGTTTTTATAACTGACTCCAGTTCTGCTAAGGTTTTGGGAGGATTAGATCTAATTAGTTCAAATGCATCCCCCGTTAGCCTTGTGGAAATGCAGGCCACATACAAATCTTCGGCTTCACCTGCCTCTAGGCATTTCAACCCTAAATGGCAAGCGTTTGTAAATTCGTATACTTTGCTTGACAAGTCCGGTGTCCTTTGCCCTGAAAATAGGGCAACGGGAAACAATCTTTGTCACCTTTTCGTATGACATGTTGTATTTTTGACTTCTAATTGGTTGTACCTCCACCAATTTTTGTCTTAAGTTAATATGTGGATTTTGAGATGTCTCCACTAATTCTTGTCCTAAATTAATATGGTGTTCGATACCTGTGACAGGAGTCTGAACACCCTTATTTACAAGATTTTTAGTGACAGGGGTTTTTGGAGAGGATGTAAAAAACAGGGGTAAAAGATTTTTCGAAAAATCAGATGAAGCTGATTTTGAATTTTTTCTTTGCAACTCCTTTTGGGCTGACAAGCTTTTATTCAACTCACTTGTTAGTTGGTCAAGTTGTTCGTCAGCTTCGTCTGCTACTTGCTGGAGTTGCTTTTCAGCCTCCTTACGCAATTTCTCGCTTTTTTCAACTTGCTTGACTAGCTGTTCTGTCTCTTTAGTGTGTCTATTTCTTATATTCTGTACGGCTTTAATATATTCCGTCAGAATCGCGTCTGTCGTTTCAATACGCTGAAATTGACCCCACTGAGAGCTAAGCTGAGACTTGACCAAATTAAAAACCTCGGGATTTAAAATATCCTTAAGTTCTGAAAAGAGTACCTCGTTGAGTTCTTTAAGTTGTCGCCGTTGCTCTTTTTTCTCTTTTTTAAGAGTTTCTAGTTCCTCTATTAAATCATTAAGTTGGGCCTCAATTTCTCTCTTGGCCATTAACTTTATTGATCTTTGCAAGGAATTTCGAGCTTCAACCCAAACTCAACCCAAAAACACAATCAAACTAGTCTTATTAATATTTAAAAAAAAATAAAGTTTCTTTAAAGAAGAGGAGAGGAGGGTTGTGTTTTAAAGTCAATTATATGAAAGAAATGTAAATTATTTAAAAAAAAATGTGTTAATTATATTAAACTTAATTATATTTAAAAAAAAACATCAACACAATATAAACATCAAAATTCTTACCAGACCTTCTATTAGTTTTGATTTTACCTCACTTGATCAACTGCACTTTTTGTTGTTCACTTTATGATAAAATTAATTTATTTCACTTTCAAACTGTTATTTTTATTTTTATCGATTCACTTTACTCGTATGTATGTATGTATATTTTTTTTTTTTTTTTACTATTAATTTTTTACTATATATTTATTTCACTTTCCGAATTTTTTTTTTGTAAAGGTTCGCGTACCGGCTGCGCCAATGTTAAGTGTGCGATCAAATAATCAAAACCAAACAATCACGTTCGCGGTTACAATCAGACTCGCCTCTGGTTCTGGCGACCTACCCGGAACTTCTTGGTTTAACTTCCAAAATGCATTACTCAGCTTTGACCTACTGAGTTGCATTCTGGAAGTTGACTTGTCCCACTAAGCCATTGCGTCACAATAAGTGTGAAACCAAAACTGTCACTATGCATAATATTTAATTGTTATGCATTCTGACTCAGTGGGTTAGGAGGTGAGACATTTAAAGTTATTAAATATACGTATGTATAACAGTTTTCAGTAGGTTGACATTAAGTCCACAGCTACTGGCCCAATTACTGAGCTTGTTAAGGGCTCTTTTTAGGAGTTTGCACAGAATGGGGACAAATTTTCCTGATGCCATTATAACTATATCATCAGCGTACGCCACGATTTTGACGCCGCTTTGCCCTAAATTGACTAAAATCTGGTTAACGACAAGAAGCCGGAGCAGAGGAGATAAGACTCCTCCCTGTGGTGTACCTCTACACGTCCTAACTTTAAGCTTGCTATCACCCATTTCTGCATTAACAATTCTAGTTTGAAGCATGGAGTCAATCCAGTTTGACAGCATCGGTTCCATGCTGACAGAGTCTAGGGCTTGTCGTATTGCACAATTTTCAACGTGCCAACCACTTCATGAAGTGCCGTGTCAACAGATTTGCCCTTTACATATGCGTGTTGGGCCTGTGAGAGAACACTATCATTAAGCATAAGGCGAATGTGCGTTTCTATGCGTTTTGAGAAGAAAAGAAGATAGGCTAATCGGTCTAAAATCTTTCGGTTCAGTGTGAGTGGGCTTGTCAGCTTTCGGAATGAAAATGACATTGACTTCCCTATGGAATGTAATGATGTTTAAACATCCTTTGAATATTTCCACCAGAAATGGTACAATGACGTCTTTAGAGCTTTGGAGCATAATAGGAATTATTCCATCAGGCCCTGCAGATTTGTACGCTGAGAAGGAGTCTATGGCCCAGGCTACTTTTCGGCTATCTACTATTTGACTGCCAATGCTATAAGTCTGGCTTATGGTGGGGCCCCTATCCATAAAAGATGCATTAAACACACATCCTGGGAAGTGGGTGCTCATAAGAGACTCAAGGGTTTCAGAGCACGAATCAGTCCAGGTTCCATCCGGTCTTTTAAGAAAACCAGGGGGTGGACCTTTGACATGACTTTCCTGAGCCTAGCAGCATCATTCGTTGACTCTATGTCTTTACAAAATTTCCGCCAGGCTGCTCTTTTTGCAAACGTAGTTCTGTTTTTATATTCGTTTTTGCTGATTATGAAAATATCCCAGTCAGAAGGTTCATTACTATGTTTAGCTCTATTGTAAAGCCTCCTAGATTTTGTCCTAAGAGTGGCCAACTCTTTAGTCCACCAAACGGGGTTGAGTTTGTCTATCCCTTTGGTAATGGGGCAAGAACCTTCGTAAGCTCTGTGAATAGCTGACGTCAGTTCACTGACATGTTTTTCAATGTCCGAAGAGTTTAACAGAGGCATATTTTCACAACGGCCCAAAGATGAGGCCAATCTTTCATGGAAGGCTACCCAGTCTGTTTTTCTGGGGTTTCTATAGGGCTTTGGGCTGTCTGTTTCATGCTCTACTTGAAATGTTATCGTTCTGTGTTCTGAGAATGTAACATTGCTTGAGACTTTCCAGTTTTTGACTACAACGGAATCAGAATTGGTGGAAAGCGTCACATCGAGACTTCCCTTCTATTTCTTGTAATTATTATTATTATTATTACAATTTATTAACATAAAATTAAAATATTTACATGTTAACATATAATGAGCACTAGCTGCTTAGAGCTTCTGACTCTTAAGTTAATAAAAATTACTTGGTTTATAATTTATGAAATGAATTTGTATAGTTTAAATTATTTACATATATGTATGTATGTAATAGATTATTAGATTTGAATATGGTGTAGTTTTATAAAATTGAATATATTTTTAATATTCACTAGGTCTAAGTTACTTAAGATTTCTTCTATGGATGAGGGTGAGTTGTAAATGCTGGTGTTGGAGGTTATCGATTTGCATCCTCCTATTCCAAGGATGTGTTTTATGTCTATTGGTGTTTGGCAGTCAGTGCAGATTGGTGGGCTTTTGTTTTTTAGAAGATGTTGGTGGGTGAGTGCTGTGTGTCCCAGGCGTAGTCTGACCATGACAGTATTCATTTGCTTAGAGGTGGTGATTGGGTAGCAAGCTTTAGTTTTATCGATGTTGATGGATTTGTACTTGTGTTGATAGTTGTTCTGCCACTCGTTTAGTTGTTGGTGTCTAATTTTGTTCTTAACTTCCCGTATTAGGTCAAGTTTGGTAAGATTTCCAACCGATTTGATGGGCGAAAAATGAGCATTATTGGCCGCACGGTCTGCATGTTCGTTACCGAGAATCCCAACGTGTCCAGGTATCCACATAAGTTTCGATTTATTCAGATATTTTAAAAGGAGATCCCTTATTTTGTTTATGAGAACCGTGGTGTTATTAGGATTCTGTATTGCATTAAGAACTGCCTGGCTGTCAGAGCATATTACAAAATTACCAGGTAGCTTTGCGGTTAATGTTGCCGTTTCTAGGATCGCTGTTGCTTCGGCGGTGAAAATTGAAGCTATATTGTTCAATAGACCTACGGATAGTAATGAACCATCTTCGTGGGTAGATGCAAATGAGGTGCTGTGCTGGTTTTTAGATCCGTCGGTAAATATGAAGTTCCAATCTTTAGACCTTAGATCAGTTGTCATGTCATTAAATAGAGCCCGATACATGCTACTGGATGTTTTGCTTTTTATATGGTCTGCCAAATCCATTATGATGGATGATTTTTGTATACTCCAGGGTGGGAATATCGGGGAGTATTTACTATTTTTTACCACAGGAAGCTCCATTAAATTAGCAGTTGTTATTGTTATTGACAAAGCTGATGGAATTCGCTTGGGAGATTTTGCCTTCATTATTGATTTCACGTCGTCGTTTATAATTGAGCCTTGTATAAACGAAAGTTTTGCGTAAAGCTTGACTCTGCTTTCAAAAATACGTTCATCCACTAAGGGGAGTCCAGCTTCAGCCATTATATTTCGTACTGGGCTAGTAGGAAAAGCGTTTAGGCTCCTACGGACTGCTTGATGATATGGGGCCTTGATAATGTTGATGGTTGTTTTAGGGGAGTTACCATAGATTAAGATATCATAATCAATCTTACTTAGTATAAGAGATCTAGTGATGTTACATAAAGTGTTTGAGTGAGCATTCGATTTTTGACATGATAAGTAGTTAACAATGTTTGCCCTAGCAGCTAGTTTTTTTTTTAGTTCAATACAATGGCTTTTAAAGTTATATCTATCACTAAAAATAATGCCTAAAATACTTAACTTATTTACATTTTCTATATTAACATTATTAAATCTAAAAGAGAAATTTGTACAAGAAGTTTTGCGGCATATATGTAATGTTTTGCATTTGTCTACAGATAGTTTAGCACCGGAGGTAGCCGACCATCTTAAAATATCCGAAATGACTCTTGAAAAAAGATTTTGGTGTTCTATCAAGTTATTGTGTCTGCATAAGATGTAGACGTCGTCTACATAAATACAGTGGTCAAGTTGCGAATGATTTGATATAATAGTACTTACTTCATCAAAGGCAATCAAAAATAGCACTACTGACAACGGGGATCCTTGCGGAATACCATTGTGAAGAGGATAATAATCTGAGAAGCAATTGTTAGATTTGACACAAATTTTTCTATTCATCAAAAAGGATTTGATATAGTTGAAAATCTTCGGGCCGATGCCCCAGGTTGTAATCTTGTCTAAGATCTGATGAATGCCAATCCTATCGAACGCCTTTTCAAAATCTAATGATAAAACAGTAACGTGGTTTCGAGCCGAGAGGGCTTTTGTTACATACAGGTCGAGGTGCAGAATAGCGTCATCGCAGCCTTTGTTTGGTTTGAAAGCAACTTGATTTGAGCTTAATAGGTTTCTAGATTCTAAGAACCAAAGTAATCTTTTTGCAATAATTTTTTCCAATATTTTCGAAGCACATGGAATAAGAGATATTGGGCGATATCCGTTTACACTAGTGTTCAATTTTTTTGGCTTAGGTAAGGGCATTATAGTTGTGAGTTTCCAGCTTTGTGGAATGATGCCTGTATTTAGAATATTGTTATAAAGTTGAACAAGTCTAGATTTAGCTGATGTTGGAAGGTTTTTAAGAATGGGGTATGAAATACGATCTCTACTGGGTGTTTTGCCGCTTAACGTGGAGAGACAGCTTTCAAATTCAATTTTTGAAATAGGTATTTCAATATGCATAGATTGACATGATAGCAAGTTACTATTGTAAGGTAAATTTAGAGATGTTATTTTATTAATTTTGAAAGCGGCAGAGAAGTTTTCATCTTTGGAACAATCTGACCATGTTTTGGCAAAATGGTTGCTTATTTCGTAAGGTGTGGTGAATTGTTGATCTTGGTCTGCGATGCACATAATCGATTGGGACAAATAGGTTCCTGTAAGGCAACGGATCTCTTGCCATATTTTCGAAGGAGAAGATGTGGGGTTTATAGAAGATGTGATTTCATTAAATTTCTTTGTTTTTGAAATTTTCACTTCCCTACGATATTTAGCATTTGACTTTTTGAATGCGATTAAGTTTTGCTGGTTTGGATATTTTTTAAAAAGTTTCCATGCTCTATTTTTTTCTTTCCGCAAACAGTGAAGTTCTGAATTCCACCAAGACACTGTGCGATTAGGAGCTTTTGGAGAGCTTTGGGGTATCGAATGGTTGGCTGCATGTCTGATCGCTTTGGTAAGACGAGCTGCCTCTTGATTTATGTTTGAGGATATATTTGTGGACGACAAATTTTTTGTAAGGTGGTTTTGAAAGAGTGTCCAGTTTGCTAGGTCAGTTTTGAACTTTGGAATAGTGCGGTGTTTTTGGAGAGCTTGACTAGATGTTATTGTCGTGATAATAGGAAAGTGGTCGCTGTTGTAAAGATCATCAAGGGTCATTCACTCGATTTTTGGATACAATTCAGGAGAACAGGTTGTGATGTCTATGTGCGTGAAGCTTGGATGAGTGGAAAAATGTGTAGGGGAGCCATCATTGAGAATTATGAGGTTAGAGTTTGATAAAAACCTTTCCAAGATTTCACCTCTACCATTAGTTACAGGGGAGCCCCACAAAACACTCCAGGAGTTGACATCACCAGTTATGATGATTGGAGTATTTATTTGATCAATTATGTTTACAAGATCGTTAATTGAAAACGATTGATTAGGGTGTATATATAACGATAAGACAGTGAACTTATCCGCCAGTTTAATTTCAACTGCCAGGGTGAGAATATGTGAGTTAATAACCTTTTGTTTATGTGGTATCCCTTTTTGTATTAAAATAGCTACTCCTTGTTTAGCTGTAACGTTTTCAGCTAGATTGTGAAAAAAACCTATATACATTTTAGGTACATTCGGTTTGAACTGAGCAGCACAGTGTGTTTCTTGAAGGCAGATAATACTTGGGAGATATTCTTTAATAAGAATAGTCAATTCATTATAGTTATTAATAAAACCTTTAATATTCCATTGTAGGATTTTAATTTTTTCTTTTGTTATGTAAGTGGACTTTGAACTATTTTTTAAGGGGATGGAGTAGTCATGGTTAGTGTGATCAAAGTCTTGACTCCGCGGGTCGGATGTTGAAGCGACCACGCTCTCTAAAGAGCCCGGCCGACTCAATTCCCGATCAGCGGAGCCAAGTAGTAGGTTGATGTTTGTATCTTTATTGCATGTCGCCATCGTGCGGATCTGAATTTTGTATATAGTAAGAATTATTTTCAATTAAATCGTGTGTTACTTTTGTAATAGGAGATTGCGTTTGTTTTTTGTTAGAGTTGGTGTTGTCTACTTCATATGAAGTAGGTTGTGTGGTAGCTGAGTTGTTTGGAATGATTTGTGAAGTTTTTGAAGCGTTGGATGAGGAAAGTTGTTCGGACTGTTCTGATTGTGGGGCCGTAATTGGAGCTGAATTTTTAATATTTTTTGGATCGGAAGATGATGGAGCAAGAGCATATGTATCTGTATACATAGGAGTCTTTTGAGCTTTATTTAGAGTTATTGTGTTTGTACTATTTATTTTAGGCATTTTTATATTGTTTGAGGTTTGTTTTTCTGTGTTGTTGATTGTAGAATTTTGCGTTTTATCAATTTTGGGATCTTGTACAGTTGAGGTTATATTATTTGGAATCTGTTTTGTTTTTTCTGCGAATGAAACTGACGAAGATGAGAAATGAGAAGGGATATTATTTTGCTCTTTATGAATTCTCTTAGCTTCGGCCATTGTGCATTTTTTGTGTGTTTTTATTGTCAAAACTTCTTTGGCTTCTATATAGGCAGGGCAAGATTTAGAAGAAGAGGGATGGGCAAGTGAACGATTCGCACACATAATTCTGTCGCACGGTTTAGGAGTATGGGGGGGGGGGGAGACTGCAGAAATCGCATTTAGTATCACCCATGCATCGTTTACTTGTGTGTCCGAGGAGTTGGCAATTTCGACAGCGCATTGGATTTGGGATGTATTCGGTGATTTTGGCTTTATAAAAACCAATGTCTACCGATTTTGGGATATAGTATGAGTCGAAGGTAAAAAGCATTAGACCAGTTGCTCTTTGCTTACCATCTTCAGTTTTTGTGAATTTATAAATATCAGTCACATTTTGAGATTTCATTTCTGCTATAATTTCAGTCTCAGAGACGTTTATCAAACAAGGGGCATAGGCTATTCCCTTGGACTCATTTAATTTCTCATGAAGTTTGACAACAACTGGACAGCAGTTTGCAAGATTGTTCACTTTAAGGAATATTTCAGCGGCTTTTTGTGTTTTAACCAAAATAAGAAGGTTTCCATCACGCAATTGAGATATTTGCTCATATTCTTTACTGATATTATCAATCGATTTTTTTAGTAAAAAGGGGCTGAGTGATGATATGGGCTTATCATTGGATTTAGGAGAGATCACTATGAACTTGGGATTTTTAGAATTGGCTGTTGTTGGAAGGTCAGGGTAATTGCACAAAGGAGTAAGGTTAGGTTTATGTTTTTTATTAGGTTGAGATAAAGATGAATCCACGTCAAGCGGTAACAGCCTGAAACGGGATCCACCCAGGCCGTGGGCCATTTTCAACACGTAAAATTGCACTCAAGGGTATTCTTTTTTAGCAAAAAAAAAAGTCGCAAACAAAAATTGATTAGATAAGAAAAATATGGTATAACGGGAGATACCGGTTTGCGCGAAGCAGCACAAAGTAAAAATCACACAAGAGACTATGAACGATGCTTGCGGTTCGAAGGTTAGTCGGTGACTGTGATTTCTTGTAATAAAGGTTGGTTCATTACCTCTGTTTGAAATCAAAATATTATTCTTTATAATGTATTCAAAAAGTGACTCACCCCTTGCATTAATATCAGTGCTCCCCCACTGTATGTGATGAGCATTTGCGTCGCAGCATACCAGAAGGTCCCAGCCATTCTTCCCTGTTGCTGTTACCAGGTCATCAAGGGCAGTTGACGGCGCAGGGCCCGGTTCATCACCTGGCATATAGATGGAGGCTAAGATAAGGGGTAGGGCCCTTTTCTTTCGCACTTCACCGTCGTCATGTCTGCGCTACAATGGGACGATAAGAGGAAAAGATTTATAACTTTTTTCGCCACTATGAAACTACGATAATTACATTCTGTAGGCCCTTTATTAAACTAAATTGTGTACTCCTTGGACTTCAGTCCGCAGATTCTGCCACTGTTAATCCAGGGCTCTTGAACAAGGGCAATGTCTATGTTCTCCTTTGCCAAGAAGGAGTGTTAAGTGTGCTCAAGTAATCAAAACCAAACAATCACGTTCGCGGTTACAATCAGACTCGCCTCTGGTTCTGGCGACCTACCTGGAACTTCTTGGTTTAACTTCCAAAATGCATTACTCAGCTTTGACCTACTGAGTTGCATTCTGGAAGTTGACTTGTCCCACTAAGCCATTGCGTCACAATAAGTGTGAAACCAAAACTGTCACTATGCATAATATTTAATTGTTATGCATTCTGACTCAGTGGGTTAGGAGGTGAGACATTTAAAGTTAATAAATATACGTATGTATAACATCCCTCCCCCCTTAGGGAGTTCAAGCCAGGTCTCCAGAAATAGGTTCGTCTTTCTTTATTAAATAAATACTAAATGTTAATACTGAATTATACATAGGTACATATATTTGAATTAATTAAATTTGTATCATATTTTCATACGTTTATTTTTTTTTTTTTTATATAATACCTTTTAACCTTTTTTACAGTTACAATTCTTAATTTACAAATGTTTTTATTTCAAGATGTTTTTTTTCTTTTATGTCGCTTACATTTGATTTTTTTTTTTTATTATTATTTATTTGACTTTAATTCACTACAAACTTTATTTTCCATAATATTATCTACATAATTATAGTAAAATAAATTTGCTATTACAATTTTAAAGTTTCAATATTTTCTTTTTTTTTTTATTATTATATAAATGTCTATTTATTAATTTACAATAAACTTGTTTACACCCGGGCAGAGGTGACGCTGAAACTCGCTATGTCTGCTTTAGGCTGTGGCGTTGATGGTGCACGTTTCCTTGGCGTTCGGTTGACTGTCAGCTCACGGAGTGGTAGAATAGTTGATGGTGCTTTGGCTCGGATGGAACGAATGGTTTGTGCTCTGGATCGGAGACATCGGACTAGACAAATGACAATAACCGCTACCGCTGCTAAGGTGACTAAGGTCAACATGGAGTAGCGATGTAGTGACAACTCCCATTCATGATCTGTCACTTTTCGCTCTGCGTTCAGAAGGTTCCATCTTTGTTCAAGCTCTTCCATACTCTTTTTCCCAAAATTAAGTTCGTTGGCAAAATGCTTGTGGTTGCCAATAAGAATGGGAAGAAGTTTTGGTGTGGTTGCTTGTTTAACTGGAATGGAATTGGCTTGAAATGCTTTCACAAGTTCTGAGTGGTCCACCATTGGTTGTTTGTATTCAGTAGAAACCTCAGAGTGAAATTCGTACAGTAGCTTAAATCCTTTGGCACTGGCTTCGCAGGGCTGCTCCATCTTAAGGTTTCCTGAACCGTTGAAGGTGGCTGTATATTGTTGGTCAGCACACTTCAAGTTCAAAACGAAGGAATCCTTTACTTTGAAAAGCCACTCGTTCGGTGCCGTCATCTTCAGGAATATTCCTTTGCTTGCTGGAACCGCAGTGTATTTACACGAATCTTTTGATGAAGCTGCGTGTTGTAAGAGTTCTACTAAGCATTCATTTGATCCAGATGTGAATACCGGGGTCTCGTATGGGCATACCGCAATGTCTTTTTTAGCATCTCTTATTGCAATATGTGAGCATCGGGAATACTGTTCCTCATTCAGCATTACGAAAAGGTCGTGGTTATCAGATTCTGCGATGTATTCATACTTTGTATCGATAACCAGATCCCAACGTTCCTCTAAGACTGTTGGTAAAGCGTACACTTTATGGATGTCAAAATGCAAGGAGTCTGGAAGTGAAGCGTTACCTTAACAAACAGGTTTCCCTCATTTGCAAAGACTGCTGTTCTGGCCGCTGAATTTATGATGCCAAGGTTCTCGAATGAGAATCCTCCTTTGACCGATTTCTTAAGCAGGTCAGAATGTTTCCTACGTCCAGGATGAAAGGGTGGAGTTTATTTTGGTTAAGGTCATCAAGTATAGCAAGTTCCAGGGATTGCCGGTTTTGGACCTCCATTATTTTTGCGGTGATCACTGATATCAATGCACTCGCTTCGCTCCTCATCTTAAGCATCGAAACTTCCTTGTTTGTGAATTGGCTGTAATTTAGGAAAGATTCACATAGATTTCCCACCCTGCAGTCACGTTTTCCATTTCCTCCGCTAGTTGTGAAATTGGCTTAGTCAATGTATCGAAATTTGATTTCATGACGGATAGTTGTCGGTGCATTAATTGGAACGAATCCTCATTTCGTTTATGGAGGGATTCCAACTGATGGTAGACCTTTCTATCATCTTCGCTGTCCATCGTTCCGAAGGCCCATTTTGAAAATCCTCCGATAAACTCTAGTGCACGCTTTTGACGCCTCGAGTGTATCAATTGCCTCATACGATTTGCTGTTTGTCGTAAGTTTACGATGTTTGTCTCTGTCTCCTGGGCGACCAAATGGCAATGGCGTTGAAAGTCATCGTCCGCAATGCTTCTGCACATCGTTTCTAACCTATTGTCACATTTTTGCACCATCTGAATTACCATTTCGTAGTCCATTGGTGTGAACTTCGTCAAAATTGTCCACGTATCACTGTAGAATACGGCTTGTTCTACCGTTTCGAACACTACTGGTGATGTTTTTTGTAATGACTGGATCTTGTATGGTTTCTCCTTCTGTGTCTGCCCGGGATAGAAGTTAATAACTATTTGTACAGTTAATGCAAAACACCGTAGGTTGAAAATTTTCTTTTCAACTCGATAATTAACTATGTATGTGTTTAAGAAGTATTTTAAAAAAAAAGTTAAATAGAAAAATTACTTATAGTCAAAGACTGTATGTATTCTTAAAAATTTTATATAAACTAGATTGATTGTATATATGATGTGAATAATATGAATGTAATGTTTTGTTTTTCCTTTGTAAATACTGAAAAGAGAAAAAAAAAAATATTAGTTAGGTGAACTAAATTAAGCATATTAGAACTTTTCCGTTCCCTTTTAAATTTCCTATATTTAAGGCAGTGGGTAAAGTTTAAGTAGTTTTACTTAATTGATATAAAAAAAATTTCCGGTCCTAGCGTCGAAGGTTAGTGAGTGTAATTATTAGTGGTGAAAAAGTTTTAGTTTAGGATATTATTAGTATGTGTTCAAATTTAACTACCATTAACTTGATTGTGATAAGCCTTAAGTTGGTTGTTGTGTACTCGTTTGGTTTTTCTACCTACTCGGATATTAGTATTTACAGAACCATTCACGGACACCACCTCATAGGGTCCCAACCAAATAGGTGAAAACTTATTCTTTCTAGTAGGATTTTTAAGCAAGACTTTTTCCCCGACCGCAAACGAGGCAGGATTTGTACGATGGTCGTATAGCTGTTTTGATTTTTGTTTTGCCAGTTCCAAATTTTTCCTCGCTAGTTTGTGCGTCTTCTGTAGTTGATGCTGAAGGATTTTTGGATAATCTTCCGCATTATACAGAGGTGTAGCTGTTCCTTTTAAATTTGTTGGCATTTCGAATTCAAAACCATACAAACTCTTCGTTGGTGTCAGTTTAGTAGCTGTATGCACGGTGTTATTGTGGACATGCATCGCCTGTCTCAACCATTGGTCCCAGCACCGATCGTCATTGTCAACAAAACTCCTTAGATATTCCGCTAAGGGTCTGTGACTGCGTTCGAGTGAACCATTAGCTTGTGGATGATATGCGGTAATGTGAACTTTTTTAACTCCTAGAAGCTTACAAGTTTCTGAAAAAAGTTTTGAAGTAAAATTAGTTCCATTATCTGTGACGAGTGTTTTAGGTATGCAGAACCTTGTAACAATCTCCTCGTAAAAGGCGCTTGCTACCGTAGATGCTTCAGCATCTGGAATGGCCACACAAGTCATATACTTTGTCAGGTCGTCCTGGAATGTTAAAATATACCGGTTACCGGAATACGTCAAAGGAAGAACACCGACCATGTCCATGTATACCTTATCGAATGGGAGGCATGGGGTGTCTGTCAAAACCATTGGCATTTTGGTTAGTTTGCCTGACTTATTCTTTTGACATTTTTCACAGTTCCTGATATAATTTGCAATGTCCTTTTGCATATTTTTCCATCTAAACTGACGACGAATTCGTGCATAAGTCTTCGCCATTCCCTGATGTCCTCCAAGTACGGATTTGTGGAAATCACGAAGAACTGTTTGTATGTCTTCTGGATTTTTTAGAACCTGAAAGTCATCTCTACTTGCTTGCTTGTTGCTATCTTTTTCAGTAGTTTGTTTATTATTCTTTTCAGTATCCAGATTTTGCTTATTTTTTTGGGTCTTACTTCTTGTCTGTACAATTTTAATATTATCATTTTCCTTATAAATCCTACTTAACGCATCTGCATTGCAATTTGTTTTACCGGGCTTATAAATAATTTTATAATCGTATTCAGACAACTTGTGATGGAATCTAATAAGTCGTGTGGTTGGGTCCTTAACATTAAATACTCCTATGAGAGGACGGTGGTCCGTGTAGACTGAAAACGGTCGACCTAAAAGATATGTTCGGAAGTGCTTGCATGCCCAAACTATGGCAAGCAATTCCTTTTCTATAGTCGAGTAATTTTTTTCTGATTTATTTAGTGAACGGCTAGCATAAGCTATAGGCTTGTCTTCACCCACATTACCCTGGGATAAAACAGCTCCTAAAGCTTCGTTGCTGGCATCGGTTGTTAAAATAAATTGTTTTGTAAAGTCTGGATAAATAAGTATAGGTGGTGAAGAAATCGCTTCCTTAAAGAGCTTAAATGCTATTTCACAATCTGGGGACCATTTGAAACTATTTTCTTTTCTCAATAGCTTTGTTATTGGGGCAGCTATTTTAGAAAATTGTGGAATAAATTTCCTATAATAATTCGTAAGTCCCAAAAATGATTGCACTTGTTTTATTGTTTTAGGTATGGGAAAATCTGAAACACATTTGGTTTTGGATGGGTCAGGTGAAGCTCCGGCTTCAGAGCATATGTGTCCCAAGTATGATACTTCACGGCATAAAAAATTACATTTTTCGGTATTTAATTTGAGATTATGCTGCCTAAATTTAGCCAAAACCTTTGAAAGCTTTTCGTTGTGTTGCTCTAGATTTTTACCATAGATAACAATATCATCCAAATATACAAAACAATCAATGCCATGCAACCCAGTCAGGATGTGATTCATTATCCTTTGAAAAGTTGCTGGAGCACCGGTCAGACCAAAGGGCATTCTATTGAATTCGTAATGTCCTGTGCTGGTACTAAACGCAGTTTTCGCTCTATCAGCTGGATCGATCAACACCTGATGGTAGCCACTTGCTAAATCCAAGGTGGTGAAAAATTGGCAGTGTCCCAACTGATCAAGAATTTCTTCGATTCTTGGTAGGGGGAATGCGTCTTTAATTGTTACTTCATTCAGTTTTCTAAAATCTACAACCACCCTCCACCGTTTTTTACCTTCAACCGATTTTTTGGGTACAATAAGCAAAGGCGAATTCCAAGGAGATTTGCTTTCCGAAATTATGTTTTGATCAAGCATCTCTTTCACTTGCTTCTCAATTTCTTTTTTATGGATCTCTGGCGTTCTATATTGCTTTGTGTTGATCGGTCCTTGGTCAGATTTGGTGGGAATGTTGTGGGACAAAACGGGTGTATAACTTAAATTATCACCTTCTAATAGAAAGACATCAGAAAACTGAATGCATAACTCCTCTATCGATTTTTTTTCCTCCTTGGTTAGGTTTTCATCTATTTTAATGGAGCTTAGAAGGCTTTTTATCCGTTCATTACTGGATTCCTTTTTAAAATTTGTTAATATTTTACCTCCGTATTCATTGTTTTCAATAATTTTGTAGTTTTTGAAATTTGAATAGGTAGGCATGAAATTTGTGTCCATGACATAGTCCTCTGTTGTGCAGTTTAAAACAGGGACATAGACGTAATCGTTATTTGCCTTAACAATTGTGTTTCCCAAATAAATTCCATTATCAATTTCCTGCGAATGTATAAGCAGTTCATTTGATTTTGAATTTGGGATTTGGATCTTCACAACTGTCTGTGTCCGAGCTCCAATTTTGCACTGCACAACTTTTTCGTTCAGTGAAGACAAGCTAGACTCGAAGGCAAACATTTGAGAGGTAAATCAATTAAGAATTCCCTTTTCCCATCTAAAAACGTTATTCGTTTGGAAACTGCGTCGATGATCGTGTGATTCCATAGGATGTCACGACCTAATATACCATCCGCAGGTATATCATCGTCATCGACTATGTTCCATTTAGTCGAAAATTTTTTTGGGAAAAGTAAATTAGTCTTAATTGTACCCAATGTTGTGCCTACACCACCAAAAACACCACCCAGTTGCTTTGTTTCTCGGGTGTTTATATTGCTAGCATTTTCTAGAGAACTTCGTTTAAGTAAGCTCGAGTCTGCCCCTGTATCAACAAGAAGAAGTACTTTTCCGTACTTAGCTAATGATGTGGGCAGCTCGACGAACAGATCGTGCTTACGAATGTTCTTAAATGTATACAATATTTTCTTCTGTTTAGTTTTTTTTTTCGTCATAGCGAACTGGTTCAAATACTTACAACAAAAACTAAAAATAAAGTTCTTAAACGTATCCGCCAAAAAGATAAAACATTTATTAAACATTACGCGACACTTACTCACAACCAAGCAAATATTCGCAATCAATAACCATAAATTTACTTGACCTAGGACAACTTTTGCCCCAGATACAGGTTCCATAGTTTTTTGCTTCGTTTTGCTTACCGACTGAAAAGTAAGGAAATTTAACTCTTTTGAGTATTATTTTTTGTTGTTTTTTGTGCTGTAATGACTTCTTTTTTTTTTAAGTGTCTTCAAATTGCCTTTTTGATGTCATAGGTGGTATTTTGCTGCCTAGCTCTGATGTCATCATTTTTATATTTGAAGAGGGATTTTTTGGCGGTGTTTTGTTTGTGGAGAGTAAATTTGGTGGGGCACAGTTTATTGAATTAAACTGGCCCCCGGGCCGTTTCCCGATTGTTCCTTCAGATAATTCCTTTTGGAGAAACAATCCTCCTCCACATGCCCCGTCCTAGAACACCACTTGCATTTTATTCTGGGCTTTTGTGATGTTACTCGTGTAACACGTATTTGTGAACGTTGGCAACTGTTTTGATTGTGCCCATAATCTTCGCAAGAATCACAGTATGGTGTTCTTTTGCGTATTTGACACTCTGCATAAGTGTGATTTTGTTTTCCACAAAATCCACATTTTGTAACAGAATTTGCCGTTCTATTTACGTGTCTAGTACTTGGATGGGGGGAGTCTAGATTTACCTGGTTATTTGATTGATGTAATTGATTGTTGATTGGTTGGTAGTGATTATGATATTGTGGTGTGTATGAGTTTTGAAGACTATGTATATTTGTATGTGGGTATGTTGGCTGCGGTGGAAGTTGTTGAGGCCAGGTGGGTGGGTACGCACATGGTGAGATAGCACTGAACACATTTGATTGAACTCCCCAGTTGTTTTGAGTTCCCATTAAAAGGGATGTTCTCTGCGCCAAATCAGCCAACTTTGACAAGTCAGTTTCAGCTGTGGTCAGCATAAACTGACGCAAAGCAGGATCATACAATCCCATTTTGAAAACCTTAACTAAACTATTATTGAGTTCAGCCACCAACGCTATTGATTGAGCTTCACTGTAACGTGAATCATTAATCTCTTTCGCTTTCATTTTCAGCGTGAGTAAGCGTCGAGCGAATGACTGGAAATCTTCATCCATCATTTGGTGTGATTGATTAATTTCAAGCATCACACTGTCAAGAGTTATAATTGCCAGATACGCTGTTTTTATAACTGACTCCAGTTCTGCTAAGGTTTTGGGAGGATTAGATCTAATTAGTTCAAATGCATCCCCCGTTAGCCTTGTGGAAATGCAGGCCACATACAAATCTTCGGCTTCACCTGCCTCTAGGCATTTCAACCCTAAATGGCAAGCGTTTGTAAATTCGTATACTTTGCTTGACAAGTCCGGTGTCCTTTGCCCTGAAAATAGGGCAACGGGAAACAATCTTTGTCACCTTTTCGTATGACATGTTGTATTTTTGACTTCTAATTGGTTGTACCTCCACCAATTTTTGTCTTAAGTTAATATGTGGATTTTGAGATGTCTCCACTAATTCTTGTCCTAAATTAATATGGTGTTCGATACCTGTGACAGGAGTCTGAACACCCTTATTTACAAGATTTTTAGTGACAGGGGTTTTTGGAGAGGATGTAAAAAACAGGGGTAAAAGATTTTTCGAAAAATCAGATGAAGCTGATTTTGAATTTTTTCTTTGCAACTCCTTTTGGGCTGACAAGCTTTTATTCAACTCACTTGTTAGTTGGTCAAGTTGTTCGTCAGCTTCGTCTGCTACTTGCAGGAGTTGCTTTTCAGCCTCCTTACGCAATTTCTCGCTTTTTTCAACTTGCTTGACTAGCTGTTCTGTCTCTTTAGTGTGTCTATTTCTTATATTCTGTACGGCTTTAATATATTCCGTCAGAATCGCGTCTGTCGTTTCAATACGCTGAAATTGACCCCACTGAGAGCTAAGCTGAGACTTGACCAAATTAAAAACCTCGGGATTTAAAATATCCTTAAGTTCTGAAAGGAGTACCTCGTTGAGTTCTTTAAGTTGTCGCCGTTGCTCTTTTTTCTCTTTTTTAAGAGTTTCTAGTTCCTCTATTAAATCATTAAGTTGGGCCTCAATTTCTCTCTTGGCCATTAACTTTATTGATCTTTGCAAGGAATTTCGAGCTTCAACCCAAACTCAACCCAAAAACACAATCAAACTAGTCTTATTAATATTTAAAAAAAAAATAAAGTTTCTTTAAAGAAGAGGAGAGGAGGGTTGTGTTTTAAAGTCAATTATATGGAAAAAATGTAAATTATTTTTAAAAAAATGTGTAAATTATATTAAACTTAATTATATTTAAAAAAACATCAACACAATATAAACATCAAAATTCTTACCAGACCTTCTATTAGTTTTGATTTTACCTCACTTGATCAACTACACTTTTTGTTTTCTTTTTGTTGTTCACTTTATGATAAAATTAATTTATTTCACTTTCAAACTGTTATTTTTATTTTTATCAATTTTTTGTTGTTTTTTGTGCTGTAATGACTTCTTTTTTTTTCTTTTATTTTTAAAGTGTCTTCAAATTGCCTTTTTGATGTCATAGGTGGTATTTTGCTGCCTAGCTCTGATGTCATCATTTTTTTATTTGAAGAGGGATTTTTTGGCGGTGTTTTGTTTGTGGAGAGTAAATTTGGTGGGGCACAGTTTATTGAATTAAACTGGCCCCCGGGCCGTTTCCCGATTGTTCCTTCAGATAATTCCTTTTGGAGAAACAATCCTCCTCCACATGCCCCGTAAGGTGGCCGACGCCAACTTACTGCGCTGAAGGTTGACTTGCAGCAATTTCACTTTTGTGTCTAAAGTTTTGTGTGTTGGCTACCGGCCGCACCTTGACTTCATTAACACCAACTCTCAGTTTGAAGCCATTAGATGGAAGCATTGCCATTGTCTCGTTATTAAGCATGAGTATAGCTTCTTGGCCTGATTTTGTCGGTGCTTGCATCTTGAGAACTTGCGAGTCGCTGCTAGGGAAGTTGGAATTTTGACCACGCAGGAGGTTCCCCAGCAATTCTTTTGTCAAGTCTAGGCCCGGAACATTTATCCGGACTTTTGGTCTGGTGGGAAGGTCCCTTTTGGAGGCAACTTTTAAAGTAACCCCTTCAAGTAGCCAGTCCATACTATTGACGGTGGCTTGAAGCCATTTCAGTGTGGGTTCGTCACTGCAGGAAAGGATTTTGAATCCCTTAATGGTCGACAACGGCCCGAAAGTCGGCACGAAACCTGTGAAGGCAAGAATCTCAGAGCTTGTGCACTCCAGAAACTTTACCTCTACCCGAGCCCACTGCTCATTTGTTAGCCGCTTTTCGGTGCTCCCCTCGTTTATAACGGTCACCTGAAGGCTCTCGGCTACAACGTCAGCCAGAGTAGCGGCCATCTTTGGCTGGGGTGTCGAGTCATTATGCCTGGTCCTCTTTCTTTGACTGTTGGTTTCAGTATGATTTTTTTTTTTTTTTAACGATTTTTTTTATTGAACATATATATAATTTGAATTAACTTAAAATACATTCAAAATATAAATCTTATGGCACAAAGGGGGCCTATTGTTATACATTGGCTTAGATTTAAAAAGAAATATTAATATATATCATACATGTCAACTTAAAATTAAGAAAGTCAGTTGACTTTGATGTTCTCGGGGTGTTCCGTCCCGGTTGTCCATTGGTGGTTTGGGTATGGATTGGTGAAAAGGCTTGGCTTTTAGCCGCGGTAGTATGCTGACCCTGTGTCAGCGTAGAAAGAAACGGCTGTTTCGTCGTTGTCAGTGAAAATATTGCGTCCAGGGTTTCCATCACACTGAGGTACCTCGGCTCGGGATGTCGTTGCTCGGTGGCCATTCTTCTCATAAGCTGATTGGGGTGATTAACGGTGTTCTGCACTAGCTTCTTTGCCGAATTTAGCAGGTATTTGTCCAGCGGTATTATCCTTGCTTTTCTGTACAGATCCTCATTCCTGTAATGTTTTTTTCGCTGCCGATCGAAGTGGAGTTCGGTGCAGATTCTTAGCATCTTCCTCTCGAAGATTTGGAGTTCCTTAATCGCTGTTTTTGTGATCGTGAACCAGACCGGGAAAGAGTAGGTGATGACTGGCCGCAAAAGTTGCTTGTACATAAGTATCTTCGTCTGTTGGCTTAGTCCTGATCTTCTCCTCATCAAGGGGTGTAGTCGGTGGAATGCCCAGTTCGCTTTTTGAGTGCGGGTTAAACCTTAGCAACTCGTTGAAGTTGATCCCCAGGTATTTGACGTCCCTTTTGGCAGCAATAGTTGAACCATCTGGAAGCTTCAGAACTAGGCTTCTACAAGTGGCTGCTGAGCGACTTCTGCCGTCACGGGGTCTCCTGATGGTTTCAGTATGATCGACCCTTAAGTGCTTTGGACATTTGCCTGGTCCCACTTTAGGATTACTGCCAGCAGCCAAATTGGAGGGAGGGGCACCCTGCTTTGCATATTTTTCCTGATTTGGTCTGGATCCGCCCTGTTTGGGCTCGACTGAAGTCTTATTCTTGGCCTCAGTCTTGGCAAGAATCTTTCGAGTAGTCGTCGTCATTGAGGATTTGATTTTCCTCATCAGACGCTAGCTCTGCTCCGCCAGTTCCCACAGCATTATCCACATCTCGGAAAATACCTCATCAATATTTTTGCACAGGCCGGAATGCCGTCTGTTTCTTGGCATTTGTTGTCGTTTTTTTACTGCGTTTACATATTGTGTCACTGGCGACTTAGCTTCATTCGAAGCCAAGCCCTCGCCGACAGTCGTGACCTCTGCCGACACTTGAGTGCATATCCTCACTCGATTTTCATCATCTTTGTAAACTTTATCCATAGTTCATTCGATTCGATTGACATCTCTGTTTTGGTTTTTCTTGGTTGTTTGACACTGCAGCTGGGTTTCTGGAGGGTCAGACGTAAGCCCCCCCACCACTTCAAGGTGAAAACCGTCGGGAGGGTTATGACCACAAATATAACCTGTACTTATTTGTTAAATTTCGAAGTAACAAACACAACCGCAAAAAGAAATAATCCAAAAATAATTGAAGGAGAAGACGACACACCGGTTTGAAGGTTTTAACAGAACTAACTATTATTATTATTATTATTATTATTATTATTATTATTATTAATTATTAAAAGTACATAAATGTATAGATAATTTCAATTACAGCAATAGCTACCAGGGCTTATAGCTGGACTTAAAAATACTTTAATATTTAAAAAATACTTGTTAAATATATGAAATATATGTACATATCTATATACACTGAGCGAGGGGGCGGTCGAAGCGGTGAAGGCGACTATAAGGTTACATTCACTCATTCGACCGCCCCCTAGACTAGGTAAGTAAGAATAGTGTCATATACTATTTTCAAGTTGCGTTAATTCTAATATTTTAAAAACGTTTTTTATATTTTGTTCTGAAGAATCTGATAACAATGATGTTAAATTAGTGTTTAATAAATTTTTTGAAATATAGTTAATTCTTGGGCAATCTGATGAGATGTGTTTGATGCTGAGTGTTGCTTCTGATCGACAGAGGGGACAGGTGGGGGGATTCTCTCTGGTTAAGAGGTGGCTGTGGGTAATTTGTGTGTCCCAAACGGAGGCCTAGGAAGCATTTGTTCATCTTGGTTGTTGTAGTAGTTGGGTAAGTTGCTGGTTCGGCATTTGGATTGATTAATGAGTAGTGGTGTGAGTATTGGCTCCATAAGTCATTTCGTTTCTGGCGCCAGAAGGCATCTGCGAGTTTTTGGAGGTCGGATTTGGTTGGTGGATATGGGTTGGTGGCAGCTGTGTTGCATATTGATTTCGCTGCGGTGTCAGCTTTTTCGTTCCCATATATACCTATATGCCCTGGTACCCAGAATAATTGTACCTTTGGACATTGTTTAGTGATGTTGTTTCTTATTTTGTTAATGAGGTTGGATTGGTTCTTTACGTTGCGGACTGCGTTAAGGGTTGATAGGCTATCAGAGCAGATGACAGTGTCTCTGTTGGAGTTAATTGCTAGCTCTATGGCTTTGAAAATTGCTAGAGCTTCGGTAGAAAACGATGAGAAATAGTCCGGTATGTGTTCTGCATGTATTGTAAGGCTTGTTTTATCGACAATGGCGAAACCAGTGCCTACTTCGCTTTTCGAACCGTCCGTGAAAATAATGTCCCATAGTGAATTATCGAACGTGCTAATTATATTATGATAATGTTGGATGAACAATTCCTTGGGAGTGACGACTTTTTTAAATCTTGATAACGAGATGTTAATTGCCTCTATTGGAAGAATCCAAGGAGGGTATTGTTCGACCGCCAATAATTTTGGGGCTGGGTGAAGTCCGAAGGTTAAAGATAGTTCTACGGCTAGGTATATCGTTGAAGGACACTTCGGTATTTTTTTACGTTTCATAACCTTACTAGCTATGTGTGTGATTGGTGAGTTATAGGATTCGAGGATTTTTGGAATGAGACGGGATGTGAGGATGTCTCTGCGTGATTCGATGGGTAAGCAACCAGATTCGGTGAGTAGGTTTTTTACTGGAAATGTGCGGAATGTGCTGCATGGTAAGATGAGTTGAGAATTTGTAGAGTTGTTTTCGATGTTTTGTCGTAAATAACGAGCCCGTAATCAATTCTAGATAATATAATCGATTTTGTTATGCGAACTAGGGTATTAGGGTGAATATGACTATCCTTACAAGATAGGTATTTAATTATGTTAAGTCTGGTAGCTAGTTTTTTCTTAATATCTAAACAATGTTCTTTGAAGCTTAGCTTATTATCAAATATAATACCTAAAATACTTAGCTTATTTACATTTGGTATTAGTATATTACAAAAATTAATATTAAAATTATTGCAGCTGGTTTTCTTGCAAATATGCAAATGTTTGCTTTTATTGGCCGAAATAATAGTACCGGAAGTGCTACCCCAATTATGGAGACCAAGCAGAAGTTCTTCGAAAATATTTTTGATTTGTTGCGTATTATTGCACTTAGCTATTATATAGAGGTCGTCAGCATAGAGAGTGTGATCAAGGTTCTTAAAAGTTGAAATAATTTTACTTATTTCATCGTATGCAATTGTAAACAAAATCACGGAAAGGGGTGATCCCTGGGGAATGCCGTTGTCGATATTGTATACTTTGGAATAAGCGTTATTGATTTTTGAACTGAATTTTCTGCTCAGTAAAAAAGATTTGGGTGGTTGGATGTTGTAGGAACTGGGCCTCGGGCTGTATCTTTTCCTACACATCAAGTGCTTACATTACCTCCAAGTTGGTAACCGCCGGATACTGGTCTTGGCTTTATGTCACGACTTGCTAAACTTGTAAGTGCTAGTGTTGATCAAGGAAAGAATTGCAACACCAAACCCATGGCCCTACAGATTGGAGGTTAGTGCGTCGGGCTAGACCCGGCCACAGTAAAAAAAAAAAACAATTGTTATGAAAGAGAAGCGAGAAGCCTCGGATAACAACCCCCCTCAAATGGCAACCCGACCCGGAACGAAAATGGACTACGACCTGCGAGTATGCACCTGGAATGTAAGGACACTCTATACGCCAGGTGCTACTCAAAAACTTGAATCTGTCCTCACGCGGTACAAGGCAGATATTACCGCGATCCAGGAGATACGATGGATAGGATCAGGGATTATGAAAAGAAAAGATTGCGACATTTATTACAGCTGTCATCAAAGATTGCACATGTTAGGATGCGGATTTGTCGTGGGAAATCGACTTAAATTGAGAGTCATCGATTTTAAGCCGATCAGCGATCGCCTGGCTGTGATCCGCATCAAAGCTACCTTCCAAAACATCAGCCTAATATGTGCACACGCCCTTACTGATGAAGCGGAGGAGTCTAACAAGGAGGATTTTTACGACCTCCTGGACGGAGCCTACGGAGCCTGTCCGGAGTACGATGTCAAAGTCGTGCTCGGAGACTTCAATGCTAAAATCGGAAAGGAAAATATCTTTGGCGGATTAGTTGGAAAGCACAGCCTCCACGAAACGACAACAGACAACGGCTTTCGACTAATCGACTTTACTGCAGCTCGTAATACGGTGATAAGTAGTACTAGGTTCCCCAGGCGAAGGATACACACAGCAACCTGGCGATCCCCAGATGGTCGAACCGCCAACCAAATCGACCATGTGCTAATTGGCGCAAGGCACGCATCGAACATCTTGTACGTGCGAACTTTCCGAGGTGCAAATGTGGACTCTGACCACTTTCTTGTTGTGACAAAGTTCAGAGCCCGACTGTCCAATGAAAAGAAAGCGAAGACCGCCCAAAGGGAGAAATTCAACATTGCATGCCTTAGCACATCTGAGAAATCTTGAGACTACAGTGAGCAATTAACCGGGAACTCTCTGCCGTACCCCCACCCACAAGTGTCAACAACAAGTGGAACTTGTACCGCGACGTCATTAAGGAGACAGCCGAGACCACCATAGGCTATCAACCACCTAAAAAAATGAACCCGTGGTATGATGAAGAATGCGCGGTATTGAAGCAGGGGACGGAAAATGCACGAATTCAAATGCTGCAACGGAAAACAAGAGCAGCAAGAGAGGAGTACCTTGAAAAGAGAAGGAAAGAGAAGAAAACCCTGCGTAGAAAGAAAAGAGCATCCGCAGCCTCTCAGCTCAGGTATCTCGAGGAGTCTAGCACTGCCACCAACACCCGCCGGTTCTACAAAACAGCCAAGCAACTGGCATGTGGTTATAAAACCGGCACGCAAGCTCTTCGAAACAGCGAAGGGAACCTAGTCACCGAAGCACAGGGAATTGTAGACGTGTTTAAGCAGCATTTCCAGCAGCTGCTCAATAGGCATTCTGTAGAGGAAGCGACAGTAGAACAAAGAAGCATGAGACCAGTCAATGAAGATCCAGTCCCAGCGCCCAGTACTGAAGAGATTAAGAAAGCCATCCATAAGCTTAAGAACAACAAATCCGCCGGCTCGGATGGCCTACCTGCGGAACTCTTCAAGTGTGGAGGAGATGTCCTGGTAGGGTGCATACACCAGCTCATCAACCCAGTATGGGAGGAGGAAAGTACGCCCGACGACTAGTCAATTAGCTCCATATGCCCAATCGACAAAAAAGGCGATCCTATGTCCTGCAAAAACTACAGAGGTATGTCCCTACTTAATGTTGCATACAAGATCCTATCCAACGTACTATGTGAGCGTCTTAAACTTTTCTGCAACACTATGATCGGCACGTACCAGTGTGGCTTCAGGCCAGGCAGATCAACGATAGACCAAATCTTCACATTGAGGCAAATCCTGGAAAAGACCAACGAATTTCAAGTCGAGACCCACCATCTTTTCATCGACTTCAAAGCCGCATATGATAGCATTAGTCGCCAAGAGCTTCTATTGGCGATGTCCGAACTCGGGATCCCGGAAAAACTGATCCAGCTATGCCGCATGACGTTACAAAATACGCGGTGCAACGTGCAAATGGGTAACAGCTCATCCGAGCTATTCCAAACATGTACAGGGTTCAGACAAGGAGATGCCTTATCATGTGACTTCTTCAACCTAGTCCTGGAGCAGATAGTTCGCAAAAGTGGTGTTAACCTGGAAGGCTCTATCTTCAACAGGTCTTCGCAACTGCTTGGCTATGCGGACGACATCGACATCATCGGCCGCTCCAAGCGAGCTGTACTAGAAGCATTCACAGCTATTGATGAACAGGCGAAACGCGTTGGTCTTGAAGTGAATGAGGACAAAACAAAGTATATGCTATCAACAAACAAAGCATCATCTGTCCATCGCCTAGGACAAAACGTCACTGTTGGTAGCAGTAATTTCGAGGTAGTCAAGGAGTTCACCTACCTCGGAACAAACATCAACCCCACGAATGACACCTTAGTGGAAATCCGACGAAGAATTACCCTAGCGAATCGCTGCTACTTCGATTTTGCCAAACAAATGGGTTCAAAACTCCTCTCCCGGAAGACAAAGTTCACGCTATACAAAACGCTAATTTTACCAGTTCTACTCTACGGCGCCGAGTGCTGGACGATAAGTAATAAGTGGAATTGATACTAGGCACTTTCGAGAGAAAAATTCTTCGGCGGATATTTGGTCCAATATGTACCAAGATGTGGATGTAGTCCAAAGAGCCAAACCACGCCGACTACACTGGTTCGGCCACATCGAGCGAAGGGACAACAATGCTCCAGCCAAAAAAATCTTCGAATCCCAGCCCCCAGGTTCGAGACGACCAAGAACAGGGATCAGGCGGTTTCTGACGCAAGAGCGCTTGGTCTCGACGACTGGAGGGAGCGTGTGAGGGACCGCAACCGATGGAAGACCGCAATATCTCAGGCAGAGACCCTCCATTGATCGGGAGCCGGATAAGTAAGTAAGTAAGTAAAAAAGATTTGACATAGCCGTACATTTTGTGACCAACTTTCCAATTTTTTAGATTGCTGAGGACGACATGGATACCAATACGATCAAAGGCTTTTTCAAAGTCCAATGAAAGGACCGAAATGTGGTTTTTGCAGGAAAGGGCAGAAGTGACGAGTTCGTCGATATAAAGAAGAGAATCTATTGTGCCGCATCCATGTTTGAATGCGACTTGATTACGGCTAGTAAGGTTGTTTCTCTCTGCGAACCAAAGGAGCCTCTTTGATATGATTTTTTCTAAAAGTTTACTTATACATGGAAGTAATGATATGGGTCTGTACCCGTTCGTTTCCGAAATTTGATGAGAATTTTTAGGTAGCGGGATCAATGTGGCGGTTTTCCACGATTGAGGGATAGTGCCATTGTCGAAAACTTGGTTGTACAGGTTTAATATTCGTTTTTTTGTTGATAATGGTGCGTTTTTGATCATGGGATAAGAAATTCGATCAAAGCCGGGTGTTTTACCCTTCACTGAACTTAGACAACTTTCAAACTCCAACAGATTAATTGGTTCATCAATGAACTTTGCTGATTGAGTAAGGTTGCTTACTGTTATTGGAGTGTCAATTATTAATTGTTTGGCGTTCCGGAACTCTAGCGAAAAGTTTGAATTGTTCGAATATGCAGACCAAAGTGTTCAGAGATTCTTATGGAGTCTGATAGGGTTTCTGTATCTGTTTGTATGGTTCTTATGGTATATGGAATGTAATTACCGGTAAGTGTTTTTATGTCAGCCCAAAATTTTTTTGGTGTCGACATAGGGTTAATATTGTCAGTGAATTTCTGAAAACTTAGTTTTTTAGATTCTTTGACTTTTTTTCTGAACAGGGGGGCATTAGCCTTCCGATATTTTATTAAGTTGGCATCTGTAGGGTGTTTTTTAAATAATAATAGCTTTTGTTTTGTAGTGTGCAGGGTTTGGATTTCAGAGTTCCACCATGGTACGAAGGATTTGTGATGTACGCCTTTTGTTTGTGGTATAGAATAGTTCGCAGCATAGCGTAGAGCTTTGTTAATTAAAGATGCTTCTTGATTTATGTTTAACGATGGAGGATGCTCTATTAAAAATTCTAGAACTTTGGTTTGAAAAGAGTCCCAATCGGCGCGGTCGGTTTGGAATTTAATTGATGGTTTATTGTGGCTTGAGTGAGCACCAAGACGAATACTTATTAAAATCGGAAAATGATCACTACCGTGAAGGTCATCCACCCGGTTCCATGAACTAGAAGGTATGAGCTGTGAAGAAGCGAGAGTTATATCCACGTGTGTAAAAGTTTTATGCGTAGAAAAGTGGGTTGGCCTGCCATCGTTTAAGACAGACAGATTTGAATTAGATAAAAAACTTTCTATCACCTTGCCTCTGTTTTTTTTTTTTTTTTTAAATTCATTTTTATTTTCCATTTTCTTAAGACTATCTTAAAGCTAGACAAAAATTCATAAAAACTAGCCTACTTATCGATATCTTAAAACTAACTTACTGGCCCCTGTCGGGCGCTCTAAGTTAAACTATAATAACTTAATCCTAATGCCTTTCGGCCTAAGAACTATCTTAATACTAAATCCAGGTCGGTTTTATTTTTTACCGAGAAGAATTTACAAAAAAACTCGGTATCTCTGTCTTTATTTTTTTTGGTTTTATATAAAACTTACAAACTACATAAAACTAAATTAAAGCTAATTAAAACTACTTAAAGCTACTTAAAACTATTTACAACTAATTATAAACTAATTACAACGTACTTTCAGACTACTTACAAACTAGAACAGCCACAGCAAGCATTTTCCGGTTTTATAATTTTTGTGGATTTTATAATTTTTTTGTGTTTTTCCATGTTTTATATATATATATTTTTTTTTTTTTTTTTTGGTGCCACCCTGACTGTCCCTACTTAAAACTAACTACCTAAACCTATGCAAGTCGGCCATACAAAAGAAAATAGCAAGGTCAACTATTAAATATCTGAAGGAACTTCATCTTCGTTTTTCAACCAATAGAACTGGTTCTCCTGCTTTACCCTATCTCTTCGGTCCCGTTCGGACACAGTCCTACTGAACCAAAGGTGCTCAGCTCCGTCTTGTGCGAGGATGTCTCGACTGTACAGGAGCCGCCGATCTACAGTTCTCCGGCAGACGTGGTAGATTAGCGGAACCGCCGCTCTATCCTGGATCAGCCCTCGACTGTCTAGATGGAGGAATGCATCGGGCGGAATAAAGCCGCTTAGACGCACACTCTCGTAGTATTCGTTGTTGGGGTAATACGCCCCGAAAATTAAGCTGTTAGACGAGGACATCGCTCTTGCAATGTGACCTCGAATAAGCTTCAGCAAGAAATTATCTATCCTGTTTATGTTGGCCCCGTTGTATAGAACCAGGTTGGAATAGTAATGTTTGTACTCCGACTCTGGTGTTCTGTGCAATCCAAGGCAGCGTCGAAGACACTGCCTCTCAAACACCCGAATCTTTTCCATTTGAGATGGGGCAACGTTGAACCAAACAGGGCATCCATAGGCAATCATCGGCCGGATAAGGGCCATGTAACCAATCACCTTCACCCTGCTGTCAAGCCGGCTGCTATAAAACAACCGTTTCGTCAGGGCAAAAGCTCCCCTAGCCCTGGCCAGAGCAGCATTTATATGTCTGTCGAAATACAAATACTGATCCATCCAGATGCCAAGGTACTTTACTACACTTTTACTCGCCAGTGGATGTCCATTTGGCCCTACGATCACCAGCTTGCGCCAGTTCTTTCTCGAATCCCTTGCGGCTCTAAGCAACGGAGTCCTAAACAAGATAGTTTCTGATTTCTGAAAGTTGATTTTCAACTTCCAGTCATCGCAATATCGCTGAATCTTCTCGAAGACACGCTGCAAAAGAATCCTGATGACCTCGACTTTTGGAGCTGTTCTGTACGCAATTAGATCGTCGGCATACGCAATTGCCTGAGTTAGACTACTTATCAGATCGCTGGTGTAAATGCTGAATAGAATCGGCGAGTTGACCGCTCCCTGTTGAAGACCATTTTTAATATTAAAAGTTGTGGCAGAAGTTACATTGCCACTCTTGACAACAAACTTTCTGCCATTGAGCATATCATAAAGCATATATAATAGTGGTTTACTAATGCCAAGTCTGGTTAGCTTTAGATAAAGACCCTCTACCCATACGGTGTCGAAGGCCTTCTCCAAATCAACCAGACAGGCACCTGTACACTGCTTCTTAGATTTGTTCCATTGGACATCAGAAACGAGTTTCGACGCGGCATGAATGGTGTCATGTCCCGCCTTAAAACCGAACTGATTGTCCGGTATGATATTATTGTCCTCTGCCCACTTTGACAGAGCTCTATTGATAACTTTTTCGAATACCTTGCTGATACTCGGAAGTAGACTTATCGACCGGAGATTTGCCGGATTGGAGTTGTCCTTTCCCTTTTTCGGGAGAGGATGCACCACAGCTGTCTTCCACCGCACTGGATAATATGCATTATTCAGAGCGTTGTTAAACAGAGTGGTATAAATGTCTACTGCTTCTTGAGGTAAATGTCGAAGTACAACGTTGGATATGCCATCGACTCCTGCTGACTTCTTCTTCTTTAATGAATCGAAGATGAGCTGGAGCTCCACCTTCGTAATTAACAGGGAACTGGGCCCATTTCGATCGGCGATTATGGCGGTTGCCAAATGATCTTCATTGAACCTGGTGAAACCAAGGTTCTCTGATCGCCATTGCGTGATGTCATTCCGAAGGTAGAAGTGATGGAGCAAGGCTCTGTTTTCCAGGTCGTAATTGGGGCGAATGCATGCATTCACCTTGTACACTTGCTGGAAAGCAGCCCCCACAGCCTCCACTTTCTCCTGCGGATCTTCGACAATAAAGAGGTCATCGTCCAAGACGGCGTCCTCTGGATTAATTCCTGCTGTCAGAAGTACGTCTCTGTTGTATGTCGTTCTCTGAAGCTTGAGACACGGAAGGTCGTTCTGATCATTCCTTCTAAATATTTTGTTAATTTGCGGAAACATACTCGGGTCGCTAGAATTAACGGCCCGAATTTTGTTATCCCAATACAAATTAATTGACAACCGATAGTTCTCTTTAATTAGTTGGTTGATGTTCTTGATCGACGACTTCAGTGTCCCAATCTCCAGATCGTGAGGGTCAGTAAACCGTCTGTACAAGAGTTTGAGTCTTGTCAGCTGTCCGCTTTTTTGTCTGTGTAATGCGTCAATGGTCGCGTTCCGGTACACGTCGGTTGCGTCCCGTTGCTTGTATTTCGGTATTGTTCTGTTCATTGTTCGTTTGATTGTCTCGTCAATTTGTTCTAAGTATTGGTCTATTTCGTTATTTGTCAAATTCCTGTCATTTGGTGGGGATATGTTGTTCGAATTGATCTCGCTCGATAAGGCGTTGGTAAAGCGTGGCCAGCGCACCTTACTGTAATTGTAAGTATGCACAGGTACATACTCATCCAACTCCACGAGCTCGTTTGGAAGCTGTATTACGGCGGCGAGTCCGCAGTGATCACTGTCGTACTCGATCGTTCGTAAACAGTTTCTTGGTCTTTGACCCACAGTGTCAGTAATTGTCAGTCTTGCGTCTATTAGCAATAGATCCAGGTAGGCACCGCTTCTTGGAAATGATGGCCGATCCGTAGCCAGCAGGTCGACACCATATTCAGTGTTGTATTGACTCATCCAATTGAAAAGATGAATACCTCTTTGGTTTTAAATTTGATTTCCCCAATCTTGGTGTTTGGCATTCAAATCACCGGCCATGAGAAAGTAATTTTCTTCCAAGCTCAAGTGTAGACATTCGAAAAGTTTTTCAAGCTCTGTCATAAAATCAGTTGGCTGAGGTGATGCCGGTGCATAAGCCGCGATCACATACATTCGCTTCCCCTGTTGGAGAGGAATGCATATGATGCACGCCTCCAACAGCCGAAATCTGCGCAGGTCACTATTATATATAACTTTATGATTAATGCCTTTTCGTATGAAGATTGCCTTGATCACCTTGCCTCTGTAATTACTTATCGGTGAGCCCCAAAGTGGACTCCAGGAATTGAAATCGCCTGTTATTAGGATTGGTGTATTAATTGTTCTGATGATGTTGTCGAGATCAAAAGCAGTGAATGGTTGTATGTATTTATAGTGAAATAATGGTAATTTTTGTTTTGAGACTGATTTCTATAGCTACAGCGGAAATATTGGAGGTAATTTGGATGGGTGAATGGGGAATAGATTTATGAATCAGTAACCCAACCCCTTGAGAGGCACTTGTATTTGATGGAAGGTTGTGGAAGTAGACGGCATATTGTTTTGGAGCAAAATAGACTGGATCTGTTTGGAGGTGGGTTTCTTGAAGTGAGATCACGGATGGATTTTTGTCTTTTATAATTAATTGAAGTTCGTGGTAATTATTCGTGTAACCGTTAAGGTTCCATTGCAGAACGTTAAGGAATGAGTTCTTACCTGGATGTGACTTTTGAGCAATATAGACTGGGTTACATTGCGAAAAGTTTTGGTAAGATAAAGGTCGGTTGTTAGAGAGCCGACCCCGCGCTCCGGACGATGAACCAACCGAACTCGTTGCAGAGTTCGGATGATTCAACCCCCGAGTCGCAGAGTCGGTGATCTGGGGAGGAATTGTATTGCTATTACAAACATTCATCATCATTGTCGGATGAAGATTGGTTAAATTGAAGGCGAGCTTGTTTTATAATTTGTATTGTTTCGTCCATTAGAGGGATGGATGAGTTATTTTGTTCGTTGTTTAGATATGTGGAGGTTGAGTTTAATGTGTTTTCTGAGATTTGAGGTTGTGAGAGGTTTATTGGTAGTTTGATTGGATTTTGAGATAAGGTTTGAATATGCATGTTTGCGTTGGAGGGGAATGAAGTGGTTTGAATACTATCATTTTGATTAGAAAATGTTTCGGATGTTGTAATAATTGTAGCTGTGGAATTAGAAATTTGAATGTTGGAAGGTGCAGGAGTAATTGATGTAGATGGGATGGGGGATTTATCTGAAACTGTAATAGATGTGTCCTTTGGAGAGCCAGTGGAATTAGAAAAGTTGTTTTTAGCTGAGGAAATGTTTGCTGCTTTGGCCACTTCAGAGAATGTGGAGGGGAGTGTGAACTCAGGATTCTGATCTTTGAATATTTTTTTGGCATCAACCATGGAGCACTTCTTAATTGTTTTGATTTTTAGAATTTCCTTAGCTTGTAAGTAAGTCTTGTATTCCTTGGAATTAGATGGGTGCTGCTCGGAACAGTTAGCGCATGAAATACGAGTACATTCATGTGGAGAGACAGGAGGGAGATTGCATTTGACACATGAAGCAGATCTGGTGCATCTTTTTTTAGTATGGCCAAGAAGTTGGCATTGTTGGCAGCGCATTGGGTTCGGGAAAAATTCTTGAATTTGTACATTGTACCATCCAATATTAACGTTAGATGGTGGACGAAACAGGTCGAACGTAAACAGAACTATACCTGTAGGTTCTGGGGTTTTCTCAATTAAGCCTGTGGCTGAAGAAACTTTGTCGACTAACTTCGTGAATTTATAGACATCGGTAATGCCTTGCGATTTCATTTCGTCAACAATTTCTTTTTCAGGAACGTTTTTAAGACAGGGAGTATATGCTGTACCTTTAGACGAGTTAAGGCTTGAATGGAATGAGACTGAGATGGGGCAAAGGTTGGAAAGGGTTTTTTGAGCGAGGAATAGGTCGGCAGCTTTTTTTGATTTAGCTAAAATTAAGAGGGAACCATCCTTTAGTTGGGTAATGCTATCGTATGCTGTGCTAATGCCATCAATGGCTTTTTTTTAGTAAGAATACACTAAATGAGGTTAAAAGTTTAGTAGAACAAACACGAGGAAGCACTTACTATAAATTTGGGGTTATTTGATAAGGTTGTGGGAATATTGAAATTTGATTCAGATTCGATTATACTGTCTTTTCTTTTTCTTTTATATTTTGAGTTGGAAGGTTGATCTTCATCAAGAAGACTAAACCTGCCACTCGAGGGAGCACGTGGCCCAGGGGCCATTTCAAATTGTTTGTGGCAAGATAAAATGTATTTTTTTTTTTTGCTCACTTAAAATTAAGATTCAAGCAAAAGAGAAAAAACTATTTGCTATAGAAATAGCGGGATATCAACAACGAAGTAAACCGGTAGAGACAGAGAGAAACTGCGAAAACGATGCTGCCGGTTAGAGAGATAGTCGATGACTGTGTTATTGTTTAATAAAAATATACATTTCTTGAAAATGATAAAAATTGCACACGGTGGTCTTAAAGACGCAGGGGTTTTCATTAAAATGGATCCCAAAAGTAATGATGCAGACTTGTTGGAAATGATCTCAGGATTCAATTTTGATACCCCAAAATCGTATCTGATCCATTCTTTGAGTTATAGGCATAATATATGTATTTAGTCTTGAAAGCATTAACATGTGTGGAAAAAATTTGTTAAAAATTAACGATACATGACAATAAAATGTTGTATATCTTTTTGGAAAGCTAAAATTCTGTTCTGAGTTTTATGTTTAAATTCAGTTGATTGAGTTAGCAGTTTTTGAGAAATTAAGTTTAAAAAGACAAATTTTACGAAAAAAGAATTTCAATTTTTTTCCCGAAAATTAAGTCAAAATTTTGCATAAATAGGGTACAATTTTATTCCCAAATTCATTGCTCTATTGCATTCTTAGCCGAATACAAGAAATCGCATGCCAATCCATACCTTAGTTTGTATGATTAAAGAAAATAAGGATCTTTTCCTTAAAAAATATTTATATTTTCGCGTTTTTCTTAATAGTCCAGTCACTTTATACATCAAACCTTGCGTCAGTTCCGTTAGTTCTGATATTTTTTGAGCTGTTTTTTGTTACTGATATTGGCCTAGTAATTAATTCAAGTTTTCGACCTCGAGGGCCGACGCAACATTGGTAAAAATCCAAAAAACTGCAAACATTTAAAAATTTTGCGTTTAAAAATTGATTTTTCCAATCCTATAGCTTAAAAGAACTTTATTTAAATAGAAATTTTTAGAACTGATTTCTGTCTTTAACATCAGCTTAAAATTTAAGTCCAGGGGTGTAATCTTAATTTTTAACAATTAATTTTCTATGTTAAAGTCAATTTTTTATGAAATTGACCCTAATGTCTGAACGGAGGAATATAACCCCTCCTCTCCTTAGGTTTTTTTTTCACTTGACTCAACGCACATGCTTAAGTATTATAATGCATCATATGCTAAGTACGCTCTATTTGGTCTTAAACTATTTAATATACTATTAGTTGCTAAAATTTGAAAAGCTGTCTCATGAAAATTCTTGGACTTACAGAGACGGTTTTGGTATTAAATTGCAGCTAATGCAATCAACTTAAATTTATAGAACAAGATTTTAACAAATAAAAAGTCTTTTAAGGTTCAAATTGGTAATAACTGATAAAAGCGTGATTTTTTGGATTTCTACTTTTTTTATACTAAAATTTTGACTTAAAAATTAAATTTCTCAAAAACTATTCACTTTATCAACTTGAACTAAACATTATACACAAGAACAAAAAATCATAGCTTTCCAAAAAGATTAATGTTCTATATCTTTATATGTGATTATTCCTTGATTTTTAATGTTATTTTCCCAGCCAAAATGCCCGCCAAAATGACTTCACGCATTTTTTTTTATTCATTGTTATTTTGCCATTTACTTAAAACTATCTTAAAGCTAGACAAAAATACATAAAAACTAGCCTACTTATCAATATCTTATGACTAACTTACTGGCTTACTCGCTCTAAGTTAAACTATAATAACTTAATGCTAATGCCTTTCGGCCTAAGAACTATCTTAATACTGAAATTCCATATCGGTTTTTATTTTCTAACCAAGAAGAATTTTCAAAAAACTCAGTAAATATGTATTTCTTTATTTTTTTTTGGTTTTATATAAAACTAAATTTAAGCTAATTAAAACTACTTAAAGCTACTTAAAACTAATTACAAACTAACTATAAACTACTTACAAACTAGAACAGCCACAGCACACATTTTCCGGTCTTATATACATATGAGGTCTTAAAATTCATGTTTAGACATGCCTCATCGCAGATTTCGGTTTTCCATACGATTTGTATGGGAGAAAACACCTGTTTGTATTTGGAATTTTATAACTTAATTATTATATATCAAGAAAAGTGGCAACATGGTTAAATGGTGTTGAACACAACCTTTACTCATGTGTCAAATTATGAATTGGTAAAATGGATTAGGGAACCGGGGAGTCAGGCGAACCGGCAAGTCAACGTGGACAAGCTTAACCTAACATTTGAATAAAAGAGATTTGAAGTATAATTAAAAAGTATTTTATATTCACAATCAATTTACAATACTGGCGACGAGGTAAACCAAAATAAGAACATGAACGATAGCACAGTGGCAAATGTCAATGCAGAGAAAAATGCAGCACCGGTTTTTGGCAAATTGGAACAATTCCAACCCTCAATGTCTTGGAACAATTACAAAGAAAGAATGGAATTCTATTTCGAGGCAAATGGATTAAAAAATGAATTACAGCAAAAGGCAATATTCCTAGCATGTGTCGGAGAAACCACATATGAGATTATTCGCTCACTACTTACACCATTGGGTCCAAAAAATGTCACATTTCAAGAAATTCTTGAAAGATTGGATGGCCATTTCCATCCAAGGCCAAACGAAATAGTCCAAAGATTTGCATTTCACAAAAGATGCCAAAAGCCGGGAGATATTCTTAAAATATTCTTATAAATATTCTTAAAACACCGTCAGGTTCCATTTGCGTTAAAAAATCAAGTCGAAGCTGAGATCGACAAGTTGGTGCATCAAAAAATTTTGGAACCCGTGGAATTTTCGCGTTGGGCAACACCTATCGTTCCAGTTCTTAAAAAAGATGGATCCATGCGTATATGTGGAGATTATCGCAGTACGGTCAATATGGCAATCAAATCTAATGCATATCCACTACCTTTGTATGGAGAAGTTATGGCTGCGATATCCACTGGGAATCTGTTTACGAAATTGGATCTCCAACAGGCCTATCAGCAGTTGATGGTAGATGATGAATCTGCCGATGTCCTGACACTGAAAACTCACCGAGGTTTATTTAAGGTAAGAAGACTTCCTAAATAAATTAGCTAAAGTAAATATAACTGTAAGGAAATCTAAATGTATTTTCGGAAAATCAGAGGTGGACTTTCTTGGGTACCACATATCGGCTGATGGCATACGACCAAATAAGTTTAAAGTAGATGCAATCCAGAAAGCACCTCTCCCTCAGAATAAAGAAATGCTTCAGTCATTTTTGGGAATGCTTAATTTTTACAATAAATTTTTACCAAACAAGGCATCTATGGCCGAAAAACTGCATCGATTGTTAGACAAAAATGTTAAATGGTGCTGGAACAAAGAGCACACGCTTATATTTAATGAATTGAAAGACCTTTTGAAGTCCGATACTGTACTTACACACTACAATGAAAATAAACTTTTAGTTCTTTCTTGTGATGCCTAGCCATATGGTGTGGGGGCAGTGTTGGCACATCGAGACGGAGATAATAATGAACGCCCTATCGCATTTGCTTCGCGTACTTTGGGTTCAAGTGAACGAGTAGCCTGAGTAGACTTCCGCTGCAATGTTCTAAAGATGGTCCCAGTGATCTGGCAGATATATTATTACTCGAAAAATTAAAGGATACATCCATTCGAGCGGAAGACGTGGCCCGCGAGACTGCTCGAGATCCGGAATATAGTAAAGTGATGCGATGGCTACTTCATGGGTGGCCAGTAAAAATAGAAAAGGAATTTAAAATTTTTTTCCAAAGAAAAACAGAATTATCCACACATAAAGGGTGTATTTTGTGGGGTACGCGAGTGGTTATACCATCCACCCTACAGGCAAATGTTTTAAACTTACTACATGCCAATCACCCGGGAATGAGTCTTATGAAGTCTTTGGCACGAAGCTACGTCTGGTGGCCGCAATTAAATCAACACATTGAACAGGCGGTACGAGCTTGTAATCAGTGTCAATTGAATCGACCAAGTCCTCCAAGTGCTACTCGACAATTTATATCGCAAGAAACAAATCCTTGGTCGACTTTACATCTAGATTTTGCAGGACCTTATAAAGGTCACACATTTTTAATTGTAGTAGATGCGATGTCCAAATGGCTTGAAGTTAAAATAGTTGCAAATCAATCAACTGCAGAAATTATCAGAAAACTGCGAGAGATTTTTGCGATTCATGGGCTGCCCAGGAAAGTCATAACTGATAATGGTACTGCATTTGTCTCAGAAGAATTAAAAACGTTTTATCGAAACAATGGAATAAAATTCAACACAACAGCCCTCTACCACCCTTCGAGTAATGGCCAAGCTGAACGAATGGTTCGATACACAAAGTCATCACTGTCAGTATTAACATAAGGTGATACCCATCTAAAACTACAGCGATTTTTGTTTAAACAACATACAACGCCTCATACCGCAACTGGAAGAACCCCAGCGGAGTTAATGATGGGAAGAAAGTTAAGAACAATGTTGGGTATGTTACACCCAGACAACATCAATTTAAAGAACGAGATGAGTGAAGAAGACTTTGCAATTGAAAAATTAAGAACTTTTCAAGTGGGAAACGCAGTATTCTTCAGAAACTATTCAGCTGGCCCTAATTGGTTGAAGGGTAATATTGCAGAGATAACCGGACCAGTGTCGTATATTATAAAAACCTTGAATGATCAGATAGCCAGGCGACATGTAGATCAAATTCGTCGTAGAGTAGACGGTGACATGGAAATCGAAAATGAACTTCGAGTTATCAACGCACCAATCATAAATCAAAACAATGATTCCAATTATTCCGGACCATCACCGCCTGTTTCTCTTATCTCAACCACAGAACCCCACTTATGCCAAGAAGACCCACAAATTCCAACCAACACCATCAACGACCCAACAGCAACATCTTTGAGCCCAGCTTCCCCCGAGCATCTGGATTCATCATCATCAGCTTCCAGTAATCAACAAGCTACTAGATACGGAAGAGTTGTAAAGCAACCGTCTCGTTTAGGATACTAAACAGCATCCAAAGAGGAAGGAGTATTATATATCAAGAAAAGTGGCAACATGGTTAAATGGTGTTGAACACAACCTTTACTCATGTGTCAAATTATGAATTGGTAAAATGGATTAGGGAACCGGGGAGTCAGGCGAACCGGCAAGTCAACGTGGACAAGCTTAACCTAACATTTGAATAAAAGAGATTTGAAGTATAATTAAAAAGTATTTTATATTCACAATCAATCTGTTCTGAGTTTTATGTTTAAATTCAGTTGATTGAGTTAGCAGTTTTTGAGAAATTCAGTTTAAAAAGACAAATTTTACGAAAAAAGAATTTCAATTTTTTTCCCGAAAATTAAGTCAAAATTTGCATAAATAGGGTACAATTTTATTCCAAAATTCATTGCTCTATTGCATTCTTAGCCGAATACAAGAAATCGCATGCCAATCCATACCTTATTTTGTATGATTAAAGAAAATAGGGATCTTTTCCTTAAAAAATATTTATTTTTTCGCGTTTTTCTTAATAGTCCAGTCACTTTATACATCAAACCTTGCGTCAGTTCCGTTAGTTCTGATATTTTTTGAGCTGTTTTTTGTTACTGATATTGGCCTAGTAATTAATTCAAGTTTTCGACCTCGAGGGCCGACGCAACATTGGTAAAAATCCACAAAAACTGCAAACATTTTAAAATTTTGCGTTTAAAAATTGATTTTTCCAATCCTATAGATTAAAAGAACTTTATTTAAATAGAAATTTTTAGAACTGATTTCTGTCTTTAACATCAGCTTAAAATTTAAGTCCGGGGTGTAATCTTAATTTTTAACAATTGATTTTCTATGTTAAAGTCAATTTTTTATGAAATTGACCCTAATGTCTGAACGGAGGAATATAACCCCTCCTCTCCTTAGGTTTTTTTTTCACTTGACTCAACGCACATGCTTAAGTATTATAATGCATCATATGCTAAGTACGCTCTATTTGGTCTTAAACTATTTAATATACTATTAGTTGCTAAAATTTGAAAAGCTGTCTCATGAAAATTCTTGGGCTTACAGAGACGGTTTTGGTATTAAATTGAAGCTAATGCAATCAACTTAAATTTATAGAACAAGATTTTAACAAAAAAAAAAGTCTTTTAAGGTTCAAATTGGTAATAACTGATAAAAGCGTGATTTTTTGGATTAAAAATTAAATTTCTCAAAAACTATTCACTTAATCAACTTGAACTAAACATTATACACAAGAACAAAAAATCATAGCTTTCCAAAAAGATTAATGTTCTATATCTTTTTGTGTGATTATTCCTTGATTTTTAATGTTATTTTCCCAGCCAAAATGCCCGCCAAAATGACTTCACGCATTTTTTTTTTTATTCATTTTTATTTTGCCATTTACTTAAAACTATCTTAAAGCTAGACAAAAATACATAGAAACTAGCCTACTTATCAATATCTTATGACTTACTTACTGGCTTACTCGCTCTAAGTTAAACTATAATAACTTAATGCTAATGCCTTTCGGCCTAAGAACTATCTTAATACTGAAATTCCATATCGGTTTTTATTTTCTAACCAAGAAGAATTTTCAAAAAACTCAGTAAATATGTATTTCTTTATTTTTTTTTGGTTTTATATAAAACTAAATTTAAGCTAATTAAAACTACTTAAAGCTACTTAAAGCTACTTAAAGCTACTTAAAACTAATTACAAACTAACTATAAACTACTTACAAACTAGAACAGCCACAGCACACATTTTCCGGTCTTATATACATATGAGGTCTTAAAATTCATGTTTAGACATGCCTCATCGCAGATTTCGGTTTTCCATACGATTTGTATGGGAGAAAACACCTGTTTGTATTTGGAATTTTATAACTTAATAATATCAAGTATTTAAACTAACAGCATACGGTTTTCTCATAGAAAATTGAACGTTTGAATATGTTTTATCGTAAATCCAGCCGTTTAAAAGTTACAGTCCGTTAAATTCATTCGATAAAATTGTCATACATTTATTTAACATTAAATTAGCATTTTTTAGTTAATGGGGATATTATGGTCACTAATATCACTCTTATCGAAAAATGACTTAAGATCTTTTTTGTAGAAGACCAATTTTCTTTTCAAATGGTGCCTAACAATACTACTTTACTTCAATTAACCTAAGTATATTTCAATAATTAGTTCCTTTCAAATGGATTTTCTTGTTGGAAATCACATAAAAATTCCCTAATTAAACTGGTCAGTAATGTTCTTGAAAAGGAAGCTAAGATATACTTTTCCAAAAGTTTTTAGTATGCTGAACTGGAATTGGAGGTCTGAAATATTCTATTACATCACGGTTTTGAAATATCGACGTTTGAAAATTGGAAAAAAATGTTTGGTGTTTCCAATGGCATTAGTGTTGCCACTGAAGAATCTGAAAAGGTCGCAAGAAAAAGGGTCACGAGCAAAAAAGAAGCCACACCAGGAAAGTTTTTTTATCAGTATACGTATAAATTGCAAACAAATTTTTTTTGTAGTTTTCTTTACCAAGCAAAATTAGCCATAGCAAACCAAAAAGTCAGTTCTAACATACATCCAAATTCTATCCAGAGTCACACACACCTGTATACAAATTAATTTTTTTTCACTTCCACGGTTCATTTTGAATACAGCTAGATCCTAAGACCATTGACTTATTTCTTACAAATTCTATACATAATTTATTTTTGAACATCCGAAAATCTAGTGCTAATAGACGCAAGACTGACAATTACTGAGACTGTGGGTCAAAGACCATGATACGACTAAATAAGATAGCGCATTGCGCATCATTCACATAAAATGACGTCATCGACGCACACAAATATTTTTTCCAAGATTAATAAAACAAAGATTTTTTGACTAAAATGTATTAATTAAATATAAAATATCATTTCTTAAAAACAAAACACTTGTTTTTAGGATTCTGAACACACATTTTTAAAAAAAAAAAGAACAAAAATATCAGGGAAAATTGTGCGTCGATGACGTATATGCGCAGAACGAAACGAAAAAAAAGCAGGACGGCGTTATCTGTTTAGTTGTATCATGGTCAAAGACCAAGAAACTGTTTACGAACGATCGAGTACGACAGTGATCACTGCGGACTCGCCGCCGTAATACAGCTTCCGAACGAGCTCGTGGAGTTCGATGAGTATGTACCTGTGCATACTTACAATTACAGTAAGGTGCGCTGGCCACGCTTTACCAACGCCTTATCGAGCGAAATCAGTTCGATCAACATATCCCCACCAAATGACAGGAATTTGACAAATAACGAAATAGACCAATACTTGGAACAAATGGACGAGACAATCAACAACAACAATGAACAATGAACAGTACAATACCGAAATACAAACAACGGGACGCAACCGACATGTACCGGAATGCGACCATTGATGCATTACACAGACAAAAAAGTGGACTGCTGACAAAACTAAAACTCTTGTACCGACGGTTTACTGACCCTCACAATCTGGAGATTAGGACACTGAAGTCATCGATCAAGAACATTAACCAACTAATTAAAGAGACCTATCGGTTGTCAATTAATTTGTATTGGGATAACAAAATTCGAGCCGTTAACTCTAGCGACCCGAGCATGTTTCCCCAAATTAACAAGATATTTAGAAGGAATGATCAGAACGACCTTCTGTGTCTTAAGCTTCAGAGAACGACATACAACAGAGACGTACTTCTGACAGCAAGAATTAATCCAGAGGACGCCGTCTTGGACGATGACCTCTATATTGTCGAAGATCCGCAGGAGAAAGTGGACGCTGTGGAGGCTGCTTTCCAGCAAGTGCACAAGGTGCATGCGTGCATTCGAATCATGACCGGGAAAACAGCCAGGGCTGATCCAGGATAAAGCGGCGGTTCCGCTAATCTACCACGTCAGCCGGAGAACTGTAGATCGGCGGCTCCTGTACAGTCGGGACGTCCTCGCACAAGATGGAGCTGAGCACCTTCGGTTCAGTCGGACTGTGTCCGAACGGGACCGAAGAGATAGGGTAAAGCAGGAGAACCAGTTCTGCGGGTTGTAAAACGAACATGAAGTTCCTTCAGACATTTAAAAGTTGACCTTGCTTTTTTCTTTTGGTATGGCCGACTTATGTACATAGGCTTAGGTAGTTAGTTTTAAGTAGGGACAGTCAGGGTGATACCAACAAAAAAAAATTATAAAACAATCAAAAATACAAAAAAAATATAAAATCAACAGAAATTATAAAAATCGGAAAATGCTTGCTGTGGCTGTTCTAGTTTGTAAGTAGCTTATAAGCAGGTTGTAATTAGTTTATAATTAGTTGTAAGTAGTTTTAAGTAGCTTTAAGTAGTTTTAATTAGTTTTAATTAGTTTTAATTATCCGGATAGCTTTGTGTTGTTGTAATGCCTTGTTAAAAAACAGCTGATGACAAATCATCTGTGACCAACAAACAAATCCGAAGTTATCCCAAAAATTCAAGGATACTCAGCAATCCAAAGAGAAATTTCAAAACAGCTGATATTTGACAAGAAGTTTGAGTTGTTCATGTTAAGTTTTGCAGTGTCGGGTTTTTTGAAAGGAAAATTAATTAGTTAGATGCAGCTAGATAATGGTTATTTGCGACACCTTGAACTCTACGCAATATGTAAATATAAATGGAATAAAACTCCGTTAAAAAAGTTTAAATTTTTTTTGCAAATTAAAAACAATTTTTATTCAATTTCTTTGTCAGCTTTTTTCAGCTAACCTATCTGGTTCTGGTCGTTCAAAAAAGTATCGGCTACTCAGTTATCTCGGATAACCTATCCCGAACGCGCCCATTGAGACCGAGTTTTTTTGTAAATTTTTCTCGATAAAAAATAAAACCGACCTGGATTTTAGTATTAAAATAGTTCTTAGGCCGAAAGGCATTAGCATTAAGTTATTTATTAGTTTTTATGAATTTTTGTCTAGCTTTAAGATAGTTTTAAGAAAATTGAAAAATAAAAATATATATATAGGTCTTATATATATATATATATATATATCTGTGGTGTTTGGTAGAAACATGATAACTGCATTTTAAAATTTGCTTCTTTACGTCCACTTTAAATCGAGCTAGAGCCTAAATGGATGAACCTATTTTCTATTTCCTATTAGTCATTAGTCTTTATTTATTATTAATTTTTAAAGTCTAAAGCCTCAGATTCCTTACCTTGGGTAAGGGGAAATCTTTGGACTTATACGAAGAGACTTTCAGAATGAAATACAAGAAAATAAGAAGGAAGTTGAATGAGTTGCGATACTCTTTATATATTGATAAGTTGCTGACGCAAAAAATTTGTATTATATAGATTGAGATGCATCATGAAGTGACAGCAAAGTGCTGATTTGAAATTAAGCGGTTTCTTGCGATCGCATTACATTTAATTATTGAATTCAAAGTCCAGAGCTTGGGTGGGTTTATCTTTATTTACGTTTATTGATTTTTGTTGGGGCGCACAAGTGTGCTCTGATATAACACCTCCCCCCTTAGAGTCTTCTAATGGTTCAAAAGTAACCGTTGGAAGATTTACATTATTAATTATCTTCGTATTTCTATTTTTTATTTTTAAATAAATATAAATTATTACAATGAATATAATTGTTATAATGGTAATATATAATTCTGAATTCTGGTCACTATGTTTAAGTTCTTTAATTTGTTTTAAATTATTTATATTTTGGTTTGCAATTCTTGAAAAGTTAAATCTTCAAATTTAGTATAATTTATATTTAAATTTATATTGGGGATTATATGTTCATGCTTATAGTTTTTTTCTTTCATACACTTTATTATTTATTTTAATTTTATAGTTTTCGAAGTTAATAAGATAATTTCCTTTTGTTATAATTTTTTGATTATTAATTATTACAGTTTTGATTTATTTTTTGTAATTTAACATTATTTAATACAAGATTATTATTTCCTACTTCTAATATTTCTTTGTTTATGTTCCTTATTAGTTCACAATTCATTGATTTCTTAAGTATATTTTCAATACAATCATCGTTTATTTTGCTTATATTTTTTATATTTTGTGTGTTTTCGTAAATAATTTGATCATTGGTTAAATACAAATTTGTATTTATTTTTAATTGTAAATTATTGTCTTTATTTGGAATAGGTTGGATGTTGTTTGTATAATTCATCCGTAAATTTGGGTACTTTAATAATGAATATAATATTGGTTTTGTATAACGCAAAACTGAGGTTTAGTTCTTCTAAGTTATTTATGGATATTAATGCCAAATTTATTAATTTCCTCTGTAGTTAAAATATCTCTACTTAGTATTTCTAGTCTTGATGTCATTATTATTTCTTTGATTTTTTCTATATCCTCTTGTAAATAATCAAGGTTTTCTCTTAACTTTATTTCATACTGTATCTTAGCTATATCTTTTTGATAGTCATAAGTTCTATAAATGTGTTAATTCTTTTTGTAATATTATTGGTTTCATTATTCAAAGTTTGAGTTAATATTTTAATTTGTGTATTAAATTTATCATTGATTAATATTTAAATTTGTAATTTCATTATGACTATTTGTTTCTATTATTTTTAAATGTTCCTCAATATCTTGACGGTCACTGTCATCCATTGTACCGTATAAAAATTTCATACCTGTTCCTAAAATGTTAAATAATCCTCTCCTTTGTCTATTTTGTTTTGGATGGGGTAAAAGAAATTCAAACTCATTACGTATTTTTGACATTTTTCTAACTATACTATCATTTTCTTCAGGCATTCTTTTAACCTTTCTTTCCATAATTTCTATAAGTAAGTAAGTGAGTAAGTAAGTAAGTGAGTAAGTAAGTAAGTAAGATAGATAGATTTTTATTTTCAGTATTTTGATCTACATTTGGTAAGCTACCGCACAGTTTACATACAGAGATTTGATATACAATACATAATATCTTTCTACTGAACAAGTATTTTAATTTAAATTGAGTTTCGGATAAATAAAGAAAATTATTTTGAAGGAAAATACCACAAAAACCTTCAATTTAAATGAGTAAGTAAGTAAGAATTCATTTATTTCAAATTTTCTTAATTCAAGGTTTAACAAAAATATGAATTTAAAAGCTATGGCTTTGTCGTCAGATCGGTTAGCAAAAATTTTGTTTGTTTTATATTAATACTAGCTGGCCCGCCCCGGCTTCGCTCGGGTAGAGAACAAAATTTCTTTAAAAAAAAGTAACGGCTTGGCTCAGTGCAAAAAAGTATCTGAAATGTAATAAATACGTAAAAACATTTCAAAGTGTGTTTAAAATTTGAAACTGTATTTCACTCAATAATATATATAAAAAATATTTTGCGGTTGGTAATCCATCATATAAAAATAACCTTTATAATACAAAAGGAAATCGAAATCTGATACTTTTTAGTTTTTAAATTTAGTTTTTAAATTTCACTCTATAGTTTTGAAGGTAAACCTAGGAAAACATATAGCCCTTAACCCATCTTCTAAATAAAACCCTTTCAAACATTAAAGAAAAAAAGGCAAAAAATCCGACATACTTTATTTTGCAATTGCATTTTTTTTTACAAAATTTTATCCTCTTAATTATCTTTCAAACACCAAAAGAATTTCTGAAATTGGATATATAGTTTCTGAGAATAGTCATCACAAACAAACAAAGCAAGATTGGAGCTTTATTTATGTAGAAGCTATATTTACAGATTGGACTTTATAGAATTAATAAAATCTACTAAAATGTTTTAGAAATTAGACCAAGAGCCGACTGAAAATCTGTGCATGAAATACCAAAGTCTGGCAGGTTTCTTTTTCAGCATTTGGGAAGGGTGGGAGGTCAAACCCGCTTGATAATCCATCTACGTGTTAGGGTCATAAACACTTCAATTCAAAAGGAAATGACAGTTGTTAGATTGTACCCTGGTGATTTTTTGTTCTCTGTCATTTCTCCGAAGTTTAAAGTCTTTTAACTTAATGATACGATCAAAAGAATCCATGATTTTAGCTCTTTAAGGAAATCTTATCGGACTTCTTTTGGAGACTTTTTTTAAAAGGTGATTTTGTTTTTGTTTCAAATCTCCAAAATAGCCATGATAAGGTTCGTATAAAATGGCTATCTGGTGTTTATTGCTAGGAAAAATGACAGAGCATCATAAACAATATTTTTTTAATACCCCTGATAATTAAATAGAGAAACTGGCTCTTTTTTACCCCTAGACTCCCCAAAGGCTGAAAAGAAAACCTGCCAGACTTTAATATTTGATAATGTCACAGATAACAAACTTATTTAAATCACTAAACCAACTAAATTAAATCACTTTAAATTAAACAAATTATAATTACAGGAAGAAAACTTGTTATGTTTGTTAATTGCTTGATAAAAAAGAATGACATTACCGCTTTATCGAAACCTTCGTAGGCATCATCAGAAGATCCTACCAAAATATTTGTTAGAAATTTGAGAAACAAAAAATGCACTAAAAATGCGTTGATGGCAAACCGCTTTAGAGAATTTTAACCAAACTTCACCGAAACCCTATCAAAAGATTTGTTAATAATTTGACAAAATGCACTTAAAATGCATTTTGCGGTTTTCCCTTTACCGAATTTTGACCAAACTTCACAAAAAGACCATCCTTAAAAAGGAAGATAACTTTATACAAAAATCAAAAAATTCGGCTGAGTTTATCGAGCCCAAACAAAAGGCAACTTATTTTTATATACCGGCTTCGCTCGGGTATAGACAAAAGTTCATTATAAAAAATAACAAAATTATATAAATAAATTAAACAGTATAAATTTTCAGCCTTGTTTTGAGTCTTGCCCGGAAAGTATTTCATACGAAAAAAAATTGTGTTCCCCTGTTATTTCAAAAACTGTTATGAATTTCGCTCGAAGTTCTTTTGCCTAAAAGCTGGCCATACACGACCGAGCCATCCGATCCGTTTGGCTCGGTTGGATTTAAGATTGGCTGAAAATCCAAATCGACACACCACCGATTTCGAATCGGCATGGGGCTATTTGGCTCGGTTATATTTCAGATTGGCTGAAAATCCAAGTCGACACACCACCGATTTCGGATCGTCATGCAGCCATTTGACCCTTTGGCTATATTGTGTATGGCCAGCTTAACATAAACAATAAACTTCCGCGAGAGTACCTAATGGTGAGTTATTTTTCTTTTGTTTGCCGCCAAGAAATAAGTGAAAACTTTGGCTCTTAATTACACATTTCGCAACAAATGAGAAAGTACTCACAATAAGTGGAATTTTCAGACATCAAACATTTTTTCGGGTGCAACTTATAATAGGCATAAAGTGAAATATCCATTTTGTCGGGTAGAATGTTGTTCGGGTGAAACTTACAGCAAGGCTGTATGTCTTGGGCGTACAATAGGTGTGTTTTCTTGTACGCAATTTCACTTTTAAAATAAAAGTTAAAAAAAGAAACTCCATCACCGGCCTCCTCCATGAATAGTAGTTCGCTTTCTGTTCTTATATCTACATAGTTCATGAGCGGCCATGTTTTCGGAATTCTTTGCGTATTAATTCATGGAAATAATTTCTTAAGCCGCTTCATTGGGCCAACGCAACCAGTGCGCATTAAATAAAAACATAATATCTATAACTTTATCTGCGCTTGACTAACTGCAACAAAGAATGTGAAATGAAATAAATACGTTTAGCCATTCGAACTTGATAGATTATAACGCACACAAAGAAATTTAAAAATTGTATCCCATTGTTTTATTAATCAGCCATTCCCCCTAAAAAGGCATTAAGCTAGTGGTTCTCAAAGTCCATTCCCTAAATTTAACCTTTTAAACACAAAAAGAATGTTTCAAATAGGTCCTGTTCTTTGAGCATAACCTTTCCAACATTGAAGGGATTTTAAATCGTAGTTTAATTTTGTATGTACATACAACATTCAGTAGATAAAAAATTTTTAAATAAAAAAAAATCTGGTCCTAAATCCTAAGAATAACTTTTCAAACAAAGAGATATTTGTTTGAATTGGAATAACTTAATTTTTAAAAATATTAAGCCAGTGATTTCGAAACCTATACTTTATATAAAATTCCATGCACAAAAAGTGCGTTTTAAATTTGAAACCGTATTTCACCAAATAAAACACAAAAAATATTTCGCAGTTAATATAAAGGGTGATTTTTTAAAAGGTTTAGAACTTTAAAAAAAAAGCACAAAAAAATCGAAAAAATGAATGAAATATTTATTTGAATCGATAGTTTGAACCTTGCAATTTAATGTTTAAAGATAATTTCATGCAAATGTTGATCGCGGCTGCGTCTCAGGTAGCCCATCCGCTGAGTCCAATTTTGGCATACTCTTTCACACATATCGGCCGGTATCTCACGAATGAATGCATGGATGTTGGCTTCCAGTGCGTCAATCGAAGCGGGCTTGTCCCTATAGACATTAGCCTTGACATACCCCCACAAAAAATAATCTAATGGTGTCAAATCGCACGATCTAGGCGGCCAATTGACCGGCCCGAAACGTGAAATTAACTGTTCACCAAACTCGCCTCGCAATTGCGCCATTGTTTCGCGTGCTGTGTGGCATGTGGCACCGTCTTATTGAAACCACATATCATGCAAGTCAAGAACTTCCATTTCGGGCAAAAAAAAGTTTGTTATCATCGCTCGGTAGCGTTCACCATTGACAGTAACGCTGCGATTCGCATCATCTTTGAAGAAATATGGCCCAATAATGCCGCCGGCCCATAAACCGCACCAAACAGTGGCTTTTTCGGGATGCATTGGTAGCTGTTGCAATGCTTCTGGCTGATCTTCACTCCAAATGCGGCAATTATGCTTATTTATGTACCCATTCAACCAAAAATGAGCCTCATCGCTGAACACAATTTTTCGATAAAAAAGCGGATCCTCGGCCAGCTTTCCAAGAGCCCATTCACCAAAAATTCGGCGTTGTGGTAGGTCGGCTGGCTTTAACTAACTGCTGGGAACGGCGCCGAATCGAAATTTCGCGGTCTTCTGTCCCACTAGCTGATACGGCCGCAATATTTTCTTCACTACGCACAATACGTAAACGTGTTGGTGGTTTAATGTCCAACAAAGTAAATTTGGTGCGAAATTTGGTCACAATCTTCCGAATAGACTGCTCAGAAGGTCGAGAATGCCGACCATGAACATTTCGAACCGAGCACGAATTTTGATAGTAAAATTCAATGATTTGCAAGCGTTGTTCATTTGTAAGACGATCCATGGTTAAATTGCAAACCAAACTGAAGCTGTTTGACAGTGACACAAGGTACTAAACACACGTCAGCTGTCAAAACCAGTGTTGCCAAAACCAAACCAGCTAAAAAATCACCCGTTATTAATTCTTTAATTATAACTTTTCAAAACTTTTTTTTTTTCAAAATTGAATTCCCTTTATGTTTTTACCCATTTCACCCTATAAGGAAAACTTGATTTGAAAAATGTGTAGCAATAAGCACATCCTAGAAAAATAACTTATAACACAAAAAGAAATCGAAATCGAATACTGTTTTGTTTCCTAAAGATATGAATTTAAATCTCAGAAAACATTTAGCCTTGAACCCATCCTCTAAGTAAACCTTTTCAAACATAAAAAGAAAAAAGAAAAATCTGACACCATTTTCTTCGTTTACCCCCTTTTCACCCTACAAACACATTTTTTTTTACAAAATTTTATACCTAAGACTTAGTCTTTTAAAATAATCTTACAAACGGCAAGAGAATGTTTAAAATTGGGTATGTAGTTTCTAAAATCAGCCATCACAAAGAAACGAATAAAGCAAGATAAGAGCTTTATTAATATAGACGTTATCCATCCGTCGTTGTCGTTAAATGCAGAAAGGACTTAAAAAAAAATTAAGTGGTTTTTTCACTACAGAAATTTTAAAAGAATGTTTTAATTTCATTCGAAACAAAAGACGTAATCGACTTAGGGTTAGTTCTGTTCTACGAATATTGATTTTAAAAAAATTACTAAAAATTTAAAAATACACAAATCATTTTAAAAACATTGTTGGAGATTTTTTAAAAAAAAGTTTTTCGGCTTCCGAGTTATTTTATTCTATACAGGATATAACCGCAGAAGTTTTTCCCAAGAACTGAAATGGACAAATTCCAGTAGATATTGCTATTGGTTTAATATTGATGTCATTGCCATTTTCCAATTCACTTCAACGAAAGATGAACTTATCACTAATTTTTTTGGATGTAATGGCTAATTCAGCTAACTCCGTCAGCTATATGTTCCCGAGTTTATAAACCATCCTCACTCTACATTCGCACTCCAAAGCAGAAAATAAAAAAAGATTTATCATTCAGGCTCAAATTTAATACAATCCATTCCATTATATTTTTATCGGCTTCTTCACTGTTTCTCGATAAACCAATAATAATAATTAATAATAAAAATATATAGCTATGTTTTTATTTAACCAATATCCTGGATTCTATCTTTACATATTTCATTGCACTTCTTCAACTCTTCTTTTTTTTAATAATTGCTGGGCCAATCTGATGAACTGAATACTGAATTCAATAATAAAAAACTAATGAATCGACCCGAGTTAATGTCACAGATAACAAACTTATTGCAACTAAATTAAATCATTTTAAATTAAATTGAAAAATTAAGAAATTATAAATACAGGAAGAAAACTTGTTATGTTTGTTAATTGCTTGATAAAAAAGAATGAAATTACCGCTTTATCGAAACCTTCGTAGGCATCATCAGAAGATCCTACCAAAATATTTGTTAGAAATTTGACAAACAAAAAATGCACTAAAAATGCTTTGATGGCAAACCGCTTTAAAGAATTTTAACAAAACTTCACAGAAACCCTATCAAAAGATTTGTTAGTAATTTGACAAAATGCACTTAAAATGCATTTTGCGGTTTTCCCTTTACCGAATTTTGACCAAACTTCACAAAAAAGACCATCCTCAATACGGAAGATAACTTTATAAAAAAAAATCAAAAAATTCGGCCCAGCCATTCTCGAGTTTATCGAGCCCGAACATAAGGCAACTTATTTTTATATATTAGACTAGCTGGCCCGCCCCGGCTTCGCTCGGGTAGAGAACAAAATTTCTTTAAAAAAAGTAACGGCTTGGCTCAGTGCAAAAAAGTATCTGAAATGTAATAAATACGTAAAAACATTTCAAAGTGTGTTTAAAATTTGAAACTGTATTTCACTCAATAATATATATAAAAAATATTTTGCGGTTGGTAATCCATCATATAAAAATAACCTTTATAATACAAAAGGAAATCGAAATCTGATACTTTTTAGTTTTTAAATTTAGTTTTTAAATTTCACTCTATAGTTTTGAAGGTAAACCTAGGAAAACATATAGCCCTTAACCCATCTTCTAAATAAAACCCTTTCAAACATTAAAGAAAAAAAGGCAAAAAATCCGACATACTTTATTTTGCAATTGCATTTTTTTTTACAAAATTTTATCCTCTTAATTATCTTTCAAACACCAAAAGAATTTTTGAAATTGGATATATAGTTTCTGAGAATAGTCATCACAAACAAACAAAGCAAGATTGGAGCTTTATTTATGTAGAAGCTATATTTACAGATTGGACTTTATAGAATTAATAAAATCTACTAAAATGTTTTAGAAATTAGACCAAGAGCCGACTGAAAATCTGTGCATGAAATACCAAAGTCTGGCAGGTTTCTTTTTCAGCATTTGGGAAGGGTGGGAGGTCAAACCCGCTTGATAATCCATCTACGTGTTAGGGTCATAAACACTTCAATTCAAAAGGAAATGACAGTTGTTAGATTGTACCCTGGTGATTTTTTGTTCTCTGTCATTTCTCCGAAGTTTAAAGTCTTTTAACTTAATGATACGATCAAAAGAATCCATGATTTTAGCTCTTTAAGGAAATCTTATCGGACTTCTTTTGGAGACTTTTTTTAAAAGGTGATTTTGTTTTTGTTTCAAATCTCAAAAATAGCCATGATAAGGTTCGTATAAAATGGCTATCTGGTGTTTATTGCTAGGAAAAATGACAGAGCATCATAAACAATATTTTTTTAATACCCCTGATAATTAAATAGAGAAACTGGCTCTTTTTTACCCCTAGACTCCCCAAAGGCTGAAAAGAAAACCTGCCAGACTTTAATATTTGATAATGTCACAGATAACAAACTTATTTAAATCACTAAACCAACTAAATTAAATCACTTTAAATTAAACAAATTATAATTACAGGAAGAAAACTTGTTATGTTTGTTAATTGCTTGATAAAAAAGAATGACATTACCGCTTTATCGAAACCTTCGTAGGCATCATCAGAAGATCCTACCAAAATATTTGTTAGAAATTTGAGAAATAAAAAATGCACTAAAAATGCGTTGATGGCAAACCGCTTTAGAGAATTTTAACCAAACTTCACCGAAACCCTATCAAAAGATTTGTTAGTAATTTGACAAAATGCACTTAAAATTCATTTTGCGGTTTCCCCTTTACCGAATTTTGACCAAACTTCACAAAAAACCATCCTTAAAAAGGAAGATAACTTTATACAAAAATCAAAAATTCGGCTGAGTTTATCGAGCCCAAACAAAAGGCAACTTATTTTTATATACCGGCTTCGCTCGGGTATAGACAAAAGTTCATTATAAAAAATAACAAAATTATATAAATAAATTAAACAGTATAAATTTTCAGCCTTGTTTTGAGTCTTGCCCGGAAAGTATTTCATACGAAAAAAAATTGTGTTCCCCTGTTATTTCAAAAACTGTTATGAATTTCGCTCGAAGTTCTTTTGCCTAAAAGCTGGCCATACACGACCGAGCCATCCGATCCGTTTGGCTCGGTTGGATTTAAGATTGGCTGAAAATCCAAATCGACACACCACCGATTTCGAATCGGCATGGGGCTATTTGGCTCGGTTATATTTCAGATTGGCTGAAAATCCAAGTCGACACACCACCGATTTCGGATCGTCATGGAGCCATTTGACCCTTTGGCTATATTGTGTATGGCCAGCTTAACATAAACAATAAACTTCCGCGAGAGTACCTAATGGTGAGTTATTTTTCTTTTGTTTGCCGCCAAGAAATAAGTGAAAACTTTGGCTCTTAATTACACATTTCGCAACAAATGAGAAAGTACTCACAATAAGTGGAATTTTCAGACATCAAACATTTTTTCGGGTGCAACTTATAATAGGCATAAAGTGAAATATCCATTTTGTCGGGTAGAATGTTGTTCGGGTGAAACTTACAGCAAGGCTGTATGTCTTGGGCGTACAATAGGTGTGTTTTCTTGTACGCAATTTCACTTTTAAAATAAAAGTTAAAAAAAGAAACTCCATCACCGGCCTCCTCCATGAATAGTAGTTCGCTTTCTGTTCTTATATCTACATAGTTCATGAGCGGCCATGTTTTCGGAATTCTTTGCGTATTAATTCATGGTAATAATTTCTTAAGCCGCTTCATTGGGCCAACGCAACCAGTGCGCATTAAATAAAAACATAATATCTATAACTTTATCTGCGCTTGACTAACTGCAACAAAGAATGTGAAATGAAATAAATACGTTTAGCCATTCGAACTTGATAGATTATAACGCACACAAAGAAATTTAAAAATTGTATCCCATTGTTTTATTAATCAGCCATTCCCCCTAAAAAGGCATTAAGCTAGTGGTTCTCAAAGTCCATTCCCTAAATTTAACCTTTTAAACACAAAAAGAATGTTTCAAATAGGTCCTGTTCTTTGAGCATAACCTTTCCAACATTGAAGGGATTTTAAATCGTAGTTTAATTTTGTATGTACATACAACATTCAGTAGATACAAAATTTTTAAATAAAAAAAAATCTGGTCCTAAATCCTAAGAATAACTTTTCAAACAAAGAGATATTTGTTTGAATTGGAATAACTTAATTTTTAAAAATATTAAGCCAGTGATTTCGAAACCTATACTTTATATAAAATTCCATGCACAAAAAGTGCGTTTTAAATTTGAAACCGTATTTCACCAAATAAAACACAAAAAATATTTCGCAGTTAATATAAAGGGTGATTTTTTAAAAGGTTTAGAACTTTAAAAAAAAAGCACAAAAAAATCGAAAAAATGAATGAAATATTTATTTGAATCGATAGTTTGAACCTTGCAATTTAATGTTTAAAGATAATTTCATGCAAATGTTGATCGCGGCTGCGTCTCAGGTAGCCCATCCGCTGAGTCCAATTTTGGCATACTCTTTCACACATATCGGCCGGTATCTCACGAATGAATGCATGGATGTTGGCTTCCAGTGCGTCAATCGAAGCGGGCTTGTCCCTATAGACATTAGCCTTGACATACCCCCACAAAAAATAATCTAATGGTGTCAAATCGCACGATCTAGGCGGCCAATTGACCGGCCCGAAACGTGAAATTAACTGTTCACCAAACTCGCCTCGCAATTGCGCCATTGTTTCGCGTGCTGTGTGGCATGTGGCACCGTCTTATTGAAACCACATATCATGCAAGTCAAGAACTTCCATTTCGGGCAAAAAAAAGTTTGTTATCATCGCTCGGTAGCGTTCACCATTGACAGTAACGCTGCGATTCGCATCATCTTTGAAGAAATATGGCCCAATAATGCCGCCGGCCCATAAACCGCACCAAACAGTGGCTTTTTCGGGATGCATTGGTAGCTGTTGCAATGCTTCTGGCTGATCTTCACTCCAAATGCGGCAATTATGCTTATTTACGTACCCATTCAACCAAAAATGAGCCTCATCGCTGAACACAATTTTTCGATAAAAAAGCGGATCCTCGGCCAGCTTTCCAAGAGCCCATTCACCAAAAATTCGGCGTTGTGGTAGGTCGGCTGGCTTTAACTAACTGCTGGGAACGGCGCCGAATCGAAATTTCGCGGTCTTCTGTCCCACTAGCTGATACGGCCGCAATATTTTCTTCACTACGCACAGTACGTAAACGTGTTGGTGGTTTAATGTCCAACAAAGTAAATTTGGTGCGAAATTTGGTCACAATCTTCCGAATAGACTGCTCAGAAGGTCGAGAATGCCGACCATAAAATGGAAGCAGCGCGCGATGAACATTTCGAACCGAGCACGAATTTTGATAGTAAAATTCAATGATTTGCAAGCGTTGTTCATTTGTAAGACGATCCATGGTTAAATTGCAAACCAAACTGAAGCTGTTTGACAGTGACACAAGGTACTAAACACACGTCAGCTGTCAAAACCAGTGTTGCCAAAACCAAACCAGCTAAAAAATCACCCGTTATTAATTCTTTAATTATAACTTTTCAAAACTTTTTTTTTTTTCAAAATTGAATTCCCTTTATGTTTTTACCCATTTCACCCTATAAGGAAAACTTGATTTGAAAAATGTGTAACAATAAGCACATCCTAAAAAAATAACTTATAACACAAAAAGAAATCGAAATCGAATACTGTTTTGTTTCCTAAAGATATGAATTTAAATCTCAGAAAATATTTAGCCTTGAACCCATCCTCTAAGTAAACCTTTTCAAACATAAAAAGAAAAAAGAAAAATCTGACACCATTTTCTTCGTTTACCCCCTTTTCACCCTACAAACACATTTTTTTCTACAAAATTTTATACCTAAGACTTAGTCTTTTAAAATAATCTTACAAACGGCAAGAGAATGTTTAAAATTGGGTATGTAGTTTCTAAAATCAGCCATCACAAAGAAACGAATAAAGCAAGATAAGAGCTTTATTAATATAGACGTTATCCATCCGTCGTTGTCGTTAAATGCAGAAAGGACTTAAAAAAAAATTAAGTGGTTTTTTCACTACAGAAATTTTAAAAGAATGTTTTAATTTCATTCGAAACAAAAGACGTAATCGACTTAGGGTTAGTTCTGTTCTACGAATATTGATTTTAAAAAAATTACTAAAAATTTAAAAATACACAAATCATTTTAAAAACATTGTTGGAGATTTTTTAAAAAAAAGTTTTTCGGCTTCCGAGTTATTTTATTCTATACAGGATATAACCGCAGAAGTTTTTCCCAAGAACTGAAATGGACAAATTCCAGTAGAGATTGCTATTGGTTTAATATTGATGTCATTGCCATTTTCCAATTCACTTCAACGAAAGATGAACTTATCACTAATTTTTTTGGATGTAATGGCTAATTCAGCTAACTCCGTCAGCTATATGTTCCCGAGTTTATAAACCATCCTCACTCTACATTCGCACTCCAAAGCAGAAAATAAAAAAAGATTTATCATTCAGGCTCAAATTTAATACAATCCATTCCATTATATTTTTATCGGCTTCTTCACTGTTTCTCGATAAACCAATAATAATAATTAATAGGAAAAATATATAGCTATGTTTTTATTTAACCAATATCCTGGATTCTATCTTTACATATTTCATTGCACTTCTTCAACTCTTCTTTTTTTTTAATAATTGCTGGGCCAATCTGATGAACTGAATACTGAATTCAATAATAAAAAACTAATGAATCGACCCGAGTTAATGTCACAGATAACAAACTTATTGCAACTAAATTAAATCATTTTAAATTAAATTGAAAAATTAAGAAATTATAAATACAGGAAGAAAACTTGTTATGTTTGTTAATTGCTTGATAAAAAAGAATGAAATTACCGCTTTATCGAAACCTTCGTAGGCATCATCAGAAGATCCTACCAAAATATTTGTTAGAAATTTGACAAACAAAAAATGCACTAAAAATGCTTTGATGGCAAACCGCTTTAAAGAATTTTAACAAAACTTCACAGAAACCCTATCAAAAGATTTGTTAATAATTTGACAAAATGCACTTAAAATGCATTTTGCGGTTTTCCCTTTACCGAATTTTGACCAAACTTCACAAAAAGACCATCCTCAAAAAGGAAGATAACTTTATACAAAAATCAAAAAATTCGGCCGAGTTTATCGAGCCCGAACAAAAGGCAACTCATTTTTATATACCGGCTTCGCTCGGGTATAGACAAAAGTTCATTATAAAAAATAACAAAATTATATAAATAAATTAAACAGTATAAATTATCAGCCTTGTTTTGAGTCTTGCCCGGAAAGTATTTCATTCGAAAAAAAATTGTGTTCCCCTGTTATTTCAAAAACTGTTATGAATTTTATTTCACTTTTAAAATAAAAGTTAAAAAAAGAAACTCCATCACCGGCCTCCTCCATGAATAGTAGTTCGCTTTCTGTTCATATATCTACATAGTTCATGAGCGGCCATGTTTTCGGAATTCTTTGCGTATTTATTCATGGAAATAATTTCTTAAGCCGCTTCCTTGGGCCAACGCAACCAGTGCGCATTAAATAAAAAGATGATATCTATAACTTTATCTGCGCTTGACTAACTGCAACAAGGAATGTGAAAGAAATTTAAAAATTGGATACCATTGTTTTATTAATCAGCCATTCCCCCTAAAAAGGCATTAAGCTAGTGGTTCTCAAAGTCCATTCCCTAAATTTAACCTTTTAAACACAAAAAGAATGTTTCAAATAGGTCCTGTCCTTTGAGCATAACCTTTCCAACATTAAAGGGATTTCAAATCGTAGTTTAATTTTGTATGTACATACAACTTTCAGTAGATAAAGAGTTTTTAAATAAAAACAAAAATCTGGTCCTAAATCCTAAGAATAACTTTTCAAACAAAGAGATATTTGTTTGAATTGGAATAACTTAATTTTTAAAAATATTAAGCCAGTGATTTCGAAACCTATACTATATATAAAATTCCATGCACAAAAAGTGCGTTTTAAATTTGAAACCGTATTTCACCAAATAAAATACAAAAAATATTTCGCAATTAATATATTAATTCTTTAATTATAACTTTTCAAAATTGAATTCCCTTTATGTTTTTACCCATTTCACCCTATAAGGAAAACTTGATTTGAAAAATGTGTAGCAATAAGCACATCCTAGAAAAATAACTTGTATAACACAAAAAGAAATCGAAATCGAATACTGTTTTGTTTCCTAACGATATGAATTTAAATCTCAGAAAACATTTAGCCTTGAACCCATCCTCTAAGTAAACCTTTTCAAACATAAAAAGAAAAATCTGACACCATTTTCTTGGTTTGCCCCCTTTTCACCCTACAAACACATTTTTTTTTACAAAATTTTATACCTAAGACTTAGTCTTTTAAAATAATCTTACAAACGGCAAGAGAATGTTTAAAATTGGGTATGTAGTTTCTAAAATCAGCCATCACAAAGAAACAAATAAAGCAAGATAAGAGCTTTATTAATATAGACGGATGGAAAATGCCGTTAAATGCAGAAATTACTTAAAAAAAAATTAAGCGGTTTTTTCACTACAGAAATTTTAAAATAATGTTTTAATTTCATTCGAAACAAAAGACGTAATCGACTTAGGGTTAGTTCTGTTCTACGAATATTGATTTAAAAAAAAAAATACTAAAAATATAAAAATACACAAATCATTTTAAAAACATTGCTGGAGATTTTTAAAAAAAAAGTTTTTCGGCTTCCGAGTTATTTTATTCTATACAGGATATAACCGCAGAAGTTTTTCCCAAGAACTGAAATGGACAAATTCCAGTAGATATTGCTATTGGTTTAATATTGATGTCATTGCCATTTTCCAATTCACTTCAACGAAAGATGAACTTATCACTAATTTTTTTGGATGTAATGGCTAATTCAGCTAACTCCGTCAGCTATATGTTCCCGAGTTTATAAACCATCCTCACTCTACATTCGCACTCCAAAGCAGAAAATAAAAAAAGAATTATCATTCAGGCTCAAATTTAATACAATCCATTCCATTATATTTATCGGCTTCTTCACTGTTTCTCGATAAACCAATAATAATAATTAATAATAAAAATATATAGCTATGTTTTTATTTAACCAATATCCTGGATTCTATCTTTACATATTTCATTGCACTTCTTCAACTCTTCTTTTTTTTAATAATTGCTGGGCCAATCTGATGAACTGAATACTGAATTCAATAATAAAAAACTAATGAATCGACCCGAGTTAATGTCACAGATAACAAACTTATTGTAACTAAATTAAATCATTTTAAATTAAATTGAAAAATTAAGAAATTATAAATACAGGAAGAAAACTTGTTATGTTTGTTAATTGCTTGATAAAAAAGAATGAAATTACCGCTTTATCGAAACCTTCGTAGGCATCATCAGAAGATCCTACCAAAATATTTGTTAGAAATTTGACAAACAAAAAATGCACTAAAAATGCTTTGATGGCAAACCGCTTTAAAGAATTTTAACAAAACTTCACAGAAACCCTATCAAAAGATTTGTTAGTAATTTGACAAAATGCACTTAAAATGCATTTTGCGGTTTTCCCTTTACCGAATTTTGACCAAACTTCACAAAAAAGACCATCCTCAATACGGAAGATAACTTTATAAAAAAAAATCAAAAAATTCGGCCCAGCCATTCTCGAGTTTATCGAGCCCGAACATAAGGCAACTTATTTTTATATATTAGACTAGCTGGCCCGCCCCGGCTTCGCTCGGGTAGAGAACAAAATTTCTTTAAAAAAAGTAACGGCTTGGCTCAGTGCAAAAAAGTATCTGAAATGTAATAAATACGTAAAAACATTTCAAAGTGTGTTTAAAATTTGAAACTGTATTTCACTCAATAATATATATAAAAAATATTTTGCGGTTGGTAATCCATCATATAAAAATAACCTTTATAATACAAAAGGAAATCGAAATCTGATACTTTTTAGTTTTTAAATTTAGTTTTTAAATTTCACTCTATAGTTTTGAAGGTAAACCTAGGAAAACATATAGCCCTTAACCCATCTTCTAAATAAAACCCTTTCAAACATTAAAGAAAAAAAGGCAAAAAATCCGACATACTTTATTTTGCAATTGCATTTTTTTTACAAAATTTTATCCTCTTAATTATCTTTCAAACACCAAAAGAATTTTTGAAATTGGATATATAGTTTCTGAGAATAGTCATCACAAACAAACAAAGCAAGATTGGAGCTTTATTTATGTAGAAGCTATATTTACAGATTGGACTTTATAGAATTAATAAAATCTACTAAAATGTTTTAGAAATTAGACCAAGAGCCGACTGAAAATCTGTGCATGAAATACCAAAGTCTGGCAGGTTTCTTTTTCAGCATTTGGGAAGGGTGGGAGGTCAAACCCGCTTGATAATCCATCTACGTGTTAGGGTCATAAACACTTCAATTCAAAAGGAAATGACAGTTGTTAGATTGTACCCTGGTGATTTTTTGTTCTCTGTCATTTCTCCGAAGTTTAAAGTCTTTTAACTTAATGATACGATCAAAAGAATCCATGATTTTAGCTCTTTAAGGAAATCTTATCGGACTTCTTTTGGAGACTTTTTTTAAAAGGTGATTTTGTTTTTGTTTCAAATCTCCAAAATAGCCATGATAAGGTTCGTATAAAATGGCTATCTGGTGTTTATTGCTAGGAAAAATGACAGAGCATCATAAACAATATTTTTTTAATACCCCTGATAATTAAATAGAGAAACTGGCTCTTTTTTACCCCTAGACTCCCCAAAGGCTGAAAAGAAAACCTGCCAGACTTTAATATTTGATAATGTCACAGCAAGATAAGAGCTTTATTAATATAGACGGATGGAAAATGCCGTTAAATGCAGAAAGGACTTAAAAAAAAATTAAGCGGTTTTTTCACTACAGAAATTTTAAAATAATGTTTTAATTTCATTCGAAACAAAAGACGTAATCGACTTAGGGTTAGTTCTGTTCTACGAATATTGATTTAAAAAAAAAAATACTAAAAATATAAAAATACACAAATCATTTTAAAAACATTGCTGGAGATTTTTAAAAAAAAAGTTTTTCGGCTTCCGAGTTATTTTATTCTATACAGGATATAACCGCAGAAGTTTTTCCCAAGAACTGAAATGGACAAATTCCAGTAGATATTGCTATTGGTTTAATATTGATGTCATTGCCATTTTCCAATTCACTTCAACGAAAGATGAACTTATCACTAATTTTTTTGGATGTAATGGCTAATTCAGCTAACTCCGTCAGCTATATGTTCCCGAGTTTATAAACCATCCTCACTCTACATTCGCACTCCAAAGCAGAAAATAAAAAAGAATTATCATTCAGGCTCAAATTTAATACAATCCATTCCATTATATTTATCGGCTTCTTCACTGTTTCTCGATAAACCAATAATAATAATTAATAATAAAAATATATAGCTATGTTTTTATTTAACCAATATCCTGGATTCTATCTTTACATATTTCATTGCACTTCTTCAACTCTTCTTTTTTTTAATAATTGCTGGGCAAATCTGATGAACTGAATACTGAATTCAATAATAAAAAACTAATGAATCGACCCGAGTTAATGTCACAGATAACAAACTTATTGCAACTAAATTAAATCATTTTAAATTAAATTGAAAAATTAAGAAATTATAAATACAGGAAGAAAACTTGTTATGTTTGTTAATTGCTTGATAAAAAAGAATGAAATTACCGCTTTATCGAAACCTTCGTAGGCATCATCAGAAGATCCTACCAAAATATTTGTTAGAAATTTGACAAACAAAAAATGCACTAAAAATGCTTTGATGGCAAACCGCTTTAAAGAATTTTAACAAAACTTCACAGAAACCCTATCAAAAGATTTGTTAGTAATTTGACAAAATGCACTTAAAATGCATTTTGCGGTTTTGCCTTTACCGAATTTTGACCAAACTTCACAAAAAAGACCATCCTCAATACGGAAGATAACTTTATAAAAAAAAATCAAAAAATTCGGCCCAGCCATTCTCGAGTTTATCGAGCCCGAACATAAGGCAACTTATTTTTATATATTAGACTAGCTGGCCCGCCCCGGCTTCGCTCGGGTAGAGAACAAAATTTCTTTAAAAAAAGTAACGGCTTGGCTCAGTGCAAAAAAGTATCTGAAATGTAATAAATACGTAAAAACATTTCAAAGTGTGTTTAAAATTTGAAACTGTATTTCACTCAATAATATATATAAAAAATATTTTGCGGTTGGTAATCCATCATATAAAAATAACCTTTATAATACAAAAGGAAATCGAAATCTGATACTTTTTAGTTTTTAAATTTAGTTTTTAAATTTCACTCTATAGTTTTGAAGGTAAACCTAGGAAAACATATAGCCCTTAACCCATCTTCTAAATAAAACCCTTTCAAACATTAAAGAAAAAAAGGCAAAAAATCCGACATACTTTATTTTGCAATTGCATTTTTTTTACAAAATTTTATCCTCTTAATTATCTTTCAAACACCAAAAGAATTTTTGAAATTGGATATATAGTTTCTGAGAATAGTCATCACAAACAAACAAAGCAAGATTGGAGCTTTATTTATGTAGAAGCTATATTTACAGATTGGACTTTATAGAATTAATAAAATCTACTAAAATGTTTTAGAAATTAGACCAAGAGCCGACTGAAAATCTGTGCATGAAATACCAAAGTCTGGCAGGTTTCTTTTTCAGCATTTGGGAAGGGTGGGAGGTCAAACCCGCTTGATAATCCATCTACGTGTTAGGGTCATAAACACTTCAATTCAAAAGGAAATGACAGTTGTTAGATTGTACCCTGGTGATTTTTTGTTCTCTGTCATTTTTCCGAAGTTTAAAGTCTTTTAACTTAATGATACGATCAAAAGAATCCATGATTTTAGCTCTTTAAGGAAATCTTATCGGACTTCTTTTGGAGACTTTTTTTAAAAGGTGATTTTGTTTTTGTTTCAAATCTCCAAAATAGCCATGATAAGGTTCGTATAAAATGGCTATCTGGTGTTTATTGCTAGGAAAAATGACAGAGCATCATAAACAATATTTTTTTAATACCCCTGATAATTAAATAGAGAAACTGGCTCTTTTTTACCCCTAGACTCCCCAAAGGCTGAAAAGAAAACCTGCCAGACTTTAATATTTGATAATGTCACAGATAACAAACTTATTTAAATCACTAAACCAACTAAATTAAATCACTTTAAATTAAACAAATTATAATTACAGGAAGAAAACTTGTTATGTTTGTTAATTGCTTGATAAAAAAGAATGACATTACCGCTTTATCGAAACCTTCGTAGGCATCATCAGAAGATCCTACCAAAATATTTGTTAGAAATTTGAGAAATAAAAAATGCACTAAAAATGCGTTGATGGCAAACCGCTTTAGAGAATTTTAACCAAACTTCACCGAAACCCTATCAAAAGATTTGTTAGTAATTTGACAAAATGCACTTAAAATTCATTTTGCGGTTTCCCCTTTACCGAATTTTGACCAAACTTCACAAAAAAACATCCTTAAAAAGGAAGATAACTTTATACAAAAATCAAAAAATTCGGCTGAGTTTATCGAGCCCAAACAAAAGGCAACTTATTTTTATATACCGGCTTCGCTCGGGTATAGACAAAAGTTCATTATAAAAAATAACAAAATTATATAAATAAATTAAACAGTATAAATTTTCAGCCTTGTTTTGAGTCTTGCCCGGAAAGTATTTCATACGAAAAAAAATTGTGTTCCCCTGTTATTTCAAAAACTGTTATGAATTTCGCTCGAAGTTCTTTTGCCTAAAAGCTGGCCATACACGACCGAGCCATCCGATCCGTTTGGCTCGGTTGGATTTAAGATTGGCTGAAAATCCAAATCGACACACCACCGATTTCGAATCGGCATGGGGCTATTTGGCTCGGTTATATTTCAGATTGGCTGAAAATCCAAGTCGACACACCACCGATTTCGGATCGTCATGGAGCCATTTGACCCTTTGGCTATATTGTGTATGGCCAGCTTAACATAAACAATAAACTTCCGCGAGAGTACCTAATGGTGAGTTATTTTTCTTTTGTTTGCCGCCAAGAAATAAGTGAAAACTTTGGCTCTTAATTACACATTTCGCAACAAATGAGAAAGTACTCACAATAAGTGGAATTTTCAGACATCAAACATTTTTTCGGGTGCAACTTATAATAGGCATAAAGTGAAATATCCATTTTGTCGGGTAGAATGTTGTTCGGGTGAAACTTACAGCAAGGCTGTATGTCTTGGGCGTACAATAGGTGTGTTTTCTTGTACGCAATTTCACTTTTAAAATAAAAGTTAAAAAAAGAAACTCCATCACCGGCCTCCTCCATGAATAGTAGTTCGCTTTCTGTTCTTATATCTACATAGTTCATGAGCGGCCATGTTTTCGGAATTCTTTGCGTATTAATTCATGGAAATAATTTCTTAAGCCGCTTCATTGGGCCAACGCAACCAGTGCGCATTAAATAAAAACATAATATCTATAACTTTATCTGCGCTTGACTAACTGCAACAAAGAATGTGAAATGAAATAAATACGTTTAGCCATTCGAACTTGATAGATTATAACGCACACAAAGAAATTTAAAAATTGTATCCCATTGTTTTATTAATTAGCCATTCCCCCTAAAAAGGCATTAAGCTAGTGGTTCTCAAAGTCCATTCCCTAAATTTAACCTTTTAAACACAAAAAGAATGTTTCAAATAGGTCCTGTTCTTTGAGCATAACCTTTCCAACATTGAAGGGATTTTAAATCGTAGTTTAATTTTGTATGTACATACAACATTCAGTAGATAAAAAATTTTTAAATAAAAAAAAATCTGGTCCTAAATCCTAAGAATAACTTTTCAAACAAAGAGATATTTGTTTGAATTGGAATAACTTAATTTTTAAAAATATTAAGCCAGTGATTTCGAAACCTATACTTTATATAAAATTCCATGCACAAAAAGTGCGTTTTAAATTTGAAACCGTATTTCACCAAATAAAACACAAAAAATATTTCGCAGTTAATATAAAGGGTGATTTTTTAAAAGGTTTAGAACTTTAAAAAAAAAGCACAAAAAATTCGAAAAAATGAATGAAATATTTATTTGAATCGATAGTTTGAACCTTGCAATTTAATGTTTAAAGATAATTTCATGCAAATGTTGATCGCGGCTGCGTCTCAGGTAGCCCATCCGCTGAGTCCAATTTTGGCATACTCTTTCACACATATCGGCCGGTATCTCACGAATGAATGCATGGATGTTGGCTTCCAGTGCGTCAATCGAAGCGGGCTTGTCCCTATAGACATTAGCCTTGACATACCCCCACAAAAAATAATCTAATGGTGTCAAATCGCACGATCTAGGCGGCCAATTGACCGGCCCGAAACGTGAAATTAACTGTTCACCAAACTCGCCTCGCAATTGCGCCATTGTTTCGCGTGCTGTGTGGCATGTGGCACCGTCTTATTGAAACCACATATCATGCAAGTCAAGAACTTCCATTTCGGGCAAAAAAAAGTTTGTTATCATCGCTCGGTAGCGTTCACCATTGACAGTAACGCTGCGATTCGCATCATCTTTGAAGAAATATGGCCCAATAATGCCGCCGGCCCATAAACCGCACCAAACAGTGGCTTTTTCGGGATGCATTGGTAGCTGTTGCAATGCTTCTGGCTGATCTTCACTCCAAATGCGGCAATTATGCTTATTTATGTACCCATTCAACCAAAAATGAGCCTCATCGCTGAACACAATTTTTCGATAAAAAAGCGGATCCTCGGCCAGCTTTCCAAGAGCCCATTCACCAAAAATTCGGCGTTGTGGTAGGTCGGCTGGCTTTAACTAACTGCTGGGAACGGCGCCGAATCGAAATTTCGCGGTCTTCTGTCCCACTAGCTGATACGGCCGCAATATTTTCTTCACTACGCACAATACGTAAACGTGTTGGTGGTTTAATGTCCAACAAAGTAAATTTGGTGCGAAATTTGGTCACAATCTTCCGAATAGACTGCTCAGAAGGTCGAGAATGCCGACCATAAAATGGAAGCAGCGCGCGATGAACATTTCGAACCGAGCACGAATTTTGATAGTAAAATTCAATGATTTGCAAGCGTTGTTCATTTGTAAGACGATCCATGGTTAAATTGCAAACCAAACTGAAGCTGTTTGACAGTGACACAAGGTACTAAACACACGTCAGCTGTCAAAACCAGTGTTGCCAAAACCAAACCAGCTAAAAAATCACCCGTTATTAATTCTTTAATTATAACTTTTCAAAACTTTTTTTTTTTTCAAAATTGAATTCCCTTTATGTTTTTACCCATTTCACCCTATAAGGAAAACTTGATTTGAAAAATGTGTAACAATAAGCACATCCTAAAAAAATAACTTATAACACAAAAAGAAATCGAAATCGAATACTGTTTTGTTTCCTAAAGATATGAATTTAAATCTCAGAAAACATTTAGCCTTGAACCCATCCTCTAAGTAAACCTTTTCAAACATAAAAAGAAAAATTAAAAATCTGACACCATTTTCTTCGTTTGTCCCCTTTTCACCCTACAAACACATTTTTTTTACAAAATTTTATACCTAAGACTTAGTCTTTTAAAATAATCTTACAAACGGCAAGAGAATGTTTAAAATTGGGTATGTAGTTTCTAAAATCAGCCATCACAAAGAAACAAATAAAGCAAGATAAGAGCTTTATTAATATAGACGGATGGAAAATGCCGTTAAATGCAGAAAGGACTTAAAAAAAAATTAAGCGGTTTTTTCACTACAGAAATTTTAAAATAATGTTTTAATTTCATTCGAAACAAAAGACGTAATCGACTTAGGGTTAGTTCTGTTCTACGAATATTGATTTAAAAAAAAAAATACTAAAAATATAAAAATACACAAATCATTTTAAAAACATTGCTGGAGATTTTTAAAAAAAAAGTTTTTCGGCTTCCGAGTTATTTTATTCTATACAGGATATAACCGCAGAAGTTTTTCCCAAGAACTGAAATGGACAAATTCCAGTAGAGATTGCTATTGGTTTAATATTGATGTCATTGCCATTTTCCAATTCACTTCAACGAAAGATGAACTTATCACTAATTTTTTTGGATGTAATGGCTAATTCAGCTAACTCCGTCAGCTATATGTTCCCGAGTTTATAAACCATCCTCACTCTACATTCGCACTCCAAAGCAGAAAATAAAAAAAGATTTATCATTCAGGCTCAAATTTAATACAATCCATTCCATTATATTTTTATCGGCTTCTTCACTGTTTCTCGATAAACCAATAATAATAATTAATAGGAAAAATATATAGCTATGTTTTTATTTAACCAATATCCTGGATTCTATCTTTACATATTTCATTGCACTTCTTCAACTCTTCTTTTTTTTTAATAATTGCTGGGCCAATCTGATGAACTGAATACTGAATTCAATAATAAAAAACTAATGAATCGACCCGAGTTAATGTCACAGATAACAAACTTATTGCAACTAAATTAAATCATTTTAAATTAAATTGAAAAATTAAGAAATTATAAATACAGGAAGAAAACTTGTTATGTTTGTTAATTGCTTGATAAAAAAGAATGAAATTACCGCTTTATCGAAACCTTCGTAGGCATCATCAGAAGATCCTACCAAAATATTTGTTAGAAATTTGACAAACAAAAAATGCACTAAAAATGCTTTGATGGCAAACCGCTTTAAAGAATTTTAACAAAACTTCACAGAAACCCTATCAAAAGATTTGTTAATAATTTGACAAAATGCACTTAAAATGCATTTTGCGGTTTTCCCTTTACCGAATTTTGACCAAACTTCACAAAAAGACCATCCTCAAAAAGGAAGATAACTTTATACAAAAATCAAAAAATTCGGCCGAGTTTATCGAGCCCGAACAAAAGGCAACTCATTTTTATATACCGGCTTCGCTCGGGTATAGACAAAAGTTCATTATAAAAAATAACAAAATTATATAAATAAATTAAACAGTATAAATTATCAGCCTTGTTTTGAGTCTTGCCCGGAAAGTATTTCATTCGAAAAAAAATTGTGTTCCCCTGTTATTTCAAAAACTGTTATGAATTTTATTTCACTTTTAAAATAAAAGTTAAAAAAAGAAACTCCATCACCGGCCTCCTCCATGAATAGTAGTTCGCTTTCTGTTCATATATCTACATAGTTCATGAGCGGCCATGTTTTCGGAATTCTTTGCGTATTTATTCATGGAAATAATTTCTTAAGCCGCTTCCTTGGGCCAACGCAACCAGTGCGCATTAAATAAAAAGATGATATCTATAACTTTATCTGCGCTTGACTAACTGCAACAAGGAATGTGAAAGAAATTTAAAAATTGGATACCATTGTTTTATTAATCAGCCATTCCCCCTAAAAAGGCATTAAGCTAGTGGTTCTCAAAGTCCATTCCCTAAATTTAACCTTTTAAACACAAAAAGAATGTTTCAAATAGGTCCTGTCCTTTGAGCATAACCTTTCCAACATTAAAGGGATTTCAAATCGTAGTTTAATTTTGTATGTACATACAACTTTCAGTAGATAAAGAGTTTTTAAATAAAAACAAAAATCTGGTCCTAAATCCTAAGAATAACTTTTCAAACAAAGAGATATTTGTTTGAATTGGAATAACTTAATTTTTAAAAATATTAAGCCAGTGATTTCGAAACCTATACTATATATAAAATTCCATGCACAAAAAGTGCGTTTTAAATTTGAAACCGTATTTCACCAAATAAAATACAAAAAATATTTCGCAATTAATATATTAATTCTTTAATTATAACTTTTCAAAATTGAATTCCCTTTATGTTTTTACCCATTTCACCCTATAAGGAAAACTTGATTTGAAAAATGTGTAGCAATAAGCACATCCTAGAAAAATAACTTGTATAACACAAAAAGAAATCGAAATCGAATACTGTTTTGTTTCCTAACGATATGAATTTAAATCTCAGAAAACATTTAGCCTTGAACCCATCCTCTAAGTAAACCTTTTCAAACATAAAAAGAAAAATCTGACACCATTTTCTTGGTTTGCCCCCTTTTCACCCTACAAACACATTTTTTTTTACAAAATTTTATACCTAAGACTTAGTCTTTTAAAATAATCTTACAAACGGCAAGAGAATGTTTAAAATTGGGTATGTAGTTTCTAAAATCAGCCATCACAAAGAAACAAATAAAGCAAGATAAGAGCTTTATTAATATAGACGGATGGAAAATGCCGTTAAATGCAGAAATTACTTAAAAAAAAATTAAGCGGTTTTTTCACTACAGAAATTTTAAAATAATGTTTTAATTTCATTCGAAACAAAAGACGTAATCGACTTAGGGTTAGTTCTGTTCTACGAATATTGATTTAAAAAAAAAAATACTAAAAATATAAAAATACACAAATCATTTTAAAAACATTGCTGGAGATTTTAAAAAAAAAAGTTTTTCGGCTTCCGAGTTATTTTATTCTATACAGGATATAACCGCAGAAGTTTTTCCCAAGAACTGAAATGGACAAATTCCAGTAGATATTGCTATTGGTTTAATATTGATGTCATTGCCATTTTCCAATTCACTTCAACGAAAGATGAACTTATCACTAATTTTTTTGGATGTAATGGCTAATTCAGCTAACTCCGTCAGCTATATGTTCCCGAGTTTATAAACCATCCTCACTCTACATTCGCACTCCAAAGCAGAAAATAAAAAAAGAATTATCATTCAGGCTCAAATTTAATACAATCCATTCCATTATATTTATCGGCTTCTTCACTGTTTCTCGATAAACCAATAATAATAATTAATAATAAAAATATATAGCTATGTTTTTATTTAACCAATATCCTGGATTCTATCTTTACATATTTCATTGCACTTCTTCAACTCTTCTTTTTTTTAATAATTGCTGGGCCAATCTGATGAACTGAATACTGAATTCAATAATAAAAAACTAATGAATCGACCCGAGTTAATGTCACAGATAACAAACTTATTGTAACTAAATTAAATCATTTTAAATTAAATTGAAAAATTAAGAAATTATAAATACAGGAAGAAAACTTGTTATGTTTGTTAATTGCTTGATAAAAAAGAATGAAATTACCGCTTTATCGAAACCTTCGTAGGCATCATCAGAAGATCCTACCAAAATATTTGTTAGAAATTTGACAAACAAAAAATGCACTAAAAATGCTTTGATGGCAAACCGCTTTAAAGAATTTTAACAAAACTTCACAGAAACCCTATCAAAAGATTTGTTAGTAATTTGACAAAATGCACTTAAAATGCATTTTGCGGTTTTCCCTTTACCGAATTTTGACCAAACTTCACAAAAAAGACCATCCTCAATACGGAAGATAACTTTATAAAAAAAAATCAAAAAATTCGGCCCAGCCATTCTCGAGTTTATCGAGCCCGAACATAAGGCAACTTATTTTTATATATTAGATATATATATATATACATATATGTATTACAATCAAATTAAGTAGTAGAAACATATTTTAAATTACTATATGAATTCTGTTATTAATAACATTCTATACGTAGAAATTTCCAGAGATTTCCAGTTGGACTCGTTCAAAATTTCGATGGCTTCCTGCATCGTTAGGGATTTTTTTCCGAAATATTTGCGACGATGAGAAGAAAAAATTGGGCATATGCTAAGAAAATGAAAGCAGTCTTCTTTAGATTTTAGATTACACAGAGAATAGAACTGGTTGAAACTACCATTGTTAGGACTTCCGTTTAAACCGAGGAGTTCGCACCTTGTTTTAAAAATTAGGGACATTACTTTATAGCTTAGCAGGTCATGAAAATAGTTTTTTTTTCCATTAGATTGGTATTGAGCTGAGAGTATATAAGCCTGCTTCTGATTCGCGAGCTTTTACTACAAACGTTTCACGAACAGAATTTTCCTTCTTCTGAGTAATCCGATACAGTAGTTCCTTTACTGAATTTAGATTGTTTGGGTCAATATATACCACTTCATCACAAGCATTTCCCAAACTTTTCCACTTTGCCATCCACCAATCCTCATTTCTCAGCTCATATAACACCATTTTTTATGGAAATTCGGTCGTCCTGGTGAGAAAGCACCTTCACAATCTAGTCCGCATGCAACTTCAATGTATAAGTGCACAGTTTTGGAAGCCCTGTTTCAAGGTGTAGTGCGTAATTCGGCGTGTTTATCGGCAAGTTGAAAAGCTTTTTTAAGAAATTCCTATGGAATTTTTCAATGGGCTCATACTCATTAATTCCCCACACTTGGGCAGCATAACACAGTGTAGATTTTACCACAGCATCAACAATCTTATACTTTGCTGAAAGGTTGATTCTGGTATTTGAAAAGATATTTCTCCATGACACATTGATCAGGCCTTGCGAAGTACTTGATTTTTCTGCAAGATGCATATTGAAGTCAAGAGTCCTATTAAGTTTAACACCCAGGAACTTGAATGAAAACCATTACCTTTGATTTGCTTGAATTAATTATAAGGCACCATTTATGGCAATATTCCGCCAGGCGATTGATCATCAGTTGCAAATTTTCAGGTGATTCTGAGAGTATCACCAGATCATCCGCGTACAACAAAACATTGATGTTTAAATCCGCGATTCGTATTCCTCCAGGTAAGTAGGCAGTAACATCGTTTATAAAAAGCGCAAACAGTAGTGCACTGAGAGGGCATCCTTGCTTTACTCCATTATCCGTGTCGAACCATTCTGAGTAGGTAGAACCGTCCCACACAACTGCTTGAGATTCCGAATACAGTTCTTTTATTACACGTATGAATTTCGTAGACAATCCTATTTGCGAGAGTTTATAAAAGAGAGCATTTCGATTTATAAGGTCGAAGGCAGCCTTAAAGTCAACAAAAAAAGCGTACACTTTCTTGTTTCTAGAATGGAACGCTTTTACAATTGATGTTAGTGTGAAAATATGATCTATTGTTGAAAAGTTTTTTCTGAATCCCGCCTGAAAGTCAGTAAGGATATTGTAAGTATCCACCCATGTTTCTAAACAGCATTCTTAAAAAATTCATACGGAATCCCATCTTCTCTTGGCGCTTTTTCATTTTTTCCTTTTAAAATTACCGTTTTAACCTCCTCGATAGTAATTTCGGCGTCCAAAATTTCATCCGCAATGAAAGGCTGATTTCTGCCTTGCCATACAGTAGCGATTTAAAGTATGTGGATAAATCATCAGCGGACACTCCTATTCCAATTTGATCCATTAATTTCTCTGACAGTGTTCCAAAATTCCTTTGTATTTTTAACGTGACCAAGAATACAAGCTTAATTGTTTTCAAAATCGGTTTTTTTTTAGGCACAGATTCTTATAAATTGAATTTGTTTCAAGGTACCACCTTTTAAGACTTTCACAGTTTGAGTTTCGGAGTGCAGCTAGCAAGGTAAACGATCTCTTACGGGCTAACATGCATTCACTGTCAAACCATTTTTGTTTGAATTTAGAGCCATTCAGTGCTACGGTGCTGTTTGTTGAGCTCCTAATGCAAGTAACAAGTTTGTTTGCAAATACTTCAACCCAATCATTTGACAAATTTAAGCAGGCCATATTTTCTTCCAAATTATGTTGGTTAACGTTAGTTCTTTCCGGAGTCCATTTCTACCTTGGTAAGAGCTCAAGATTTCTTTGATTTGAGGAAGTATCATCGAGCCAGTTAATTGCTATATTCTTTTTATACTCGGTTAAATTTATTATGTGAAGAATTGTATCGTAATTTTTAATTAATGGGTATTCTTTTAACTGTATTAAAGTAAAACCATTTCCTTTATTAAATCAATTATTTCTAATTCAGCTTGTACTTGGTTGAGTGTGGTTAATGTAATTATCATCAGGATGTGAACTTGGATCACATGTCGCCATATTAGATGCGTTATCTTCATTAGATCTATAATCAATGATAGTTGGTTTTTTTTTACTGATTAGTTGGTTAGACTTTATTGAACGGAAATAGATATTTACAATTTGTTCTTAATCCTATTTTATATAATTATTATATTGATACTTTAATTTGTTTTGGCACATTAGGGGCCTAATTTTATACATTGTTTTTATTGTGATTGTGATTGATGGTTATATTTTATACTATGTAGATGATTCATCTCGGGTTGTTCAAACCCAGTTATCTTTTTGGGAGGACGTGGGGTGGCTTCTAGCCACGGTGGTAGTTCGACGCTGCATCTTCCTAAAACTGAATTGCCTCGTCTTCATTGATAGGAATGATTCCTTCGTCCAGTAGTGCTGTTACATCAAGGTATCGTGTTGTGATGGTTCTCACTAGAGGGTTTGGATGATTGCTAAGATTGCTCGTCAGTATTTTGGCAGCACTGATCATGTATTTGTCAAGGGGTATTATTCCGGATGCCTTATAATGTCGCGTGTTGCTGAAATGTTTTCGTCGCCGTTGGTCAAAGTGGAGTCCCGTCCAGATCCGCAAGATCTTCCTCTCGAACACTCCCAGTTTTTTCATGCTGGTTTTGGAAATAGTAAACCAGACAGGAAAGCAGTATGTGATGATCGGTCTGAGAAGTTGCTTATAAAGAAGCAACTTCGTCCTTTGGCTGAGTCCATTCCTTTTCCGCATTAGGGGGTGGATGCGGTGGAAAGCGTAGTTTGCTTTCTTCAGAGTAGCTGTTACATGCGGATTGAAGCGTAACCTCTCCTCAAAGTTGACACCCAGATATTTCACCGATGGTTTGGTTGTCAGTTGTGATCCGTCAGGCTGATTGATAATAATGCTGCGGCAGCTTTTAGCTGTGGGTGTACTTCGCTGTACCGCTGGTCTTCTGAAACAAGCCAATTCAGATTTGGCTGACTTGACTTTGATGCCCCATATTGTGTAGAACTCCCACAGCCGTCTCACGTGTTCTTCTACTCTTTGAGCTACAATGACTGGTGAAATAGATATGGCGTATGTTAGTGAATCGTCCGCATAGAGCAAATTTATAGCGTTGTTGGGTTGAGGTTGGTCTGATGTGAAGATGTTGTAGAGGAACGGTCCCAGCTTTGTTCCTTGAGCAACTCCTGCTCTGATGTTTTTGGTTGTTGACTGGCTGTTTTCAATCTGGACGAAAAACGATCTGGAATTGAGAAAACTGAAAATTATTCTTATTAATGTACCTGGAAAATTGAAGGTGGTTAGCTTATGAACTAGCCCCTGTATCCAGATGCTGTCGAATGCTTTCTCTATATCCAGAAAGCATCCAACAACAACCTGACAGTTATTGAGGGTACTAACAACGTCGTAATGGAATCGCAAGAGCGGATGTAAAGTAGAGTGTTTCTCTCGAAATCCATATTGCATGTCCGGAACGATGTGGTTAGTAGTGCAGAACGCCTTCAATCTACGAAGAATAAGTCCTTCAAGAATTTTGCTGGTGTAAGAAGAGATATGGGACGATATCCGGAAACGGAACCTCTGTCGGCTTTCTTCGGTATAGGTACTATTTTAGCTGTCTTCTCTATCTTCTATCTATCTTCAAGTAGCAATTGTTGACGCAGTTGTTGAACAGGATCGTGAGAAACAGCACCATGACTTGGGGAAACTTCTTTATGATGTAGCTCATCATAAATCATATCTGGTCCAGATGATTTCTTAGTTCGCCCACTTTGGATTAGCTCAGCTACTTCTTCGGGGTTGGTGAAGCCTCCAGTCAGCTCGGGATCACTAGCAGGATTTTCATTGTTAAAAATGATAATTTCAGCGTCCGTCTGCTGCAGCTGCTCAATTGCTGACTCAAATTCCTCTAAGAGTGAAGGATCGCTGGATGGGTTTAGCACGAAATTTCCTTCAAAATATTCGGCAAATACTTCCGCTTTATCCTGAGCCGTCGTAACTGGAGCTGATTTTGCCTGGCATTTGTTGTCTTTTGCCGATGATCCTGTTTATTTCCTTGCATGCATCGGGTCCTGGTTTGATGGAATCTAGCATTTTTTGGAACTGGTTGTTGTTGAAATTTTAAAGAGCACTCCTCAACATAATTTGCGTACATTGAAGTTCACTCTTCACCAATTGATAGTTTCCGTTGGCCGTGTTCCAATCCCTTTGTTGGACCTTTTGCAGTCGCTTCCGCAATGATCGATGATCATATAGTCGAACAATTCCTTCTGGGAGATGCTGGTATCTTCCCTTGAGGTCTTCGATCTCTTCTGCTCGCCTAGGGCGTTGCTTACAGTTAGCTCCATGGCTTCGATGGCTTCTTCGATTTCATTGTTGGAAAGGTTTCTGTTGGCATCCGGCATCACCATGGTTTCCTCGATTTTTCTTTGGAATCGTTCGATATCCAGTTGGTTGTAGTTGATGTAGTCCTCATTTTGTGCATCTGTTGTTAGGATTGGTTGGCACAGTTTGATGTGAAGTTCCACTGGCTCGTGGTCCGCATCTCCCGTAAGGGTCCGGCATGTGTAATTCCGCAGCTCGGGAACGATGTTGATGAAGTTCAAGGAAACCAGGTAGAAGTCCAGCCAGGATGGTGTTCTTGGGAACGTTGGCTTTGGTTGAGATACCACCAGGAATGAATGATGCTCGAAATTTTTAACCAACCAGTTCACCAAGAAGTTTCCTGCGTCAGATGGAGTTGTGTCGTACCATCGTGGGTGACGTACATTGAAATCTCCTCCAATCAGTCCATAGGTGTGCTGGGCGGCTAAGTTGCTGAAAAAAAGGTCGTGATTAATATTAGTTTGTCTGGCACTGCATTTGTTGTATATGCTGAATATAATTATTGTTGCTCCAACTTCGACTTAAGACTGGGGATCAATACTTGAGAGACTTTTATGTTCTTCTTAACGAAGAGCGCTGTGTCCCTTTTAGCTTGACCCTTATCTGTTCGGAAGGGGTTGTATCCTTTGAAATCTATGTTGTTTTGCTATGTTGTGCTGCTTCAGGAAGAGGTGGAATGTCGTTCTTTACAAAACACTGTACAATAAATTAACATTGTATGTGATTATCTTTAACCGGTTAATGCGCATTATGCGCTGCATAAACAAAAATAAAGGTGTCAACAGTTAAGCGTAATTGCTGGCACTGCGGATCGAGCTTTCCTAATTGCTGATAACAGATCGGTTCCGAAGTGTTCCTCAACTTCCTCATCCAGGTTAAGCTTATTAGAGGTTACTGGTTCGTTACTCCTTGGTTTTCGTTTCCATGATAGAAGAACTGTTGTTGGCTGCTGGGGTTTTGGAATTGACTTCTGAAATTGTTGAGGTTGAGGCTTGGCTGCGTTCCCCATCTTGGCCACAGCTACAAAGCTTACTGAGGGGCTAGTCAAAGTGCAGACTGATTTAGCCTTGAAGTCTTGTTGAGCCTTCTTCTGGGATTCCGCCTTTTCTTCACCAACAGAAGCTTACACTCAAGGTAGTTTCCCGGATGACCAAACTCTTTGCAGTTGGCGCAGTTTACTCCTTGGTCCTTTTCCTTCCGCTTATACTCTCCTGGGATGTGGTCTTGGTTGCACTTTACACAGACGTACTTCATGCCGCAATTGGTTGCCACGTGACCAAATCTTTGACAGTTCTTACACTGAACAGTATCCGTGTTTTTGAGGCGTTCCCAATGCACCTTCTGGTTGAGGATTTTGTTTCGTGTATATATCGACAACATCACACGATTTGCTGACTTCCACCACGAAAGAGTTGTAACTTTTGTTTTTCGCTTTCCTTGATCTGAAGAGTGTGACGTTTGATGGCAGGAACTCCTTCGATCTGAAGTTCATCCTCGACCTCTATAGCTGAATATGCGTGGTGAATTCCTCTGAGAAGGAGAAGAATCTTCCTCTCCTCACGGATGGTGTACGTATGATTCTCAATCTTCTTGGATTTGAGGTAGTCCCTTAGTGTGCCGAATCCGTCCTTGGTTGCCACGTTGATGATTGTTTTTGTGGTGCTTAGATTCTTGAGGGTGATGTCAATTTTCATTGTTTTTGCGATCTTGCTTATTTCCGCGATGTTCCCGGAGAAAACAATTATTGGTGGCATACCTGGCTTGCTGGGGTTTGATGTTGACCCTGTTGCTGTTCCTTTTGTGACTGTTTGCGGTTGCTTGTTGACTGACGGTTGTTTAGTGATTTTTACTACAGCGGATGTAGTAGATAGCTGGCTCGTTAAAATCAAACTTTCGGTGTTTTCCGTATTTTTTTTGGCAGCTTTCTTTTTAATTTTCTTCTGTCGCTTTGCCTTTGGATATGTTCCTTCTTCTGAGCTCTCAGTCGTTAGGTTGGCTTCATCTCCAGTGAGTATAACCATATCTTCGTAAATCTTCAGGTTCCCGTTGTCTCCATTTGGTTCATCATTTATGTTGTTGGTGACTTCTTGGATCTGCCCGCCAATTTTTTGCGCGTACTCGGAACCCAGGTCCTTTCCCACGCTAAGCAGTAAAGCCCTGATTGCAGCTAAAATGGTTTCAATAGTCAAGGGTTCAACCATTTTTCTACTTCTGCTTGCTTTCAGGATTAACTTTATCACTTAGCACTAATTTATTTTATTACACACAGATTAACGCGCACACACTATTTTAATAAAAACTTCTGGGTACACATTAACACTGGATTAAACTGTTTTGAGAAATGCCTTTTTTATTACCCTAGGGTAGTAAAATTTAGGTTGTCCGCAGGTAGGCTTGACTTGACATCCCTTTTTTTCGGTGTGGATTATTTATTTTAAATATATTCCGCTGACACGTCCGTGCACTTTGAATGCTTGGATTGAACTGACGTGAAGCTGGTATGAACACAGTCTTAGTGGATCAAAGAAAACTGAATTTCAAATTTTTAATTCACCGGCCCAAATCACCCGACTTGAATCCCATTGAGCATCTTTTTGGGACACTCAATTGCCTGTGCAACGTATCTGAAATTTCATATTTTAGGAAAGAATATTTAATAGAAGTTATATAGAATAGAATAATATTAACCCTAAAGCATAATTCCACATAAATTGCGTTATTCTATTATGAGCAGAAATAAACAATAATGATGAATGTGAAATTTTAATGGAGCTATAGTGGATAAAACATTCCACGCAATTTCTCCCATCTTCTAAAGTTGGATATGCCAACAATTTTCCACTGTTCCTTGTAGGTTCAAATTTGGGCGATCTGTAGCCATGAAATATTCATTTTCGATGCTGATAACCTCCGAGAGAAACTGCGACCACAATTCGCGTTCCCAGTTTTCGACGATGGTAAAAATTCCATGGGAAATTTTACTCACTATTGCCCCAACATAACATTTTTCAAAAAAGCTGTTTTCTGAAATTGGACTCGCATAATACGAAAATAACAACCAAAACTTTTTATACCGTACCGTTTCAAAATTGTTGCATTGTGTAAACCTGGGGGCTCATTCCGTATTTCGATTATCGCCAGAAGATATCGTTTAAACGATAGTATTGCTTCATGTAACATTGAAAATGAATATCGTCTTGACGATCTCGTTCTGGCGATACAATATTTAATTTACGTAAGTCAGGACGATAGAGCTTAGACAATAGCTTAAGAAGTATCGTCTTGTAATAATTTGATTGCTCTTAGAGCGATAAATGCTTTTTGTTGATTTTTTACTAATGTTTTTAATTTATACGAAAATAAAATAATAATTGGATTATCTTATTCTTCTTTAAGTAGTTTACAAATTTCTTAACAATCGTAATATAAACATGGCTTTGCCGTCTGCCAGATTGACAATTATATATATAAAAAAAAAAACTTGATTGATTAAATAATTAAAGTACAGTTTTATTTTAAAAATTTTCATTTAAAATTTTGCTTCTATAAGCTAATGCAATTTTACAAAACTTGAACATTTTGGGCACGTCTATTTCATTAAGGTATTTGAATGTATGTTCCTCAGATAGTATGTCTGCACCAAACACATGTCTTCTCGTTTCCTTGAGGACGGGGCATCTACCAACAAAATGAAAAATGTCTACGTTCCGCCATATTACACATTTCACAAAGCACAGGTAAATCTACGCGATGTGGAATGAAGTTAAGATTCAACAGTTCACCCCTTAATCTAAACATGCAGGATATTTCCTCAATAGTGCAGTCATCTCTGAAATAATTTAAACTATTTAAGTTGTGGTTTAGCTTGCTATATACCAGCCTGTAAATTGAGTTGTGTAGTGTGTTTATGTGCACATAGTGTATGCACGGGTCAGGTGACGAATACCACTCGTCACTTGATACGTCGCGAAGCGACATTGTGCACATCAGCACACCATAATCTTCCCACGATATGCAATGAACAACGTGCATTGCATATCGTGTTTATATTATTCTTTTTCGCATTTGATATTATTCTTTTTGCTGACTCCACAAATGTGTGAATATGGAGTCAGCATAGTTTTAAGTATGAACACATTATAACAAATAAAATTCATCATTATTAAATCAGCTCTCCGACAATACACAAGTCTTTTCTTTTATTGTAAAAACATATTACATGGCGACCGTGACAGTGATTCTGTCCATATAAAATTAAAAATAAGTTTTTTTTTTTTGTTGTTGTTGTTTTATTAACTTAATTCAATCCAAAAATGTCTTTATTTTAAATTATTAAAAAAAAAAAAAAAAAAAAAAAAAAAAACATAAAACACATCGGAACATTGTGCGTTTTAAAAATATCAAGCCGGCAAATCGCTTGTCCAATTATTTGTGAAGTGCGCATTTTGATTACAAATAAAAAGAGGAACCATCTTTGGATAGAAAATACCCTTTCATCCACCACCACGACGAACATGTTTGCCTCCTAAAATCAGTTGAAAAGTAAATAATGATATGATGTGCTCGGAAAGTGTAAAAGCGATACGAACATGTTTGCCTTTCATCTACCACTACCCACCACCTCGTATTCCTTCATCATTTTTAATTGGGAACGAACAAAACTTCCTTTTACGACAAAATAACTCGTGATATACATTCATTAGAAAGTGATCATTCGGAAGTTGACAGACCACTATCGCCATCTGTGTGGACCTCCGACCTCAGCTAAACTCAGAAAACGAAACAACAATAATCTTCAAATCATAGCTGCCCAGCAATCAAATGATGATGATCAAATCAATCCAGCCCAGCAATGGTAATATATTTTTATAATTCATCGTGAAAAAAAATGTGTGTTAATTGTTATATATGAAGCTTAAATCTATTGAACTAATCTGTTTATTGTAAATCTATTGAACTAATCTGTTTATTGTACAAACCATCGAAAATCCAATATTTAATTACTTCTAAAAGAAATTTGATGCATTCTTCTGCCGTTCTGTTTTTTTTTTTAAACAAAATATAGTCAATCGTCTCAAATACTCTTTGCAAGTCTAGAATAACTGTAACAAAGATTATATGGAATCTTTGCTCGGTATTGCTTCTTCTGTTTAAAGTCATTGAAGTTTAAACATTAATTTAAAATGGGAGGTAAAACCTCCAAAGTAAAGGATAGCACAGCAAATGTGTTAAATGTTGTTGACGTGATGGATACAACCCCACACTTAGAAACACAAACTATGCTCATTTCTTTATTGGTTGTCCTCACGGCAGTAAACTTAATTCTTAAATTTTATCTGTTGTATAAGCGTACACTTAAAAAACGCTACATAAGCCGAGCAAACGACTTAGATAAAATTTAAAATGGAATGGAAAATATTAGCAATAAAAATAAACGGTTTTAAAGACAATTTCCAAAAATCTTACAAATGTATTAACAAAAATACAACAATAAGAGTAGATACATTAAAAAACCATATTAAAACACTAATATCCCATTACAATAGTATTGTCAATGTTTTCAACGCATACAAAAATGAATTGACAGCTGATCATGAAAAAGATTGTAGGAAGCTTTTAAAAACACTTAACACTAAGTTAAAAAATATTAGCATTAAATGGGAAATTGAAATACATGTCCCAGATGAATTAGAGCTTCACGCTGAGTTTAATGAAAATCAAATAGAAAGTTTAGACGAATCAAAACCAGTAGTAAATACAGAATCTGACAGTGAAATTGAAACACTGGATGAATTCCCACAACCAATTATAAAAATCAAGGAAAACATGGCCCAAACTTTAGTAGAATTTCTTAAACTGGCCTCATCACTCTTACCTGAGTTTGATGGAAAGGCAGAAAATTTACAAAGCTTCAAAGATGCCCTTCTCCTTATTGATTCCTTAAAAGGAGCACACGAAGTATCAGCAATTAGTCTCATAAAGACCAAACTAAAGGGACATGCTAGAAATCTAATAAGTAATGAACAAACGATAGTTGAGATAGTTGAAAAACTAAATGCAAAAGTAAAAGGAGATTCAGTAGATGTAATTTCTGCGAAATTACTAAATCTACAACAAAAAAATAAGACAGCAAATCAATATGTCCAAGAAATAGAAAAATTGACGAAGTGTTTAGAAGGAGCCTATATCAACGATGGTTTAGCTTCTGATTTAGCTGCTAAATACAGCACAACGCTCGCTGTCAAGGCTATGACACAAAATTGTTCTATTGATAAGGTAAAACTTATAATGCAGGCTGGCACATTCAGCGATATGAATGAGGCCATGTCCAAATTCGTAAATAGTTGCACAGATGCAACCGGACATTCTAATACTGTTTTGTTTTACAAGCAAACCAATAATAGAGGCTATCGTGGAAATTACCACGGAAGAGGTAATCATCACAATAATCGCTACCGCAATAACCAAAACAATTACAGGGGAAATGGCCGATCTAGAGGCAACTTTAGAGGCCGTGGTAACTCGTACCGTGGCCATAATAATAATAACAACCACAATAATGTTCGAATTACTCAAAGTAACTCGGAAAACTGCCAAGACCCTTTAGGAAACAATTTATAAATACAAAGGTCCATGCTATCAATTTTAATCTCAATATTTTCGTGTCATTTATAAATGTATTTACTAAACATAAACTCACATTCCTTATAGACACAGGTGCAGATATTTCACTTCTAAAAGAAGATTCTGATTTTTACCAAGACGTCCAAAATGACAAGATTATAAGTATCCAAGGAATAGGCCAGGGAATAGTAAAATCCCAAGGTCTAGCCCCAATAGAGCTTCAAACAGATAAATACATCATCCCACACAATTTCCATATAGTAAATTCAAATTTTACAATACCATGTGATGGAATCATAGGTATGGATTTTATAAAACAATTTAACTGCAAATTAGACTTCAAACCAACTGAAGATTGGTTTATAATCAGACCCAATAATTTAAATTTTCCGATTTATGTTCCAATAACATATAGTTGTGGTAATAATTCACTACTTCTACCAGCAAGATCACAAGTAATAAGAAAAATTGAAATAAAAACAACAGAAGACCTCATTTTTATTCCCAACCAAGAAATAAAACATGGCATTTATGTTGCAAATGCAATAGCAACATCACAATTTGCATTAGTTCGTCTATTAAATACAACCGATACTAACCAACTGGCCAGTTTAAATAACTTAAAATATGAACCACTCTCAAACTATGATGTGGTCCACACTAATCGAAATAGTAGAACAGAATCAGTCCTAAATCAACTAAAGAAAAATTTTCCGCCCCAATTCAAAAAACAATTAACAGAAGTATGCACCGAATATAGTGATGTATTTGGATTGGAAACCGAATCCATAACCACAAATAATTTTTATAAGCAAAACTTGAGATTGAAAGATAGCGAACCAGTATATATAAAGAACTACCGAAGTCCTCACAGTCATGTTGAAGAAATTCAAAAACAAGTTAAAAAATTGATACACGACAAAATAATCGAACCGTCTGTATCTGAATATAATAGCCCGCTTTTACTAGTTCCCAAGAAAGCCCTACCGGGTTCCGAAGAAAAAAAATGGCGATTAGTAATCGACTATCGTCAATTGAATAAAAAACTTTTATCTGATAAATTTCCACTCCCAAGAATTGATGACATCCTTGATCAATTGGGTCGAGCAAAATATTTTTCATGCCTCGATTTAATGTCAGGTTTTCATCAAATCGAACTAGAAGAAAGTTCCAGAAATTTAACGTCTTTTTCAACGAGCAATGGCTCATATCGTTTTACGCGACTACCTTTTGGTTTAAAAATAGCGCCAAATTCATTCCAGAGAATGATGACCATAGCATTCTCTGGACTTGAACCTTCACAAGCATTTCTCTACATGGACGACCTTATGGTTATAGGCTGTTCCGAAAAACATATGCTTAAAAATCTAACAAATGTTTTTAACATATGTAGAAAATACAATTTAAAATTGCATCCACAAAAATGTTCATTTTTTATGCATGAAGTGACTTTTCTGGGCCATAAATGCACAGATAAAGGAGTATTGCCAGATGACAAAAAATATGACGTCATCAAAAATTATCCAGTCCCACACGACGTGGATAGCGCTAGACGATTCGTTGCATTCTGCAACTATTACAGACGATTTATTAAAAACTTCGCCGACTATTCACAGCACATAACGAGGTTATGTAAAAAGAATATTCCTTTTGTGTGGACAGATGATTGCCAAAAAGCATTTCAATATTTGAAAAATAAATTAGTTGAACCAACCCTATTACAATACCCAGATTTTAAAAAAGAATTTTGCATAATAACTGATGCAAGTAAACAAGCATGTGGAGCGGTTCTAACCCAAAACCATAACGGAATTCAACTCCCAATAGCTTATGCATCACGTTCATTCACAAAAGGTGAAAGCAATAAAAGCACAACAGAACAAGAGCTCACAGCCATTCACTGGGCAATAACACATTTTCGACCATATATATATGGCAAACACTTCATAGTTAAAACAGATCACAGACCACTCACGTATTTATTCTCCATGACAAACCCCAGCTCAAAGTTAACACGCATGAGGCTAGAATTAGAAGAGTATGACTTCACGGTTGAATACCTAAAGGGAAAAGACAATTTCGTGGCAGATGCCCTGTCTAGGATAACAATATCCGAGCTCAAAGACTTACAAGCTAGAGTCCTGAAAGTCACTACCAGGCACCAAAGTAAACAGAAAAAATCCTGCGCAGGAGAAAAACAAGTAGATCTGCATAAGCAATCTCTTGACATTGCTTCTAAGCCCAAAGTATTTGAAGTCATTTTTAATGACGAAGTACGAAAAGTAGTGACCTTGCGAATAACGGATTCCTTATGTTTATTTAAACGTGGGAACAAAATTATAGCAAGAATTGTAGTTAGAGATTTATATACCAATGGAACTCTCGATTTAGGTCAGTTCTTCCAAAGGCTCGAAAAAGAAGCCGGTATATTAAAAATCAAAAAACTAAAAGTGGCACCGTGCGAAAAGATATTTGAATTAATTTCAATTGAATCTTTCAAAAATATGGGCAACAAAATATTAAAATCATTACGAGTAGCGCTACTCAAGCCGGTGACCCAAATAAAAAATGAAAAAGATCAAGAAGCAATACTGTTTACGTACCATGACGATCCAATTACAGGAGGTCATACAGGCATAACTAAAACGCTAGCAAAAATAAAAAGACACTTTTATTGGAAAAATATGACTCGTCATATTAAAGAACACATAAAAAGATGCCACAAATGCCTGACGTCGAAAACAACTAAACATACGAAAACACCACTGATAAAAACAGATACACCCACATATGCTTTTGACAAGGTAATAGTTGATACAATTGGTCCTTTACCTCGATCAGAGAATGGAAACGAGTATGCAGTCACTTTAATTTGTGACCTTACAAAATATTTAGTAGCCATTCCAGTTGCAAATAAAAACGCAAAAACGATTGCAAAAGCAATATTTGAATCTTTTATTCTGAAGTACGGTCCAATGAAGACGTTCATTACGGACATGGGAACAGAATACAAAAATTCTATTATAAACGACTTGTGCAAATATTTAAAAGTAGACAATATAACGTCTACAGCACATCACCACCAAACCGTTGGAACAGTAGAAAGGAGCCATAGAACTTTTAACGAATATATTCGTTCCTATATATCCGTTGACAAAACAGATTGGGATGTTTGGCTTCCATTCTTCGTTTACTGTTTCAACACGACACCATCTATGGCACATAATTATTGTCCATACGAACTTGTTTATGGTAAGCAAAGTAACTTACCAATAGAATTTAATTCAATAGATAGGATAGATCCTATATATAATGTAGATGACTATGCTAAGGAAGTAAAATTTAGATTAGAAACGGCATATAAGAGAGCTAAAATACTATTAGAAGTAAATAAAGCTAAAAATAAAGATTATTACGATAAAAAAATAGTTAGTCTCGATTTAAAGTTAGGAGATAAAGTTATGCTAAGAAACGAATCAGGTCATAAGTTGGATCCCGTTTATTTAGGCCCCTTCGAGGTCGTAGAAATTGAAAACAATAATAATATAATTATAAAAACAAATAAAAACAAAAAGCAGAAAGTACATAAGAATAGATTAAAAATATATAATACTTAAGAGTTTTAATGAAATAGAAACAACAAATTTGTTTTTTTAATAATGTTTAATATTTGTTCTCCTTCACTCAAATTTTTATTAAACATACATTTTTCGAGTTTTTTTTTTTTATCAATATATGTACAAAAAATAATTTCTGTAAGCAAAAAAAAAAATATAATAAGAAAAATAAAATAAATAAATAATAAATCAAATATTACTGACAAAAAAAAAAAAATGATGTAATAATTAAAATATATGAAATAAAAATATATTAATTTTTAATTTGTTAATCATTAAAATTTATGTACAATTAAATAACTCCATGTAATTACGTTATTTCCTAAAAGAAGGGAGGTGTAGTGTGTTTATGTGCACATAGTGTATGCACGGGTCAGGTGACGAATACCACTCGTCACTTGATACGTCGCGAAGCGACATTGTGCACATCAGCACACCATAATCTTCCCACGATATGCAATGAACAACGTGCATTGCATATCGTGTTTATATTATTCTTTTTCGCATTTGATATTATTCTTTTTGCTGACTCCACAAATGTGTGAATATGGAGTCAGCATAGTTTTAAGTATGAACACATTATAACAAATAAAATTCATCATTATTAAATCAGCTCTCCGACAATACACAAGTCTTTTCTTTTATTTTAAAAACATATTACAGTTGCCTGCCTCTTCTGCGTATCGAGCTCTAAAGCTATTATCTAGGCTTTCAATCATCTGATGGAGTGAGGGCTTCCAATTACTGTAATCGTTAATGTTTAATTCTATACCCGCTTCTTGTCCTAACTCCATCCATTCCTTGAACCATCCAGATCTGTTACGGATCGCTTGGAGAGCTGCCTTTTTTGGAAGGCGATTATCGGGCATATTTAGCACATTCATGATATAGTCTACTTGCAGTTTCAGGGTTTTTATAAATAATGGAGATATACCAGTTTCGAGCATAACCATGTAGTTAGGAGCGTTTGGAGGAAGCCGAAAAATGCGTTTGATATAAAAACGGAGAAGTTTTTCCACGGTCTCATATTTTTTTCCTCCCCATACTTGCGCTGCATAAAGCAGAGTTGTTTCTGACACCGATTCGAATACCCTATATTTGACGCTATGTGCAATATGTCTGTTGTTGAAGATTTCCTTCCATGCTACATTTATTGCTGTTTTTGCTTTTTCTAATTTTTCGGTAAGATGTTTTTCCATCTTGAGATTCTTGGTGAAGTAGACTCCTAAGTATTTATACTGATTCACAACTTCTATTATCTCATTGTTATAAGTCCATTGCTCTCTTCTATTTGATCTCCCTCCACCTCTTTTGAATATCATAACTTTTGACTTTTCTAGGTTGACCACTAGTTTCCATAAAGTGCAATATTCATTAAGTTTATTTATCATTAACTGGAGTGCTTCAGGGGAGTATGCGAGTAAAACGATATCGTCCGCAAACAATAGGGCTTTGATGACGGTTCCTGCGTATTCAACTCCACCCGGTAACAAACTTGTTATGTCTTCAACGAAAAGCGCGAATAAATTTGGGCTTAGCGTACATCCTTGCCTTACACCTTTCGTCTGAAACCATTCCGATAAATGTTCACCATCCCATACTGCTGCTTTTGTATCCATGTATAGGTTTTGTAAAATGCGTCCAAACTTGTGTGACATTCCCAGTCTAAACATCTTGTAAATCAATGCATTTCGGTCTATCGTATCGAATGCCGCCTTGAAGTCGACAAAAAGGACATACAATTTTTTGTTTTGGGACAAGAACTTATCAGCTATACTTCTTAGGACAAAAATGTGGTCTATAGTAGAATAGCCTGGTCTAAATCCAGCTTGGAACTCATTCATAAGGTTGTTAACATCTATCCACCTTCTCAGTCGACTTTGTAGTATCGATGTAAATATTTTATATGATGAATTTAAGAAGGAAATACCTCTATAATTTTCTGGATCCATCGTGTTTCCCTTTTTATGAATCGGAAAGATAAGAGATTCCTTAAATTGTTGCGGGATGCTTCCTGTATTCATTATAATGTTAAATACTCCTGTTAAATTTTCTATTAGTTTTTCCGTGCCATATCGGTAGAACTCCGAAGGTATCCTTTCCGATCCAGCCCCTTTACCATCCTTGAGTCCATTTAGCGCTACGGACACCTGCTGTGCAATTGGTTGGTCCAATATTTCATTATAAAAGCTTGGTTGAGCATACTGAATCATATGTTGGTCCATAGTATCTTGGTTCAGAAGTTGCGTGAAGTGTATCTGTAAGGTATTACAATTTAAGCTACGATTTATTACATACACTTTGCCATTTAGTTTATGTAACTGCTTCCAGAAGCCTCTCGTGTTGCTACATGTAATTAAACTTTGGGCTTTCTTTTCATAAAAGGCTTTCTTCTTTTCTCTACAAAGTTCTTTAAACCTATGATTTTGTTCAATATACGAGTGTTTCGCGGAGTCTTCATTGGTTCGCCTAAATCGATTTAGCCATGAGTATGATAAATTCCTCGCTGCCATGCAGGATTTATCGAACCATGGTTTTTTAAACACTTCACCTTTTATGCGATTATTTGATACTGGGTACGCTGTCTTGATACAATCTTCAATACTTTCCAGATTATCAGTTCCATTCACCATCAAAAGTGTATCCAGTTGCCTTTTGTAGATTGAAGACAGGGATTCTCTCCAACGCAATTTCGGTAACAGTTTTAAATCCGCTCTTTCTTCACTCACATTAAAACCAAATTTGCAAGAAACAACAATCCGCATGTGGTCTGAATAAGGCACTTGTTTTACTTCGAAATCAGAGATTACAGATTTCCAGTTACCCCCCAGCCAGACTGTAATCAATGACGGAGCTACCTTGATTTCCGACAAATGTGTATTCACCAAATTTATCACTTTCGCTGGTACCATTAAGTATTCGGAGTCCGATTGAGTTACACAATTCCAATAACTTATTACCTCTTGTGTTTTTTATAAAATCCTTCGATTTTCGTTCATGACCTTCACGTTCGTTTTCCACTCCTCCTTCATAACCTAGTCTTGCGTTCATATCACCAATCCACAGCAAATTTGTGTTGGATTCACACATCAGCAATTCTTTAACTTTATCGAAATCCAAGTCCCAGTGGTTGTAATTTAAATAGGTTGGTACAATACGAAACTTCTCTCGATAGATAAGAACGTCTAGACAAGTTATGTCACCAAATAGCTTAAACTCACAGTTGATATTTAACAAATCTTTTTTGTAGCCAAAAATGCATCCTCCGCTCGCTCTTCCCCTCGAATTTGTTCTTAATGCAGGTATAATTTTAAGTTCATAAATGTTAAACTTATTTTCATAATAAAATTGAGTTTCTGTTAAATATGTTTCAAATAAAAAGATAATTTCAAACTGATTAATAAAATAAAAAAAATCATTATATATACCCTTATTACTAAGACCAGATATATTATACGATAAAATTTTAATTTGTTTATTATATTTATTTACATTAATATTCCTTATCTTATCTCTTTTGTAATAATTTGACGGGCAGACGGCATTACAACTAAAAGGAAAATTGAGATCTCATCGGAACAGTTTGAGAAAAGTTTTGAGAAGCACTGTTGTTTATATTATTCCCTGCGTTCAAGGATCCAGAAATCTGAATTTTTGGGGCTTCTGATTGGTCAGCTGTCAAAAAAAAATCTGAAAATTCAGATGACTTTTCGTTACGTTTGCTTACGTTTTTCAGATAAAAATTTTCATCTGAAAATTCAGATGACAGTTAATAAACAAGACAAAAAATAAGAATCTGCACATAGAAGCTGAACTTAATAGTAGATGCTATTTTGTGTTCTGTTGTCGGTTTGGTACGACTTGTTGGTTTTTTTTTTTTAAGTTTTGTTTTTTTTTTGTAAGTGTATAAAATAAAAAAATAAGATTGAGAAGTAGTTTTTCCATGGCATTTTGGCTTTAGTTTTTCCTTATCCTTGCATTTGGGAGTAATAACTGTTAAGATTTTTTGGTTGCCAGTGAAAAGTGTGGCTTCAACTATTTTCTTAAGTATTATAATCCAAGTAAAAACAACGAACAAGCTTTTTCCAGTCAACTTACATAGTAACTTCCTCGTCAGAGTCACTTATTATGCGACAAAAAAAGTTCTTCCTTATATTACTTTCAGTAAAATCAGCAGGTTAACACAAGATTATGGCAGACAAAAAATATATGACATTTGGCTGAAATTTCAGATTTTTTGTGCGTTCAACGTTACGTTTCAGTACTGAATTTTCATATTTCTGCCGATGAACGCACCCATTATTATTGCTGCAACCAGGAACAGATCTTGTAGAGCTGTCATCGACCAGCTGACGTAGCAATGACATTCCACACACGCCTTCACATTTTAATTCATCATCGTTGTCATAATAAAAAGATTTTCCTTCGACGAACAATGTTTGACCACGGATTTGGGTTTTAATAGATTTATTTTTAGAACGAATATCGGTGTTCAAAGCTACCAGCTTCCTTCTTCGGGCGCGTGCTTTGGGCGGTAAATCTCGGTAAACATAAGTTCCCGAACCACGCAGTGTTGAAGTGGCCTTCAATAAACTCCCAACATCTTCCTTGTTTAGCAATTTTACGATGACATTTGCTGTTGCACTGTTGTTGGCTTTCAAAAGTCTTGTTGATGCAACAGCATTAGCATCATTAGATTGCAAAAGTTTCAAGCAACATTCTTTTGCTTTTTCTCGAGCATCTTCGCCTTCTTGGACAGGAATGTGCACAACAACATTCTCCTCATTGGCTTTCATCTCCAAGAACTCTACTTGCCGTTCCAAAGTACTGCAGCGAGTTTCAAAGTGATTAAGCTGTATTTTCAAGTCTGAGTTACTTTGTTGGAGCTTTTGTACCTCCGTATGAATACAATCCCAATCTGTTTTTGTTGGCATATCCTTCAGTTTGAAGTCAAGTAATTTTGACATGGTTTCTGCGATCATATGCTGCAAATCCAATACTTCCATTGTTCCGACTGCAGATTTTGAATTTGTTGCTGCCGCACTTTCATCCAAGGGTGACGTAGAAGCGACCTCCATATGTAGCCTTTTCTGAGATTGCCTATCTCCTTTGTTAAATGTTGCTGATTTAGTTGTTGGGGGTGTACGATTCATTTTGTTTTTTCGCAAATATATATATATACGTCGCCTACGATATTTTTATTTTCTTAGTTTAGGAGTAAAAACAAGTGAACTCACCAAACTTTTATTAATTTCAGTGGTACTAAACCTTTATAAACAGTTTCACACAGTTTTTTAAATTATTTAACCACCAGAATTGACTAATTTGCAAAAGTTTTGAATAGTGACCGCAGGACTGCACTTTATTAAATCACACCAGGGTTGTCAATCCTATCACGGCATTTATATTAGTTCTTAGTTTGAGCTTTCAGTAAATATCCTAAAAACCAATCAAACCTACACAAGCCGCGTGGAAAAATGACTAGTTTTTGGCAAGTTTAGTCAAGGCCCTGACAAGGGTTCGGTAGGGGCAATCAAAAGGAAAACTTGTCAAAAACTAGTGAGGCCCGCGCTATGAAAAACTTGTTGGATAAGTCTTTTATCCCATCACAAATACCCCGTATTAAAAATGAAAAATTAAGGTACATATACACATATTTTTTTCCATTTTCAACATTACACAACTGTATTGCGAAATAGCTAAGTTAGTTAGTTAGCGTATTGGACTGGTTATTTGAAGATCGCTGCATTGAATCCCAGTTCACACAGCTCTGTCTCTAGTTAAAGCCGAAAGCCACTATGGTTAAGGGGTGCCTATCCTATGTATAGTTTTTGAGAAAAATAAGCAACAAGTTAAGGAACAGAAAGCAAAAATATTCTAAAACTGATACATATATTTTATTCAATATTCAATAATTTTGATGGACATCATAAATCTTTTGACAATGTTGCACTTTTCAAATAACCAAAGAAGTGAAAATCGTTGAGGTTGAGAGATGTTATGGCAACCGTTATAAATCACCTCCGTGATTAAGGGCATTGTCTTGCGGCAAAATCATTCCTCATAGACCTAGAGCTGCTGAAAGTTTTGCTTAAAGTGTTTTATACCGCTTTTAATTTTGTGAGCATATAATATGTACATGTTCTTTGACCAACAAAATGCACTTTCAAAATGCAAAAAAAAAACGTTTTATACCTCCCTAAGTTTCGTTCACTTACCCATACAAACAATGTGCCGCAAACCTGCAACAAAAAAATATGAATGCTTTATAACACCCAAGTTTCGTTCACTTACACTTAGTTTTCGTACAAATTATATAATAATCTAATTCATAAACGAACTTACTTTTAGTAATCATATTATTTTCAGCTTCCACCAGCAGATTATACTAGAGAAATAACAGGAACACGAACTGAGCAAAGAGTCAAAATGAATCGAATGCGTCTTAAAATCGCTCAGAGGTTGAAGGATGCTCAAAACACAAATGCGATGTTAACGACTTTTAATGAAATCGATATGAGGTTTTAAACAATTTAATAATGATTATGTCTAATTATAATCAGAATTGTTTTAGCTCTGCTATGGAATTCCGCAAAGCCAATCTAGAAACTTTCCAGAAAAAATACGGTATCAAAATTGGGTTTATGTCCATATTCACAAAGGCTTCAGCATATGCATTGCAGGATCAACCTGTTGTTAATGCTGTCATTGAAGGAAATGTAAGTATTCTTTTAAATTTTGGCTTTACGAATAACACTAGTAATAATTTTAATTATTATAATAATAAACAAACGTTCAAAAAATAATGAAAAATTAAATGATTGCACTTCTCATAACCAAAAAAACTTATCTGAATATTTTTTCTGTAAGCACCTTGTGTTCTTTGGAATAGACAATCTTTGCATTTCTAACCTTATAATACAAAATATTTTTTTTTAAAGACTTCAAAGTACTCGACCAATTGGGACAAATGAGAATTAATTTTTTTTTTTAAAGAAATTCAAAATTATTAATTATTGGTTTACAATCCTTTTCAAACACATTTGATTTACAGCAAATACTAATTTAACTATGTTTTTGAAAAACTAAAACATTTTTAAAAATCACTACCATTTCAAATTTCGAGTTTGTAGATACCTCGAATGATTATCTAACTTTATTTAAATAATTTAATTGAAAACAAGAAACAATGACTTTTATTACTTTTGAAACAGAATAACAAAATTAAAATGAAAATTAATAAGAAGATAAATATGAAGAAAATTCTTTACAACCAATAGATTACTAAAAAAATTATTAAAATTAGTTTTAAGAACGAGTACAAATTTAAAGAATCAAAGTGATTTCATATTGAAAATGTATGAAATGATCAACCACATTCACTCCACCTTAAGTTTCATCGTAAGATGAAGTTCGCAAATCGTTTAGGGAAATGGACTTTTCTACCAAAACGAGTTGTCTTGGGAAAATATTGATTTTGTAGATTTAGTTTAGATTTCTACTTTGTTTGACTTTGCTTCTCTGCTCTTGGATTTAGGTTGCAGTTTTGGATTGATGATTGATGCTTTAAGTCCATTCCTTGCATGTTTTTCCTTGAGTCTATCTATGCTTATTTTTTTTTTTTAATATTTGAACAAATTTTGATGTAAAAATTGTTGTCATTTCGATTAATGACTTTGAAAGAGCCATTATACGGTTGTTTGAGTGGAGCTCGTACAGAATCATCTCTAATGAAGACGAGGGTGCATTTTTTGAGATCTTTTTCAATGAAGACTTTGTTTGAAGAGCTACAATTTGTAGCTACAGGTTTCAGTTTTTCCATGACTTTTCGTAGGTTGATAATGAAATTGCTTTCTACGTACTCGTCTGTAGGTTTGCTCAAGAATTCTCCTGGTAGTTTTATCGTGTCTCCGAAAACCATTTCCGCCGGTGTTGCTTTGAGGTCCTCTTTGAATTTAGTCCGGAGTCCTAAAAATGGAAGAGAATCAATCCAGTCGCTGCTAGTATGAAATTTTATAGCAGTTTTGAGTGTCCAATACATGCGTTCTATAATGCTATTTGCTTGTGGATGGTAGACTGTAGTTCGAAAATTTTTAGCGCCAATCAAATTTGATAGTTCTCTAAATAACTTTGATTCGAACTGCGTTCCTTGGTCAGTCGAAATTGCATCTGGAACACCGAAGCTATCCATCCGTGTACTAATGCTCTGGCAACGGTTTCTGCTGTTAAGTCTTGAATAGGAATTGCTGTTGGCCAACGTGTAAATCTATCAATGCATGTAAGACAATATTTAAAACCTGCAGAAAGATAAAGAGGTCCAATTAAATCAATATTAATGTGTCGAAAACGTCAACTTGGGACTCGAAACTCTTCAAGTGCCGAACGATTATGTTGATTGGCTTTCGACTTTTGTCAAACACAAGTAGTTACCATATTTTTGATATCATGGTTAATATTTAACCACACGAAACGTTCTGCTATAAGTTTGACTGTTGAATTTTTACCGATAATGAGCCAAATTATGCAAAGAATTGAAGACTTGTTTTCGAAAGCTTTTTGTTACATAGGGTCGAATACGTGCTGTAGAAGCGTCACATATCAACGACGATTTTGTATTTGGAACTTCAATTAGTTTGAGCTGGAGTGACGTGTCTTTTTTAAGGTTCTTCAATTTTTCATCGGTTTTCTGATCTTCAACAAGTTGTTCAAAACTAATTTCTTAGCCATCAAAATTTTTTTCAATCCGATATAAAAGGCCAGCGACTATGTTGTCTTTTCCTGAGATGTGTTGAATATCGTTGTAAATTCATCCGGTTTCTGATTAAATGCAAATGTTAATGGCTTGTTATCCGTAAAAATAGTACAATCTTGACCATCAATTTAGTACTGAAAATATTTGACTGACTGATAAATCGCTCGTAGTTCTCATAATCAGACATACGTTTTGAAAAAAATCCAAGTTGTCTTAATTTTTTATCAACCAGCTCATGAATTGCAGCTCCAACGCAAAAAGTTACTTGCATCAACGTGAAGAATGAGTTTGGCATTTGGTGAGGGATGAACAAGTAGAACAGCATTGGCGAGATGGAGTTTACACATTTCAAATGCTTTTTCCGCCTCTGTATTTCACTGGATTATTGTCTTTTCCTTCTTTTTATTGCCTTTGATTAAACTCCGCAGTTTTCCTTGCACAAATGCAGCGTTTGGAAGAGATCACCGATAAAAGTTGATCATTGCTATGAATTTTCTTAATTAAAAAGCAAGTTTAGGCTTTACGAAAAATGTTATGGCGTCAACTTTTTCTGTTGTTGGAGTGATGCCATCTCGTGATTTGATTGATTTCAGTTTGAGCAAAAACAAATTTTGCGAAGTTAATTCTTAAGTTGTTTTCACGGAGGCGTTGCAAAACCGTTTTCAAATATCGTTCATGTTTTTCTTGAGTGCTTGACGCAATGCAGATATCGTCTATATACACGATGACATAATCAAGATCTTGGAATATTTGGTTCATATGCCTCTAAAAGGTCTAGCTAGCGTTTCTAAGACCAAAAGTCATCACATTAAATTTAAACAATCCAAAAGGAGTAATTAATGCTGTTTTGTCACGGTCTTCTTCAGCTATAGGAATTGGATGGTACGCACGTTCCAGATCAATTTTGGAAAAAAAAAAACGATTTTTTGCATAGCTTTTGAGTGAAATCGTGAATATGTGGGATTGGGTAGCGGTCTGGCTGGGTGGGTGCGTTGATCCTACGGTAATCTCCGCGCGGTCGCCACTAGCCCTTTTCTTTTTTCGGTGCTAGACGAAGTGCACTTGCCCATTGGCTGCTGCTTGGTCTGCAAATGTTTTGCTTAAGCATATAGTCGAATTCCCCCTTAGCTATCTCGAATTTTTCTTAATTAAGTCTTCGTGCTTTGGAATGTATTGGAGGACCTTATGTCAGAATATGGTGACGGACACTGGTACTTGGATATGAAGCTAAAGCTTTAAATTGCTTTGTTAGATATTGATACTTTTCGAGGATTGATTTGATTGATTGAGGCAAATTTTGTGCGAATGTAAAAATTTGTTCGCTTTTGGTAGAACATTCAATAGCACTTCTTTCTGAATTCATTGTAGTATCGATTACTTTTTTCCTCTAAGGTCAACCAGTAGTCCATATTAATGAAGAAAATCAGCTCCGATGATTGGTTTTGTAACATCAGCAACCACGAACATCCAGTCCATTTGTCTACTTAGTCCGAAGTCAACTGAGATAATTCGCGTTCCATACGTCTTAATCGATGATCCGTTTTTTGCATATAAATTGTAAAATGTGTCCGGTTTGTCATATTTGATTGGTGGAATAACTGAAAAATCAGCTCCAGTGTCGATAAGAAATCGTTGATTTGATTTACGGTCATTTAGAAATAGACGACGACTTTCTATTGTTGATGCTCTGTGCGTCGCTTGTGTTAACAGAGCTTCTTCTAGTTTTCCGATGTCATATCTAGTTTTTTGATCTGGCAAGGGTCGATGCACTTCTTCGCATTGGAACCCGTAACGCCAGTGAAATTTGCAGAATGGAAATCTTGGTCTTGATTTGCTTCGGTCACGTTTTTGGCCTTAAATTAATTTCTCGAAGTACGAAGCTCTTTAATTTGCTTTTGTAGCTCGCCTATCTTTTTTGGAGCGGGGATTCGATATGCATCGCTGAAACATTAGAATAATTCAATATGTAAATCATCTGGTCCGCTTGCTCATGGCCACTGAATCACCAACTTCCTATTGATATAACGGCACGGAGGCAAACGTTCGCGCCAAAAAGATTTAAGCACATCATCCGGTAGTTTATTACGAGAGCTCTTTCATCCGCTTCAACAATTGCGTTGTTTTTAAGTCACCCAATTCAACTTTTTGACCAATTTTCTTAGTTTTTTCTGGTCTGAATCAGTGAACTCGGTGATTAAAGCGAACTACGAACTGTAAGAAACTCTTATGGCAGTTAATTTGAAAAAAAAAATCTAAGTTCGGGGCCACCAATGTAGATATCTCGAATGATTATCTAACTTTATTTAAATAATTATAGAATAGAATGAAAATTAATAAGAAGAAAAATTTGAAGAAAATATTTTACAAACAATAGATTACTAAAAAATTATTAAGATGACTTTTAAAGCACGAGTACATATTAATAAAACTTCAATAAGTTATACATTTTAGACCAATTATTCCTTGTTTTAGTTAGTATTAAAAATTCTTTGAACTATAGAATGTAATAGTTAACATATCAGTTTAAATATGAAAAATCTAACAATTTTTGAAGTGTTAGCAAAAACAATTCTTCATTATAAGCCCGTAAAGTTGCATAAAATTTGTCCAAAAATTATTAACGGTCCGGTATAACCGAATAAAACGCATCGTTTAAAGTTGGAACACGTATTACCTTTGTATATTATAAACCATAGTATTATCGTGGAAGCTACTGAAGAGGGTGACACCTGAAGTCCCCAAGTCCCAATCGGTGGAGATTTGATAATGTGAGATGTCAAAATAAAATAAGAACGGGAAAGACATATACTGAATTCATAAGAGTTCGATCGAGTCAGGTAGAAGGCACTTTCTCAAGAGATTATTGATATAATGAGAGAACATAAAAACCCACAATGAAGAAAATATTAAATTTTGTTTTGGTTTGTTATTGGTTTTTCTTACATTTTTTTTGTAATGAAGATAAATCTAAAAGACACAAAGAAAACAATTTTGGATATTTCCTTTGGCTTGTCGGGTTTGTTTTTTTCACAGCTCTAGGTGTATTGTATTTTTATGGTGCAAGACGAAGGGGTAGTTAAACATTGCATGGGTGGCAGGGGATTATACGTCAGTCAAGTGCCAGAACCGGTAATTTTTTTTTAAATAAAGTAATTTTATACCTCATGGAATTTACGGAGCTGAATATTGATGCTTTCTTAATAATGAATCAGCTGTTTGGGTAACGGGGGAGAGTCCGTCAGTTCGCGTCTCATTAACATTCTTCGCCCATAGCAATTCTGTGCATTTCATAATTACTGTAACATATGAAGTAGCTACTTTTACCTCCACAAATATTCAAATGACATCAAGGTTTTATAATAAGCCTGGTTAGAAAACCGAAACGATTGGTGGATGCAAGGAGGAGGCATGGGAGCCATGACACCCCCTCTCCTAGGGATTTCCCCAAGTATAATGAACTTAGGTTAGGTTTGGTTAGAAGGGGTGCTGATACGGCGAGCCGCATCATCTCACTCCGATCTCATTGGATCCATTGCGCTCCCCAGAGTGAAAGGTGGGTGGTGAAGAGGGATATGGAGGGGTTTGAGGAGAAGTATAAGTTGTGGGGGGCCTCCCTGAACCATCCTAAGTTCTGAATGAATTTTAGAATGTTTTTTAGTGGCAATACAGAGATGTCGCCCAGTTCATCGAAGAAATATTCTACTAGGGCTGCTTTCCTGGTTCTAGCTAGGCTGGGGCATTCACAAGTGAAGTGAAGGGAGGCCTCTTCCATCTCTTCATCATGACACCCTCTACATAAGTCCGATGAGCTGATGCCGATTTTTTTCATGTGGGTTTCCATAGAGTTTTGGCCCGTTAGGACGCCAACTATGAGTGATAATTGAGGCCTGCTTAGCTTGAGTAGGTATTCAGTTTTTTTCTTCGAAATATTCGACCAAAGGTTCCTTGAAACCCGACAAGTGTCGATAGATGATCATCTGACATTTGCAGCTTCCAAGAAACCCTGGTGTATTGTAGTTTTTTCTTCCTCCAGTGGCATGAGCACCGAGGCTTCCATTTGGCTCGGATCAAGAGATGATCCGCTTTTGGTCAGTTCATCTGCCATTTCATTTCCGTGAATATTCCTATGTCCTGGGACCCATTTTGGGTAACTGTGTTCGTTGCGTTGAGCACTCTTAACTCATTTCGGCAACGATCGATCAGTTTGGACTTTCTGGTGATTGAGGATATGGCTTTAATTGCCGCCTGGCTATCTATGAAAATGTCAATATTATTGTTGACTAATTCACGTGAGGCAAGATGCTTCGCGGCTTCACAAACTGCCAGCACTTCCGCTTGGAAAACACTGCAAAAGTTTTTTTTTTTTTTTTTTTTTTTTTTTTTTTTTTTTTTTTTTTTACACCTCAGAGAACTATGTCACACCAGGCTTAAAGCAAGCATTAAGGTGTCGACGCTCATCATCATAAGTGCAAGTGTTAGTATAGTAGTTAGTAAAAACGAAAGATAACACAAGCACATATGAACGTACAAATACAAATACAGATATATTAACTAAACAATAAGAACAATATAAAAATTAACATATACAAAATGACAAAATTAATACATAAATTAAAAAAACAAATAATTAAAAATACACTAAGATAACAAAAAACAAAAATAACATATAATAAAAAAAACTAAAACAAATAAATCATGCTGGTGGTGCACTGGTTTTTAATATATTTTTAATACAGATCTTACTGAAATGAAAATCTAATAAGCAAGAGTAAGTGTTATATAACCTACTCATGCGAGAAAGCGGCTCATGCATGCCGTAATTTGTTCTGTGATAGGAACAGTTAATTAAATCAAGTCTACGTAGATCGTAAGATCCCCCACGATAATTAAATGATATATTAGATAGCAAATCTGGAGCGTCGATGGAACCAGTAATGAGTTGATGAAAAAAAATTAAATCATTGTTTACACGCCTTTGGGAGAGTGTTTGCAACTGCAAGAGCTGGATACGGTGTTGGTAGGGAGGAAGATTAAAGGGATCTTCCCATGGTAGGCCTTTAAGTGCAAACCGAATGAAGTTATGTTGGACAGCTTCAATTCGGGACTTGTGGATTTCGTAGGAAGGAGACCAAACTTGGGAAGCATATTCCAGATGAGGACGTACATAACAGTTGTACAAAGCCAGTGTCACATATGGGTCATCAAATTCTTTACACCACCTCTTGACAAATCCAAGCATAGAGTTAGCTTTACTAACTATTGAACTAATATGCTCGGTAAATTCTAAACTACAATTAAAGTGGACTCCAAGATCACGAAAGTTGGAAACCTGACTAAGAGCATGGTTAGATATTAGATAGGTGGTACTACTAGGAAACTTCTTTTTTGAGAATGTAATAAATTGGCATTTGGAAGCATTAAGGATAAGACCATTTTTATTACACCAGATTGTAAAGTTAGAAATGTCATTTTGAAGTGCAACACGATCAAAATCATTTTGTATAGCTTTAAAAATCTTCATGTCATCAGCAAATATTAAAATCTCACTGGAAGAAATGCAAGATATGACATCATTAATGGCTAAAATGAAGAGCAAGGGACCAAGATGACTTCCTTGCGGAACACCAGACAGTGCAACAAAAGGATTAGATAAAGTATTACGAAATTTTACTATATAGGACCTGTTTTTAAGATAAGAGTAAATCCATTCAGTGAACTTTGGGGGAAAGCCGTATTGTTTGAGTTTGAACAAAATTACATTATGTGAGAGTTGATCAAAAGCCTTAGAAAAGTCTGTATAAATGCAATCGACTTCAAGGCCACTTTCAAGGGCATTGGAACATTTATTATAAAAAGACAAGAGGTTGGTTAAAGTAGATCTCTTTTTCATAAAGCCGTGTTGTTGATTGCATATAATGTTTCTAGACAAAAATGAAACTGATTCACACACAACCTGTTCAAATAATTTAGGGATACAGGAAAGTTTGGAAATAGGTCTATAGTTATTAATATTAATTTTATCACCTTTTTTAAAAGAAGCTTCATTGATCTATTTATGGGTGGGTTATCTGAATAGATACTTGACCCAACACCCTCCAAGGTTTTGGAGCCGTCGGTGGAGACCGAAACATGATTTGCATTTATGACCCTGTTTTCGTTCCAGAGTTCCCTGGTGGGGATATCTGTCATGGTTACTGGGTTGAAATCAATGTGGGCGAAACATAGTCTGTTTGAATGTCAATGTCTGTAAAGTTCATTATAGTTTTGTTACCGAAGAGGCCCCTTTTCCAATTATTACATTATTGAAGTTGTAAATCATTTTTTGCCGCCAACTCTTTTGTAAACAGATCGAGTGGGGCAAGTGAAAGGAAAGTTTTTAGGGCGGCCGTTGGTGTGGTTCTTATTGCACTGGTTGTGCCGATACACGCTAGTCTTTGAATTTTAGTCATGGTTTTTAGATTGTTCTCCTTATCTAAGGCTGGCCACCAGACCATACATGCGTACGTTAGGATTGGCCTTATAATGGTTGTGTACATCCAGTGAATCGTTCTAGGGCTGGGACCCCATCTTCTACCAAAAATTCGACTGCACGTATAGAATGCTACTGAGGCCTTTTCTTTCCTTTCTTTAATATTCTTTTTCCAGTTCAATTTACGGTCAAGTACAACACCAAGGTATTTGGCGGTATCCGAAACTTAAAGTGGAGTTCCGTTGATGGTTGGCGGGTTTATGTTGGAAGTTTTGTTTTTCCTTGTAAACAACACCAATTCTGTCTTTTGAGGGTTAACGCTAAGTCCACAACTGCTAGCCCAATTACTGAGCTTGTTGAGGGCTAATGTAGGAGATCGCATAAGGTTGGGGCAAATTTTCCCGAGGCCATTAACACAATGTCATCGGCGTATGCAACGACCTTGATGCCATTCAGATTAAGTTTAACCAATATCTGGTTGACTACAAGGAGCCAAAGCAGAGGAGATAGAACTCCACCTTGCGGAGTCCCCTTGCATGTTCCTACTTTTAACTTCGTATCACCCATTTCTACATTTATGAGTCTTGTTTGAAGCATGGAGTCAATCCAGTTTATCAGTAACGGATCGATGCTGATCGAGTTGAGGGCTTGTCGAATTGCGCTATTATCAACATTGTTAAATGCTCCTTCTATGTCAAGGAATGCTACCAGTGTGAATTCCTTGAATTGGATCGAGTTTTTGATTGTACCGACCACTTCATGAAGCGCTGTTTCAACAGATTTGCCCTTCATATATGCATGTTGGGCCTGTGAGAGCACGCCGTCATTAAGTTTTAGGCGAATGTGAGTCTCCACTAGCCTTTCTAAAGTCTTGAGAAGAAAAGCGGATAGGCTTATAGGCCTAAAATCCTTAGGTTCGGTGTGGTTGGGCTTGCCAGCTTTCGGAATGAAGATGACATTGACTTCTCTCCATTTAGAAGGAACGTAGGTGATGTTTCACCACTAGAATTGGAACAATTACGTCTTTAGAGCTTTGGAGCATAATAGGAATTATTCCATCAGGCCCTGCAGACTTGTATGCTGAGAATGAGTCTATGGCCCAAGTCACCTTTCTGCTATCTACGATTTGGTTACCTATGTTAGAGATAACACTTATGTCAGGGCCTCTATCCGCAGATGATGATTCAGTAGTACATCCTGGGAAGTGAGTGCTCAAAAGTGACTCTAAGGTCTCAGAGCAGGAATCTGTCCAGGTTTTGTCAGGTTTTTTTTAGAAAACCCGGCGGAGTGTAAACCTTTGACATAACTTTCCTCAGAAAGCGTCGCATCGAGCACTTCTTCTCTGTTTCTAGTAACGAAGGTTGGCTCGTTACCTTTATTTAAAATCAACAAATTGTTCGCTATAATATATTTGAAAAGTGACTCACCTCCTTTATTTATGTCTGAGCTCCCCCACTGTATGTGATGAGCGTTTGCGTCACAACAAACCAGGAGGTCCCAACCGTTCTTACCAGTCATTGTAACGAGGTTGTTGATCCAGGGCTCCTGAATAAGGGTGATATCAATATTATCTCTTGCCAACAATGAGGTCAGGGTGGCCGAGGCCAACTCACTGTGCTGGAGGTTTATTTGGAGCACCATTTTTCAAGTTTTTATTTTGTAGGTTGGCAGCTGACATCGGACGCACCTTGACCTCACTGATGCCAACCATCAACTTGAAACCCCTGGACGGAAGCATGGCCATTGTATCATGGTTTAACATGACAATGGCTTCCTGTCCTGTTTTTGAGGGAGCTTCTATATTCAGAACCTTCCAATCGCTACTAGGAAATCCTGAGTTTTGACCCCTAAGGAGGTTTTCCAGGAGTTCCTTAGAGACGCGAGGGCCCGGGACGTTAATGCGGACTTTGGGTCTGGTCGGGAGTTCACTTTTAGGAGCAACTTTAAGAGTTACCCCTTCAAGTAAACCTTTCATCTCACCAATCTTAGTTCGAAGCCATTTTAGTGTGGGTTCATACCTACACGTCATGATTTTGAACCCCTTGACTGTCGACAGCGGCCCGAATTTCGGCACGAAACCAGTGGAAGCGAGAATCTCGGTGTTAATAAAGTTGAGGATCTTTACCTCCACCTGAGCCCACTACTCACTAGTTAGGTGACTTTTGGAGCTCCCCCAATTTATGACAGCCACCTGAAGGCTTTGTGTCACTACGTCCGCTGGCGTGCGAGTGCTAGCGCTGTGTGCTGCCTTCTTTTTTTTATTTGCAGACGTTATGGGAGGCGTCGAGTCATTATGCCTCATCCTCTTTCTTTGACTGCCAGTGTGTTCAGCCCTGGGGTGCTTTGGGCCTCTTATGGGCCTCACTTAAGGGCTACTGACAGCCAGTTTGGAAGAAGAGACACCTTGATCTTTGTTCTTTATTATTATTCCAATATTCTTATTGCCGATTGTAGTCTTGCTTTTGGGGTCCATTTTGGCAAGAAGTTTTTGAGCCCAGCTCAAGCGCTTCCAGTCCCTTAGACTTAGCAGTTTTGGATCGCCCTTGCCATACCTACGTACGGCCCTCTTGGCATTTTCTATCCTTTTGAGATCTGGATTTGGATCCCCTCCCTTGTTCTGCTTATTTGGAAGCTCCTTGTTAACCTGGGTCGGTTTTGGCCCATCGATTGACGGGCATCGACCTTCGGAAAAGGATGCCGTCACGGTCTTGAAGGACCCTGGGCCATCCGCGCAGACTTCGGTTGGTTTACTTCCTCCAGACCTTTTATAGGGAGTCGAAGTAGTCTTGGCTCCCGGCAACGCCAGAATTTTTGCCACAGACTCGCCTTGAGGGGGTATCTGCCCTTGACCTTTCACAGGATTCTCGGCCACAGTGACGTCTGCGGCCGAGCTGCCCGAGCTGGCGAATGACTGGTAGTCGTCGTCATTGAGGATGCGATTTTCCTCATCAGACGCCATCATTCCATCGCCAGTCCCAACAGCCTCGTCCTCAGAGTCAGGAAAGTCCATGAGGTATTCAGAAAACACCCCATGGATTTTACCGGCATGACCGCTGCTACAGGCAGAGGTGCAGTATACTGCTTTTGTTATTGTCGTTGTTATTATTTGTGTCACTGGCGACTTAGCCTAAGCCAAGCCCTCGCCGGCAGCCGTGACTTCTGCCGACACTTGAACGTATATCCCCGTTCGATTTTTGAATTCATTCTCGATTCTATCCATGTTCATTTTATGATGTATTACCTATAATGGTTCATTTGTTTTTATTAGATACAGTAAAACATCTCTATTGGTTTTTCTTTGTTGTTCGATCCTGCAGCTGGATTGCTGGAGGAACGAACGTAAGCCCCCCCACCACATCAAGATGAAAACCAAGGGGGTAGTATAATGAACTTAAAATATACGAAATCAATCATTAAAAAATGGTTTCAGTACAAATTAATTAGGTACATTTGTATTTTGGTTGAATAAAACATAATTTGTGCATATTTTAAGAGACAACACCCAAAAATCCAGATGAAAGAACATAGTTCGCCGATTCAAAAAAAAGTTGCAATTATTTTCCTCCAGAGAAATTGGAATCATTTTCTTTTTAGGCTAAAGTTGAAAACAATAATTTAGTTTAGGTATAATATATAAGCAATATATGAATTGAACTTTTTGTTTACTTTTTGAAATTGATTTGATTCCGCCTTAAAACCGAACTGATTGTCCGGTGTGATATTACTGTCCTCTGCCCACTTAGACAAAGCTCTTTTGATAACTTTTTCGAATACCTTGCTGATACTCGGAAGATGACTTATCCACCGGAGACTCGCCGGATTGGAGTTGTCCTTTTTCGGAAGAGAATACACCAAAGCTGTCTTCCAACGCACTGGATGATACGCATTTTTCAGGGTGTTGTTAAACAGAAAGGTATAAATGTCTTTTGCTTCTTGCGGTGAATGTCGAATCACAACGTTGGATATGCCATCGAGCCCTGTTGACTTTTTCTTCTTTATATTTAGTAAACCTTCAGTAAGTATGCACAGGTACATACTCATCCAACTCCACGAGCTCGTTCGGAAGTTTTATTACGGCGGCTAGTCCGCAGTGGTCACTGTCGTACTCGATCGCTCGTAAACAGTTTCATGGTCTTAGACCCACAGTGTCAGTCACTGTCAGTCTTGCGTCTCTGAGGAATAGATCTAGATAGGCACTGCCTCTTGGAAACGATGGTCTATTAGTAGCCAGTAGATCGACCGTATACTCAACGTTATATTGCTCCATCCGGCTAAATAGATGGTTACCTCTAGAATTTGGATTTCCCCAATCTGAGTGTTTGGCATTCATTGCTGTCTTCTTATGCTTGCCCGACTAAAGCTAAAGTTTAATCTACCCAGAACTGATGGAGATGAAATAGAACCATTTAATATTCCGGAAATAAAGCAGAATTGAAGATATTGCCTATGTTTTGAGAGCAAAGGAAGGTCTATTAATTTCTGAGAATAAGGAGGTAGTATAACTCCTGGCGCCCAGGGAAGAAATCGAAGGCAGAAACGCATAAATCTTCTCTGTACTGCTTTTGTCTTAATATATGAACAGAGTAGTAAGGGGGCCCATATAACACAACCGTACTTGAGAATTGGTCTTACAAATGATACAAACAGAAGCTTCAGTACTTAAGGATCTCGAAAATTACGCGAGAATCGTTTTATAAATCGTAGAACCCTATTGGTTTTTTTAATAATGAAATTTAAGTGATCATTGAAGGTCAATTTAGAATCCAGGATTATTTCTAGATCTGAAAACACTGAAAGTTTATTTAAAGGAGACGAATAAAACATGTAGCTATACGTAACACTAACTTTCTTCCGTGTAAAACGCATGGTTTTACACTTCTCAATATTTAAAAATAGACGATTTAAATTGCACCATTCTCTGAAACTAAAAAGATCTTCTTGCAAAAGAGAACAGTCACTGGACGAATTTATCCTTCTAATGTCGTCAGCATAAATAAGGACGAATGAATTTTCAATGATCGAAACCAAATAATTTATAAATAAAAAAATATTGGGCCCAAATGGCTGGGCTGAGGAACACCTGAATTAACGTAGAATTGAACAGACTGCTCATTTCTAAAGGACACACTTTAACTATCTATTTTCTAAAGAAAACGAAATCCATTTTAAAAAAGTATCATTAAATCTCTGATTCCTGAGTTTCATAAGAAGTGTTTTATGGCAGAACTTGTCGAATGCTTTACTGAAATCAGTGAAAACGCAATCTACTTGTTCGCTATCCTAAAAAGCATAGACAAAAGGACGTAAATGAAATGAATTAAATTTGTAGTTGTTGTTTTTTTTTTTTACAAAACCATGCTGATTATAACAAATAATAGAATTACAGTTGAAAGAGAGCACATTACATATAATTGATTTAAAGAGTTTTGAAATCACAGATAGTTATAGGACGATAATTAGTTACTTCGTTTTTTGATCCTTTCTTATGAATTGGTGTTATAAATGCACTTTTCCAAATTTTGAGGAAGATTGAGCTTTTCAGGGATTCGTTTAAAAGAACACATAATGGATATAACAGATAAGACACACATTTCTTCAAAATAAAGGATGGTAAGCCGTCAGGCCCTGGGCTAAAACAATCCTCAAGTTTCAGAATATTTTGTGAAATAGAATCTTCACTAATTGTAAAATTAATCGAATTAAGATGGGTGAAATCGATTGAGGTGGATGAGGAATAAGGTGGTCATTCATGTTCGAATCGTCAATAGCATCTTTAAAAAAATCTGCAAACATGTTTGCTATAGCCTTAGCCTCATGACTATTGGAGTTTAAATAAGTCATAGAACTTTGGTAGCCATCACTTTTCTTTTTGTTATTTACAAAGTTCCAAAAATTTTTGGGGTTAATCTTTAGTTCATTTTCTGTTTTCAAATACAGTTTTTATTTAAAATGTTAGAATAATTTGTAAACTGAAGTTTTAGATCTGTAAAAGTCATATAATCTTCATTATTTCTGGTTTTGTTGAATTGCACCCAAGCTTTGTTTCTTCTATTCTTTTAATTTTTCAGATGTAGATCGAACCATGGTGGTACATTTAAGGCCTTACATGGATTCCGCAGTGATATATTTTTTTATTAAAACAGTTAAAAAGGACGTTATAAAATTCGAAACACATATCATTAATATTACAGTTAAAGAATAATTGATTACAGTCAATTGTACTTAATTAGTTAAATAGTTTATCAAAATTACATTTGCTAAAGTTAAATTAAAGTTTTTTAGTTAAGTCTACAGGGCAACTCAAATTCATATTCAGTGAAATGTCTAGAGCTGAGCTTCGTCAATTAATGTTACAGCGGAGGACATAGCAGCATCAGAGTTTATAGTATCAGAGATGAAGACTAAGTCCAAAACTTTTTTAAAACGGTTGGTCACTCCATTAAATTGATTCAAGCCACACGAAGACATTCCATCAATCAATGACAACTCATTAGGACTCGATATATTAACGGGAAAATAGTAGCTATTGCAGTCATCAGTATTTTTCCAACCTAAATTGGGAAGGTTAAAATCACCTATAACCAGGATCTCATCTTGAGGTTCTAGTAGACCATGGATGCCTTCTATACAGTCATTAAGTTTTTCATATTTATCGTTATTTGAATTTGGAGGAATATAAGGAGAGATAAGGTAAAGATGACCTGTATGCATTTTAATTAGTATGCCCATAACTTCGACGTTGCAAAGCAGAAAATCATCCACCATGTGACAAATTATTGATTTTTTAACAGCCGCTAGAATTCCACTACCTACAACGCTAGAATCATCTTGGTTGCGGCGATCACGCCTAAAAATTTGATAAGTAGAATCAAATAATTCTGAGTCCTCGAAAGAACTATTCAACCAAGTTTCAGTTAATATGATGACGTCATGTGGAAGATTGTTGATATTTTTGTAGACCTTGTTGGTCTTTGTCCTAAGCCCATTCTGATAGTATATTAAAACCTTTTGAAGCTGCTTTGTTACATTGTCCTGGTGTGTTGAAAAGGGTTCTGATGTGTAGTGAGCTGTCTACCCAATTTATTCTCAAATTCATGTATTACGATACCTTTAGGCTAAAACGATGTTGAATTCAGCAAATAGAATATTGAATCAGGTACTCGTATTTTGAAAGATGAGTATTTAGTATAGTTGCGGTGCAGCATTTTCTCAACTTTTAACATTTGTGAAAGTCCCATTTTACTCGTTATATAGTTTTTAATACTCAGAGCATTAGTTGAGGGGTCAAGTTTAGAGATAAATATTGTTTTTTGTCCTTCAACAACTTTCAAAATGGGGGATATTTTTTCATTTTTTTGATTGCGATGCCAATGCTCGGGAATGCATTTGGTGGAGAAGATATAACATTTAGAAGGATTTGGATTTTAGGAGGATTTGGTGTATTTAAGTTAAAGTTAGATGATGAAATTTGTCTATTCAGTGAGAAATCATCAAATATAGAATTAAAAGGCTTTTTCGATGTCGCATTATGTAAGGTAATATCGATGTCAAGCTCATCACTTTTACGTTTAGCTGGTATTGTATTACTTTGCTGTGGAATATCATTTTTCGCGTTTTGCTTCCTGTTTGCATGGTTTGTAAAATAGGACGTGAGGATATGCTTTCGATTTGTTTAGAAAGGGCGATTAATTGGTTGTGCATATTTTCTAAGCGCCTTGTATTATGCAATCCATCACGAGCAATGTTGGTGTGTAAGGTGCCAGTTATAACTATCCTCGAAACTCATCAACCATTTAAGAAGTTCAACCATTTATTTTTTTGGTGAACAAATAAAGCTCAAGACTTAATCAATATTTCTAGTAAAAAAAAAATGCCAAATAGACCCAACTTTCCACATAAAAAGGCTTTTCTTTTTTTAATGATGGAACTACCTTACCAATGATCATTGGAATCTTTAAAGTCATTTTATGTGGAAAGTCGGGCATATTTGAATTTTTTTAACATTGAAAATGTTTATAGGGTCGTTTTGGATAAATTATGGTGTTACTAAAATGAATATAGTGAATAAATGTGTATATGTGATGAACGCTAGCGTATACGGGGGGTACGATCGAATTTTTGGTTGGTGTTACCAGAAGGAATAAAGTGAACAGATGAACGTTGGCGTATACGGAGGGTACAATTGAATTTTTGGTTGGTGTTACTAAAATGAACAATGTGTATGGAGATGAGTGCTAGCGTAAAGGAAGGGTACGATTGAATTTTTGGTTGGTGTTACTAAATTGAATAAATGAATTTTAATTCTATATTTATATAATTAAAAATGCGAGAGTCAATGCAGTCAGCAGTTAATTGTGCAGCTTAAACTATAAGTGTTGGCAGTTAAAAAAAAACCGTTTGAAAAGAAAATGTATTTAGATGTGCAAAATTATGTTTTTTTTTTAATTCGAACCTTAAGTAGGGCTTTTATGTGAAATGGTCGAAAAACCAAAAATCTAAATGAGTTGTGCTAGAGTGACAACTTTTTTCTTTATCAATAGTTACGTTTAATATAACAATTTCGTTTATATTTTTTGAAATTCCAAAAAATCTACAAAATGAGATATTAAAGGTTGTAACTTCAAAATTTAAAAATAGATGGTTCATAAATTATTTACTAGACATTAGGGTTAGCTCTGATTGTAATAAATTTTATAGTTTAAGAAAGATAATAAATAACTGATTGCTTTTCGTTTCAGGAAATTCTTATAATATTTTTATTTATATTTTTATATTTCTTTTAAATAAACTAATTTCTATCGATCGATTTTTGGCAGTTATATTTTTTATCTTTTTAACTATTCCAATTTAAAATCTCTAATTCATACAGGCAATAGGCTACACAAATCTACATATAATATGTAAAATTTGTAATATTTAAAAGCATCTAAAATGACATAATTACATACAGGGTGGCGCACCAATTGTGCTACAATAAGAAATTCAAATAACTTTTTTTTTAATCGATGTATTTCATTTTTTTTTTTTTTATTGGTTAGAAAATTAAATTTTATTTTAATTAGTTAGTTGTTTTTAAAGATTATAGACCGCAAATGACCTCCACGCTCTCCCACGCATATGCGGCACAAAAAATTATTCATTTCGGCCTGAAGAGTTGAAGTTGGGATCGCCTCAATTATTGTCGTTATGGACTGCTTTAATTCAGTTAAAATCCTAGGCTTCGTTTTATATACCTCTTGCTTGACATAACCCCATAAAAAGAAGTCTGGTGCAGTCAGGTCAGGTGACCTTGGGGGCCAGCGAAGAGTGGAGTTCCTAGAAATTAATTTGTTTGCGAATTTTTTGTTTAGCTCCGCCATAACTGGTCTGGCTATATGTGCAGTTGCTCCATCTTGCTGAAACCAAACGCTGTTGAATGGTATACGTCTTCGGCGCAGTTCTGGGTAAAAAAAACTCCTTCAACATCTTTAAATAACGGTCCCCATTGACAGTAACGGTTACACCGTTTTCTTCAAAGAAGCACGGCCCGACAATACACCTTGATGAAACTGCGCACCACACAGTGACTCGTTCTGGGTGCAGTTCCGTCTCATGGAGCATTTCTGGATTAGACTCATTCCATATACGGCAATTTTGCTTGTTTACATTGCCGTTAAGATCAAAATGGGCCTCATCAGACATGAACAAACAATTGATCAATGTGTTGTCTTCTTCGGCCATTGATATCATTTTTTGGCAAAATTCCAGGCGAACAGGCAAATCCTGAGGGTTTAACTTGCTAGTAATTTGGACTTTGTACGGAAACAAGTTTAAATCGTCATGAAGTATCCGTTGTAATGACCGTCTACTAACTCCAATTTGCCCCGATAAGTTTCGGGTGGAAACGCTCGGATTGGCCTGTATTGCAGATGCTACTGCTGCGATTGTATCCTGAACCCAAACATTGGCATCTCGATGGTACGGCCTTCGTGCGATGCTTCCAGATTCGGCAAACATGTTTACAAACCTCATAATGGTCCATCTACTCGGGGGATTACCGCCAAACTCCCGCCTAAATTCCCTTTGGACGGAAATGACGGACTGCAAAGCATGGTACCGTTGCACTATCCAAATTCTTTTCTCCGTATCCAAAGCATCCATTTTTATAAATCTAAATAGTAACCTACAAAATAAAAAAAAATAAGCCGATTACTCACACAGAAAAAAAGTTATTACGTTTTATTTTTGTAGCACGATTCGTGCGCCACCCTGTATTACTGTTCATTAACATACTACCTAATAACTATTTGGTCTGTGCACCTATACAATTTGTTTTTTTTTTATTCGCACCTTCAATAATTGACAATTAATTTGATATATCATACGTAGCTGCACGTTCTTCATAAGCCTCACAAATCTAAAATACAATTTGATTAAAAAGTGGTACTAATATTCAATCAATATTCCTATAGTTCATCGTCATCGTTGATTTGCAAGTTTGTGTTACGAGAATCAGCCCAAATAAGAAGAACACAAATATTTCCCATAGTGCCACACAGAGAATATCAATTACCAAGAAGCCAATCCTTGGCTGTCATCCGGCTTTGCCTACAAACTGAAACACGCACACATAGACAGTTGGGCTAAGTCCACCACTAGGTTTTTGCACACATTGACAGTTGGGATCAACCCACCACTGATTTATTCGCACACATAGACAGTTGGGATCAACCCACCACGAATATGTCGGTTATTTTTGAAAATCTTCAGTTATTTTCAAATTCACTTGGGCTGCAATGGGCTTGTTCAATAAGTATAAAAAAGGGAGAAATTATATATCAAGTGCTCACCGGACCTTATGAGAATAAGTTGTGTTTTTTTTTTTTTTTATTTAAATTGTAGTCGGTTTTTACTAATTCCCGCCTGTCTGGAAAATAAATATCTTTAATTACTTTCTTTTCGATAAACAATTTGTTTTTTCTGTTTATTTTTTCTTTTCAACTCCCAAAATATATAAAGAAATGTAGAAAATGTACTCTTTTCTTGACGGAAAATAATTGACGGTGAGTAGGAAGAAATTTTTAAATAATTATGCGAAATGAAAAAAGATATTCACAAACTAGAATTTTGGCATATATACTACGCTTGCATGTGTTGTTAAACCAGCTTGAAGCTCGCGTCATTTTTTGTAAGCCTGGGTCGAGTCGAAACGTGCTTGATTTGACTAGATCTCGTTCGAGGAGCGGAGTCGAGTCGAAATTTGTGACGAAAAACCTGGATCAAAGAGATGGTCTTACAGATATTGCATTATGGTCTGTTTATTTGCTTGTTTGTGGGCAAATATAGTTTTGCTTTAATAATCGTGGAGCATCAGCTAACCAGCTGTAATTAATTAGTTAAAATTACTGAATATTGGATTAAATAACTCTACAATGAGCCCTACAGTTTTTAATCAATTGGTTATTAATAATAATAATATTAATATAATGCATATTTAAACGTTTTCATAAGAGCCCAAATGAGGTAATTTTGCAAATTACAGAAAAAGTGTTTTCATCTGTAATTTGGTATTTCTTTTGACAGCTCATTTCATTTTTTGAGTTTCAACCCTGCCTGTAAATCACTTTTTGTTGTTAATTTTTTAATTCAGCTTTAACATTTTCGTTCAAAATCTTTTCAGAGCTATTCAAAATGTGCCCAATTCGGTGTGTTCGTTAGGTTTTGACTTAATTTCCTAGAAAATTGCGCGCAAGTTCGGTTGAAATTATCTCATTTCGAAATTTGAATTTGTGTGGAAAATGAGATGATTTCGTATCAAATTTGAAAATTTTCAACGAAATTTCCTCATTTGGTCTAACGAAAACGTAGTATTAAGGCTCTCCAAAACCAACACGAATACCGATTGATTCGCAGTGAATCATTCACAATAGTACAAAATATGACAAAAGCATAGACAATACTTAACAACAACAAAAATTCATCGTCACTCCTTGTTGGCGTTGGCTTGGGAGAGCTTTTAGTTTGTTTTACTTCATTTCTATTTTGATTGTATTAGTAAACATGGTCACGCTAGGAGCTACTAGCCATTTTATAATTGTAATTCAGTTTGGCACCCGAGCATATTTCTATTATTTCTCATTACTGTATGCCAAAATGCTTAAGGTTTGTATTTATTAATTAATCTATTATATCTATCTATTTATTTATTTAACGATATGTGTTCGTATTAATTGAACAGGGTTATTGTTTTGATCCATAGCTCCGCACTTTTAGCTCAGTGATTTTGTGGTTTAACTAAGGGTGGTTTAAGCATGTAACTGACTTTTATAACTTACATGAAACCTAAATCATCATTAAAACCCAGTAAATCTACAGAAATTGATGGATTAAAAATTTTGAACCACGGAGCATTGTTTACCCCCGACGTCGTTTTTTTCGTCCAAGCCCATTCAGACAAGGAAAAAACACACCTAATGTGAACCTGGCCCTAGTTGGGTTTCTATTTGTTGAACACGTACCGTGGTCAAAATTATTCACCTCGGTCTGTCAATTAGATGTCAAAACAAAACAAAATACATGGTGTTCCCTATTTCATGCAGGATAATTTATGAAATGATATTAAAAAAAAATCGTATGGGAAGAGGGGATTATTTATCCGCTTTTAGATAAGAGTAGTAACTTTCTTAAAAAAAAATTGAAATCAACGGCACTACTAACTTGTAACTTGCAATGTTATGCTCTTTATTTTTGTTTAATTAACTTTTTTGAATTTCACGACCAAATTTATTTAAAATAAAAATAACTAAAAAAATACGACAACAACTAGAAGGTCATGCTTAAATTTCTTAAAACCATTCTCGAATCAATTTTTCTAATTAAGTTGTTTCGTAACCATTTAAAAAAAAAATAATTATACAACTTAAAACTTAAAAAAAGTTAGTGTATTTGTTAAAACTATTTCATTTCTTTTATAGTATGAAGTCAAATTTCAGTAATAAGTATTCAATACTCATATTAAACACTCAAAACCAAATGCTTAGATGTCATGAAGTTTAAAAAAAAATTAAAAATAGCTATTGCTATTTTATTATCTGCAAAAGAGGGCTGGATTTACTTTTAACACGTGCTACGAAAACGATTTTAAAAACTCCTCATTATATCTTTTTTGTACTAAAGTTAAATCCAGATCAATCCCGAATCCCGACAGAAGATAATAAAACCCACCTGATATCAACTTTAATACTTATAAATTGGAAATTGACAGTTTAGTGGAGTTTAAACAAAAAAATTAAAGTTCTGGTGTCAGGTTGCAGAAAAACTATTCTTTTATTTCTTATTTTTCTTAACTATTTTTTTTCCTTAGAATATATCCAACAATAATTTTAAAATTATTCTGGATGAAGAAAGGGCCACCCTGTATAATATGCAAGATGCATTGAAGATATTTGGAAATCTGTGTGATTGAAGACATTTTATGGATTCATTTTTTGTATTTTATTATAATCGTTGATGAATATTAACTGACAATTACTATTGCTTGTATACTTTTAATTAATTAAACAATTTCACATCGATGTTTTTGCTATCAGCCGAAGTAAACTTCTCAATTTTTTTTCCAATTTTCAAAGAAAAAAAACTGAGCTGTCAAAACAAATAAATCTCACCGCGTTACATTGTTGTTGCGATTCACATCTATTCATCGACACGAAGTGAAATTACAAATACAACAATGTAAACAAATGGGTTATGGAGGGTGAAACGTACGAAAGATTGGCTTCTTGGTAATTGATATTCTCTGGTGCCACAGTTCATTCAAAATGTCTCTCTCTCTCTGTTCATTATGTTTTTTGATTTGTTTCATTATTTGTCTCTCTGTCAGTGAATTACTGAAGAAAATGACTTTTTATTCAAGTTCAGTATTCATGTTCACTCATTCAATGTTCTTGTTGCTTGTTCACTGTTTGTTCAGTCGTGTAGATGCTTCGATGGGGGTAGTTTGCTCTGCTGCTCGGCAATTATTTTTTTCTGCTAATACCTACTCGTACCTAGTTAAATTAATAGAATGCGATTTGATGCGTTTGGTTATAGATACTTTAGTAGGCAGAAGGGTAAGATGCCTTATGGGATATGTTTGGTTAGTAGGTAGGTACTTTAGTAAGTTAGGTAGGATGCTTGTGAGATTCGTTGTTTTTGTTTTTATTTTGTTAATTATTTTACTTTTTAGTTTTATTTAGGTATAATTAGACGTATTAACGAAGAAAATAAAAATATGAAATAAAAAAACAAGAGGAAATAAAAATGTACATAGGTCGATGAAATCTGAAAACTAAAACGTAAACCGCTTTATTTATTAGATTTTTTATAAGGTTGACTAGTTAGACAGTTGTTTTAGAAGTCCTTAATAGTTGAAAATATGCCTTATGGATATAGTAAAATAAAACGTCATTTTAGGAAAATCTTAGACAGCCGAAGCCTTTGCCCAAGTTAAACAAATTTAGGACAGCAGTAAACAAAGTTTATTAATACATTTTTGGAGTTGGACGGTTGTCTATACTTATAGACAAAGCTTATAAATTCGACTGAAAATGTATTTTCTATTTTTGAAAATGCGACAAACGCCCTTATTGGGATAGTTATTTAAAATAGACTTGTTGAATAGACTAAAAGTCGATTTATTGTTATTGCAAATTTCAATTGGTAAATACTTTTATATTTGACTATTATGATCGACTTTTGTCCATTCAAATTCTTCGGAATAGACTTGCAAGAAGCCCCAAAATTAAAGAAAAAAACACAAAATTGGGAAAAATAGAATTTTGCGGAGACGTTACACTCACCAGCATTGAATATTTGTTTGTAGGCATATGTAAGGGGAAAAATCAATTTATTAGTTAGCGTTGCCTACAACACACGTTATAAGAGCTACGAAAAATAAATTCAAATTCAAGAAAAAAGTAACATCAGCAGAAATATTGAATTTTTGGTTTGTGTTACCACAAAGCTAAATCAAAAACAAAATTAAAGTTACCACACAAAGAAAATGAAAATTTAAAGATAGAAGACACGCGGGAAAAATAAAGGTCAGTAAAATGATAAAAGGTGGGAAGTGTACAGCCTCTCTGTTTAAAAGAAGGTTCTCTCTTGTGTTTTTAAAATGAAACAAAATTAAAGACCCACAAAGATAATAAGTTAAATAATATGTTGTGGAGACGCAACAACCCCTAGCGTTTAATGTTTGTTTGAAGGCATGTATTTAGAGGAAAATTAAATTTAAGTTAAAGGATTTAGGAAAAATAAATACAGATACAGATCGAAAAAAAAACAAGGAATGAGGGTTGAAATTTTGAATTTTTGGTTGGTGTTACAACAAAGCAAAAGAAAAAAGAAAAAGTGTGTTACCAGACAAGGATAATAAATAATATGAAACTAGGAGACAAGTGGCAGAAAATATAGGTCAATAAATTGAAAAAAGGAAAATATAAAATCTCTTTTGTATTTTTGAAAATGAAACAAAATTTGAAAAAAAAAGACTACAAAGGAAATATGACAAATAATATTTTGTTAAGTTACGTCTCAATCCAACCAACATTGAATATTGTATTTTTGGAAAACCAAATTTTTGCTAGTGTTAACAAAAACGAGATATTGAAAAGGAAAAAACCAGTACATAACAAAATAACAAAACAAAAAATAGCAATACATGTCAACATCCATTTGTCTGTAGTCAAAATTTTGTTGATGATAGAACGAACAAAGGGAATATGAAATACTTAACCCAATTTTTAAAAGAAAAAGTAAACGAAAATTATGCAATAGTATAAATAAATAAATAAATTTGGTTGCACAACAGCTCGAGAAGAACCAAGGCCTAGTGACTTACAACTCTCAACCATTCCTGTGTGCGTATTTTTGGCAGGAAAGGATGAGACCTACAACTTTTTGCCAAGTCCGAACGGCTAGATGAGAAGCACTTATTCATGACAAGTATACTCTTGGAGGATTTGTCAGTTCCTCGCAAGAGGCAGTACCTCGCGAAAAAAACATTTCTGTTTTTAGGTGGCAGCGGCTGGGAATCGAACCCAGACCGTTGGCATGACAGTTCTACGCACTAACCATCATGCCACGAGGTACCACTATGCAATAGTATAGCCTTATTTTAAGTTTTGTATCATTTTCGTATATTTGGGTATTTGATAATTTATTTTATTCAGTTTTGTTTGTATGAAGCAATAAAAAGTTCAGATGATGAAATTTTTGTTGAGACAATGTCTCAAGAATGATCAAAATAGGGAATGATGAAATGGCTTCAAATTCCTTAAGTGTTTTTAAAGCTGTAGAAAAAAAATCTATTTATGCGCTACTATGTGCAAGTAAAGGTAGAAATGCGAGTGCAAGTATGCTAATTAAGTTTGGCTTTAAACTTTTTAAAATTTTTTAGTTCAATATAAATTTTAAATTGATCTTAGTAAAAATCATGATTAAAATTGATATAAATTGGTGTACTTGGAAACCAGAAAAGATAAAATTCAAAATAAAAGAAAGATCAATAATTATAAAGATTAAAGATTTCTCTAGCACAGATAAGTCATTTTCAATGTCCCCATTGTTACTCAAGGAGTGAAATCTGTAAATTTTTTTACTAGAAATATTAATTATGTCTTGAGCTTTCTTTGTCCATCAAAATAATATTTGATTTTGCTTTCTAAATGCCTCAAAATTAATCATTAAAGTTTTCAATGATGAGTTTCAATGATAGCTAAAACTGGCGCCTAAGAATGGGTCTTACTCATTGCAGAAATAGTAAAACGATTTACCTTTGTCCAATAACTTTATTTTTTTTTTAATTCATTTTTATTTTTAAATTTTCTTAAAACTATCTTACATTACATTATATTACAATGATTTGTATTGACTCCCCTAAGGGTTACAAGGCTCCCGCTTCCTTACTCTGCTCCCTCTCCACCCCTCTCTATCATCTTATCTTTTCTCACTGCCTCTAGTTCCTTTATCCACTCTTCTCCCTTCCCCGTTTCGTCCATTATTTCCCTCATCCTTTCCCCTATTGATTTTCTTTCATCTCCGACAGATCTGCATCTTTCTAATACATGCTCCCATGTCTCTTGTTCACCCTCACATATTCTGCACATTCTCTCCTCTTCGCGTTTCCAGTACCATCTTTCCCTCACCTCATTCCCTAGCCTGACTCTTGCAATTCTCCTTGTTCTTTCTGTCTTCCAACCCGCTGTTAAATATTGTGGAATCCTTTCTGTCATTATTTCTTTATACCACCTGTTGTAACTGGATTCTCTTATTCTTTCCCTTCTTTCCTTCTCTTGCTCTCCCCAGTCTTTTCTTTCTATTGCTTCGTATTCATTCATACTGTCTTCTCTTCCCTTTATTTTTTCTCTCCCTTGTTCCCATCGTGACCCTCTTCCCCGTTCATCTCTCTGTCTCTCTTTCATCTCCTCTAAACATTCCCTTGCTATGTCACTTCCTTTTCCATCTGTTAATTTCTGTTCATAATTCCATGCCCTTTTCCGTGCTCTAATCATTATCTTATCTCGTTTTGTTTCCTCTCTTACCATGTACCCTGGAGTTTGCCATTCTACCCCTAGCGTCCACTTGAGGTACCTCTCTTGCACCCTTTCCATTTCTTGTCTCTCCTCCCATCCCCATACTTCCGCCCCATATCCCATCACCGTCCACACCAGAGTGTCAAAAAGCCACATCTTCCTCTCCCAATCCTTCTCGAATTTCCTCCTTCCAATCCCCCATGCTTCCTTCATGGCCACTGCTGCCTTTTTTATTCTGTCCTTTATATGTGCTTCCTGCCCTCCATTCTTTTTGAACACATACCCCAGGTATTTAAATTCTTTTACTTCCTCGATCTTCTTTCCCCTCCATCTCCAGTCTACTGTTGTGTTCCTCCCTCCTCCCTTCCTGAACCTCATCACTTTGGTCTTTCCCACATTTACTTCCAGTATTTTCCTCTCAAACTACTTCTCCAGTCTTCTTATCATGCTTTGCATCTCCTCTTCATTTTTCGCCATTACCACCACATCGTCATACGCAGACGAGCGAGCAAATTCTTTTTCCTCTCACTTTTACCCCTTCCCAGCTCCCTTTACCCAGCTTATCCTCTATATCCGCCGTCAACAAGTTAAACAGTATTGGGCTCATCGGGCACCCCTGTCTTACCCCCTTTCCCGTCCAAAATGTTTCCCCCATCACTCCTGCCGATTTCACTCTACTCGTTGTTTCTTCGTAGACCTCCCCTACTCTTTCCCTTAGCCCTTCTCTCACTCCTCTTTCCTCCAACGCCTCCATCATAATTTTCCTGTCTACTGAGTCAAACGCAGCTTTTAAATCTATAAACAGTGCCACTAGCTTGCCCCTCTCCTCTGCAACCTCTTTGTTCACCAAATAGTTCAGCAAATATACGTTGTTTATCGTTCCTACTCCTCTTCTGAAACCCGTTTGATTTGGTGGTATCATCCCTTTCTCCTCCGCTTCTTCTTCTAACCTCTTCGCTAAAACCGTCGTATATATTTTATACAGCGATGGCATGAGCGTTACTCCTCTGTATTCTTCTACCTTTGTTCCTACACCTTTCTTTATTATCGGGGCAATTACTCCCTCTTTCCACCCCTCTGGCCATCCATCTCCTCTCCACACCTTCCTGCAGATGCCCCATGCTACCTCTATAGCTTGTTCTTCTCCATATCTCCACGCTTCATTAGGTATACCGTCTGTTCCCATTGCTTTTCCTTCTTTGAGTTTTCTAACCACCTTTCTGATCTCCTCCTTACTAATTTCGGTCTCATCTTCCGCTCTTCTTGTTACCTGTTCTCCCATTCTCACTCTTTCTTCCACCCCACCAATTAGACTCATAAAATATTTTTTCCATTCCTCTTCTCCAATCCCTTCCCCCATCGTCTTTCTCTTCTTTCTATCTCTATTTATTATTTCCCACACTTTGTTTTCGGTATTGGCCTCTGCAATTTCTCTTATCATCTCATCCTGCTCCTCTCTTTTCTTTCTCTCAATCATCGCTTGATATTCTCTTTTTCGCTCCCTGTATTTTTCCTTCGTCCCGATACTCTTCCTCCACCTCCTTAACTCCTTTCTTACTTCTTCTTTTTTCTCTCTACATTCTTCATCCCACCATCCTCTCCTTTTCTGTTTCCTTTGCCTTCCCCCTACCTCCTCACTTTGTTCAATCTCTCTCTCTTAATCCTCTCCCCTATCTGATTTTCTGAATCCTCTGCTCCCTCTTCCAAGCTCACTCTTCGCTTTCTTCTCTCGAATTCCCGTTTCATCTCCTCCGACCATCTTCCCGTTTTTATTCTTTTTACTTCCTTTGCTTTATCCCTCTTTCTCCTTCTTCCTGTCTTTATAGTGATCACCAATGGGTGATGATCTGACTCTACTCTATCTGTTACTTCCATCCTTTCTATTCCTCTTCTCGTCCTTTCGTCACCTAGTACATAATCAATTACTGTCTCCCCTCTGCCTCCTGTATACGTGAACTCTCCCTCCTCATCCCCCTCTATATTCCCGTTAAAAATTTCCCACCCTAATTCTCCTATCACCTGCGTTAGTTTCTTACCTTCGGTGTTCACTTTTTTATCTTTCGATCTCCTCCTTCTCTCTTCGTCTCCTATACCCCTCATTCTCCCACCCACGCGTTGAAGTCCCCCCCTATTATCACTTTCTTCATCTGACTGCCTCTCCATCCATCTTCTTAAGCTTTCCAACTTCTTGTCTATGTCACCATTTACATACGTTGCTACTATAACCCATTCATCCGTACCTGCTTTAACTTTCCTGCTCATTAATCCTTCTTCCTGTTCCAGAATCTCATCACCCTCTATCGCCATTTCTTCTCTAACTCCCATTATCATCCCCCCCATTGCTCTTCCCTTCTTGTTCTTCTTTTTTGCTCCCTGTCTTGTCCATTTATACCCCTTTGGTAGTTGTGTTTTCCATTTTTCCCAATTCTTTTCCTCTACCCACGTTTCTATCATCACTACAACTTCCCATTCTTTGATCCCTTCCCAGAACTCTTTCTTTATTCGCTAACCCCGCAACATTCCAGAAGCCTATCTTCCATCTATCCCCTGACTCTTTTCTACTTGATTTATCTCCTTCTTCTTGTTCCCTTATCCGTTTTTTGACTCTGAATTCTCTTCTATTCCTCCTTCCCCTTCTTGTTTTTCAATATTCCTACTTTCACTCTGCATTTGTTTCTCCTGTTCTCCCTCTTTAGCTATTGTTTCCCTTATGACCTCCCTTTTTTCATCCCAAACCCGTGTCTCCCCATTTACTATCAGCTTCCCATATCTTATTATGACGTGCTTCCCTTTTCTCTTTTCTTCTTCTGCTCGATCCCTTATCAGCCACTGCATTCTCCGTTCTTTCCACGTTAAGTCCTCTTCAATTCTTTCCCTTCTTCCTCTTAGGTTGGCTTTCTTCCTCATCACCTCTGTTTTACCGTCTAGAGTTTCCATTTTTACTTCTATCATACCTTCTTTCCCTTCTGCACCTCTCCTTCCGACCTCCCTTGCTTCCCCTATCCTTGCTTGGACTCCTATCCTTTCGAATATTCTTTCTACCGTGTCTTTTATTGTGCCTCGTATCTGCACGTTTTTAATCATTATATTCCTCCTTCGTTTTTCATTTTCTTGTCTTTCTATCCTGGCTTCCATCTCGTTCATCCTCTCCGCTAGGTTTTCTTTCCCATCTCCACCACTTATTGTGCTTGTTCTTTCTTCAATTTCCGCTCTACTATTTTTTATTCTCTCCTCTATCTCCCGTGTGCCTTGTGCTTTCATCTCTAATTCTTCTATCCTTCTTGCTAGCCCTCTTACTTCAACTTTCAGTTCTTCTCACTCCTTTTCCCCTCTTCTTATTTCTTCTCTCATCTTTCCCAGTTCTTCCTTCATCTCCATTCTCAACTCTTTCACCTCTTGCTTCACCTCTTGCATCTCCCGTTTGAATTCATATCTCATCTCCTTCAATAGCCTCTCTACTTTCGACTCCTCTTGTTCCTTTTTCTGCGGCGATCGTGGGATTTTCTTGCTGGCTTGGAATACCTCGATTCCTTCCTCATTCTCTTGCTCAACTCTGTTCACCTGCTCTCTCTTCCTCTTCCATAAGTCACTAATATCTCCCATCGATCCCGTGTTCATATTCCTCGACAATCTTTCGAGATTTGTCGGCCTTCCTCTCCTCTTCATTTCTTCCTCACTACACTCTCCTCTTTTGTCCGCCATGCTCTCTTATCTAATTTATTTTTATTATATTATATTATATTATTTTATTTTATTTATTAGAATTATTTTATTTTATTTATTAGAATTATTTTATTTTATTTTATTTTATTTTATATTTATTTATTTATCCAATTTTATGTATTAATTTATTAATTATATTTTATATTATATTATTTTATTTTATTTTATTTTATTTTATTTTATTTATTTATTTTGTTTTATTTTATTTATTTATTTTGTTTTATTTTATTTTATTTATTTTTATTTATTTTCCAGAGCAAACCAATAAACACGTCCGTTCATGTCAAAGGCCTATTCAATTCTCTTAAAACTATCTTAAAGCCAGACAAAAATTCATAAAAACTAGCCTGCTTATCAATATCTTAAAACTAACTTACTGGCCCCAATCGGGCGCTCTAAGTTAAACTATAATAACTTAATGCTAATGCCTTTCGGCCTAAGAACTATCTTAATACTAAATTCAGGTTGGTTTTTATTTTTTACCGAGAAAAATTTGAAAAAAAAACTCGGTATCTATGTCTTTATTATTTTTTAGTTTTATATAAAACTCACAAACTACATAAAACTAATTACAGCTAATTAAAACTACTTAAATCTACTTCAAACTACCTACAAACTAATTATAAACTAATTACAACCTACCAACAAACTACTTGCAGACTACTTACAAACTAGAACAACAACAACAAACAGATATTTTTTTTTTGTATTTTTTTTGATTTAAGATTTTTTTTTGGGTTTTTGTTTTTTTTTCCCGTGCGGACACAGGCCTACTGAACCGGAGGTGCTCAGCTCCGTCTTGTGCGAGGATGTCCCGACTGTAAAGGAGCCGCCGATCCACAGTTCTACGGCCGACGTGGTAGATTAGCGGCACTGCCGCTCTATCCTGGATAAGCCCTCGACTGTCTAAGTGGGGAAATGCATCGGTCGGAATAAAGCCGCTTAGACGCACACTCTCGTAGTATTCGTATTAAGGGTAATAAGCCCCGAAAATTAAGCTGTTAGACGAGGACATCGGTCTTTCAGTGTGACCGCGAATAAGCTTCAGCAAGAAATTATCTATCCTGTTTATGTTGGCCCCGTTGTATAGAGCCAGGTTGGAATAGTAATGTTTGTACTCGGACTCTGGTGTTCTGTGCAATCCAAGGCAGGGTCGAAGACACTGCCTCTCAAACACCCGAATCTTTTCCATTTGAGATGGGACAACGTTGAACCAAACCGGGCATCCATAGGCAATCATCGGCCGGATAAGGGCCATGTAGCAAATCACCTTCACCCTGCTGTCAAGCCGGTTATAGCTGTTGCTATAAAACAACCGTTTCGTCAGGGAAAAAGCTCCCCTAGCCCTGGCCAGAGCAGCATTTATATGTCCGTCGAAATATAAATACTGATCCATCCAGATGCCAAGGTACTTTACTACACTTATACTCGCCAGTGGATGTCCATTTGGCCCTACGATCACCAGCTTTCGCCAGTTCTTTCTCGTATCCCTTGTGGCTCTAAGCAACGGAGTCCTGAACAAGATAGTTTCTGATTTCTGAAAGTTGATTTTCAACTTCCAGTCATCGCAATATCGCTGAATCTTCTCGAAGTCACGCTGCAAAAGAATCTTGATGACCTCGACTTTTGGAGCTGTTCTGTACGCAATTAGATCGTCGGCATACTCAATTGCCTGAGTTAGACTACTTATTAGATCGCTGGTGTAAATGCTGAATAGAATCAGCGAGTTGACCGCTCCCTGCTGAAGACCATTTTTAATATTAAAGGTTGTGGCAGAAGTTACATTGCCACTTTTGACAACAAACTTTCTGCAATTGAGCATATCATAAAGCATATATAATAGTGGTTTACCTATGCCAAGTCTGGTCAGCTTTAGATAAAGACCCTCTAACCATACGGTGTCGAAGGCCTTCTCCTAATCAACCAGACAGACACCCGTACACTGCTTCTTAGATTTGTTCCATTGGACATCAGAAATGAGTTTAGACGCGGCATGAATGTTGTCATGTCCCACCTTAAAACCGAACTGATTTTCCGGTATGATATTATTGTCCTCTGCCCACTTAGACAGAGCTCTATTGATAACTTTTTCGAATACCCTGCTGATACTGGGAAAAAGTCTTATCGACCGGAGATTCGCCGGATTGGAGAGGATGCACCACAGCTGTCTTCCAACGCACTGGATAAATGTCTACTGCTTCTTGACGTAAATGTCGAAGTACAACGTTAGATATGCCATCGACTCCTGCTGACTTCTTCTTCTTTAAAGGATTGAAGATGAGTTGGAGCTCCACCTTGGTAATTAACAGGGAACTGGGCCCATTTCGCTCGGCGATTATGGCGTTTGCCAAATGATCTTCATTGAACTTGGTGAAACCAAGGTCTCTGATCGCCATTGCGTGATGTCATTCCGAAGGTAGAAGTGATGGAGCAAGGCTCTGTTTTCCAGGTCATGATTGGGGCGAATGCACGCACTCACCTTGTACACTTGCTGGAAAGCAGCCCCCACAGCCTCCATTTTCTCCTGCGGATCTTCGACAATAAAAAGGTCATCGTCCAAGACGGCGTCCTCTGGATCAATTCCTGCTGTCATAAGTACGTCTCTGTTGTCCGTCGTTCTCTGCAGCGTCAGACACGGAAGATCGTTCTGATCATTCCTTCTAAATATCTTGTTAATTTGGGGAAACATGCTCGGGGCGTTAACGGCCCGAATTTTGTTATCCCAATACAAATTAATTTACATCCGATAGTTTTCCTTTATAAGTTGGTTGATGTTCTTGATCGACGACTTCAGTGTCCTAATCTCCAGATGGTGAGGGTCGGTACAAAATTTGAGTCTTGTCAGCAGTCCACTTTTTTGTCTGTGTAGTGCGTCAATGGTAGCGTTCCGGTACATGTCGGTTGTGTCCCGTTGTTTGCATTTCGGTATTGTTCTGTTCATTGTTCGTTTGATTGTCTCGTCCATTTGTTCTAGGTATTGTCTATTTCGTTATTTGTCAAATTCCTGTCATTTGGTGGGGATATGTTATTCGAACTGATTTCGCTCGATAAGGCGTTTGTAAAGCCTGGCCAGCGCACCTTACTGTAATTGTAAGTATGCACAGGTACATACTCATGCAACTCCACGAGCTCGTTAGGAAGCTGTATTACGGCGGCTAGTCTGCAGTGGTCACTGTCGTACTCGATCGTTCGTAAACAGTTTATTGGTCTTTGACTCACAGTGTCAGTCACTGTCAGTCTTGCGTCTTTCAGCAAAAGGTCCAGATAGGCACCGCTTCTTGGAAACGATGGTCTATCAGTAGCCAGTTGGTCGACCCTATACTCAACGTTGTATTGCTCCATCCAGTTAAATAGATGGTTACCTCTAGAATTTGGAATTTGATTTCCCCAATCTGAGTGTTTGGCATTCAAATCACCAGCCAGCAAATAGTTTCCTTCCGAGTTCAGTCGTAAGCACTCGAAAAGTTTTCCAAGCTCTGTCATAAAATTAGTTGGCTGAGGTTATTCCGGTGCTTCCCCTGTTGGAGAGGAATGCATATGATGCACGCCTCTAGCAACCGAAATTTGCGCAGATCACTATTATAAATAACTATATGGTTAATGCATTTTCGTATGATGATTGCAACGCCTCCCCCTTGAGTGGAGTTGGGCCTGTCTCTTCTAACGACATTGTAATTATTGTTAGTCAATTTATGTTTCGGGCTCAGCTTAGTTTCACTGGCCATAAACACATCTGGACTTTGATCTTTCAACAATTGGAAAAGGTAAGCTCTACGTTCGGTCCTAATCAGTGAATTTACATTCACAGCAAGGATCCTAAGAGTCCTCTCCGGCAGCGCGCCTTTAACCTCTAATTTGCGTTAAGCTAGGCAAAACAGAGTAGAGATATTCTACCCTAGTCGCCTGCTCCCTGATCTGGTTTTGAAGGCCCTGAATGGCCAGTAACATGCCTCTTATTTCTGCCTGAACATCCGGTGCCTTAGGCATGAAGGCCTGTTGGGTAGCCTTTGCTGCAGGCTGTACCGTGGTCCCCCTTCCTGCCGCCATTTGAGCGTAAGAAATTCGGGGGTTGACGGGCCCACCAATGCGTGGGAGCACGCATTGGTGGGCGATTCTCTACCGCCGTTTTCTTCGCTGCTTTGTTATTTTTCAATTGCTGAAAAGCTGGGCATCCCCGATAGTTTGCGGGGTGGCCTTCATTTCTGCAGCTGGGTCTTGTCTGCGACCCTCTTGCCCGAGTTTACACTCTCCTAATTTGTGGTTTTCTCCACACTTAATGCCACACTTTGGCAGCGCATGCATTGAAGCATGTCTCCGCGCCTCTTTAGTTTATCCCAAGTGACAACCTGGTAGTCGAGGACGGAGATACTCCTCAGACTTTCCAGTTTGCTGCTGGGCGAAAACTGAACCAGGAAGAACGGTTGTTTCCGTGTCTCCCGTCTAGCCTTAACTGTGGTGAATGGCTTAACCCCTTTAAAGTCTAGACCATCGCTCGCTTTTCGGTGGAGCTCATTTAAGAGCGCCTTCGGTTCCGTTGAGGAATCTATACTCTTTAACAGGACCGTCTGTAATCTGTCTTCCTTCGGGGTGAAACTGACGAATTCAGTTGTGGATACTTTTAATAACTCTTTAATTTTATTATGCTGTTCCACTGTGAAGCAATGGATAGCATGTCTATCTTTACTAAGTCTTTTTATCATAAAATTATTGCCTATGGCCAACTTACATAGCTCTATGGTCTCCTGGAGTTCCATTTTGTATGTGTTTATATGTGGCACCTTTTCTTTTTTGCTTTTAGATAGCTGAGCTGCTGGTGTTGCTCTGTCTGCAGGTGTTGGGTTTACTGCTGTTGGGATCTGCTGCTTTTGGTTTTGTTGTTGTTGATTTGGCTTCTGCTGTTGTTTGGATTGGGGTTGTTGCCGTTGTATTTGTTGCTGCTGCTTTGGTTGTGGCTGCTGCTGTTGTTGTTGCTGCTGCTGCTGTTGTTGCCGTTGCTGTTGTGTTTTTGTTTGCAGTTCTTCAAAGTTCTTTGCTTGTTGCACTACTTTTGGTTGCTGCTGTAGCGACTTTTTTTGCTGGAGTTCTTTTTTCTCCCTTTCCCGGCGTGCCTCCTGTTTGTTTTTAAGAGTCAGTACCAGGTGTGCAATGTTGGCTTTGAGGAGATCCATCTCTCCTTCCATTGTACCAATTTGGCCCCTGATTACTTGCTCTTCCTTAGCATCTACTTCTACTTCATCTTCTGACGATGCCCCTGGTGATGTCAGATCCTCAAACACTTTGCTGTCTCCAGTATAGTGGCCTTCTCCTCCCTCGGACATATAGCTTATTGCCTCGTCATCGGCAGGCAAAGTATTCAATTTGTTTTTTGTTTCTGCTGCTTCTGCTGTCTTCGCTGATCGCGCCGCCTCCTTCACTCCAGATGGTAGCTTATCTGAAGTGGTGGTGGAGCGACGCTTTGCAATGCTCGTTGCAGTCTTCTTCTCCCGTTTTTTTCGGATCATCGTCCGATGTTGCCGTTGCCGGTGTTGTTTTTGTTGCTGCTGGGACATCTTTCGATGTCAGCGCTAATTTTTCATCTTCCATTAACTGTTTTTTCCAGTCAATGTAGTCTTGTACCTCTTGGTTGTGGACAAACGCTTCAAATAAAATAAAAAATGTTCGCCCGGCTGGGACTCGAACCTAGGGGCCTCCGTGTTGCGGGTCGGCACCACTTTTTTCTTATAATTCATTTTTATTTTTCAATTTTCTTAAAACTATCTTAAAGCTAGACAAACATTCATAAAAACTAGCCTACATATCAATGTCTTAAAACTAATTAACGGCTGGGACTCGAACCTAGGGGCCTCCGTGTGTCGGCGCCACTTTTTTGTTTTTTATAATTCATTTTTATTTTTCAATTTTCTTAAAACTATCTTAAAGCTAGACAAACATTCATAAAAACTAGCCTACTTATCAATGTCTTAAAACTAACTTACTGGCCCCCGTCGGGCGCTCTAAGTTAAACTATTATAACTTAATACTAACGCCTTTCGGCCTAAGAACTATCATAATACTAAATTCAGATAGGTTTTATTTTTTACCGAGAAGAATTTACAAAAAAACTCGGTATCATTGTCTTTATTTTTTTTTTGGTCTTATATAAAACTCACAAACTACATAAAACTAAATTAAAGCTAATTAAAACTAATTAAAACTAATTAAAACTAATTAAAACTACTTAAAACTACTTAAAACTACTTAAAACTACTTAAAACTACTTAAAAACAATTTACAACTAATTATAAACTAGATACAACCTACTTATAAGCTTCTTACAGACTACTTACAAACTAGAACAGCCACAGCAAGCATTTTCCGGTTTTATAATTTTTGTTTGTATTTTTGTGGATTTTATATTTTTTTGTGTTTTTCTATGTTTTTTTTTTGTGCCACCCTGACTGTGCCTACTTAAAATTAACTACCTAAACCTATGCAAGTCGGCCATACAAAAGAAAATAGCTAAGTCAACTATTAAATGTCTGAAGGAACTTCATCTTCGCTTTTCAACCACCAGAACTGGTTCTCCTGCTTTACCCTATCTCTTCGGTCCCGTTCGGACACAGTCCTACTGAACCGAAGGTGCTCAGCTCCGTCTTGTGCGAGGACGTCCCGACTGTAAAGGAGCCGCCGATCCACAGTTCTACGGCCGACGTGGTAGATTAGCGGAACTGCCGCTCTGTCCTGGATCAGCCCTCGACTGTCTAGGTGGAGGAATGCATCGGGCGGAATAAAGCCGCTTAGACGCACACTCTCGTAGTATTCGTATTAAGGGTAATAAGCCCTGAAAAATAAGCTGTTAGACGAGGACATCGCTCTTGCAGTGTGACCGCGAATAAGCTTCAGCAAGAAATTATCTATCCTGTTTATGTTGGCCCCGTTGTATAGAGCCAGGTTGGAATAGTAATGTTTGTACTCGGACTCTGGTGTTCTGTGCAATCCAAGGCAGGGTCGAAGACACTGCCTCTCAAACACCCGAATCTTTTCCATTTGAGATGGGGCAACGTTGAACCAAACCGGGTATCCATAGGCAATCATCGGCCGGATAAAGGCCATGTAGCAAATCACCTTCACCCAGCTTTGAAGCCGGCTGCTATAAAACAACCGTTTCGTTAGGGCAAAAAGCTCCCCTAGCCCTGGCCAGAGCAGCATTTATATGTCTGTCGAAATACAAATACTGATCCATCCAGGGTCGGCGCCACTACTGCTTTTGCTGTTGAGCACTTCAAAGAGAACTTGTTTTTTTTTTATATAGACACGATATAATATATTTTATGGAACTGTGAAAGTCGTTTAAGCGTCTGTACTCCTTCACAGCTGGAGATCGACTCGACTCAATGATTGAACTACCTTACCAATGATCATTGGAATCTTTAAAGTCATTTTATGTGGAAAGTTTGGCATATTTAAAAAAATTTTTGGCTAGAAATATTAATTATATCTTGAGCTTTATTTGTCCATCAAAATAATATTTGATTTTTCTTTCTTAATGTCTTAAAATGAATCATTAAAGTTTTCAATGATGAGTTTCAATGATAGCTAAAACTGGCGCTTAAGAATGGGTCTTACTCATTGCAGAAATAGTAAAACGACTTACCTTTGTCGATGCATTTTACATGATACATTTTTCGGCAGTTTCCATAACACATAATTGTGTCTACCAAGTAGTCAGCAGTTTTTTCACATAAATTGAACTTAGACATAATGCAGTCGAACTTATAATTCTTTTTTTTTAGTTAATTTTTTTTGTTTTGCTTCAAAATTTTTACTTGAAAATTTAACTATGCCTCTTTTTCCTTTTTTCTCGCTTGCTCGGCAACGCTAAGTGACTAAATTTCGCAAGCTTTTTATAAGATGGTGGGTGAAAACGATAAGTGCTTTTTTTGGTTTTACCATTAACTAAGTTGACATCCAATAGTTAAGTTATAATAGTTGGTTTTCGTAGATAATTTTGTCTATATAAGTTTTCGTTAAAAGCTCAAACAAGAGAACAAAATAATTTTGCAAGTAGTCACAATTCGCTTAATGGCAGAACATGTACTAAAGTTGAACTCACCGGTGGATGAGACAAATAGAGATGTTTAGTTGCAATCCAAAAGAAATATAATAGAAGTACAATCTTCTTCTTCCTTGCAAAAGTGATCGATGTATGGAGCTTCGGCTGCTTACAATTGCTTAAACAGATCAGTCGAACGATCTCGTATTTTTGTATCCGTGATGATGCATAAAAATTATATAAAACAATTGATTAAACGTTGTGTAGTTTCAATGTCTTGCTTGGCAGAGCATAGCCAAAACAAATTATTTGCACTCACCGAGTCAGATGAGATAGAAGATTATGAACGGCTTCAGTAATAATGAGAAGAATGCAACAAATGCATCAGAAAACCACTCAATCACAATTTATAATTGTTTCTTAATACTTTCTATTGATTTTTTTACTTTTAAATCTTTTACCAAAATTTGTAAAATAAAAACCTATGAAAACACTTTGTGAGAAGAATAATAATTCACATAAACTAATAAGAAGAATTAATCAATTTGTTTTTCTTTAAGAATGTAATTATATATCGCAGACCTAAATTAAACACAGGTGTACAGATTGCTGTTAGTGTTGCCAAGCTCTGTCATAAAATTAGTTGCCTGAGGTGATTCCGGTGCACAAGCAGCGATCACATACACCCGCTGCTTTCCCTGTTGGAGAGGAATATGATGCACGCCTCTAGCAACCGAAATTTGTGCAGATCACTATTATAAATAACTTTATAGTTAATGCCTTTTCGTATGAAGATTGCCGGTTTGGCCGGTCTCTTCTAACGATATTGTAATTATTGTTAGTCAATTATGTTTCGGGTTTAGCGTACTTTCACTGGCCATAAACACATCTGGACTTTGATCTTTCAACATTTGGAAAATATTAGCTCTTCTTTTGGCCCTACTCAGTGAACTTACATTTACAGCAAAGATCCTCAAGGGCCTCTTCAACAGCGCGCCCTTAACCTATATGTTGCGTTAAGCCCGGCGCAACAGTGTAGAGATAGTCTACACTAGTCGCCTCCTCCCTGATCTGGTTTTGAAGGCCTGTTAACTGGCCCTGAATGGCCGGAAAAATGCCTCTTATTTCTGCTTAAACATCCGGTCCCTTAGGCATGAAGGCCTGCTGGGCAGCCTTTGCTGCAGGCTGTACCGCTTTTTTCTTCGCTGCTTTGTTAGTTTTCATTTGCTGAAAAGCTGGGCATCCCCGATAGTTTGCAGGGTGCCCTTCGTTTCTGCAGAGTGCACATTTAATTTGGGTCTTGTCTTCGACCTTTTCTTGACCGAGTTTACACTCTCCGAACTTGTGGTTTTCTCCACACTTAAGGCAACGCGACTGTATTTCGCAGTTTGCTGCAGGATGATCAAACCTTTGGCATCCCATGCAATGAAGCATGACGCCGCGCCTCTTTTGTTTATCCAAAGTGACAACCTTGTAGTCGAGGACGGAGATACTCCTACAGACAGACTTTCCAGTGTGCTGCTCGGCGAAAGCTGAACCAGCAAGAACGATAGTTTCCGTGTCTCCCGTCTAGCCTTAACTGTGAATGGCTTAGCCCCTTTATTAAAGTCTAGATCATCGCTCGCTATTCGGCGGAGCTCATTTAAGAGCGCCTATGGGTCAGTTGAGGAATCTATACCCTTTAACAGGACCTTCTGTAATCTGTCTTCCTTCGGGGTAAAACTGAAGAATTCAGTTGTGGATACTTTTAATAACTCTTTAATTTTCGTATGATGTTCCGCTGGGTCGGGTCGCCATGTTTTTTCTAGTGTTCACACCATAGTGTAAACAAGCCTATTGGATTTCCATACAATGTTTGAGAAACAACATATTGGCACCACTTATCGTTTAGAAACGAACACAACCGCACAATAGTTTCGTTCACTGGTCGAAAGTCCCGAAAAGAACAAAAACTTCACGAAACTTCAGGAAGCCATTTCTCGAATGAAATCGTGGCGTTCTTTTTGTACGAACTTTCAAACCACACAGAACAACGTCCAGATCTCCCATACCATAAAAAAAAAAAAAAAAAACCACAGCAATCACGCGTCAGATTCGTTGTGGATATAATTCCTTTTTTTTAATTAAATTATAAAACAGAGAGAAGCCCAATAATAGTTTAACAACTACCAAGGACTGAAGCCGAAAAGGAATAAACCCACGCAGATATTAATATATATTGTAGTGAAGTAGGCAGAGTGTGCAGCATTGCGTCATGTGCGCTGATGCCACTAGCCAATATCTTCTTTATAATTATGCTGAACTCGAACTCTCTATCGGCAGGAATCATAACTGGAGAGCAGCGATCAGTGGATTGTCGTCAAGACTGTGATTGCGGCGGCTTTCAGAAAATTGAAAACCAAAGAGCCGAATCCTCCGACATCCTAGTAGTTTTTGGGGCACCCAGTTGCCCAAAAACTGCAAACAAAACCCTCAAGTTACGTTTCGTTGTCGTCTGCCACGCTAACGGCGGCACTGCAGTCGACAATAACTTAAACGTCGGTGGTAGCCAGTGCCGTCCACAACGTGAAGCACTCCCACCACGTCATCAACTTCGACGCTACAGTCGTTGCCAGCTATCGACAACCCTGTAGTAGTTGCCATCCTCATCGTCATTGTCATCCTCATCGTCACCGTCATCGCCATCGTCACCCTCCTCGCTATCATCTAGTCGCCGTCATCATCTTCAATAAGTCTGCGTAGTTTTTATTGGTTTTAATTAAAGAAAAAAAGAGTTTGCTACTTATAACCGTACAAACTAATATTAAAGATAAAAAAGATTTAATTCTAAGGAAAACTTGCCTTACTAATTTTCAGTTTACTTGAGCGTATAAAAAAGAAAGACAGTGAATAGTCCATAGTACTTTACCGGTTCTAAGTTTTTCATTCCTATAATTATTTTGTAAAGGCTTAAATCCGATAGGGATCGTATTTAAAATTTTTAACTATGTGTCGCGAAGTTAATCGAGATATCGCGGTTAAATTAAATTAATAAGTAAAATTTCCTGAAAAGAAAAAAAAGGAAAGAAAAATACATGAAAGTTCCTACCTACAGAAATTTTCCAAACCTGAAACCTCAAAAGTAAAATATCTAACAAAAAAAAAAAAAGAGAAAAAAAAGCAAAAACATCTAACAGATATAATACAGTAGCCTTGTAGTTTCATAGGACTGAGACCTTGTGTCAACTCCGGTAGTTCTGATTTCGTCGAACGCAACCTTTTTACCTAGGCTAGAATCCTTTAGCCTATCTCAACTAACTTAAATAAAGTTATTTAACCTGATAGTTTGTGAAAAATGTACTTTCAAACTCAAAATTTTGACAAAAAACACGATTTTTTTGTTAATCTATTTTTTTTTTTTTTTGTATTAAGTGTTATTTTAGGTTTTAAAATTTAATGCCCATATTAATTTTTATTCCAATACTGAAAACCAAATGCTGAAATATCTTCTAGTTTTTGGAATAACTGAAATTAACCTGATTAATTTCACTATTTTTAGTCGAGTAAAAATATTAACCTGATTATTTCACTTTTTTTATTCTAGTAAAAATAGTGGAATTAATCAGGTTAATTTCAGTTATCTCAAAAACTAGAAGACATTTCAACATTTGGTTTTCAGTATTTGAATAAAAATTAATATGGACATTATATTTTAAAACCTAAAATAACACTTAACACCAAAAAACAAAAAAAAAATATTAACAAAAAAATCGTGTTTTTTGTCAAAATTTTGAGTTTGAAAGTACATTTTTCACAAACTATCAGGTTAAATAACTTTATTAAAAAAAATCAAGAATGGATTTCTGGCTGAGATAGGCTAAAGGATTTTAGCCTAGGTAAAAAGGTTGCGTTCGACGCTCGAGGTCGATGTGGTGGAAGGTGGATTTATCTCTAGGTCAACATCACAAACAACTCAGCAAAAAATCAGAACTACCGGATTTGACGCAAGGTCTCAGTCCTATTAAACTACAAGGCTACTTACTGTATTATATCTGTTAGATGTTTTTGCTTTTTTTTTCTCTTTTTTTTTGTTAGATATTTTACTTTTTCCGTTTCAGGTTTGGAAAATTTCTTTACTCTTTTTTTTTTTTTTGTAGGAACTTTCATGTATTTTTCTTTCATTTTTTTCTTTTCAGAAAATTTTACTTATTAATTTAATTTAACCGCGATATCTCGATTAAAAAACGAATCAAATAACATTTCATTTCCTTTCCCATCAAACTGCTGATTATGTATAAATACGTTAGTTATCGAAATCAATAAAGAAATGGCATTCATTGACTGACCAACAGAAAGTAAAGTGTTTATTTAACCTTCCTTAACTTTTAGAGCTCGAGAATTGTGCAATCAACCAGAGAAAAGAAGTAGTAGTAGTAGTAGTCTTTATTGAGATTTTTTTTTTTTTTTACAACACAAATTAATCGTTCTTAAGTTCTAGTTCCTTAAATATCTTTGACTATCTAAATTTGCCGACTTAGAATTGGTCTTGCTATACTTAATTTTTTTTTGATTTTTCAATTTTCGAGTGAAATTTACATTAAAGTTTAAAGACAGCAGTCTGAAATTTTCTTTTTAAATTATAAATACGTCCACTCAAAAAGACTATATCTTGACACTTAGGATAATAATAACTTAACCTAAAACAAAATGGCTTAACACTAGTGAAAAAAAAAGAAAAGAAAAAGAGGAAAGGGAGAAAAATAAAAAAGGGGAAAAAAGAAATGAAATGGAGTATTTCACATATATGTTTGTCTCTGTCTCTAAACTTGAGATGGAGCTACATTAAACTTTGGCAGATATGTTTTTTTTTGCTATTGGCTTTGTTTTGATTTTATTTGTTTTTTTTTTTCTCGATTTTAGTTGCTAATAATTACGATTAAGTTGTTTACAAGAAAAATTAGTTTTTGAATGTATCTGGCAGAAGAAGAAAATTTTTTTTAAAACTCTTAGAATAACTTAATGCTAGTGCTTATGGTTAAATGTATCGTAAAATACAGTATAAAATAAATACTTTTTTTTTCACAGCACAGTTGCTAATATTATAGGAACTTGGTTCAGTCCAATTATAACTAGATAAGGTCAGTTAAGGCGTTGCAAGTTTTTCTTTCTTATTGTTATATATTTTTTTTTTTTCTTTTAAATAGAGTAAATAGAGCTGGTTAAGGTTATGGATTGGGAGATGTCGAGCTGCCTAGCCTCTGTAGGTGTTTGGAGCTTGTTTCATGTAGAATGGTGAAGTAAAAATATCATCTTCAATGTTGAGCGCAGAGTTGGATCCTTCGTTGAGGAGCTAATTGGGGACATATAATACCTATCATTTATTGACCAGTTGATGTTGTTTTCATAGATGCTTTTGAGTAGAGTATTTTCATGGTGTTAGTAGTAGAGCAGAGGCGTGATTTTTGAGTCAGTATAGATTGTTTTATTGGTATACCATTTGCCACCTGGTCTTCGATGTTTATTTATACATTTTCGAATGATGTAGCGTTCGAATCTTTGGAGCTCAAGTACCACGCTTGGCGTTATTTGGAACCAGATGAGGAATCCATAAGATATTAAAGGGCGGATTAATGTCTTGTACATTAAAAGTTTAGTTTTTTGTTCTACATTAGAAGAATTGAGCAACAGTTTTAACTTAGCTGCTGCACCTTTGCTGTTTTTTAAAGCTTTTCTCGCATGTATATTCATTTTCATCCTTTCATGTAAATTAACACCCAAGTATTTAATGGACTTTTTCAGGGGAATTGATTTTCCATCTATGGTTAGCTTGAGATATCGACTTTCGCGTACAGCTAGGTGATGCCCTTTGCCAGACGCGTTGCGAAAGCAGATCAGTTCGCATTTGTCAAGATGTAGGTCAATTCCCCATTTTTTGTAATAAGGAGTAACCACGTTAAGGTGTTCTTTGACTGAATTCAGTGCTTCATGGGGTCTTTCGTCCGTACTGAACAGAATTGTGTCGTCAGCATAAAGGATGGATTCGGAACTGAGGTGATGTGTGGGAAAGTCAAATAGGTACAAGTTGAAAAGGAGGGGGCCAAGTATGGATCCTTGGGGGACTCCCGAGTGGATGCTAATAGGTGAAGAGGTTGCACCTTCGAAGTTAACTGAAAGGCAGCGGAAAGACAGGAAACTAATCAAAATTTGTAACGGGTGATTTTTTAAGCGGTTTAGAACTTAAAAAAAAAAAAACACAAAAAATTCGAAAAAATGAATGAAATATTTATTTGAATCGATAGTTTGAACCTTGCAATTTAATGTTTAAAGATAATTTCATGCAAATGTTGACCGCGGCTGCGTCTCAGGTCGCCCATCCTCTGAGTCCAATTTTGGCATACTCTTTCACACATATCGGCCGGTATCTCACGAATGAATGCATGGATGTTGGCTTCCAGTGCGTCAATCGAAGCGGGCTTGTCCCTATAGACATTAGCCTTGACATACCCCCACAAAAAATAATCTAATGGTGTCAAATCGCACGATCTAGGCGGCCAATTGACCGGCCCGAAACGTGAAATTAACTGTTCACCAAACTCGCCTCGCAATTGCGCCATTGTTTCGCGTGCTGTGTGGCATGTGGCACCGTCTTGTTGAAACCACATATCATGCAAGTCAAGAACTTCCAATTCGGGCAAAAAAAAGTTTGTTATCATCGCTCGGTAGCGTTCACCATTGACAGTAACGCTGCGATTCGCATCATCTTTGAAGAAATATGGCCCAATAATGCCGCCGGCCCATAAACCGCACCAAAAAGTGGCTTTTTCGGGATGCATTGGTAGCTGTTGCAATGCTTCTGGCTGATCTTCACTCTAAATGCGGCAATTATGCTTATTTACGTACCCATTCAACCAAAAATGAGCCTCATCGCTGAACACAATTTCCAACATTTCGAACCGAGCACGAATTTTGATAGTAAAATTCAATAATTTGCAAGCGTTGTTCATTTGTAAGACGATCCATGGTTAAATTGCAAACCAAACTGAAGCTGTTTGGCAGTGACACAAGGTACTAAACACACGTCAGCTGTCAAAACCAGTGTTGCCAAAACCAAACCAGCTAAAAAATCACCCTTTATAAGTGTTGGGGGGATGTGTAGTTGGCTAAGTTTAAAAATTAACCCAGCGTGCCAAACTGAGTCAAAGGCTTTTTTTAAGTCTATTGCACAAGCAACAGTGCATCTTTTTGATCTGAGGTTGTTTAGGATTTGGTTTTGAAAATGCAGCAGAGCGTGTTCTGTAGAGTGGTTTTTTTTAAAGCCGAACTGTTCCGATTGCGTGGGGTCACCATCAAAAAAGTTAAAAAGTTTTAAGTGGATGATTTTTTCAAGTATTTTTCCGATGTTGGAGAGAAGAGAGATTGGGCGGTAATTTTCAACGCTATTTTGGGAATTGCTTTTTTTAATCGAAATTAGTTTGGCTTCTTTCCAAGCGATCGGAAAATAACAATTATTTAGACAGTTGTTGAAAATCGGGGTTAGGGATGTGGCTAGTGTATTTTTGGCTTTACGAAGAATAAAATTTGGAATGTGGTCAGGACCCGCAGACTTTTTATTATTTAAAGAGGAGATTATATTTTCGACAGAACTTGTTTGGATTAAGAACTCATTATTGTTATCTAGGGAGCTATTTACAGGAGAAAAATTAGTTAGCTGTAAATTTTCGTTCCACACTGGGAAAGATGAATTAAAAGTATTCACTTCTAAGTTTAAGGACGGATCTGAAGGGGGAGTTCTTGGAGCATATAAATTGGAATAGAAGGAGGCAAAAGCCTCTACTTTTTCGGATGGAGTGGAAAAATTGCCATTTTGAAATGAAAGAACCTGATTGCTTGGATGAGTACTCTGAGCCTTACGGCCAGTTATCTGGTCAATAACTTTGAAAACATTTGAATTTGGTTTGAGACTAATTAGTTTTTTCCTGAATTGCTCATTCAGTTCAAGTCGCAATCTTTCGCTGATTAATTTTGAGAGACATCTTATTTGTGCCGACAACTCTAGATAATGTTGGTTATTTCGATCCCCAAAATGATGAAAAATCCTTTTAAGTTTTTGCTTCCAAGTTTTTCTAATTTTGAATAGATTTAATGTAGATGGGGAAATATTTAGGTGGTTATTTTGTAAATTAATCGTTTGGCTATGCAGATTGATACAGTTACTCAGCGTTTCGGTGATAAGGCCAATAGAGTTATCAATTTCTTCGTTCGAGAGATTTCTGTCACAAGGGATGTTTAAATTTGAAAGTCTGGTGTTAAGAAGTCTGTTAAAGGCAGGCCAGTAAGTGTTTTTGAAGCTGGTGTAATTTTTAGGTAATTCCGGATAGACTGAGTTATGTTCGAGCTGTATGGTTGTGAATACGGAGAAATGGTCAGATATTAGGTCAAGGGTGGTGCATGCTATATTGTTATTAGATCTAAGGTTGGACGAAGTCATAAAAAAGTCTATGTGTGAGCCAGAGGCAGGAATGGTGGGGCCCGAGGGTGCGACAATGTCGAAATCAAGAAACTGGTTTTCTAGGAACCAATTGACCAGGTGAGCACCATTCTGGTTTGTTTTTGAGTCGCCCCATAATGTGTGCCTGGAATTAAAATCACCACCAATGACTATGTAGTCGAAAGCCGATAGGGAAGAAATTAGATCATCAAGAGCTGTTGAAAGATATGCACCAGCATTGCAAGGTACATAAATTGAGACCAATGCCAGCGTTTTTGTAAATTGTGGGGAAAATAGAGGTATAACAGCAACTGTTGCGGAAATCAACTGGTTTGAAAAATTTTTTTGGGAACATCGAATTGAGTTATTCAAGAGAATTTCGGATCCTCTTCCTTCGTTATTTCTAATTAAATCATACTTGTCGTTGAAACGACATTTGTTTGCATGTTTTTTTAAACAAGTTTCCTGAAGGAAAACTGCAGTTGGATAGATCTCTTTTAAAAGGGGGTCTATTTCAATTTCTTTATCTTTCGTCAAGGAGTTAACATTAGAAGAAATTAGCTTAAGAATTATGGTAAAGAGGGGGAGAGGGAGGCGATAAAAGTGAGATAGGCACCCGGTTTACGGGATTCTTCCAATTTTTTGTAATAGGGTCAAAAGGCTCTGATTTTTGATATTAAAGACGATATTGGCACACCAAAAAGTCTTTCGGATTCATTGAAAAAATCAGCCACATCATTTTGCATGGGACTGGTATTGGGATTGTCAGGCTTCGGGCCCGGACGTTCAGTTGCAATGGAAGGGTAAGCATACCCCCTTAATTTTTCGGCGTAAGATACACCATGTTGCGGAATGAACAATGAGGATTTGTCCACAAAGTTAGAAGCACTTTTTATATTTGAAGCCAATGCTTCTTCTTTTTTCTTTTTGAGGAATGCAATTCGATTTGGGCAACCTCTAAAGCTTGCCGGGTGACCTGTTTCTTTGCAGTTTGCCAAGGTCGCACTGACCAGGTTCGTGATCTTTTAAACATTTGACGCATCTATTTACAAAACTGCAGTAAGCAGCGACATGTCCGTATCGTTGACACCTAAAGCATTGTTTAGTGTCAGAGTTTCTAACTGTGTCCCAAGTTACTTTATGTCTTAGTAGAAATTTATTTTTTTTAATTTTTTGGAGACTTTCTCTGTCTTTGAGAGAGCAAAGGAAAAGGTCAAGTGGGATGTTGCTGGATTTGGACCATTTAGTCTCAAAAATCTTAACAGCTACCCTCAACGAAGGATCCAATCTGACAAGCTCTTTTTGGATTTCAGTTGGTGAAAAATTGTTTGAGATGCCTTTTAGGATGGTGTTAAATTTCTTACACTGTTTTGGCATGAAAGAGAAAGCCTCTATACCACATTCTTTGAATTTATTGATAAAAAAACTGTGCAGCTCGACACTCTTAACAATTATTTTTAGTTTACCGAACCCATTTGCAACGAACTTAACATCATCTAAATTATAATTGGACTTACCTAGAAATTCCAGTATGGATTTAGATGAGCTTAGACGTCTGATTTGATTCTTCTCGATTTGTAATGTTGTTGTTGCTGGTGTAATCATGTTTTTGGTTGGTGTTGTTGATGGCTCCTAGACCCTCGTTGCAGTAGGTGTTGTTGCTGGCTTCAGGGATACCACTGTCATTTTTTTTGCTGGAAGCTTCTGGGCGCATATTCGCATTTGGGTTTTTTTGCACTTTACTGACTGGAACTGTACTGCCCACAGGAGCATGTAAGTCATCTTCATCCATTACGTTTCCCAATTCCTTGAATCGGTTGGAATTATTAATGATTTCTTTCGGTCTTTTGGATCCAGTAGTGGGCGCTATGTGCCTTCTTTTTCTTGCCAATACGGACTTAAAGGCTTCTTGGTCGGCTGCCAGAATTCGGTTTAGTACTGCTTCCGTAACATTTTGTTGACTATTAATGTTTTGAGCACCTGGTATAGAATCGTGACCAATAATCACGTCACTGTTCGAAGTGCCTGGTAGCGTCTGTTGACTGGCGCCAATTATTGTAGATATAATTTCGTCTGTGCTGCAATTCATATTTATATCCGTCCCTCTTTTACCATCGGCATCGCCATATGTGTCTTCTTCATCTTCATCGTTCCATTCACGAGTAGCGGAATTTATTATTTTTTTTTTTTTTGTCCTCAGAAATTATTTTCGACGGCAATTTAATTTTTTCCGAAAAAGAACGAATGTCTGGTGGAATTTTTTCGGCCATAATTGGCACATAACCACTTCTCTCCATTATTGGCTTAAACAATAAGCACTTTTTTAGTATTTTTTTTTCGGATTTCATTTTACCCACAATAATGAAAAATTTCTTCTGACACAAAGCACGTCTGCACTCGATGAAAGCCACATAGAGAATCAACAAGAGAAAAGTGTAAGAACTTAACTCGCGCGGCTATGGCTCGTCGGAGGGGGATCTTTTCCGCTGCCCTAATAGTCCACAAAAATAAAAAAAAAAAAAAACATACCGATCTGGAGTACTAGGGAAAAAGAGGAATAGGGATAGTTTAATGCGAGGAAGCTGTAGTACTCTTTTCAAAAAAATAAAATAAAATGTATCGGCTGATGTACTGCCGGAAGCTGACCTAAAAATGAATATAATCAGCTGAGCTGATTGATTGTAGGAAAAGAAAGGGGAAAACACACAAAAGAAGTATCGGGGTCGGATGTTCATGACCCCCGGATGTACGCACCCAACCACTGACTAACTGTCAGGGCTCCATGGCCGTCTTTATAATAATAATAATATTAATTCTTTATTTTTAAATTCTAAGCCATTATCAGATCGGAGAATTTTAATATGACGATCAAACTGAGAACGGACAAAGTTTATGTATTTTTCAATCATCGCATAAGCTTGCGATTTCTCATTAATAAAGTAAATGACCCTGAAGTTCGAGTAGTCGTCTTTGAAAAGACAAAAATATTTTGACCCAGCAATTGATGACACTTGCATTGGGCCACACAGGTCTGTATGCACCAATTCACCAGCTTCCTTAGCACGAGAACTACTTTTGGGAAAAGGGAGTCTATGCATTTTTCCAACTGCACAAGCATCACAGAAAAAATTTAATTCATCAGAAAATAGAATTTCATTAGATTTCAGGAAACTTCTTATTTGACCAGCACACATGTGGCCAAGGCGCTCATGCCAGATTTTCAGTGGTTCAGCCTTCAATGAAATACAAGCTGAATGTAAATTTTGTGGATCCACTACCTTGAACATCATTTTAAATAAACGATTTGAGCGAATGCCTACAGCAACAACAGCACCATCAGCCTTTACAATTTTGCATTTGTCTCTAGATGAAGTTAAAGTGTAATTCTTGTCGAGAGCACTACCAGAAGAAAATAGGTTTATTTTGACCTCAGGAACAAAGTACACGTCAATAAGTTTCTTTTCAACCCATTCCTCATCATTGAAAGCTAACATTTTGGTTGAGCCTCTACCACGTGCTTGAATTTTACTTCCATTCCCTATCGTTATCGGAACCGGCTCCTCAAGATCTACATATTCACTAAACCATTCTCTTCGAGAAGTCATGTGCTCACTTGCACCTGAGTCTAGTGCCCAGTCATCTGCACCGATTACCAGATTATTTATTTTTATTTGGGCAATCGGTCTTCCAATGTCTATACTGATTACATGCAAAGCACTTACCTGGATGTTTTTTCTTACTCCGAGTATTTTGATGAAACTTTTGTCCATGAGCTTTGCGTGCGACAAGTGTGCTACTTTCCTCAATAGGTGCTGATGACGATGCCACGTGGTCCATTGCGTTTAACCGGGTTTCTTCCATGATGAGACGTGACCTCAGATTGTCAATTGTTCGACTTTTAATGTCTGTGGACTCCCAAGCACTGGAAAAATAGGAGAAACGACTGGGCAGAGTCATTAAAATTTTTGCAATAAGCATGGACGGAGAAACCACTTCTCCAACGTCTTCTAGCTGCTGCACTAAGCTTTCTAATTTGCTCATGTGCGTGGCCATGTCATCCGCTGGATCTTTTTGAAAGCTATAGAAACGCTGTTGAAGTAAACTTATACTTGCGCTTGATTTCTGCTCGTAAACTGAACACAATTTGTTCCACATGTCCCCAGACGTCGAACAGTTCAAAATGTGAACCAGGGGCTGCTGTCCAGCACACGTTGCAATGATTTTCTGAGCCTTACGATCTTTGATACGCCATGCCCTCAGCTTTACAACTTCAGTGTCTGTCGCGATCACCTCTTCCCCATTTACCACCTCGAATAAATCGCTCGCGTTTAGAATAATTTTTACTTGGAACTGCCAAATGTTCCATTGTTCTGACCATTGCAATTTTTCAATTTTTGCATAATCACTGTCCATCTTAGAAATTATTCTTGAAACAAAAGTATCTAACACGATATCAAAATAATTTATATTTTTCGCGAATTTTTTAATATCAATAATTTCTCTTAACTATTTTTGACAAAAAATGACGCGTTCTTGGGTAACTGGGCCCATAACCTGTTAAACTTAGGAGAATAAAAAGACGACCATTCACTTGAAAAGATTCACAGCAAGTAGTGGTAATTTATTAAGAAGATTATTAACATTAATAAGTAGGGAGGTACGAGTATATAAAGAACTCCGAAAGTTATGTACAAACAAGAAGTGTAGGTACAGTGGTAACAAAAAGTACTTTGCATAATAATACAATTTTAACACTCCCACTTATTATTATAATGCAAACAAATAAATTAATTGCAATTCAAAATATTAATATTTTTGCAAAATAATTCAAATTTAACTGATGCGAGTGGCTTTGTAAAAGCATCAGCTAACTGCTCGTTTGATGACACAAAACAAATCTCGAATCGGCCTTCGTTGAATTTCTCTCGGATGAAGTGAACACGAACATCGATGTGTTTAGTTCTGGTGTGATATTCGGGGTTCTTCACCAACTTTAAAGCACTTTGCTTGTCGATATGTAGCATTGGTTTATTGTTTTGAGGAACCAGCAGATCGTGTATGAGCGCGTCAAGCCACATCAGCTCCTTGACTGCTTCCGAAGCAGCTACCTACTTTGCCTCAGTTGTACTTAATGCTGTACATCGTTGCCTTTTCGACGACCAAGAAATGGGACTTCCTCCAAGAAGACAAACCTGTTCACTCGTTGAACGTCTTGTCGAATAATCTGCTGCAAAATCAGCATCACTATAAATAGAAAAATTCAAATTAACGTTGGGTTTAAATAATATACCAAAATTTTTTAGTTTTATTTAAATATTTGAAAATTCGTTTGACGGCTTTCACGTCAACAGAACTTGGTTTATCCAAAAAAAGGCTCACTACTCCCACTGCATACGATATGTCTGCCCTTGTTGCAATAGCTAAATACATCAAGCTACCTACTGCTTCACGGTAAGGAAATCCAGTCACAGGTAATGAATTTTCTGTTACAATTGCAGATCTGCTTCCGAGCTTACTGGGTGTAGTTACTGGACATGAATCTGACATGTTAAACTTGCGAAGCACCCTATCGACATAATTCGACTGATTAACAAAGTATCCACCATTTGCTTTATGAAAAATTTGAAGTCCAAGATAATAGTTTGCTTTAAAAAGTTTAATCTCGAAATGTTGAGTTAAAAAACTTTTGATGTACTCCATATCATGTTCATCTCGCACAGCAAGCAAACCATCATCAATATAGACTGCAAGATAAACAGCTCTTTGCTTGTGTTGCAGCACGAAGACACATGGGTTAGCTTTAGAGATCTTCAAACCAAAATCGGCCAGTAAACTTGTGAATCTGGTATTCCAACATCTGGAGGCTTGTTTCAAGCCGTAAAGACTTTTAACAAGTTTGCAAACTCCGCCGGAACCATCATTGTACCCCTGAGGCTGGCACATGAAGATTTCTTCGTCTAGCTCACCGTTTAGAAACGCAGTCTTGACATCGGCTGCAATAGCGAAAATTGAACGTTGCAACGGGGCTAAAGGTTTCTGCATAATCGATTCCTTCTTGTTGATTAAACCCTTTAGCAACAAGACGTGCCTTGTACCTCTCGATGGTATTTTCCGATGACAACTTCGCTTTATAAACCCATTTGTTTTAGATTATTTTCCGGTTTGGGGGTAGGTCAACCAGCTCCATGTTCCATTAACCCGCAGAGATTCCATCTCTTCATCCATAGCCTTGTTCCAGTCATCCGCTTCATCCGATTTTTGAGCATCTTCAAATGTTTCTGGCTCGTAAAAACTGCAAATAAAAGCATACCTTTCTAAGGCGTTAGTGTAAAATCCAGAACTTGCTTTTAAGTTATTTTGGGAATGACTACGAAGTTTTTCTCGATAGCTGCTTCCTATTGGATTTGCCTCAACACCTACATCCGCCTTATTACCCAGTGTTTTGAAGCTTCGAAGTTTCTCTCGGTAGTTACTGGGCTCAGCATCGATACGTGCCTTTCTCTTGGATTTTTCAGGTTTAATAATTGTATCATTTTTCAGACTTCCAACATCATTTTCCTTCATAAGATGGGGGCGGTTTGAATTTATATCGACTACTGAGAATTCTTTGAACAACACATCTCTTGATATTTCTATTTTGTTTAATTTTTGAAACCATACACGGTAACCTTTAACATTGTCAGGGTATCCAACAAAAATTCCTGGTTCTGACTTTTTATCTAATTTCTGTCGTTTTTCTTTTGGTATATGTACAAAAACTTCGTTTCCAAAAACTTTTAAATTGTCAAAAGACATTTTTCTATTATAAAACAATTCATAGGGAGTTTTTGACTTGTCAGGACTGGGTCCAAATCGGTTTATTATGAGGGCAGCCATACTAACCGCTTCAACCCAAAGTTTAAGTGGCAAATTCTTTGCATGGAGCATCGTTCTTGCTGTTTCAACTATAAACCGCATATCTCGCTCTGTCCTGCCATTTTGCTGAGGTGTTTTGAACTTCTTTATTTTTAAATTCTAAGCCATTATCAGATCGGAGAATTTTAATATGACGATCAAACTGAGAACGGACAAAGTTTATGTATTTTTCAATCATCGCACAAGCTTGCGATTTCTCATTAATAAAGTAAATGACCCTGAAGTTCGAGTAGCCGTCTTTGAAAAGACAAAAATATTTTGACCCAGCAATTGATGACACTTGCATTGGGCCACACAGGTCTGTATGCACCAATTCACCAGCCTCCTTAGCACGAGAACTACTTTTGGGAAAAGGGAGTCTATGCATTTTTCCAACTGCACAAGCATCACAGAAAAAATTTAATTCGTCAGAAAATTGAATTTCATTAGATTTCAGGAAACTTCTTATTAACATTGTGGCTAAGGCGCCCATGCCAGGTTTTCAGTGTTTTCAGCTGAATGTAAATTTTGTGGATCCACTACCTTGAACATCATTTTAAATAAACGATTTGAGCGAATGCCTACAGCAACAACAGCACCATCAGCCTTTACAATTTTGCATTTGTCTCTAGATGAAGTTAGAGTGTAATTCTTGTCGAGAGCACTACCAGAAGAAAATAGGTTTATTTTGACCTCAGGAACAAAGTACACGTCAATAAGTTTCTTTTCAACCCATTCCTCATCATTGAAAGCTAACATTTTGGTTGAGCCTCTACCACGTGCTTGAATTTTACTTCCATTCCCTATCGTTATCGGAACCGGCTCCTCAAGATCTACATATTCACTAAACCATTCTCTTCGAGAAGTCATGTGCTCACTTGCACCTGAGTCTAGTGCCCAGTCATCTGCACCGATTACCAGATTATTTATTTTTATTTGGGCAATCGGTCTTCCAATGTCTATACTGATTACATGCAAAGCACTTACCTGGATGTTTTTTCTTACTCCGAGTATTTTGAGGAAACTTTTGTCCATGAGCTTTGCGTGCGACAAGTGTGCTACTTTCCTCAATAGGTGCTGATGACGATGCCACGTGGTCCATTGCGTTTAACCGGGTTTCTTCCATGATGAGACGTGACCTCAGATTGTCAATTGTTCGACTTTTAATGTCTGTGGACTCCCAAGCACTGAAAAAATAGGAGAAACGACTGGGCAGAGTCATTAAAATTTTTGCAATAAGCATGGACGGAGAAACCACTTCTCCAACGTCTCCTAGCTGCTGCCCTAAGCTTTCTAATTTGCTCATATGCGTGGCCATGTCATCCACTGGATCTTTTTGAAAGCTATAGAAACGCTGTTGAAGTAAACTTATACTCGCGCTTGATTTCTGCTCGTAAACTGAACACAATTTGTTCCACATGTCCCCAGACGTCGAACAGTTCATAATGTGAACCAGGGGCTGCTGTCCAACACACGTTGCAATGATTTTCTGAGCCTTACGATCTTTGATACGCCATGCCCTCAGCTTTACAACTTCAGTGTCTGTCGGGATCACCTCTCCCCATTTACCACCTCGAATAAATCGCTCGCGTTGGAACTTCCAAATGTTCCATTGTTCTGAAGCATTGCAATTTTTTGATTTTTGCATAATCACTGTCCATCTTAGAAATTATTCTTGAAACAAAAGTATCTAACACGATATCAAAATAATTTATATTTTTCGCGAAACTTTTAATATCAATAATTTCTCTTAACTATTTTTGACAAAAAAAATCTTAAACACGTTCTTGGGTAACTGGGCCCATAATCTGTTAAACTTAGCAGAATAAAAAGACGACCGTTCACTTGAAAAGATTCACAGCAAGTAGTGGTAATTTATTAAGAAGATTATTAACATTAATAAGTAGGGAGGTACGAGTATATAAAGAACTCCGAAAGTTATGTACAAACAAGAAGTGTAGGTACAGTGGTAACAAAAAGTACTTTGCATAATAATACAATTTTAACACTCCCACTTATTATTATAATGCAAACAAATAAATTAATTGCAATTCAAAATATTAATATTTTTGCAAAATAATTCAAATTTAACTGCTGCGAGTGGCTTTGTAAAAGCATCAGCTAACTGCTCGTTTGATGATACAAAACAAATCTCGAATCGGCCTTCGTTGAATTTCTCTCGGATGAAGTGAACACGAACATCGATGTGTTTAGTTCTGGTGTGATATTCGGGGTTCTTCACCAACTTTAAAGCACTTTGGTTGTCGATATGTAGCATTGGTTTATTGTTTTGAGGAACCAGCAGATCGTGTATGAGCGCGTCAAGCCACATCAGCTCCTTGACTGCTTCCGAAGCAGCTACCTACTTTGCCTCAGTTGTACTTAATGCTGTACATCGTTGCCTTTTCGACGACCAAGAAATGGGACTTCCTCCAAGAAGACAAACCTGTTCACTCGTTGAATGTCTTGTCGAATAATCTGCTGCAAAATCAGCATCACTATAACTAGAAAAATTCAAATTAACGTTGGGTTTAAATAATATACCAAAATTTTTTAGTTTTATTTAAATATTTGAAAATTCGTTTGACGGCTTTCACGTCATCAGAACTTGGTTTATCCAAAAAACGGCTCACTACTCCCACTGCATACAAAATGTCTGCCCTTGTTCCAATAGCTAAATACATCAAGCTACCTACTGCTTCACGGTAAGGAAATCTAGTCACAGGTAATGAATTTTCTGTTACAATTGCAGATCTGCTTCCGAGCTCACTGGATGTAGTTACTGGACATGAATCTGACATGTTAAACTTGCGAAGCACCTTATCGACATAATTCGACTGATAACAAAGTGAAAGATTTGAAGTCCAAGATAAAAGTTTGCTTTAAAAAGTTTAATCTCGAAATGTTGAGTTAAAAAACTTTTGTTGTACTCCATATCATGTTTATCTCGCACAGCTAGCAAACCATCATCAATATAGACTACAAGATAAACAGCTCTTTGGTGTTGCAGCACGAAGACACATGGGTTAGCTTTAGAGATCTTCAAACCAAAATCGGCCAGTAAACTTGTGAATCTGGTACTCCAACATCTGGAGGCTTGTTTCAAGCCGTAAAGACTTTTAACAAGTTTGCAAACTCCGTCGGAACCATCATTGTACCCCTGAGGCTGGCGCATGAAGATTTCTTCGTCTAGCTCACCGTTTAGAAACGCAGTCTTGACATCGAATTGGTAGAGTCCTAGGCATTGACTGGCTGCAATAGCGACAATTGTGCGAATCGATGTGAACTTTGCAACGGGGCTAAAGGTTTCTGCATAATCGATTCCTTCTTGTTGATTAAACCCTTTAGCAACAAGACGTGCCTTGTACCTCTCGATGGTATTTTCCGATGACAACTTCGCTTTATAAACCCATTTGTTTTAGATTATTTTCCGGTTTGGGGGTAGGTCAACCAGCTCCATGTTCCATTAACCCGCAGAGATTCCATCTCTTCATCCATAGCCTTGTTCCAGTCATCCGCTTCATCCGATTTTTGAGCATCTTCAAATGTTTCTGGCCTCTAAGAACTGCAAATAAAAGCATACCTTTCTAAGGCGTTAGTGTAAAATCCAGAACTTGCTTTTAAGTTATTTTGGGAATGACTACGAAGTTTTTCTCGATAGCTGCTTCCTATTGGATTTGCCTCAACACATACATCCGCCTTATTAGCCAGTGTTTTGAAGCTTCGAAGTTTCTCTCGGTAGTTACTGGGCTCAGCATCGATACGTGCCTTTCTCTTGGATTTTTCAGGTTTAATAATTGTATCATTTTTCAGACTTCCAACATCATTTTCCTTCATAAGATGGGGGCGGTTTGAATTTATATCGACTACTGAGAATTCTTTGAACAACACATCTCTTGATATTTCTATTTTGTTTAATTTTTGAAACCATACACGGTAACCTTTAACATTGTCAGGGTATCCAACAAAAATTCCTGGTTCTGACTTTTTATCTAATTTCTGTCTTTTTTCTTTTGGTATATGTACAAAAACTTCGCTTCCAAAAACTTTTAAATTGTCAAAAGACATTTTTCTATTATAAAACAATTCATAGGGAGTTTTTGACTTGTCAGGACTGGGTCCAAATCGGTTTATTATGAGGGCAGCCATACTAACCGCTTCAACCCAAAGTTTAAGTGGCAAATTCTTTGCATGGAGCATCGTTCTTGCTGTTTCAACTGTAAACCGCATATCTCGCTCTGTCCTGCCATTTTGCTGAGAGAATTTTAATATGACGATCAAACTGAGAACGGACAAAGTTTATGTATTTTTCAATCATCGCACAAGCTTGCGATTTCTCATTAATAAAGTAAATGACCCTGAAGTTCCAGTAGTCGTCTTTGAAAAGACAAAAATATTTTGACCCAGCAATTGATGACACTTGCATTGGGCCACACAGGTCTGTATGCACCAATTCACCAGCCTCCTTAGCACGAGAACTACTTTTGGGAAAAGGGAGTCTATGCATTTTTCCAACTGCACAAGCATCACAGAAAAAATTTAATTCATCAGAAAATTGAATTTCATTAGATTTCAGGAAACTTCTTATTTGACCAGCACACATGTGGCCAAGGCGCTCATGCCAGATTTTCAGTGGTTCAGCCTTCAATGAAATACAAGCTGAATGTAAATTTTGTGGATCCACTACCTTGAACATCATTTTAAATAAACGATTTGAGCGAATGCCTACAGCAACAACAGCACCATCAGCCTTTACAATTTTGCATTTGTCTCTAGATGAAGTTAAAGTGTAATTCTTGTCGAGAGCACTACCAGAAGAAAATAGGTTTATTTTGACCTCAGGAACAAAGTACACGTCAATAAGTTTCTTTTCAACCCATTCCTGATCATTGAAAGCTAACATTTTGGTTGAGCCTCTACCACGTGCTTGAATTTTACTTCCATTCCCTATCGTTATCGGAACCGGCTCCTCAAGATCTACATATTCACTAAACCATTCTCTTCGAGAAGTCATGTGCTCACTTGCACCTGAGTCTAGTACCCAGTCATCTGCACCGATTATCAGATTAGAATTTACTGTAGAGCAAACCAAAGCATCGCAATCGGTATCACTACTCTCTTCATTGTTTACATAATTTAAACGTTTATTTTTATTTGGGCAATGGTCTTCCAATGTCCATACTGATTACATGCAAAGCACTTACCTGGACGTTTTTTCTTACTCCGAGTATTTTGATGAAACTTTTGTCCATGAGCTTTGCGTGCGACAAGTGTGCTACTTTCCTCAATAGGTGCTGATGACGATGCCACGTGGTCCATTGCGTTTAACCGGGTTTCTTCCATGATGAGACGTGACCTCAGATTGTCAATTGTTCGACTTTTAATGTCTGTGGACTCCAAAGCACTGAAAAAATAGGAGAAACGACTGGGCAGAGTCATTAAAATTTTTGCAATAAGCATGGACGGAGAAACCACTTCTCCAACGTCTCCTAGCTGCTGCACTAAGCTTTCTAATTTGCTCATGTGCGTGGCCATGTCATCCGCTGGATCTTTTTAAAAGCTATAGAAACGCTGTTGAAGTAAACTCATACTTGCGCTTGATTTCTGCTCGTAAACTGAACACAATTTGTTCCACATGTCCCCAGACGTCGAACAGTTCATAATGTGAACCAGGGGCTGCTGTCCAACACACGTTGCAATGATTTTCTGAGCCTTACGATCTTTGATACGCCATGCCCTCAGCTTTACAACTTCAGTGTCTGTCGGGATCACCTCTCCCCATTTACCACCTCGAATAAATCGCTCGCGTTGGAACTTCCAAATGTTCCATTGTTCTGAAGCATTGCAATTTTTTAATTTTTGCATAATCACTGTCCATCTTGGAAATTATTCTTGAACCAAAAGTATCTAACACGATATCAAAATAATTTATATTTTTCGCGAAACTTTTAATATCAATAATTTCTCTTAACTATTTTTGACAAAAAAAATCTTAAACACGTTCTTGGGTAACTGGGCCCATAACCTGTTTAACTTAGCAGAATAAAAAGACGAACACTTGAAAAGATTCACAGCAAGTAGTGGTAATTTATTAAGAAGATTATTAACATTAATAAGTAGGGAGGTATATAAAGAACTCCGAAAGTTATGTACAAACAAGAAGTGTAGCTACAGTGGTAACAAAAAGTACTTTGCATAATAATACAATTTTAACACTCCCACTTATTATTATAATGCAAACAAATAAATTAATTGCAATTCAAAATATTAATATTTTTGCAAAATAATTCAAATTTAACTGCTGCGAGTGTGGTTTGATGACACAAAACAAATCTCGAATGGGCCTTCGTTGAATTTCTCTCGGATGAAATGAACACGAACATCGATGTGTTTAGTTCTGGCGTGATATTCGGGGTTCTTCACCAACTTTAAAGTACTTTGGTTGTCGATATGTAGCATTGGTTTAGTGTTTTGAGGACTGCTTCCGAAGCAGCTACATACTTTGCATCAGTTGTACTTAATGCTGTACATCGTTGCCTTTTCGACGACCAAGAAATGGGACTTCCTCCAAGAAGACAAACCTGTTCACTCGTTGAACGTCTTGTCGAATAATCTGCTGCAAAATCAGCATCACTATAAATAGAAAAATTCAAATTAACGTTGGGTTTAAATAATATACCAAAATTTTTTAGTTTTATTTAAATATTTGAAAATTCGTTTGACGGCTTTCACGTCAACAGAACTTAGTTTATCCAAAAAAAGGCTCACTACTCCCACTGCATACGATATGTCTGCCCTTGTTGCAATAGCTAAATACATCAAGCTACCTACTGCTTCACGGTAAGGAAATCCAGTCACAGGTAATGAATTTTCTGTTACAATTGCAGATCTGCTTCCGAGCTTACTGGGTGTAGTTACTGGACATGAATCTGACATGTTAAACTTGCGAAGCACCCTATCGACATAATTCGACTGATTAACAAAGTATCCATCATTTGCTTTATGAAAAATTTGAAGTCCAAGATAATAGTTTGCTTTAAAAAGTTTAATCTCGAAATGTTGAGTTAAAAAACTTTTGATGTACTCCATATCATGTTCATCTCGCACAGCAAGCAAACCATCATCAATATAGACTGCAAGATAAACAGCTCTTTGCTTGTGTTGCAGCACGAAGACACATGGGTTAGCTTTAGAGATCTTCAAACCAAAATCGGCCAGTAAACTTGTGAATCTGGTATTCCAACATCTGGAGGCTTGTTTCAAGCCGTAAAGACTTTTAACAAGTTTGCAAACTCCGCCGGAACCATCATTGTACCCCTGAGGCTGGCACATGAAGATTTCTTCGTCTAGCTCACCGTTTAGAAACGCAGTCTTGACATCGAATTGGTAGAGTTCTAGGCATTGACTGGCTGCAATAGCGAAAATTGTGCGAATCGATGTGAACTTTGCAACGGGGCTAAAGGTTTCTGCATAATCGATTCCTTCTTGTTGATTAAACCCTTTAGCAACAAGACGTGCCTTGTACCTCTCGATGGTATTTTCCGATGACAACTTCGCTTTATAAACCCATTTGTTTTAGATTATTTTCCGGTTTGGGGGTAGGTCAACCAGCTCCATGTTCCATTAACCCTCAGAGATTCCATCTCTTCATCCATAGCCTTGTTCCAGTCATCCGCTTCATCCGATTTTTGAGCATCTTCAAATGTTTCTGGCTCGTAAAAACTGCAAATAAAAGCATACCTTTCTAAGGCGTTAGTGTAAAATCCAGAACTTGCTTTTAAGTTATTTTGGGAATGACTACGAAGTTTTTCTCGATAGCTGCTTCCTATTAGATTTGCCTCAACACATACATCCGCCTTATTAGCCAGTGTTTTGAAGCTTCGAAGTTTCTCTCGGTAGTTACTGGGCTCAGCATCGATACGTGCCTTTCTCTTGGATTTTTCAGGTTTAATAATTGTATCATTTTTCAGACTTCCAACATCATTTTCCTTCATAAGATGGGGGCGGTTTGAATTTATATCGACTACTGAGAATTCTTTGAACAACACATCTCTTGATATTTCTATTTTGTTTAATTTTTGAAACCATACACGGTAACCTTTAACATTGTCAGGGTATCCAACAAAAATTCCTGGTTCTGACTTTTTATCTAATTTCTGTCTTTTTTCTTTTGGTATATGTTCAAAAACTTCGCTTCCAAAAACTTTTAAATTGTCAAAAGACATTTTTCTATTATAAAACAATTCATAGGGAGTTTTTGACTTGTCAGGACTGGGTCCAAATCGGTTTATTATGAGGGCAGCCATACTAACCGCTTCAACCCAAAGTTTAAGTGGCAAATTCTTTGCATGGAGCATCGTTCTTGCTGTTTCAACTGTAAACCGCATATCTCGCTCTGTCCTGCCATTTTGCTGAGGTGTTTTGAACTTCTTTATTTTTAAATTCTAAGCCATTATCAGATCGGAGAATTTTAATATGACGATCAAACTGAGAACGGACAAAGTTTATGTATTTTTCAATCATCGCACAAGCTTGCGATTTCTCATTAATAAAGTAAATGACCCTGAAGTTCCAGTAGTCGTCTTTGAAAAGACAAAAATATTTTGACCCATCAATTGATGACACTTGCATTGGGCCACACAGGTCTGTATGCACCAATTCACCAGCCTCCTTAGCACGAGAACTACTTTTGGGAAAAGGGAGTCTATGCATTTTTCCAACTGCACAAGCATCACAGAAAAAATTTAATTCATCAGAAAATTGAATTTCATTAGATTTCAGGAAACTTCTTATTTGACCAGCACACATGTGGCCAAGGCGCTCATGCCAGATTTTCAGTGGTTCAGCCTTCAATGAAATACAAGCTGAATGTAAATTTTGTGGATCCACTACCTTGAACATCATTTTAAATAAACGATTTGAGCGAATGCCTACAGCAAGAACAGCACCATCAGCCTTTACAATTTTGCATTTGTCTCTAGATGAAGTTAAAGTGTAATTCTTGTCGAGAGCACTACCAGAAGAAAATAGGTTTATTTTGACCTCAGGAACAAAGTACACGTCAATAAGTTTCTTTTCAACCCATTCCTGATCATTGAAAGCTAATATTTTGGTTGAGCCTCTACCACGTGCTTGAATTTTACTTCCATTCCCTATCGTTATCGGAACCGGCTCCTCAAGATCTACATATTCACTAAACCATTCTCTTCGAGAAGTCATGTGCTCACTTGCACCTGAGTCTAGTGCCCAGTCATCTGCACCGATTACCAGATTATTTATTTTTATTTGGGCAATCGGTCTTCCAATGTCCATACTGATTACATGCAAAGCACTTACCTGGACGTTTTTTCTTACTCCGAGTATTTTGATGAAACTTTTGTCCATGAGCTTTGCGTGCGACAAGTGTGCTACTTTCCTCAATAGGTGCTGATGACGATGCCACGTGGTCCATTGCGTTTAACCGGGTTTCTTCCATGATGAGACGTGACCTCAGATTGTCAATTGTTCGACTTTTAATGTCTGTGGACTCCCAAGCACTGAAAAAATAGGAGAAACGACTGGGCAGAGTCATTAAAATTTTTGCAATAAGCATGGACGGAGAAACCACTTCTCCAACGTCTCCTAGCTGCTGCACTAAGCTTTCTAATTTGCTCATGTGCGTGGTCATGTCATCCGCTAGACCTTTTTGAAAGCTATAGAACCGCTGTTGAAGTAAACTTATACTTGCGCTTGATTTCTGCTCGTAAACTGAACCCAATTTGTTCCACATGTCACCAGACGTCGAACAGTTCATAATGTGAACCAGGGGCTGCTGTCCAGCACACGTTGCAATGATTTTCTGAGCCTTACGATCTTTGATACGCCATGCCCTCAGCTTTACAACTTCAGTGTCTGTCGGGATCACCTCTCCCCATTTACCACCTCGAATAAATCGCTCGCGTTGGAACTTCCAAATGTTCCATTGTTCTGATGCATTGCAATTTTTTAATTTTTGCATAATCACTGTCCATCTTGGAAATTATTCTTGAAACAAAAGTATCTAACACGATATCAAAATAATTTATATTTTTCGCGAAACTTTTAATATCAATAATTTCTCTTAACTATTTTTGACAAAAAAAATCTTAAACACGTTCTTGGGTAACTGGGCCCATAACCTGTTAAACTTAGCAGAATAAAAAGACGAACACTTGAAAAGATTCACAGCAAGTAGTGGTAATTTATTAAGAAGATTATTAACATTAATAAGTAGGGAGGTATATAAAGAACTCCGAAAGTTATGTACAAACAAGAAGTGTAGGTACAGTGGTAACAAAAAGTACTTTGCATAATAATACAATTTTAACACTCCCACTTATTATTATAATGCAAACAAATAAATTAATTGCAATTCAAAATATTAATATTTTTGCAAAATAATTCAAATTTAACTGCTGCGAGTGGCTTTGTAAAAGCATCAGCAAACTGCTCGTTTGATGACACAAAACAAATCTCGAATCGGCCTTCGTTGAATTTCTCTCGGATGAAGTGAACACGAACATCGATGTGTTTAGTTCTGGTGTGATATTCGGGGTTCTTCACCAACTTTAAAGCACTTTGGTTGTCGATATGTAGCATTGGTTTATTGTTTTGAGGAACCAGCAGATCGTGTATGAGCGCGTCAAGCCACATCAGCTCCTTGACTGCTTCCGAAGCAGCTACCTACTTTGCCTCAATTGTACTTAATGCTGTACATCGTTGCCGTTTCGACGACCAAGAAATGGGACTTCCTCCAAGAAGACAAACCTGTTCACTCGTTGAATGTCTTGTCGAATAATCTGCTGCAAAATCAGCATCACTATAACTAGAAAAATTCAAATTAACGTTGGGTTTACATAATATACCAAAATTTTTTAGTTTTATTTAAATATTTGAAAATTCGTTTGACGGCTTTCACGTCATCAGAACTTGGTTTATCCAAAAAACGGCTCACTACTCCCACTGCATACAAAATGTCTGCCCTTGTTCCAATAGCTAAATACATCAAGCTACCTACTGCTTCACGGTAAGGAAATCTAGTCACAGGTAATGAATTTTCTGTTACAATTGCAGATCTGCTTCCGAGCTCACTGGATGTAGTTACTGGACATGAATCTGACATGTTAAACTTGCGAAGCACCTTATCGACATAATTCGACTGATAACAAAGTGAAAAATTTGAAGTCCAAGATAAAAGTTTGCTTTAAAAAGTTTAATCTCGAAATGTTGAGTTAAAAAACTTTTGTTGTACTCCATATCAAGAAATGGGACTTCCTCCAAGAAGACAAACCTGTTCACTCGTTGAATGTCTTGTCGAATAATCTGCTGCAAAATCAGCATCACTATAACTAGAAAAATTCAAATTAACGTTGGGTTTACATAATATACCAAAATTTTTTAGTTTTATTTAAATATTTGAAAATTCGTTTGACGGCTTTCACGTCATCAGAACTTGGTTTATCCAAAAAACGGCTCACTACTCCCACTGCATACAAAATGTCTGCCCTTGTTCCAATAGCTAAATATATCAAGCTACCTACTGCTTCACGGTAAGGAAATCTAGTCACAGGTAATGAATTTTCTGTTACAATTGCAGATCTGCTTCCGAGCTTACTGGGTGTAGTTACTGGACATGAATCTGACATGTTAAACTTGCGAAGCACCTTATCGACATAATTCGACTGATAACAAAGTGAAAAATTTGAAGTCCAAGATAAAAGTTTGCTTTAAAAAGTTTAATCTCGAAATGTTGAGTTAAAAAACTTTTGTTGTACTCCATATCATGTTTATCTCGCACAGCAAGCAAACCATCATCAATATAGACTACAAGATAAACAGCTCTTTGGTGTTGCAGCACGAAGACACATGGGTTAGCTTTAGAGATCTTCAAACCAAAATCGGCCAGTAAACTTGTGAATCTGGTATTCCAACATCTGGAGGCTTGTTTCAAGCCGTAAAGACTTTTAACAAGTTTGCAAACTCCGTCGGAACCATCATTGTACCCCTGAGGCTGGCACATGAAGATTTCTTCGTCTAGCTCACCGTTTAGAAACGCAGTCTTGACATCGAATTGGTAGAGTTCTAGGCATTGACTGGCTGCAATAGCGACAATTGTGCGAATCGATGTGAACTTTGCAACGGGGCTAAAGGTTTCTGCATAATCGATTCCTTCTTGTTGATTAAACCCTTTAGCAACAAGACGTGCCTTGTACCTCTCGATGGTATTTTCCGATGACAACTTCGCTTTATAAACCCATTTGTTTTAGATTATTTTCCGGTTTGGGGGTAGGTCAACCAGCTCCATGTTCCATTAACCCGCAGAGATTCCATCTCTTCATCCGTAGCCTTGTTCCAGTCATCCGCTTCATCCGATTTTTGAGCATCTTCAAATGTTTCTGGCTCGTAAAAACTGCAAATAAAAGCATACCTTTCTAAGGCGTTAGTGTAAAATCCAGAACTTGCTTTTAAGTTATTTTGGGAATGACTACGAAGTTTTTCTCGATAGCTGCTTCCTATTGGATTTGCCTCAACACATACATCCGCCTTATTAGCCAGTGTTTTGAAGCTTCGAAGTTTCTCTCGGTAGTTACTGGGCTCAGCATCGATACGTGCCTTTCTCTTGGATTTTTCAGGTTTAATAATTGTATCATTTTTCAGACTTCCAACATCATTTTCCTTCATAAGATGGGGGCGGTTTGAATTTATATCGACTACTGAGAATTCTTTGAACAACACATCTCTTGATATTTCTATTTTGTTTAATTTTTGAAACCATACACGGTAACCTTTAACATTGTCAGGGTATCCAACAAAAATTCCTGGTTCTGACTTTTTATCTAATTTCTGTCTTTTTTCTTTTGGTATATGTACAAAAACTTCGCTTCCAAAAACTTTTAAATTGTCAAAAGACATTTTTCTATTATAAAACAATTCATAGGGAGTTTTTGACTTGTCAGGACTGGGTCCAAATCGGTTTATTATGAGGGCAGCCATACTAACCGCTTCAACCCAAAGTTTAAGTGGCAAATTCTTTGCATGGAGCATCGTTCTTGCTGTTTCAACTGTAAACCGCATATCTCGCTCTGTCCTGCCATTTTGCTGAGGTGTTTTGAACTTCTTTATTTTTAAATTCTAAGCCATTATCAGATCGGAGAATTTTAATATGACGATCAAACTGAGAACGGACAAAGTTTATGTATTTTTCAATCATCGCACAAGCTTGCGATTTCTCATTAATAAAGTAAATGACCCTGAAGTTCGAGTAGTCGTCTTTGAAAAGACAAAAATATTTTGACCCAGCAATTGATGACACTTGCATTGGGCCACACAGGTCTGTATGCACCAATTCACCAGCCTCCTTAGCACGAGAACTACTTTTGGGAAAAGGGAGTCTATGCATTTTTCCAACTGCACAAGCATCACAGAAAAAATTTAATTCATCAGAAAATTGAATTTCATTAGATTTCAGGAAACTTCTTATTTGACCAGCACACATGTGGCCAAGGCGCTCATGCCAGATTTTCAGTGGTTCAGCCTTCAATGAAATACAAGCTGAATGTAAATTTTGTGGATCCACTACCTTGAACATCATTTTAAATAAACGATTTGAGCGAATGCCTACAGCAACAACAGCACCATCAGCCTTTACAATTTTGCATTTGTCTCTAGATGAAGTTAAAGTGTAATTCTTGTCGAGAGCACTACCAGAAGAAAATAGGTTTATTTTGACCTCAGGAACAAAGTACACGTCAATAAGTTTCTTTTCAACCCATTCCTGATCATTGAAAGCTAACATTTTGGTTGAGCCTCTACCACGTGCTTGAATTTTACTTCCATTCCCTATCGTTATCGGAACCGGCTCCTCAAGATCTACATATTCACTAAACCATTCTCTTCGAGAAGTCATGTGCTCACTTGCACCTGAGTCTAGTACCCAGTCATCTGCACCGATTATCAGATTAGAATTTACTGTAGAGCAAACCAAAGCATCGCAATCGGTATCACTACTCTCTTCATTGTTTACATAATTTAAACGTTTATTTTTATTTGGGCAATCGGTCTTCCAATGTCCATACTGATTACATGCAAAGCACTTACCTGGACGTTTTTTCTTACTCCGAGTATTTTGATAAAACTTTTGTCCATGAGCTTTGCGTGCGACAAGCGTGCTACTTTCCTCAATAGGTGCTGATGACGATGAAACGTGGTCCATTGCGTTTAACCGGGTTTCTTCCATGATGAGACGTGACCTCAGATTGTCAATTGTTCGACTTTTAATGTCTGTGGACTCCCAAGCACTGAAAAAATAGGAGAAACGACTGGGCAGAGTCATTAAAATGTTTGCAATAAGCATGGACGGAGAAACCACTTCTCCAACGTCTTCTAGCTGCTGCACTAAGCTTTCTAATTTGCTCATGTGCGTGGCCATGTCATCCGCTGGATCTTTTTGAAGGCTATAGAAACGCTGTTGAAGTAAACTTATACTTGCGCTTGATTTCTGCTCGTAAACTGAACACAATTTGTTCCACATGTCACCAGACGTCGAACAGTTCATAATGTGAACCAGGGGCTGCTGTCCAACACACGTTGCAATGATTTTCTGAGCCTTACGATCTTTGATACGCCATGCCCTCAGCTTAACAACTTCAGTGTCTGTCGGGATCACCTCTCCCCATTTACCACCTCGAATAAATCGCTCGCGTTGGAACTTCCAAATGTTCCATTGTTCTGAAGCATTGCAATTTTTTGATTTTTGCATAATCACTGTCCATCTTGGAAATTATTCTTGAAACAAAAGTATCTAACGCGATATCAAAATAATTTATATTTTTCGCGAAACTTTTAATATCAATAATTTCTCTTAACTATTTTTGACAAAAAAAATCTTAAACACGTTCTTGGGTAACTGGGCCCATAACCTGTTAAACTTAGCAGAATAAAAAGACGAACACTTGAAAAGATTCACAGCAAGTAGTGGTAATTTATTAAGAAGATTATTAACATTAATAAGTAGGGAGGTATATAAAGAACTCCGAAAGTTATGTACAACCAAGAAGTGTAGGTACAGTGGTAACAAAAAGTACTTTGCATAATAATACAATTTTAACACTCCCACTTATTATTATAATGCAAACAAATAAATTAATTACAATTCAAAATAATAATATTTTTGCAAAATAATTCAAATTTAACTGCTGCGAGTGGCTTTGTAAAAGCATCAGCTAACTGCTCGTTTGATGACACAAAACAAATCTCGAATCGGCCTTCGTTGAATTTCTCTCGGATGAAGTGAACACTAACATTGATGTGTTTAGTTCTGGTGTGATATTCGGGGTTCTTCACCAACTTTAAAGCACTTTGGTTGTCGATATGAAGCATGTGTTTAGTGTTTTGAGGACTGCTTCCGAAGCAGCTACATACTTTGCCTCAGTTGTGCTTAATGCTGTACATCGTTGCCTTTTCGACGACCAAGAAATGGGACTTTCTCCAAGAAGACAAACTTGTCAACTCGTTGAACGTCTTGTCGAATAATCTGCTGCAAAATCAGCATCACTATAAATAGAAAAATTTAAATTAACGTTGGGTTTAAATAATATACCAAAATTTTTTAGTTTTATTTAAATATTTGAAAATTCGTTTGACGGCTTTCACGTCATCAGAACTTGGTTTATCCAAAAAACGGCTCACTAGTCCCACTGCATACGAAATGTCTGCCCTTGTTCCAATAGCAAATACATCAAGCTACCTACTGCTTCACGGTAAGGAAATCTAGTCACAGGTAATGAATTTTCTGTTACAATTGCAGATCTGCTTCCGAGCTCACTGGATGTAGTTGCTGGACATGAATCTGACATGTTAAACTTGCGAAGCACCCTATCGACATAATTCGACTGATTAACAAAGTATCCACCATTTGCTTTATGAAAAATTTGAAGTCCAAGATAATAGTTTGCTTTAAAAAGTTTAATCTCGAAATGTTGAGTTAAAAAACTTTTGATGTACTCCATATCATGTTCATCTCGCACAGCAAGCAAACCATCATCAATATAGACTGCAAGATAAACAGCTCTTTGCTTGTGTTGCAGCACGAAGACACATGGGTCAGCTTAAGAGATCTTCAAACCAAAATCGGCCAGTAAACTTGTGAATCTGGTATTCCAACACCTGGAGGCTTGTTTCAAGCCGTAAAGACTTTTAACAAGATTGCAAACTCCGCCGGAACCATCATTGTACCCCTGAGGCTGGCACATGAAGATTTCTTCGTCTAGCTCACCGTTTAGAAACGCAGTCTTGACATCGAATTGGTAGAGTTCTAGGCATTGACTGGCTGCAATAGCGACAATTGTGCGAATCGATGTGAACTTTGCAACGGGGCTAAAGGTTTCTGCATAATCGATTCCTTCTTGTTGATTAAACCCTTTAGCAACAAGACGTGCCTTGTACCTCTCGATGGTATTTTCCGATGACAACTTCGCTTTATAAACCCATTTGTTTTAGATTATTTTCCGGTTTGGGGGTAGGTCAACCAGCTCCATGTTCCATTAACCCGCAGAGATTCCATCTCTTCATCCATAGCCTTGTTCCAGTCATCCGCTTCATCCGATTTTTGAGCATCTTCAAATGTTTCTGGCTCCTAAGAACTGCAAATAAAAGCATACCTTTCTAAGGCGTTAGTGTAAAATCCAGAACTTGCTTTTAAGTTATTTTGGGAATGACTACGAAGTTTTTCTCGATAGCTGCTTCCTATTGGATTTGCCTCAACACATACATCCGCCTTATTAGCCAGTGTTTTGAAGCTTCGAAGTTTCTCTCGGTAGTTACTGGGCTCAGCATCGATACGTGCCTTTCTCTTGGATTTTTCAGGTTTAATAATTGTATCATTTTTCAGACTTCCAACATCATTTTCCTTCATAAGATGGGGGCGGTTTGAATTTATATCGACTACTGAGAATTCTTTGAACAACACATCTCTTGATATTTCTATTTTGTTTAATTTTTGAAACCATACACGGTAACCTTTAACATTGTCAGGGTATCCAACAAAAATTCCTGGTTCTGACTTTTTATCTAATTTCTGTCTTTTTTCTTTTGGTATATGTACAAAAACTTCGCTTCCAAAAACTTTTAAATTGTCAAAAGACATTTTTCTATTATAAAACAATTCATAGGGAGTTTTTGACTTGTCAGGACTGGGTCCAAATCGGTTTATTATGAGGGCAGCCATACTAACCGCTTCAACCCAAAGTTTAAGTGGCAAATTCTTTGCATGGAGCATCGTTCTTGCTGTTTCAACTGTAAACCGCATATCTCGCTCTGTCCTGCCATTTTGCTGAGGTGTTTTGAACTTCTTTATTTTTAAATTCTAAGCCATTATCAGATCGGAGAATTTTAATATGACGATCAAACTGAGAACGGACAAAGTTTATGTATTTTTCAATCATCGCACAAGCTTGCGATTTCTCATTAATAAAGTAAATGACCCTGAAGTTCGAGTAGTCGTCTTTGAAAAGACAAAAATATTTTGACCCAGCAATTGATGACACTTGCATTGGGCCACACAGGTCTGTATGCACCAATTCACCAGCCTCCTTAGCACGAGAACTACTTTTGGGAAAAGGGAGTCTATGCATTTTTCCAACTGCACAAGCATCACAGAAAAAATTTAATTCATCAGAAAATTGAATTGCATTAGATTTCAGGAAACTTCTTATTTGACCAGCACACATGTGGCCAAGGCGCTCATGCCAGATTTTCAGTGGTTCAGCCTTCAATGAAATACAAGCTGAATGTAAATTTTGTGGATCCACTACCTTGAACATCATTTTAAATAAACGATTTGAGCGAATGCCTACAGCAACAACAGCACCATCAGCCTTTACAATTTTGCATTTGTCTCTAGATGAAGTTAAAGTGTAATTCTTGTCGAGAGCACTACCAGAAGAAAATAGGTTTATTTTGACCTCAGGAACAAAGTACACGTCAATAAGTTTCTTTTCAACCCATTCCTGATCATTGAAAGCTAACATTTTGGTTGAGCCTCTACCACGTGCTTGAATTTTACTTCCATTCCCTATCGTTATCGGAACCGGCTCCTCAAGATCTACATATTCACTAAACCATTCTCTTCGAGAAGTCATGTGCTCACTTGCACCTGAGTCTAGTACCCAGTCATCTGCACCGATTATCAGATTAGAATTTACTGTAGAGCAAACCAAAGCATCGCAATCGGTATCACTACTCTCTTCATTGTTTACATAATTTAAACGTTTATTTTTATTTGGGCAATCGGTCTTCCAATGTCCATACTGATTACATGCAAAGCACTTACCTGGACGTTTTTTCTTACTCCGAGTATTTTGATGAAACTTTTGTCCATGAGCTTTGCGTGCGACAAGTGTGCTACTTTCCTCAATAGGTGCTGATGACGATGCCACGTGGTCCATTGCGTTTAACCGGGTTTCTTCCATGATGAGACGTGACCTCAGATTGTCAATTGTTCGACTTTTAATGTCTGTGGACTCCAAAGCACTGAAAAAATAGGAGAAACGACTGGGCAGAGTCATTAAAATTTTTGCAATAAGCATGGACGGAGAAACCACTTCTCCAACGTCTCCTAGCTGCTGCACTAAGCTTTCTAATTTGCTCATGTGCGTGGCCATGTCATCCGCTGGATCTTTTTAAAAGCTATAGAAACGCTGTTGAAGTAAACTCATACTTGCGCTTGATTTCTGCTCGTAAACTGAACACAATTTGTTCCACATGTCCCCAGACGTCGAACAGTTCATAATGTGAACCAGGGGCTGCTGTCCAACACACGTTGCAATGATTTTCTGAGCCTTACGATCTTTGATACGCCATGCCCTCAGCTTTACAACTTCAGTGTCTGTCGGGATCACCTCTCCCCATTTACCACCTCGAATAAATCGCTCGCGTTGGAACTTCCAAATGTTCCATTGTTCTGAAGCATTGCAATTTTTTAATTTTTGCATAATCACTGTCCATCTTGGAAATTATTCTTGAACCAAAAGTATCTAACACGATATCAAAATAATTTATATTTTTCGCGAAACTTTTAATATCAATAATTTCTCTTAACTATTTTTGACAAAAAAAATCTTAAACACGTTCTTGGGTAACTGGGCCCATAACCTGTTTAACTTAGCAGAATAAAAAGACGAACACTTGAAAAGATTCACAGCAAGTAGTGGTAATTTATTAAGAAGATTATTAACATTAATAAGTAGGGAGGTATATAAAGAACTCCGAAAGTTATGTACAAACAAGAAGTGTAGCTACAGTGGTAACAAAAAGTACTTTGCATAATAATACAATTTTAACACTCCCACTTATTATTATAATGCAAACAAATAAATTAATTGCAATTCAAAATATTAATATTTTTGCAAAATAATTCAAATTTAACTGCTGCGAGTGTGGTTTGATGACACAAAACAAATCTCGAATGGGCCTTCGTTGAATTTCTCTCGGATGAAATGAACACGAACATCGATGTGTTTAGTTCTGGCGTGATATTCGGGGTTCTTCACCAACTTTAAAGTACTTTGGTTGTCGATATGTAGCATTGGTTTAGTGTTTTGAGGACTGCTTCCGAAGCAGCTACATACTTTGCATCAGTTGTACTTAATGCTGTACATCGTTGCCTTTTCGACGACCAAGAAATGGGACTTCCTCCAAGAAGACAAACCTGTTCACTCGTTGAACGTCTTGTCGAATAATCTGCTGCAAAATCAGCATCACTATAAATAGAAAAATTCAAATTAACGTTGGGTTTAAATAATATACCAAAATTTTTTAGTTTTATTTAAATATTTGAAAATTCGTTTGACGGCTTTCACGTCAACAGAACTTAGTTTATCCAAAAAAAGGCTCACTACTCCCACTGCATACGATATGTCTGCCCTTGTTGCAATAGCTAAATACATCAAGCTACCTACTGCTTCACGGTAAGGAAATCCAGTCACAGGTAATGAATTTTCTGTTACAATTGCAGATCTGCTTCCGAGCTTACTGGGTGTAGTTACTGGACATGAATCTGACATGTTAAACTTGCGAAGCACCCTATCGACATAATTCGACTGATTAACAAAGTATCCATCATTTGCTTTATGAAAAATTTGAAGTCCAAGATAATAGTTTGCTTTAAAAAGTTTAATCTCGAAATGTTGAGTTAAAAAACTTTTGATGTACTCCATATCATGTTCATCTCGCACAGCAAGCAAACCATCATCAATATAGACTGCAAGATAAACAGCTCTTTGCTTGTGTTGCAGCACGAAGACACATGGGTTAGCTTTAGAGATCTTCAAACCAAAATCGGCCAGTAAACTTGTGAATCTGGTATTCCAACATCTGGAGGCTTGTTTCAAGCCGTAAAGACTTTTAACAAGTTTGCAAACTCCGCCGGAACCATCATTGTACCCCTGAGGCTGGCACATGAAGATTTCTTCGTCTAGCTCACCGTTTAGAAACGCAGTCTTGACATCGAATTGGTAGAGTTCTAGGCATTGACTGGCTGCAATAGCGAAAATTGTGCGAATCGATGTGAACTTTGCAACGGGGCTAAAGGTTTCTGCATAATCGATTCCTTCTTGTTGATTAAACCCTTTAGCAACAAGACGTGCCTTGTACCTCTCGATGGTATTTTCCGATGACAACTTCGCTTTATAAACCCATTTGTTTTAGATTATTTTCCGGTTTGGGGGTAGGTCAACCAGCTCCATGTTCCATTAACCCTCAGAGATTCCATCTCTTCATCCATAGCCTTGTTCCAGTCATCCGCTTCATCCGATTTTTGAGCATCTTCAAATGTTTCTGGCTCGTAAAAACTGCAAATAAAAGCATACCTTTCTAAGGCGTTAGTGTAAAATCCAGAACTTGCTTTTAAGTTATTTTGGGAATGACTACGAAGTTTTTCTCGATAGCTGCTTCCTATTAGATTTGCCTCAACACATACATCCGCCTTATTAGCCAGTGTTTTGAAGCTTCGAAGTTTCTCTCGGTAGTTACTGGGCTCAGCATCGATACGTGCCTTTCTCTTGGATTTTTCAGGTTTAATAATTGTATCATTTTTCAGACTTCCAACATCATTTTCCTTCATAAGATGGGGGCGGTTTGAATTTATATCGACTACTGAGAATTCTTTGAACAACACATCTCTTGATATTTCTATTTTGTTTAATTTTTGAAACCATACACGGTAACCTTTAACATTGTCAGGGTATCCAACAAAAATTCCTGGTTCTGACTTTTTATCTAATTTCTGTCTTTTTTCTTTTGGTATATGTTCAAAAACTTCGCTTCCAAAAACTTTTAAATTGTCAAAAGACATTTTTCTATTATAAAACAATTCATAGGGAGTTTTTGACTTGTCAGGACTGGGTCCAAATCGGTTTATTATGAGGGCAGCCATACTAACCGCTTCAACCCAAAGTTTAAGTGGCAAATTCTTTGCATGGAGCATCGTTCTTGCTGTTTCAACTGTAAACCGCATATCTCGCTCTGTCCTGCCATTTTGCTGAGGTGTTTTGAACTTCTTTATTTTTAAATTCTAAGCCATTATCAGATCGGAGAATTTTAATATGACGATCAAACTGAGAACGGACAAAGTTTATGTATTTTTCAATCATCGCACAAGCTTGCGATTTCTCATTAATAAAGTAAATGACCCTGAAGTTCCAGTAGTCGTCTTTGAAAAGACAAAAATATTTTGACCCATCAATTGATGACACTTGCATTGGGCCACACAGGTCTGTATGCACCAATTCACCAGCCTCCTTAGCACGAGAACTACTTTTGGGAAAAGGGAGTCTATGCATTTTTCCAACTGCACAAGCATCACAGAAAAAATTTAATTCATCAGAAAATTGAATTTCATTAGATTTCAGGAAACTTCTTATTTGACCAGCACACATGTGGCCAAGGCGCTCATGCCAGATTTTCAGTGGTTCAGCCTTCAATGAAATACAAGCTGAATGTAAATTTTGTGGATCCACTACCTTGAACATCATTTTAAATAAACGATTTGAGCGAATGCCTACAGCAAGAACAGCACCATCAGCCTTTACAATTTTGCATTTGTCTCTAGATGAAGTTAAAGTGTAATTCTTGTCGAGAGCACTACCAGAAGAAAATAGGTTTATTTTGACCTCAGGAACAAAGTACACGTCAATAAGTTTCTTTTCAACCCATTCCTGATCATTGAAAGCTAATATTTTGGTTGAGCCTCTACCACGTGCTTGAATTTTACTTCCATTCCCTATCGTTATCGGAACCGGCTCCTCAAGATCTACATATTCACTAAACCATTCTCTTCGAGAAGTCATGTGCTCACTTGCACCTGAGTCTAGTGCCCAGTCATCTGCACCGATTACCAGATTATTTATTTTTATTTGGGCAATCGGTCTTCCAATGTCCATACTGATTACATGCAAAGCACTTACCTGGACGTTTTTTCTTACTCCGAGTATTTTGATGAAACTTTTGTCCATGAGCTTTGCGTGCGACAAGTGTGCTACTTTCCTCAATAGGTGCTGATGACGATGCCACGTGGTCCATTGCGTTTAACCGGGTTTCTTCCATGATGAGACGTGACCTCAGATTGTCAATTGTTCGACTTTTAATGTCTGTGGACTCCCAAGCACTGACAAAAATAGGAGAAACGACTGGGCAGAGTCATTAAAATTTTTGCAATAAGCATGGACGGAGAAACCACTTCTCCAACGTCTCCTAGCTGCTGCACTAAGCTTTCTAATTTGCTCATGTGCGTGGTCATGTCATCCGCTAGACCTTTTTGAAAGCTATAGAACCGCTGTTGAAGTAAACTTATACTTGCGCTTGATTTCTGCTCGTAAACTGAACCCAATTTGTTCCACATGTCACCAGACGTCGAACAGTTCATAATGTGAACCAGGGGCTGCTGTCCAGCACACGTTGCAATGATTTTCTGAGCCTTACGATCTTTGATACGCCATGCCCTCAGCTTTACAACTTCAGTGTCTGTCGGGATCACCTCTCCCCATTTACCACCTCGAATAAATCGCTCGCGTTGGAACTTCCAAATGTTCCATTGTTCTGATGCATTGCAATTTTTTAATTTTTGCATAATCACTGTCCATCTTGGAAATTATTCTTGAAACAAAAGTATCTAACACGATATCAAAATAATTTATATTTTTCGCGAAACTTTTAATATCAATAATTTCTCTTAACTATTTTTGACAAAAAAAATCTTAAACACGTTCTTGGGTAACTGGGCCCATAACCTGTTAAACTTAGCAGAATAAAAAGACGAACACTTGAAAAGATTCACAGCAAGTAGTGGTAATTTATTAAGAAGATTATTAACATTAATAAGTAGGGAGGTATATAAAGAACTCCGAAAGTTATGTACAAACAAGAAGTGTAGGTACAGTGGTAACAAAAAGTACTTTGCATAATAATACAATTTTAACACTCCCACTTATTATTATAATGCAAACAAATAAATTAATTGCAATTCAAAATATTAATATTTTTGCAAAATAATTCAAATTTAACTGCTGCGAGTGGCTTTGTAAAAGCATCAGCAAACTGCTCGTTTGATGACACAAAACAAATCTCGAATCGGCCTTCGTTGAATTTCTCTCGGATGAAGTGAACACGAACATCGATGTGTTTAGTTCTGGTGTGATATTCGGGGTTCTTCACCAACTTTAAAGCACTTTGGTTGTCGATATGTAGCATTGGTTTATTGTTTTGAGGAACCAGCAGATCGTGTATGAGCGCGTCAAGCCACATCAGCTCCTTGACTGCTTCCGAAGCAGCTACCTACTTTGCCTCAATTGTACTTAATGCTGTACATCGTTGCCGTTTCGACGACCAAGAAATGGGACTTCCTCCAAGAAGACAAACCTGTTCACTCGTTGAATGTCTTGTCGAATAATCTGCTGCAAAATCAGCATCACTATAACTAGAAAAATTCAAATTAACGTTGGGTTTACATAATATACCAAAATTTTTTAGTTTTATTTAAATATTTGAAAATTCGTTTGACGGCTTTCACGTCATCAGAACTTGGTTTATCCAAAAAACGGCTCACTACTCCCACTGCATACAAAATGTCTGCCCTTGTTCCAATAGCTAAATACATCAAGCTACCTACTGCTTCACGGTAAGGAAATCTAGTCACAGGTAATGAATTTTCTGTTACAATTGCAGATCTGCTTCCGAGCTCACTGGATGTAGTTACGGGACATGAATCTGACATGTTAAACTTGCGAAGCACCTTATCGACATAATTCGACTGATAACAAAGTGAAAAATTTGAAGTCCAAGATAAAAGTTTGCTTTAAAAAGTTTAATCTCGAAATGTTGAGTTAAAAAACTTTTGTTGTACTCCATATCAAGAAATGGGACTTCCTCCAAGAAGACAAACCTGTTCACTCGTTGAATGTCTTGTCGAATAATCTGCTGCAAAATCAGCATCACTATAACTAGAAAAATTCAAATTAACGTTGGGTTTACATAATATACCAAAATTTTTTAGTTTTATTTAAATATTTGAAAATTCGTTTGACGGCTTTCACGTCATCAGAACTTGGTTTATCCAAAAAACGGCTCACTACTCCCACTGCATACAAAATGTCTGCCCTTGTTCCAATAGCTAAATACATCAAGCTACCTACTGCTTCACGGTAAGGAAATCTAGTCACAGGTAATGAATTTTCTGTTACAATTGCAGATCTGCTTCCGAGCTCACTGGATGTAGTTACTGGACATGAATCTGACATGTTAAACTTGCGAAGCACCTTATCGACATAATTCGACTGATAACAAAGTGAAAAATTTGAAGTCCAAGATAATAGTTTGCTTTAAAAAGTTTAATCTCGAAATGTTGAGTTAAAAAACTTTTGATGTACTCCATATCATGTTCATCTCGCACAGCAAGCAAACCATCATCAATATAGACTGCAAGATAAACAGCTCTTTGCTTGTGTTGCAGCACGAAGACACATGGGTCAGCTTTAGAGATCTTCAAACCAAAATCGGCCAGTAAACTTGTGAATCTGGTATTCCAACACCTGGAGGCTTGTTTCAAGCCGTAAAGACTTTTAACAAGATTGCAAACTCCGCCGGAACCATCATTGTACCCCTGAGGCTGGCACATGAAGATTTCTTCGTCTAGCTCACCGTTTAGAAACGCAGTCTTGACATCGAATTGGTAGAGTTCTAGGCATTGACTGGCTGCAATAGCGACAATTGTGCGAATCGATGTGAACTTTGCAACGGGGCTAAAGGTTTCTGCATAATCGATTCCTTCTTGTTGATTAAACCCTTTAGCAACAAGACGTGCCTTGTACCTCTCGATGGTATTTTCCGATGACAACTTCGCTTTATAAACCCATTTGTTTTAGATTATTTTCCGGTTTGGGGGTAGGTCAACCAGCTCCATGTTCCATTAACCCGCAGAGATTCCATCTCTTCATCCGTAGCCTTGTTCCAGTCATCCGCTTCATCCGATTTTTGAGCATCTTCAAATGTTTCTGGCTCGTAAAAACTGCAAATAAAAGCATACCTTTCTAAGGCGTTAGTGTAAAATCCAGAACTTGCTTTTAAGTTATTTTGGGAATGACTACGAAGTTTTTCTCGATAGCTGCTTCCTATTGGATTTGCCTCAACACATACATCCGCCTTATTAGCCAGTGTTTTGAAGCTTCGAAGTTTCTCTCGGTAGTTACTGGGCTCAGCATCGATACGTGCCTTTCTCTTGGATTTTTCAGGTTTAATAATTGTATCATTTTTCAGACTTCCAACATCATTTTCCTTCATAAGATGGGGGCGGTTTGAATTTATATCGACTACTGAGAATTCTTTGAACAACACATCTCTTGATATTTCTATTTTGTTTAATTTTTGAAACCATACACGGTAACCTTTAACATTGTCAGGGTATCCAACAAAAATTCCTGGTTCTGACTTTTTATCTAATTTCTGTCTTTTTTCTTTTGGTATATGTACAAAAACTTCGCTTCCAAAAACTTTTAAATTGTCAAAAGACATTTTTCTATTATAAAACAATTCATAGGGAGTTTTTGACTTGTCAGGACTGGGTCCAAATCGGTTTATTATGAGGGCAGCCATACTAACCGCTTCAACCCAAAGTTTAAGTGGCAAATTCTTTGCATGGAGCATCGTTCTTGCTGTTTCAACTGTAAACCGCATATCTCGCTCTGTCCTGCCATTTTGCTGAGGTGTTTTGAACTTCTTTATTTTTAAATTCTAAGCCATTATCAGATCGGAGAATTTTAATATGACGATCAAACTGAGAACGGACAAAGTTTATGTATTTTTCAATCATCGCACAAGCTTGCGATTTCTCATTAATAAAGTAAATGACCCTGAAGTTCGAGTAGTCGTCTTTGAAAAGACAAAAATATTTTGACCCAGCAATTGATGACACTTGCATTGGGCCACACAGGTCTGTATGCACCAATTCACCAGCCTCCTTAGCACGAGAACTACTTTTGGGAAAAGGGGGTCTATGCATTTTTCCAACTGCACAAGCATCACAGAAAAAATTTAATTCATCAGAAAATTGAATTTCATTGGATTTCAGGAAACTTCTTATTTGACCAGCACACATGTGGCCAAGGCGCTCATGCCAGATTTTCAGTGGTTCAGCCTTCAATGAAATACAAGCTGAATGTAAATTTTGTGGATCCACTACCTTGAACATCATTTTAAATAAACGATTTGAGCGAATGCCTACAGCAACAACAGCACCATCAGCCTTTACAATTTTGCATTTGTCTCTAGATGAAGTTAAAGTGTAATTCTTGTCGAGAGCACTACCAGAAGAAAATAGGTTTATTTTGACCTCAGGAACAAAGTACACGTCAATAAGTTTCTTTTCAACCCATTCCTGATCATTGAAAGCTAACATTTTGGTTGAGCCTCTACCACGTGCTTGAATTTTACTTCCATTCCCTATCGTTATCGGAACCGGCTCCTCAAGATCTACATATTCACTAAACCATTCTCTTCGAGAAGTCATGTGCTCACTTGCACCTGAGTCTAGTACCCAGTCATCTGCACCGATTATCAGATTAGAATTTACTGTAGAGCAAACCAAAGCATCGCAATCGGTATCACTACTCTCTTCATTGTTTACATAATTTAAACGTTTATTTTTATTTGGGCAATCGGTCTTCCAATGTCCATACTGATTACATGCAAAGCACTTACCTGGACGTTTTTTCTTACTCCGAGTATTTTGATAAAACTTTTGTCCATGAGCTTTGCGTGCGACAAGCGTGCTACTTTCCTCAATAGGTGCTGATGACGATGAAACGTGGTCCATTGCGTTTAACCGGGTTTCTTCCATGATGAGACGTGACCTCAGATTGTCAATTGTTCGACTTTTAATGTCTGTGGACTCCCAAGCACTGAAAAAATAGGAGAAACGACTGGGCAGAGTCATTAAAATGTTTGCAATAAGCATGGACGGAGAAACCACTTCTCCAACGTCTTCTAGCTGCTGCACTAAGCTTTCTAATTTGCTCATGTGCGTGGCCATGTCATCCGCTGGATCTTTTTGAAGGCTATAGAAACGCTGTTGAAGTAAACTTATACTTGCGCTTGATTTCTGCTCGTAAACTGAACACAATTTGTTCCACATGTCACCAGACGTCGAACAGTTCATAATGTGAACCAGGGGCTGCTGTCCAACACACGTTGCAATGATTTTCTGAGCCTTACGATCTTTGATACGCCATGCCCTCAGCTTAACAACTTCAGTGTCTGTCGGGATCACCTCTCCCCATTTACCACCTCGAATAAATCGCTCGCGTTGGAACTTCCAAATGTTCCATTGTTCTGATGCATTGCAATTTTTTGATTTTTGCATAATCACTGTCCATCTTGGAAATTATTCTTGAAACAAAAGTATCTAACGCGATATCAAAATAATTTATATTTTTCGCGAAACTTTTAATATCAATAATTTCTCTTAACTATTTTTGACAAAAAAAATCTTAAACACGTTCTTGGGTAACTGGGCCCATAACCTGTTAAACTTAGCAGAATAAAAAGACGAACACTTGAAAAGATTCACAGCAAGTAGTGGTAATTTATTAAGAAGATTATTAACATTAATAAGTAGGGAGGTATATAAAGAACTCCGAAAGTTATGTACAACCAAGAAGTGTAGGTACAGTGGTAACAAAAAGTACTTTGCATAATAATACAATTTTAACACTCCCACTTATTATTATAATGCAAACAAATAAATTAATTACAATTCAAAATAATAATATTTTTGCAAAATAATTCAAATTTAACTGCTGCGAGTGGCTTTGTAAAAGCATCAGCTAACTGCTCGTTTGATGACACAAAACAAATCTCGAATCGGCCTTCGTTGAATTTCTCTCGGATGAAGTGAACACTAACATTGATGTGTTTAGTTCTGGTGTGATATTCGGGGTTCTTCACCAACTTTAAAGCACTTTGGTTGTCGATATGAAGCATTGGTTTAGTGTTTTGAGGACTGCTTCCGAAGCAGCTACATACTTTGCCTCAGTTGTGCTTAATGCTGTACATCGTTGCCTTTTCGACGACCAAGAAATGGGACTTTCTCCAAGAAGACAAACTTGTCAACTCGTTGAACGTCTTGTCGAATAATCTGCTGCAAAATCAGCATCACTATAAATAGAAAAATTTAAATTAACGTTGGGTTTAAATAATATACCAAAATTTTTTAGTTTTATTTAAATATTTGAAAATTCGTTTGACGGCTTTCACGTCATCAGAACTTGGTTTATCCAAAAAACGGCTCACTAGTCCCACTGCATACGAAATGTCTGCCCTTGTTCCAATAGCAAATACATCAAGCTACCTACTGCTTCACGGTAAGGAAATCTAGTCACAGGTAATGAATTTTCTGTTACAATTGCAGATCTGCTTCCGAGCTCACTGGATGTAGTTGCTGGACATGAATCTGACATGTTAAACTTGCGAAGCACCCTATCGACATAATTCGACTGATTAACAAAGTATCCACCATTTGCTTTATGAAAAATTTGAAGTCCAAGATAATAGTTTGCTTTAAAAAGTTTAATCTCGAAATGTTGAGTTAAAAAACTTTTGATGTACTCCATATCATGTTCATCTCGCACAGCAAGCAAACCATCATCAATATAGACTGCAAGATAAACAGCTCTTTGCTTGTGTTGCAGCACGAAGACACATGGGTCAGCTTTAGAGATCTTCAAACCAAAATCGGCCAGTAAACTTGTGAATCTGGTATTCCAACACCTGGAGGCTTGTTTCAAGCCGTAAAGACTTTTAACAAGATTGCAAACTCCGCCGGAACCATCATTGTACCCCTGAGGCTAGCACATGAAGATTTCTTCGTCTAGCTCACCGTTTAGAAACGCAGTCTTGACATCGAATTGGTAGAGTTCTAGGCATTGACTGGCTGCAATAGCGAAAATTGTGCGAATCGATGTGAACGTTGCAACGGGGCTAAAGGTTTCTGCATAATCGATTCCTTCTTGTTGATTAAACCCTTTAGCAACAAGACGTGCCTTGTACCTCTCGATGGTATTTTCCGATGACAACTTCGCTTTATAAACCCATTTGTTTTAGATTATTTTCCGGTTTGGGGGTAGGTCAACCAGCTCCATGTTCCATTAACCCTCAGAGATTCCATCTCTTCATCCATAGCCTTGTTCCAGTCATCCGCTTCATCCGATTTTTGAGCATCTTCAAATGTTTCTGGCTCGTAAAAACTGCAAATAAAAGCATACCTTTCTAAGGCGTTAGTGTAAAATCCAGAACTTGCTTTTAAGTTATTTTGGGAATGACTACGAAGTTTTTCTCGATAGCTGCTTCCTATTAGATTTGCCTCAACACATACATCCGCCTTATTAGCCAGTGTTTTGAAGCTTCGAAGTTTCTCTCGGTAGTTACTGGGCTCAGCATCGATACGTGCCTTTCTCTTGGATTTTTCAGGTTTAATAATTGTATCATTTTTCAGACTTCCAACATCATTTTCCTTCATAAGATGGGGGCGGTTTGAATTTATATCGACTACTGAGAATTCTTTGAACAACACATCTCTTGATATTTCTATTTTGTTTAATTTTTGAAACCATACACGGTAACCTTTAACATTGTCAGGGTATCCAACAAAAATTCCTGGTTCTGACTTTTTATCTAATTTCTGTCTTTTTTCTTTTGGTATATGTACAAAAACTTCGCTTCCAAAAACTTTTAAATTGTCAAAAGACATTTTTCTATTATAAAACAATTCATAGGGAGTTTTTGACTTGTCAGGACTGGGTCCAAATCGGTTTATTATGAGGGCAGCCATACTAACCGCTTCAACCCAAAGTTTAAGTGGCAAATTCTTTGCATGGAGCATCGTTCTTGCTGTTTCAACTATAAACCGCATATCTCGCTCTGTCCTGCCATTTTGCTGAGGTGTTTTGAACTTCTTTATTTTTAAATTCTAAGCCATTATCAGATCGGAGAATTTTAATATGACGATCAAACTGAGAACGGACAAAGTTTATGTATTTTTCAATCATCGCACAAGCTTGCGATTTCTCATTAATAAAGTTAATGACCCTGAAGTTCGAGTAGTCGTCTTTGAAAAGACAAAAATATTTTGACCCAGCAATTGATGACACTTGCATTGGGCCACACAGGTCTGTATGCACCAATTCACAAGCCTCCTCAGCACGAGAACTACTTTTGGGAAAAGGGAGTCTATGCATTTTTCCAACTGCACAAGCATCACAGAAAAAATTTAATTCATCAGAAAATTGAATTTCATTAGATTTCAGGAAACTTCTTATTTGACCAGCACACATGTGGCCAAAATTAATAGAAAACTAATAAAAGTACATGTAAATAGATTGAAACCAGCTTCTTAATTTCAGGTTATTACTGATTGCATTCTCAGTTTTCGAAACGAACGCACAAATGTTCAAGCTCGACAATATTAAGAATGGGAGCGGTATATACTTTGAGAACCTAGGACATCCTAAAATTTCATCCACGAAGTGGAAAATGGTAACATATACCAATATTTCAACATATTATGAAAAATTATACCTTATTAATAATGCTTATTCTGTCACTGTATTTATGTAATTTTAAGAGTCTCGTTCATGTATATTTCTATTTTTGCCAACAGTCTCTCAATTATTTAAAATTCAAAATGCGCTCATGCCAGGTTTTCAGTGTTTTCAGCTGAATGTAAATTTTGTGGATCCACTACCTTGAACATCATTTTAAATAAACGATTTGAGCGAATGCCTACAGCAACAACAGCACCATCAGCCTTTACAATTTTGCATTTGTCTCTAGATGAAGTTAGAGTGTAATTCTTGTCGAGAGCACTACCAGAAGAAAATAGGTTTATTTTGACCTCAGGAACAAAGTACACGTCAATAAGTTTCTTTTCAACCCATTCCTGATCATTGAAAGCTAATATTTTGGTTGAGCCTCTACCACGTGCTTGAATTTTACTTCCATTCCCTATTGTTATCGGAACCGGCTCCTCAAGATCTACATATTCACTAAACCATTCTCTTCGAGAAGTCATGTGCTCACTTGCACCTGAGTCTAGTGTCCAGTCATCTGCACCGATTACCAGATTAGAATTTACTGTGGAGCAAACCAAAGCATCGCAATCGCTATCACTACTCTCTTCTTTGTTTACATAATTTAAACGTTTATTTTTATTTGCAAAGCACTTACCTGGACGTTTTTTCTTACTCCGAGTATTTTGATAAAACTTTTGTCCATGAGCTTTGCGTGCGACAAGTGTGCTACTTTCCTCAATAGGTGCTGATGACGATGCCACGTGGTCCATTGCGTTTAACCGGGTTTCTTCCATGATGAGACGTGACCTCAGATTGTCAATTGTTCGACTTTTAATGTCTGTGGACTCCCAAGCACTGAAAAAATAGGAGAAACGACTGGGCAGAGTCATTAAAATTTTTGCAATAAGCATGGACGGAGAAACCACTTCTCCAACGTCTCCTAGCTGCTGCACTAAGCTTTCTAATTTGCTCATGTGCGTGGTCATGTCATCCGCTAGATCTTTTTGAAAGCTATAGAACCGCTGTTGAAGTAAACTTATACTTGCGCTTGATTTCGGCTCGTAAACTGAACACAATTTGTTCCACATGTCACCAGACGTCGAACAGTTCATAATGTGAACCAGGGGCTGCTGTCCAGCACACGTTGCAATGATTTTCTGAGCCTTACGATCTTTGATACGCCATGCCCTCAGCTTTACAACTTCAGTGTCTGTCGGGATCACCTCTCCCCATTTACCACCTAGAATAAATCGCTCGCGTTGGAACTTCCAAATGTTCCATTGTTCTGATGCATTGCAATTTTTTAATTTTTGCATAATCACTGTCCATCTTGGAAATTATTCTTGAAACAAAAGTATCTAACACGATATCAAAATAATTTATATTTTTCGCGAAACTTTTAATATCAATAATTTCTCTTAACTATTTTTGACAAAAAAAATCTTAAACACGTTCTTGGGTAACTGGGCCCATAACCTGTTAAACTTAGCATAATAAGAAAACGAACGTTTACTTGAAAAGATTCACAGCAAGTAGTGGTAATTTATTAAGAAGATTATTAACATTAATAAGTAGGGAGGTATATAAAGAACTCCGAAAGTTATGTACAAACAAGAAGTGTAGGTACAGTGGTAACAAAAAGTACTTTGCATAATAATACAATTTTAACACTCCCACTTATTATTATAATGCAAACAAATAAATTAATTGCAATTCAAAATAATAATATTTTTGCAAAATAATTCAAATTTAACTGCTGCGAGTGGCTTTGTAAAAGCATCAGCTAACTGCTCGTTTGATGACACAAAACAAATCTCGAATCGGCCTTCGTTGAATTTCTCTCGGATGAAGTGAACACTAACATCGATGTGTTTAGTTCTGGTGTGATATTCGGGGTTCTTCACCAACTTTAAAGCACTTTGGTTGTCGATATGTAGCATTGGTTTAGTGTTTTGAGGACTGCTTCCGAAGCAGCTACATACTTTGCCTCAGTTGTACTTAATGCTGTACATCGTTGCCTTTTCGACGACCAAGAAATGGGACTTTCTCCAAGAAGACAAACTTGTCAACTCGTTGAACGTCTTGTCGAATAATCTGCTGCAAAATCAGCATCACTATAAATAGAAAAATTTAAATTAACGTTGGGTTTGAATAATATACCAAAATTTTTTAGTTTTATTTAAATATTTGAAAATTCGTTTGACGGCTTTCACGTCATCAGAACTTGGTTTATCCAAAAAACGGCTCACTAGTCCCACTGCATACGAAATGTCTGCCCTTGTTCCAATAGCTAAATACATCAAGCTACCTACTGCTTCACGGTAAGGAAATCTAGTCACAGGTAATGAATTTTCTGTTACAATTGCAGATCTGCTTCCGAGCTCACTGGATGTAGTTGCTGGACATGAATCTGACATGTTAAACTTGCGAAGTACCCTATCGACATAATTCGACTGATTAACAAAGTATCCACCATTTGCTTAATGAAAAATTTGAAGTCCAAGATAATAGTTTGCTTTAAAAAGTTTAATCTCGAAATGTTGAGTTAAAAAAACTTTTGATGTACTCCATATCATGTTCATCTCGCACAGCAAGCAAACCATCATTAATATAGACTGCAAGATAAACAAGTTTGCAAACTCCGCCGGAACCATCATTGTACCCCTGAGGCTGGCACATGAAGATTTCTTCGTCTAGCTCACCGTTTAGAAACGCAGTCTTGACATCGAATTGGTAGAGTTCTAGGCATTGACTGGCTGCAATAGCGAAAATTGTGCGAATCGATGTGAACGTTGCAACGGGGCTAAAGGTTTCTGCATAATCGATTCCTTCTTGTTGATTAAACCCTTTAGCAACAAGACGTGCCTTGTACCTCTCGATGGTATTTTCCGATGACAACTTCGCTTTATAAACCCATTTGTTTTAGATTATTTTCCGGTTTGGGGGTAGGTCAACCAGCTCCATGTTCCATTAACCCTCAGAGATTCCATCTCTTCATCCATAGCCTTGTTCCAGTCATCCGCTTCATCCGATTTTTGAGCATCTTCAAATGTTTCTGGCTCGTAAAAACTGCAAATAAAAGCATACCTTTCTAAGGCGTTAGTGTAAAATCCAGAACTTGCTTTTAAGTTATTTTGGGAATGACTACGAAGTTTTTCTCGATAGCTGCTTCCTATTAGATTTGCCTCAACACATACATCCGCCTTATTAGCCAGTGTTTTGAAGCTTCGAAGTTTCTCTCGGTAGTTACTGGGCTCAGCATCGATACGTGCCTTTCTCTTGGATTTTTCAGGTTTAATAATTGTATCATTTTTCAGACTTCCAACATCATTTTCCTTCATAAGATGGGGGCGGTTTGAATTTATATCGACTACTGAGAATTCTTTGAACAACACATCTCTTGATATTTCTATTTTGTTTAATTTTTGAAACCATACACGGTAACCTTTAACATTGTCAGGGTATCCAACAAAAATTCCTGGTTCTGACTTTTTATCTAATTTCTGTCTTTTTTCTTTTGGTATATGTACAAAAACTTCGCTTCCAAAAACTTTTAAATTGTCAAAAGACATTTTTCTATTATAAAACAATTCATAGGGAGTTTTTGACTTGTCAGGACTGGGTCCAAATCGGTTTATTATGAGGGCAGCCATACTAACCGCTTCAACCCAAAGTTTAAGTGGCAAATTCTTTGCATGGAGCATCGTTCTTGCTGTTTCAACTGTAAACCGCATATCTCGCTCTGTCCTGCCATTTTGCTGAGGTGTTTTGAACTTCTTTATTTTTAAATTCTAAGCCATTATCAGATCGGAGAATTTTAATATGACGATCAAACTGAGAACGGACAAAGTGTATGTATTTTTCAATCATGGCACAAGCTTGCGATTTCTCATCAATAAAGTATATGACCCTGAAGTTCGAGTAGTCGTCTTTGAAAAGACAAAAATATTTTGACCCAGCAATTGATGACACTTGCATTGGGCCACACAGGTCTGTATGCACCAATTCACCAGCCTCCTTAGCACGAGAACTACTTTTGGGAAAAGGGAGTCTATGCATTTTTCCAACTGCACAAGCATCACAGAAAAAATTTAATTCATCAGAAAATTGAATTTCATTAGATTTCAGGAAACTTCTTATTTGACCAGCACACATGTGGCCAGTGGCCAAGGCGCTCATGCCAGGTTTTCAGTGTTTTCAGCTGAATGTAAATTTTGTGGATCCACTACCTTGAACATCATTTTAAATAAACGATTTGAGCGAATGCCTACAGCAACAACAGCACCATCAGCCTTTACAATTTTGCATTTGTCTCTAGATGAAGTTAGAGTGTAATTCTTGTCGAGAGCACTACCAGAAGAAAATAGGTTTATTTTGACCTCAGGAACAAAGTACACGTCAATAAGTTTCTTTTCAACCCATTCCTGATCATTGAAAGCTAATATTTTGGTTGAGCCTCTACCACGTGCTTGAATTTTACTTCCATTCCCTATTGTTATCGGAACCGGCTCCTCAAGATCTACATATTCACTAAACCATTCTCTTCGAGAAGTCATGTGCTCACTTGCACCTGAGTCTAGTGTCCAGTCATCTGCACCGATTACCAGATTAGAATTTACTGTGGAGCAAACCAAAGCATCGCAATCGCTATCACTACTCTCTTCTTTGTTTACATAATTTAAACGTTTATTTTTATTTGCAAAGCACTTACCTGGACGTTTTTTCTTACTCCGAGTATTTTGATAAAACTTTTGTCCATGAGCTTTGCGTGCGACAAGTGTGCTACTTTCCTCAATAGGTGCTGATGACGATGCCACGTGGTCCATTGCGTTTAACCGGGTTTCTTCCATGATGAGACGTGACCTCAGATTGTCAATTGTTCGACTTTTAATGTCTGTGGACTCCCAAGCACTGAAAAAATAGGAGAAACGACTGGGCAGAGTCATTAAAATTTTTGCAATAAGCATGGACGGAGAAACCACTTCTCCAACGTCTCCTAGCTGCTGCACTAAGCTTTCTAATTTGCTCATGTGCGTGGTCATGTCATCCGCTAGATCTTTTTGAAAGCTATAGAAACGCTGTTGAAGTAAACTTATACTTGCGCTTGATTTCTGCTCGTAAACTGAACACAATTTGTTCCACATGTCACCAGACGTCGAACAGTTCATAATGTGAACCAGGGGCTGCTGTCCAACACACGTTGCAATGATTTTCTGAGCCTTACGATCTTTGATACGCCATGCCCTCAGCTTTACAACTTCAGTGTCTGTCGGGATCACCTCTCCCCATTTACCACCTCGAATAAATCGCTCGCGTTGGAACTTCCAAATGTTCCATTGTTCTGATGCATTGCAATTTTTTGATTTTTGCATAATCACTGTCCATCTTGGAAATTATTCTTGAAACAAAAGTATCTAACGCGATATCAAAATAATTTATATTTTTCGCGAAACTTTTAATATCAATAATTTCTCTTAACTATTTTTGACAAAAAAAATCTTAAACACGTTCTTGGGTAACTGGGCCCATAACCTGTTAAACTTAGCAGAATAAAAAGACGAACACTTGAAAAGATTCACAGCAAGTAGTGGTAATTTATTAAGAAGATTATTAACATTAATAAGTAGGGAGGTATATAAAGAACTCCGAAAGTTATGTACAACCAAGAAGTGTAGGTACAGTGGTAACAAAAAGTACTTTGCATAATAATACAATTTTAACACTCCCACTTATTATTATAATGCAAACAAATAAATTAATTACAATTCAAAATAATAATATTTTTGCAAAATAATTCAAATTTAACTGCTGCGAGTGGCTTTGTAAAAGCATCAGCTAACTGCTCGTTTGATGACACAAAACAAATCTCGAATCGGCCTTCGTTGAATTTCTCTCGGATGAAGTGAACACTAACATTGATGTGTTTAGTTCTGGTGTGATATTCGGGGTTCTTCACCAACTTTAAAGCACTTTGGTTGTCGATATGAAGCATTGGTTTAGTGTTTTGAGGACTGCTTCCGAAGCAGCTACATACTTTGCCTCAGTTGTGCTTAATGCTGTACATCGTTGCCTTTTCGACGACCAAGAAATGGGACTTTCTCCAAGAAGACAAACTTGTCAACTCGTTGAACGTCTTGTCGAATAATCTGCTGCAAAATCAGCATCACTATAAATAGAAAAATTTAAATTAACGTTGGGTTTAAATAATATACCAAAATTTTTTAGTTTTATTTAAATATTTGAAAATTCGTTTGACGGCTTTCACGTCATCAGAACTTGGTTTATCCAAAAAACGGCTCACTAGTCCCACTGCATACGAAATGTCTGCCCTTGTTCCAATAGCAAATACATCAAGCTACCTACTGCTTCACGGTAAGGAAATCTAGTCACAGGTAATGAATTTTCTGTTACAATTGCAGATCTGCTTCCGAGCTCACTGGATGTAGTTGCTGGACATGAATCTGACATGTTAAACTTGCGAAGCACCCTATCGACATAATTCGACTGATTAACAAAGTATCCACCATTTGCTTTATGAAAAATTTGAAGTCCAAGATAATAGTTTGCTTTAAAAAGTTTAATCTCGAAATGTTGAGTTAAAAAACTTTTGATGTACTCCATATCATGTTCATCTCGCACAGCAAGCAAACCATCATCAATATAGACTGCAAGATAAACAGCTCTTTGCTTGTGTTGCAGCACGAAGACACATGGGTCAGCTTTAGAGATCTTCAAACCAAAATCGGCCAGTAAACTTGTGAATCTGGTATTCCAACACCTGGAGGCTTGTTTCAAGCCGTAAAGACTTTTAACAAGATTGCAAACTCCGCCGGAACCATCATTGTACCCCTGAGGCTAGCACATGAAGATTTCTTCGTCTAGCTCACCGTTTAGAAACGCAGTCTTGACATCGAATTGGTAGAGTTCTAGGCATTGACTGGCTGCAATAGCGAAAATTGTGCGAATCGATGTGAACGTTGCAACGGGGCTAAAGGTTTCTGCATAATCGATTCCTTCTTGTTGATTAAACCCTTTAGCAACAAGACGTGCCTTGTACCTCTCGATGGTATTTTCCGATGACAACTTCGCTTTATAAACCCATTTGTTTTAGATTATTTTCCGGTTTGGGGGTAGGTCAACCAGCTCCATGTTCCATTAACCCTCAGAGATTCCATCTCTTCATCCATAGCCTTGTTCCAGTCATCCGCTTCATCCGATTTTTGAGCATCTTCAAATGTTTCTGGCTCGTAAAAACTGCAAATAAAAGCATACCTTTCTAAGGCGTTAGTGTAAAATCCAGAACTTGCTTTTAAGTTATTTTGGGAATGACTACGAAGTTTTTCTCGATAGCTGCTTCCTATTAGATTTGCCTCAACACATACATCCGCCTTATTAGCCAGTGTTTTGAAGCTTCGAAGTTTCTCTCGGTAGTTACTGGGCTCAGCATCGATACGTGCCTTTCTCTTGGATTTTTCAGGTTTAATAATTGTATCATTTTTCAGACTTCCAACATCATTTTCCTTCATAAGATGGGGGCGGTTTGAATTTATATCGACTACTGAGAATTCTTTGAACAACACATCTCTTGATATTTCTATTTTGTTTAATTTTTGAAACCATACACGGTAACCTTTAACATTGTCAGGGTATCCAACAAAAATTCCTGGTTCTGACTTTTTATCTAATTTCTGTCTTTTTTCTTTTGGTATATGTACAAAAACTTCGCTTCCAAAAACTTTTAAATTGTCAAAAGACATTTTTCTATTATAAAACAATTCATAGGGAGTTTTTGACTTGTCAGGACTGGGTCCAAATCGGTTTATTATGAGGGCAGCCATACTAACCGCTTCAACCCAAAGTTTAAGTGGCAAATTCTTTGCATGGAGCATCGTTCTTGCTGTTTCAACTATAAACCGCATATCTCGCTCTGTCCTGCCATTTTGCTGAGGTGTTTTGAACTTCTTTATTTTTAAATTCTAAGCCATTATCAGATCGGAGAATTTTAATATGACGATCAAACTGAGAACGGACAAAGTTTATGTATTTTTCAATCATCGCACAAGCTTGCGATTTCTCATTAATAAAGTAAATGACCCTGAAGTTCGAGTAGCCGTCTTTGAAAAGACAAAAATATTTTGACCCAGCAATTGATGACACTTGCATTGGGCCACACAGGTCTGTATGCACCAATTCACCAGCCTCCTTAGCACGAGAACTACTTTTGGGAAAAGGGAGTCTATGCATTTTTCCAACTGCACAAGCATCACAGAAAAAAATTAATTCGTCAGAAAATTGAATTTCATTAGATTTCAGGAAACTTCTTATTAACATTGTGGCCAAGGCGCTCATGCCAGGTTTTCAGTGTTTTCAGCTGAATGTAAATTTTGTGGATCCACTACCTTGAACATCATTTTAAATAAACGATTTGAGCGAATGCCTACAGCAACAACAGCACCATCAGCCTTTACAATTTTGCATTTGTCTCTAGATGAAGTTAAAGTGTAATTCTTGTCGAGAGCACTACCAGAAGAAAATAGGTTTATTTTGACCTCAGGAACAAAGTACACGTCAATAAGTTTCTTTTCAACCCATTCCTGATCATTGAAAGCTAATATTTTGGTTGAGCCTCTACCACGTGCTTGAATTTTACTTCCATTCCCTATCGTTATCGGAACCGGCTCCTCAAGATCTACATATTCACTAAACCATTCTCTTCGAGAAGTCATGTGCTCACTTGCACCTGAGTCTAGTGCCCAGTCATCTGCACCGATTACCAGATTATTTATTTTTATTTGGGCAATCGGTCTTCCAATGTCCATACTGATTACATGCAAAGCACTTACCTGGACGTTTTTTCTTACTCCGAGTATTTTGATGAAACTTTTGTCCATGAGCTTTGCGTGCGACAAGCGTGCTACTTTCCTCAATAGGTGCTAATGACGATGCCACGTGGTCCATTGCGTTTAACCGGGTTTCTTCCATGATGAGACGTGACCTCAGATTGTCAATTGTTCGACTTTTAATGTCTGTGGACTCCCAAGCACTGAAAAAATAGGAGAAACGACTGGGCAGAGTCATTAAAATTTTTGTAATAAGCATGGACGGTGAAACCACTTCTCCAACGTCTTCTAGCTGCTGCCCTAAGCTTTCTAATTTGCTCATATGAGTGGCCATGTCATCCACTGGATCTTTTTGAAAGCTATAGAAACGCTGTTGAAGTAAACTTATACTTGCGCTTGATTTCGGCTCGTAAACTGAACACAATTTGTTCCACATGTCACCAGACGTCGAACAGTTCATAATGTGAACCAGGGGCTGCTGTCCAGCACACGTTGCAATGATTTTCTGAGCCTTACGATCTTTGATACGCCATGCCCTCAGCTTTACAACTTCAGTGTCTGTCGGGATCACCTCTCCCCATTTACCACCTCGAATAAATCGCTCGCGTTGGAACTTCCAAATGTTCCATTGTTCTGATGCATTGCAATTTTTTAATTTTTGCATAATCACTGTCCATCTTGAAAATTATTCTTGAAACAAAAGTATCTAACACGATATCAAAATAATTTATATTTTTCGCGAAACTTTTAATATCAATAATTTCTCTTAACTATTTTTGACAAAAAAAATCTTAAACACGTTCTTGGGTAACTGGGCCCATAACCTGTTAAACTTAGCAGAATTAAAAGACGAACGTTCACTTGAAAAGATTCACAGCAAGTAGTGGTAATTTATTAAGAAGATATTAACATTAATAAGTAGGGAGGTATATAAAGAACTCCGAAAGTTATGTACAAACAAGAAGTGTAGGTACAGTGGTAACAAAAAGTACTTTGCATAATAATACAATTTTAACACTCCCACTTATTATTATAATGCAAACAAATAAATTAATTGCAATTCAAAATATTAATATTTTTGCAAAATAATTCAAATTTAACTGCTGCGAGTGGCTTTGTAAAAGCATCAGCTAACTGCTCGTTTGATGACACAAAACAAATGTAGAATCGGACTTCGTTGAATTTCTCTCGGATGAAGTGAACACGAACATCGATGTGTTTAGTTCTGGTGTGATATTCGGGGTTCTTCACCAACTTTAAAGCACTTTGGTTGTCGATATGTAGCATTGGTTTATTGTTTTGAGGAACCAGCAGATCGTGTATGAGCGCGTCAAGCCACATCAGCTCCTTGACTGCTTCCGAAGCAGCTACCTACTTTGCCTCAGTTGTACTTAATGCTGTACATCGTTGCCTTTTCGACGACCAAGAAATGGGACTTCCTCCAAGAAGACAAACCTGTTCACTCGTTGAACGTCTTGTCGAATAATCTGCTGCAAAATCAGCATCACTATAAATAGAAAAATTCAAATTAACGTTGGGTTTAAATAATATACCAAATTTTTTTAGTTTTATTTAAATATTTGAAAATTCGTTTGACGGCTTTCACGTCATCAGAACTTGGTTTATCCAAAAAACGGCTCACTAGTCCCACTGCATACGAAATGTCTGCCCTTGTTCCAATAGCTAAATACATCAAGCTACCTACTGCTTCACGGTAAGGAAATCTAGTCACAGGTAATGAATTTTCTGTTACAATTGCAGATCTGCTTCCGAGCTCACTGGATGTAGTTGCTGGACATGAATCTGACATGTTAAACTTGCGAAGCACCCTATCGACATAATTCGACTGATTAACAAAGTATCCACCATTTGCTTTATGAAAAATTTGAAGTCCAAGATAATAGTTTGCTTTAAAAAGTTTAATCTCGAAATGTTGAGTTAAAAAACTTTTGATGTACTCCATATCATGTTCATCTCGCACAGCAAGCAAACCATCATCAATATAGACTGCAAGATAAACAGCTCTTTGCTTGTGTTGCAGCACGAAGACACATGGGTCAGCTTTAGAGATCTTCAAACCAAAATCGGCCAGTAAACTTGTGAATCTGGTATTCCAACACCTGGAGGCTTGTTTCAAGCCGTAAAGACTTTTAACAAGTTTGCAAACTCCGCCGGAACCATCATTGTACCCCTGAGGCTAGCACATGAAGATTTCTTCGTCTAGCTCACCGTTTAGAAACGCAGTCTTGACATCGAATTGGTAGAGTTCTAGGCATTGACTGGCTGCAATAGCGAAAATTGTGCGAATCGATGTGAACGTTGCAACGGGGCTAAAGGTTTCTGCATAATCGATTCCTTCTTGTTGATTAAACCCTTTAGCAACAAGACGTGCCTTGTACCTCTCGATGGTATTTTCCGATGACAACTTCGCTTTATAAACCCATTTGTTTTAGATTATTTTCCGGTTTGGGGGTAGGTCAACCAGCTCCATGTTCCATTAACCCTCAGAGATTCCATCTCTTCATCCATAGCCTTGTTCCAGTCATCCGCTTCATCCGATTTTTGAGCATCTTCAAATGTTTCTGGCTCGTAAAAACTGCAGATAAAAGCATACCTTTCTAAGGCGTTAGTGTAAAATCCAGAACTTGCTTTTAAGTTATTTTGGGAATGACTACGAAGTTTTTCTCGATAGCTGCTTCCTATTAGATTTGCCTCAACACATACATCCGCCTTATTAGCCAGTGTTTTGAAGCTTCGAAGTTTCTCTCGGTAGTTACTGGGCTCAGCATCGATACGTGCCTTTCTCTTGGATTTTTCAGGTTTAATAATTGTATAATTTTTCAGACTTCCAACATCATTTTCCTTCATAAGATGGGGGCGGTTTGAATTTATATCGACTACTGAGAATTCTTTGGACAACACATCTCTTGATATTTCTATTTTGTTTAATTTTTGAAACCATACACGGTAACCTTTAACATTGTCAGGGTATCCAACAAAAATTCCTGGTTCTGACTTTTTATCTAATTTCTGTCTTTTTTCTTTTGGTATATGTACAAAAACTTCGCTTCCAAAAACTTTTAAATTGTCAAAAGACATTTTTCTATTATAAAACAATTCATAGGGAGTTTTTGACTTGTCAGGGCTGGGTCCAAATCGGTTTATTATGAGGGCAGCCATACTAACCGCTTCAACCCAAAGTTTAAGTGGCAAATTCTTTGCATGGAGCATCGTTCTTGCTGTTTCAACTATAAACCGCATATCTCGCTCTGTCCTGCCATTTTGCTGAGGTGTTTTGAACTTCTTTATTTTTAAATTCTAAGCCATTATCAGATCGGAGAATTTTAATATGACGATCAAACTGAGAACGGACAAAGTTTATGTATTTTTCAATCATCGCACAAGCTTGCGATTTCTCATTAATAAAGTAAATGACCCTGAAGTTCGAGTAGCCGTCTTTGAAAAGACAAAAATATTTTGACCCAGCAATTGATGACACTTGCATTGGGCCACACAGGTCTGTATGCACCAATTCACCAGCCTACTTAGCACGAGAACTACTTTTGGGAAAAGGGAGTCTATGCATTTTTCCAACTGCACAAGCATCACAGAAAAAATTTAATTCGTCAGAAAATTGAATTTTATTAGATTTCAGGAAACTTCTTATTAACATTGTGGCCAAGGCGCTCATGCCAGGTTTTCAGTGTTTTCAGCTGAATGTAAATTTTGTGGATCCACTACCTTGAACATCATTTTAAATAAACGATTTGAGCGAATGCCTACAGCAACAACAGCACCATCAGCCTTTACAATTTTGCATTTGTCTCTAGATGAAGTTAAAGTGTAATTCTTGTCGAGAGCACTACCAGAAGAAAATAGGTTTATTTTGACCTCAGGAACAAAGTACACGTCAATAAGTTTCTTTTCAACCCATTCCTGATCATTGAAAGCTAATATTTTGGTTGAGCCTCTACCACGTGCTTGAATTTTACTTCCATTCCCTATCTTTATCGGAACCGGCTCCTCAAGATCTACATATTCACTAAACCATTCTCTTCGAGAAGTCATGTGCTCACTTGCACCTGAGTCTAGTGCCCAGTCATCTGCACCGATTACCAGATTATTTATTTTTATTTGGGCAATCGGTCTTCCAATGTCCATACTGATTACATGCAAAGCACTTACCTGGACGTTTTTTCTTACTCCGAGTATTTTGATGAAACTTTTGTCCATGAGCTTTGCGTGCGACAAGCGTGCTACTTTCCTCAATAGGTGCTAATGACGATGCCACGTGGTCCATTGCGTTTAACCGGGTTTCTTCCATGATGAGACGTGACCTCAGATTGTCAATTGTTCGACTTTTAATGTCTGTGGACTCCCAAGCACTGAAAAAATAGGAGAAACGACTGGGCAGAGTCATTAAAATTTTTGTAATAAGCATGGACGGTGAAACCACTTCTCCAACGTCTTCTAGCTGCTGCCCTAAGCTTTCTAATTTGCTCATATGAGTGGCCATGTCATCCACTGGATCTTTTTGAAAGCTATAGAAACGCTGTTGAAGTAAACTTATACTTGCGCTTGATTTCGGCTCGTAAACTGAACACAATTTGTTCCACATGTCACCAGACGTCGAACAGTTCATAATGTGAACCAGGGGCTGCTGTCCAGCACACGTTGCAATGATTTTCTGAGCCTTACGATCTTTGATACGCCATGCCCTCAGCTTTACAACTTCAGTGTCTGTCGGGATCACCTCTCCCCATTTACCACCTCGAATAAATCGCTCGCGTTGGAACTTCCAAATGTTCCATTGTTCTGATGCATTGCAATTTTTTAATTTTTGCATAATCACTGTCCATCTTGAAAATTATTCTTGAAACAAAAGTATCTAACACGATATCAAAATAATTTATATTTTTCGCGAAACTTTTAATATCAATAATTTCTCTTAACTATTTTTGACAAAAAAAATCTTAAACACGTTCTTGGGTAACTGGGCCCATAACCTGTTAAACTTAGCAGAATTAAAAGACGAACGTTCACTTGAAAAGATTCACAGCAAGTAGTGGTAATTTATTAAGAAGATATTAACATTAATAAGTAGGGAGGTATATAAAGAACTCCGAAAGTTATGTACAAACAAGAAGTGTAGGTACAGTGGTAACAAAAAGTACTTTGCATAATAATACAATTTTAACACTCCCACTTATTATTATAATGCAAACAAATAAATTAATTGCAATTCAAAATATTAATATTTTTGCAAAATAATTCAAATTTAACTGCTGCGAGTGGCTTTGTAAAAGCATCAGCTAACTGCTCGTTTGATGACACAAAACAAATGTAGAATCGGACTTCGTTGAATTTCTCTCGGATGAAGTGAACACGAACATCGATGTGTTTAGTTCTGGTGTGATATTCGGGGTTCTTCACCAACTTTAAAGCACTTTGGTTGTCGATATGTAGCATTGGTTTATTGTTTTGAGGAACCAGCAGATCGTGTATGAGCGCGTCAAGCCACATCAGCTCCTTGACTGCTTCCGAAGCAGCTACCTACTTTGCCTCAGTTGTACTTAATGCTGTACATCGTTGCCTTTTCGACGACCAAGAAATGGGACTTCCTCCAAGAAGACAAACCTGTTCACTCGTTGAACGTCTTGTCGAATAATCTGCTGCAAAATCAGCATCACTATAAATAGAAAAATTCAAATTAACGTTGGGTTTAAATAATATACCAAATTTTTTTAGTTTTATTTAAATATTTGAAAATTCGTTTGACGGCTTTCACGTCATCAGAACTTGGTTTATCCAAAAAACGGCTCACTAGTCCCACTGCATACGAAATGTCTGCCCTTGTTCCAATAGCTAAATACATCAAGCTACCTACTGCTTCACGGTAAGGAAATCTAGTCACAGGTAATGAATTTTCTGTTACAATTGCAGATCTGCTTCCGAGCTCACTGGATGTAGTTGCTGGACATGAATCTGACATGTTAAACTTGCGAAGCACCCTATCGACATAATTCGACTGATTAACAAAGTATCCACCATTTGCTTTATGAAAAATTTGAAGTCCAAGATAATAGTTTGCTTTAAAAAGTTTAATCTCGAAATGTTGAGTTAAAAAACTTTTGATGTACTCCATATCATGTTCATCTCGCACAGCAAGCAAACCATCATCAATATAGACTGCAAGATAAACAGCTCTTTGCTTGTGTTGCAGCACGAAGACACATGGGTCAGCTTTAGAGATCTTCAAACCAAAATCGGCCAGTAAACTTGTGAATCTGGTATTCCAACACCTGGAGGCTTGTTTCAAGCCGTAAAGACTTTTAACAAGTTTGCAAACTCCGCCGGAACCATCATTGTACCCCTGAGGCTAGCACATGAAGATTTCTTCGTCTAGCTCACCGTTTAGAAACGCAGTCTTGACATCGAATTGGTAGAGTTCTAGGCATTGACTGGCTGCAATAGCGAAAATTGTGCGAATCGATGTGAACGTTGCAACGGGGCTAAAGGTTTCTGCATAATCGATTCCTTCTTGTTGATTAAACCCTTTAGCAACAAGACGTGCCTTGTACCTCTCGATGGTATTTTCCGATGACAACTTCGCTTTATAAACCCATTTGTTTTAGATTATTTTCCGGTTTGGGGGTAGGTCAACCAGCTCCATGTTCCATTAACCCTCAGAGATTCCATCTCTTCATCCATAGCCTTGTTCCAGTCATCCGCTTCATCCGATTTTTGAGCATCTTCAAATGTTTCTGGCTCGTAAAAACTGCAGATAAAAGCATACCTTTCTAAGGCGTTAGTGTAAAATCCACAACTTGCTTTTAAGTTATTTTGGGAATGACTACGAAGTTTTTCTCGATAGCTGCTTCCTATTAGATTTGCCTCAACACATACATCCGCCTTATTAGCCAGTGTTTTGAAGCTTCGAAGTTTCTCTCGGTAGTTACTGGGCTCAGCATCGATACGTGCCTTTCTCTTGGATTTTTCAGGTTTAATAATTGTATAATTTTTCAGACTTCCAACATCATTTTCCTTCATAAGATGGGGGCGGTTTGAATTTATATCGACTACTGAGAATTCTTTGGACAACACATCTCTTGATATTTCTATTTTGTTTAATTTTTGAAACCATACACGGTAACCTTTAACATTGTCAGGGTATCCAACAAAAATTCCTGGTTCTGACTTTTTATCTAATTTCTGTCTTTTTTCTTTTGGTATATGTACAAAAACTTCGCTTCCAAAAACTTTTAAATTGTCAAAAGACATTTTTCTATTATAAAACAATTCATAGGGAGTTTTTGACTTGTCAGGGCTGGGTCCAAATCGGTTTATTATGAGGGCAGCCATACTAACCGCTTCAACCCAAAGTTTAAGTGGCAAATTCTTTGCATGGAGCATCGTTCTTGCTGTTTCAACTATAAACCGCATATCTCGCTCTGTCCTGCCATTTTGCTGAGGTGTTTTGAACTTCTTTATTTTTAAATTCTAAGCCATTATCAGATCGGAGAATTTTAATATGACGATCAAACTGAGAACGGACAAAGTTTATGTATTTTTCAATCATCGCACAAGCTTGCGATTTCTCATTAATAAAGTAAATGACCCTGAAGTTCGAGTAGCCGTCTTTGAAAAGACAAAAATATTTTGACCCAGCAATTGATGACACTTGCATTGGGCCACACAGGTCTGTATGCACCAATTCACCAGCCTACTTAGCACGAGAACTACTTTTGGGAAAAGGGAGTCTATGCATTTTTCCAACTGCACAAGCATCACAGAAAAAATTTAATTCGTCAGAAAATTGAATTTTATTAGATTTCAGGAAACTTCTTATTAACATTGTGGCCAAGGCGCTCATGCCAGGTTTTCAGTGTTTTCAGCTGAATGTAAATTTTGTGGATCCACTACCTTGAACATCATTTTAAATAAACGATTTGAGCGAATGCCTACAGCAACAACAGCACCATCAGCCTTTACAATTTTGCATTTGTCTCTAGAAGTTAAAGTGTAATTCTTGTCGAGAGCACTACCAGAAGAAAATAGGTTTATTTTGACCTCAGGAACAAAGTACACGTCAATAAGTTTCTTTTCAACCCATTCCTGATCATTGAAAGCTAATATTTTGGTTGAGCCTCTACCACGTGCTTGAATTTTACTTCCATTCCCTATCGTTATCGGAACCGGCTCCTCAAGATCTACATATTCACTAAACCATTCTCTTCGAGAAGTCATGTGCTCACTTGCACCTGAGTCTAGTGCCCAGTCATCTGCACCGATTACCAGATTATTTATTTTTATTTGGGCAATCGGTCTTCCAATGTCCATACTGATTACATGCAAAGCACTTACCTGGACGTTTTTTCTTACTCCGAGTATTTTGATGAAACTTTTGTCCATGAGCTTTGCGTGTGACAAGTGTGCTACTTTCCTCAATAGGTGCTGATGACGATGCCACGTGGTCCATTGCGTTTAACCGGGTTTCTTCCATGATGAGACGTGACCTCAGATTGTCAATTGTTCGACTTTTAATGTCTGTGGACTCCCAAGCACTGAAAAAATAGGAGAAACGACTGGGCAGAGTCATTAAAATTTTTGCAATAAGCATGGACGGAGAAACCACTTCTCCAACGTCTTCTAGCTGCTGCACTAAGCTTTCTAATTTGCTCATGTGCGTGGCCATGTCATCCGCTGGATCTTTTTGAAAGCTATAGAAACGCTGTTGAAGTAAACTTATACTTGCGCTTGATTTCTGCTCGTAAACTGAACACAATTTGTTCCACATGTCCCCAGACGTCGAACAGTTCATAATGTGAACCAGGGGCTGCTGTCCAACACACGTTGCAATGATTTTCTGAGCATTACGATCTTTGATACGCCATGCCCTCAGCTTTACAACTTCAGTGTCTGTCGGGATCACCTCTCCCCATTTACCACCTCGAATAAATCGCTCGCGTTGGAACTTCCAAATGTTCCATTGTTCTGATGCATTGCAATTTTTTAATTTTTGCATAATCACTGTCCATCTTGGAAATTATTCTTGAAACAAAAGTATCTAACACGATATCAAAATAATTTATATTTTTCGCGAAACTTTTAATATCAATAATTTCTCTTAACTATTTTTGACAAAAAAAATCTTAAACACGTTCTTGGGTAACTGGGCCCATAACCTGTTAAACTTAGCAGAATAAAAAGACGAACACTTGAAAAGATTCACAGCAAGTAGTGGTAATTTATTAAGAAGATTATTAACATTAATAAGTAGGGAGGTATATAAAGAACTCCGAAAGTTATGTACAAACAAGAAGTGTAGGTACAGTGGTAACAAAAAGTACTTTGCATAATAATACAATTTTAACACTCCCACTTATTATTATAATGCAAACAAATAAATTAATTGCAATTCAAAATATTAATATTTTTGCAAAATAATTCAAATTTAACTGCTGCGAGTGGCTTTGTAAAAGCATCAGCTAACTGCTCGTTTGATGACACAAAACAAATCTCGAATCGGCCTTCGTTGAATTTCTCTCGGATGAAGTGAACACTAACATCGATGTGTTTAGTTCTGGTGTGATATTCGGGGTTCTTCACCAACTTTAAAGCACTTTGGTTGTCGATATGTAGCATTGGTTTATTGTTTTGAGGAACCAGCAGATCGTGTATGAGCGCGTCAAGCCACATCAGCTCCTTGACTGCTTCCGAAGCAGCTACCTACTTTGCCTCAGTTGTACTTAATGCTGTACATCGTTGCCTTTTCGACGACCAAGAAATGGGACTTCCTCCAAGAAGACAAACCTGTTCACTCGTTGAACGTCTTGTCGAATAATCTGCTGCAAAATCAGCATCACTATAAATAGAAAAATTCAAATTAACGTTGGGTTTAAATAATATACCAACATTTTTTAGTTTTATTTAAATATTTGAAAATATTTGAACTTGGTTTATCCAAAAAACGGCTCACTACTCCCACTGCATACGAAATGTCTGCCCTTGTTCCAATAGCTTAATACATCAAGCTACCTACTGCTTCACGGTAAGGAAATCTAGTCACAGGTAATGAATTTTCTGTTACAATTGCAGATCTGCTTCCGAGCTCACTGGATGTAGTTACTGGATGTAGTTACTGGACTGGACATTGCGAAGCACCCTATCGACATAATTCGACTGATTAACAAAGTATCCACCATTTGCTTTATGAAAAATTTGAAGTCCAAGATAATAGTTTGCTTTAAAAAGTTTAATCTCGAAATGTTGAGCTAAAAAACTTTTGTTGTACTCCATATCATGTTCATCTCGCACAGCAAGCAAACCATCATCAATATAGACTGCAAGATAAACAGTTCTTTGGTGTTGCAGCACGAAGACACATGGGTTAGCTTTAGAGATCTTCAAACCAAAATCGGCCAGTAAACTTGTGAATCTGGTATTCCAACATCTGGAGGCTTGTTTCAAGCCGTAAAGACTTTTAACAAGTTTGCAAACTCCGCCGGAACCATCATTGTACCCCTGAGGCTGGCACATGAAGATTTCTTCGTCTAGCTAACCGTTTAGGAACGCAGTCTTGACATCGAATTGGTAGAGTTCTAGGCATTGACTGGCTGCAATAGCGAAAATTGTGGGAATCGATGTGAACTTTGCAACGGGGCTAAAGGTTTCTGTATAATCGATTCCTTCCTGTTGATTAAACCCTTTAGCAACAAGACGTGCCTTGTACCTCTCGATGGTATTTTCCGATGATAACTTCGCTTTATAAACCCATTTGTTTTAGATTATTTTCCGGTTTGGGGGTAGGTCCACCAGCTCCATGTTCCATTAACCCGCAGAGATTCCATCTCTTCATCCATAGCCTTGTTCCAGTCATCCGCTTCATCCGATTTTTGAGCATCTTCAAATGTTTCTGGCTCCTAAGAACTGCAAATAAAAGCATACCTTTCTAAGGCGTTAGTGTAAAATCCAGAACTTGCTTTTAAGTTATTTTGGGAATGACTACGAAGTTTTTCTCGATAGCTGCTTCCTATTGGATTTGCCTCAACACATACATCCGCCTTATTAGCCAGTGTTTTGAAGCTTCGAAGTTTCTCTCGGTAGTTACTGGGCTCAGCATCGATACGTGCCTTTCTCTTGGATTTTTCAGGTTTAATAATTGTATCATTTTTCAGACTTCTAAAATCATTTTCCTTCATAAGATGGGGGCGGTTTGAATTTATATCGACTACTGAGAATTCTTTGAACAACACATCTCTTGATATTTCTATTTTGTTTAATTTTTGAAACCATACACGGTAGCCTTTAACATTGTCAGGGTATCCAACAAAAATTCCTGGTTCTGACTTTTTATCTAATTTCTGTCTTTTTTCTTTTGGTATATGTACAAAAACTTCGCTTCCAAAAACTTTTAAATTGTCAAAAGACATTTTTCTATTATAAAACAATTCATAGGGAGTTTTTAACTTGTCAGGGCTGGGTCCAAATCGGTTTATTATGAGGGCAGCCATACTAACCGCTTCAACCCAAAGTTTAAGTGGCAAATTCTTTGCATGGAGCATCGTTCTTGCTGTTTCAACTATAAACCGCATATCTCGCTCTGTCCTGCCATTTTGCTGAGGTGTTTTGAACTTCTTTATTTTTAAATTCTAAGCCATTATCAGATCGGAGAATTTTAATATGACGATCAAACTGAGAACGGACAAAGTTTATGTATTTTTCATTCATCGCACAAGCTTGCGATTTCTCATTAATAAAGTAAATGAAGTTCGAGTAGTCGTCTTTGAAAAGACAAAAATATTTTGACCCAGCAATTGATGACACTTGCATTGGGCCACACAGGTCTGTATGCACCAATTCACCAGCCTCCTTAGCACGAGAACTACTTTTGGGAAAAGGGAGTCTATGCATTTTTTCAACTGCACAAGCATCACAGAAAAAAGATTTCAGGAAACTTCTTATTTGACCAGCACACATGTGGCCAAGGCGCTCATGCCAGATTTTCAGTGGTTCAGCCTTCAATGAAATACAAGCTGAATGTAAATTTTGTGGATCCACTACCATGAACATCATTTTAAATAAACGATTTGAGCGAATGCCTACAGCAACAACAGCACCATCAGTCTTTACAATTTTGCATTTGTCTCTAGATGTAGTTAGAGTGTAATTCTTGTCGAGAGCACTACCAGAAGAAAATAGGTTTATTTTGACCTCAGGAACAAAGTACACGTCAATAAGTTTCTTTTCAACCCATTCCTGATCATTGAAAGCTAATATTTTGGTTGAGCCTCTACCACGTGCTTGAATTTTACTTCCATTCCCTATCGTTATCGGAACCGGCTCCTCAAGATCTACATATTCACTAAACCATTTTCTTCGAGAAGTCATGTGCTCACTTGCACCTGAGTCTAGTACCCAGTCATCTGCACCGATTACCAGATTAGAATTTACTGTAGAGCAAACCAAAGCATCGCAATCGGTATCACTACTCTCTTCTTTGTTTACATAATTTAAACGTTTATTTTTATTTGGGCAATCGGTCTTCCAATGTCCATACTGATTACATGCAAAGCACTTACCTGGACGTTTTTTCTTACTCCGAGAAAGAAAGATGAAACTTTTGTCCATGAGCTTTGCGTGCGACAAGTGTGCTACTTTCCTCAATAGGTGCTGATGACGATGCCACGTGGTCCATTGCGTTTAACCGGGTTTCTTCCATGATGAGACGTGACCTCAGATTGTCAATTGTTCGACTTTTAATGTCTGTGGACTCCCAAGCACTGAAAAAATAGGAGAAACGACTGGACAGAGTCATTAAAATTTTTGCAATAAGCATGGACGGAGAAACCACTTCTCCAACGTCTCCTAGCTGCTGCACTAAGCTTTCTAATTTGCTCATGTGCGTGGCCATGTCATCCGCTGGATCTTTTTGAAAGCTATAGAAACGCTGTTGAAGTAAACTCATACTTGCGCTTGATTTCTGCTCGTAAACTGAACACAATTTGTTCCACATGTCACCAGACGTCGAACAGTTCATAATGTGAACCAGGGGCTGCTGTCCAACACACGTTGCAATGATTTTCTGAGCCTTACGATCTTTGATACGCCATGCCCTCAGCTTTACAACTTCAGTGTCTGTCGGGATCACCTCTCCCCATTTACCACCTCGAATAAATCGCTCGCGTTGGAACTTCCAAATGTTCCATTGTTCTGAAGCATTGCATTTTTTTAATTTTTGCATAATCACTGTCCATCTTGGAAATTATTCTTGAACCAAAAGTATCTAACACGATATCAAAATAATTTATATTTTTCGCGAAACTTTTAATATCAATAATTTCTCTTAACTATTTTTGACAAAAAATGACGCGTTCTTGGGTAACTGGGCCCATAATCTGTTAAACTTAGCAGAATAAAAAGACGACCGTTCACTTGAAAAGATTCACAGCAAGTAGTGGTAATTTATTAAGAAGATTATTAACATTAATAAGTAGGGAGGTACGAGTATATATAGAACTCCGAAAGTTACCAGTCGATCTCGATCTGTGGAAGTGTGCGCACGTTATCGGCTTTCACAGTTTTCTTTAACTAAAATCGGAGTGACTTTTCAAAGTTTTAATTTTACCCAGCTATTTTTAATAGTGCAATAGCACAGAGGTAGAGGTGGCCGACCGACAACCTGAGGATCACAGGTTCGAGTCCCAGTCGGGCAAAAATTATTTGGCTGCTTTTTTTCACAATCGTGAAGTAGAAAACTTTATCGATTGGGAAAAGCAGCAAATGCAAACCAACAACACCGCGGGGTCATCGAAAGATGCCCCAGCAACAACAATAAAGACAGCTATGGCACCACCAGCTAAAGCCACGGTTAGTGCCGTAGCACTAACAACAACAACAACAACCAAGCAAGCAATGGCACCACCAGCCATGCCATCAACAAGCGCCGTAGCAACAACGGCAAACCCACCAACGGCACCAACAGCCGATGCAAAAAATAAAAGAAGGAAGAGAATTAGCTGTGCGGCGAACTTGGTTAAGCGCCGCTCCACCACCACCTCAGCCCAGCTGCCAGCCGGGGTGAAGGAGACGGCGCGCACAGCCAAAACAACAGCAGCAGCAAAAATCAATCAACAACTGGATACCTCGCCATCCGATGACGACATCGAATATATGTCCGAAGGTGGCGAGGGATTATATACAACGGAGGATTCCAACAGCAACTTGCTTGTTGATCTAACCTCACCAGAGGCGTCCTCCGAAGAGGAAACTGAGGCGCAAATCGCACTTGATGAGCAAGCGATTAGCGAAAAAATTGATGCCATTCGGGGGGAAATGGAAAGGCTCAATTCCATTGTAACCCCTCTAATTCAAGCCCTGAAAAGCAAACAGGAAGCTCGACGAGAACGCGAGAGGCAGGAGCGCGACCTCAAAAAAGTGCTACAGGCGCCACAAAAAGCAACGCCACTAAAAGCAGCGCCACAACAAGAGCTGGCACAGCCAAAGCGAAAGCAAGCTCAACAACAACAACAGCAAATACCACAGCAGAACCAAAAAGAGCAGCAACAACAACAGCTACCAAACGAACAAACACAGCAGCAACCGAAGGTGCAACGCACGAAAAACAGCAGCAACAGCAAGAACAAAAAGTCCAAGAGCGGAGTAACCAGCAGTGGAACGAGCAGCAGCAGGGAGTACACCAGCAGCAGCCACAGCCGCCCCAAAATAAAAAAGAAAAAGTGCCACCAATCAACACTTACAAAATGGAATTGCAGGAAACTATTGACCTATGTAAGTCGGCCATAGGCCAAAACTTTTTTATTAAACGCTTAAGCAAAGATAGACATGCTATCCAGTGCTCAACAGTGGCGCAGTATAAAATAATTAAAGAATTGTTAAAGAAATCCACGACTGAGTTCTTCAGTTTTACCCCAAAAGTGGATAAATATCAAACGGTCCTCTTGAAGGGCATAGATTCCTGCACGGAACCACAGGTGCTCTTAGATGAGCTCCGTCAAAAAGCGAGCGACGATCTCGACTTTATCGGGGTAAAGCCGTTCGCTACAGTCAGAGCCAGACGGGAGAAGCGGTCTTTGCCGTTCTTCTTAGTTCAGCTATCGCCCAGCAGCAAACTGGATAGGTTGAGGAGTATCTCCGTCCTCAACTACCAGGTTGTAACTTGAGATAGACTAAAGAGACGCGGTGACATGCTTCAATGCATGCGCTGCCAAAGGTTTGGCCACGCTGCAGCAAACTGCGAAATGCAGTCACGCTGCGTTAAGTGTGGTGAGGACCACATTAAGGGAGAGTGCAAGATCGGAGAGGAAAGGGTCGAAGACATGACCCAGCTTAAATGTGCACTTTGCGGAAAGGAGGGGCACCCTGCTAATTATCGGGGTTGCTCAGCTTTTCAGCAAATTCGAATTAACAAAGCGGCTAAGCAGACAGCGGTAGAGATACGCCCATCAACGCGTGCTCCTACAACAAGCCCGTCAATCCCCAAATTTCCTACGCCCAAATGGCGGCAGGAAGGGGAAAACGGTACAGCCTGCAGCTAAGGCAGCCCAACCGGCCATAGTGCCAAAGGCGCCGGACGCTCAGGCCGAAATAAGAAGCATGTTGCTGGCAATTCAAGGCCAGTTGACAGGACTTCACAACCAGATAAAGGAGCAGGCGACTAGGGTAGACTATCTCTACTCTGTTTTGCCTAGCCTAACGCAAATTAGAGGTTAAAGGCGCGCTGTCAGAGAGGCCTCTTAGGATCCTTGCTATGAATGTAAATTCACTGATTAGGACCGAACGTAGAGCTTATCTTTTCCAATTGTTGAAAGACCAAAGTCCAGATGTGTTTATGGCCAGCGAAACTAAGCTGAACCAGAAACATAAATTGACTAACAACAATTACAATATCGTTAGAAGAGATCGACCCAACTCCACTCAAGGGGGGGGCGTCGCAATCTTCATACGAAAAGGCATAAATCATAAAGTTATATATAATAGTGATCTACGTAGATTTCGGCTGTTAGAGGCGTGTGTCGTATGCATTCCTCTCCAACAGGGGAAGCGAATGTATGTGATCGCGGCTTATGCACCGGAATCACCTCAGCCAACTGATTTTTTGACAGAGCTTGAAAAACTTTTCGAAAGTCTACACTTGAGCTTGGACGAAAATTACTTTCTCATGGCCGGTGATTTGAATGCCAAACACTTTGATTGGGGAAATCAAGTACAGAATCCGAGAGGTATTCATCTTTTTAATTGGATGAGTCGATACAACACTGAGTATGGTGTCGACCTTCTGACTACGGAGCAGCCATCGTTTCCAAGAAGCGGTGCCTATCTGGATCTATTGGTAATAGACGCAAGACTGACAATTACTGACACTGTGGGTCAAAGACCAAGAAACTTTTTACGAACGAACGAGTACGACAGTGATCACTGCGGACTCGCCGCCGTAATACAGCTTCCGAACGAGCTCGTGGAGTTGGAGGAGTATGTACCTGTGTAAACTTAAAATTACAATAAGGTGCGCTGGCCACGCTTTACTAACGCCTTATCAAGCGAAATCAGATCGAACAACATATCCCCACCAAATGACAGAAATTTGACAAATAACGAAATAGACCAATACTAAGAACAAATGGACGAGACAATCAAACGAACAATGAACAGAACAATACCGAAATACAAGCAACGGGACGCAACCGACATGTATCGAAACGCAACCATTGACGCACTACACAGACAAAAAAGTGGACTGCTGACAAGACTAAAACTCTTGTACCGACGGTTTACTGACCCACACAATCTGGAGATTAGGACACTGAAGTCGTCGATCAAGAACATCAACCAACTAATTAAAGAAAACTATCGGTTGTCAATTAATTTGTATTGGGATAACAAAATTCGGGCCGTTAACTCTAGTGACCCGAGCATGTTTCCCCAAATTAACAAGATATTCAGAAGGAATGATCAGAACGATCTTCCGTGTCTCAAGCTTCAGAGAACGACAGACAACAGAGACGTACTTCTGACAGCAGGAATTAATCCAGAGGAGGCCGTCTTGGACGATGACCTCTTTATTGTCGAAGATCCGCAGGAGAAAGTGGAGGCTGTGGGGGCTGCTTTCCAGCAAGTGTACAAGGTGAATGCGTGCATTCGCCCGAATCACGACCTGGAAAACAGAGCCTTGCTCCATCACTTCTACCTTCGGAATGACATCACGCAATGGCGATCAGAGAACCTTGGTTTCACCGGGTTCAATGAAGATCATTTGGCAAACGCCATAATCGCCGAGCGAAATGGACCCAGTTCCCTGTTTATTACGAAGGTTGAGCTCCAGCTCATCTTCGATTCATTAAAGAAGAAGAAGTCAGCAGGAGTCGATGGCATATCTAACGTTGTACTTCGACATTTACCTCAAGAAGCAGTAGACATTTATACCACTCTGTTTAACAACGCTCTGAATAATACATATTATCCAGTGCGGTGGAAGACAGCTGTGGTGCATCCTCTCCCGAAAAAGGGAAAGGACAACTCCAATCCGGCGAATCTCCGGTCGATAAGTCTTCTTCCGAGTATCAGCAAGGTATTCGAAAAAGTTATCAATAGAGCTCTGTCTAAGTGGGCAGAGGACAATAATATCATACCGGACAATCAGTTCGGTTTTAAGGCGGGACATGACACTATTCATGCCGCGTCGAAACTCGTTTCTGATGTCCAATGGAACAAATCTAAGAAGCAGTGTACGGGTGCCTGTCTGGTTGATTTGGAGAAGGCCTTCGACACCGTATGGTTAGAGGGTCTTTATCTAAAGCTGACCAGACTTGGCATTAGTAAACCACTATTATATATGCTTTATGATATGCTCAATGGCAGAAAGTTTGTTGTCAAGAGTGGCAATGTAACTTCTGCCACAACCTTTAATATTAAAAATGGTCTTCAGCAGGGAGCGGTCAACTCGCCGATTCTATTCAGCATTTACACCAGCGATCTGATAGGTAGTCTAACTCAGGCAATAGCGTATGCCGACGATCTAATTGCGTACAGAACAACTGCAAAAGTCGAGGACATCAGGATTCTTTTGCAGAGTGACTTCGATGAGATTCAACGATATTGTGATGACTGGAAGTTGAAAATCAACTTTCAGAAATCAGAAACTATCTTGTTTAGGACTCCGTTGCGTGGAGCCACAAGGGATACGAGAAAGAACTGGCGCAAGCTGGTGATCGTAGGGCCAAATGGACATCCACTGGCGAGTAAAAGTGTAGGCTAGGAGAGCTTTTGCCCTGACGAAACGGTTGTTTTATAGCAGCCGGCTTGACAGCAGGGTGAAGGTGATTTGCTACATGGCCCTTATCCGGCCGATGATTGCCTATGGATGCCCGGTTTGGTTCAACGTTGCCCCATCTCAAATGGAAAAGATTCGGGTGTTTGAGAGGCAGTGTCTTCGACGCTGCCTTGGATTGCACAGAACACCAGAGTCGGAGTACAAACACTACTATTCCAACCTGGCTCTATACAACGTGGCCAACATAAACAGGATAGATAATTTCTTGCTGAAGCTTATTAGGGGTCACATTGCAAGAGCGATGTCCTCGTCTAACAGCTTAATTTTCGGGGCTTATTACCCTAAATACGAATACTACGAGAGTGTGCGTCTAAGCGGCTTTATTCCGCCCGATGCATTTCTCCACCTAGACAGTCGAGGGTTGATCCAGGATAGAGCGGCGGTTCCGCTAATCTACCACGTCAGCCGTAGAACTGTAGATCGGCGGCTCCTTTACAATCGAGACGTCCTCGCACAAGACGGAGCTGAGCACCTTCGGTTCAGTAGGACTGTGTCCGAACGGGACCGAAAAGATAGGGTAAAGCAGGAGAACCAGTTCTGGTGGTTGAAAAACGAAGATGAAGTTCCTTCAGACATTTAATAGTTGACCTTGCTATTTTCTTATGTATGGCCGACTTACATAGGTTTAGGTAGTTAGTTTTAAGTAGGGACAGTCAGGGTGGCGCCAAAAAAAAAAAAAAAAAATTATAAAATCCACAAAAATACAAAAAAAAATTATAAAACCGGAAAATGTTTGCTGTGGCTGTTCTAGTTTGTAAGTAGTCTGTAAGTAGCTTATAAGTAGGTTGTAAATAGTTTTAAGTAGCTTTAAGTAGTTCTAAGTAGTTTTAATTAGCTTTAATTTAGTTTTATGTAGTTTGTAAGTTTTATATAAAACCAAAAAAAGATAAAGACAATGATACCGAGTTTATTTTGTGAAATTCTTCTCGGTAAAAAATAAAACCGACCTGGATTTAGTATTAAGATAGTTCTTAGGCCGAAAGGCATTAGCATTAAGTTATTATAGTTTAACTTAGAGCGCCCGTCTGGGGGCAGTAAGTTAGTTTTAAGATATTGATAAGTAGGCTAGTTTTTATGAATTTTTGTCTAGCTTTAAGATAGTTTTAAGAAAATTGAAAAATAAAAATGAATTATATAAAAAAAAAAAAACTCCGAAAGTTATGTACAAACAAGAAGTGTAGGTACAGTGGTAACAAAAAGTACTTTGCATAATAATACAATTTTAACACTCCCACTTATTATTATAATGCAAACAAATAAATTAATTGCAATTCAAAATAATAATATTTTTGCAAAATAATTCAAATTTAACTGCTGCGAGTGGCTTTGTAAAAGCATCAGCTAACTGCTCGTTTGATGACACAAAACAAATCTCGAATCGGCCTTCGTTGAATTTCTCTCGGATGAAGTGAACACGAACATCGATGTGTTTAGTTCTGGTGTGATATTCGGGGTTCTTCACCAACTTTAAAGCACTTTGGTTGTCGATATGTAGCATTGGTTTATTGTTTTGAGGAACCAGCAGATCGTGTATGAGTGCGTCAAGCCACATCAGCTCCTTGACTGCTTCCGAAGCAGCTACCTACTTTGCCTCAGTTGTACTTAATGCTGTACATCGTTGCCTTTTCGACGACCAAGAAATGGGACTTCCTCCAAGAAGACAAACCTGTTCACTCGTTGAACGTCTTGTCGAATAATCTGCTGCAAAATCAGCATCACTATAAATAGAAAAATTCAAATTAACGTTGGGTTTAAATAATATACCAAAATTTTTTAGTTTTATTTAAATATTTGAACTTGGTTTATCCAAAAAACGGCTCACTACTCCCACTGCATACGAAATGTCTGCCCTTGTTCCAATAGCTTAATACATCAAGCTACCTACTGCTTCACGGTAAGGAAATCTAGTCACAGGTAATGAATTTTCTGTTACAATTGCAGATCTGCTTCCGAGCTCACTGGGTGTAGTTACTGGACATGAATCTGACATGTTAAACTTGCGAAGCACCCTATCGACATAATTCGACTGATTAACAAAGTATCCACCATTTGCTTTATGAAAAATTTGAAGTCCAAGATAATAGTTTGCTTTAAAAAGTTTAATCTCGAAATGTTGAGCTAAAAAACTTTTGTTGTACTCCATATCATGTTCATCTCGCACAGCAAGCAAACCATCATCAATATAGACTGCAAGATAAACAGCTCTTTGGTGTTGCAGCACGAAGACACATGGGTTAGCTTTAGAGATCTTCAAACCAAAATCGGCCAGTAAACTTGTGAATATGGTATTCCAACACCTGGAGGCTTGTTTCAAGCCGTAAAGACTTTTAACAAGTTTGCAAACTCCGCCGGAACCATCATTGTACCCCTGAGGCTGGCACATGAAGATTTCTTCGTCTAGCTCACCGTTTAGGAACGCAGTCTTGACATCGAATTGGTAGAGTTCTAGGCATTGACTGGCTGCAATAGCGAAAATTGTGGGAATCGATGTGAACTTTGCAACGGGGCTAAAGGTTTCTGTATAATCGATGCCTTCTTGTTGATTAAACCCTTTAGCAACAAGACATGCCTTGTACCTCTCGATGGTATTTTCCGATGATAACTTCGCTTTATAAACCCATTTGTTTTAGATTATTTTCCGGTTTGGGGGTAGGTCAACCAGCTCCATGTTCCATTAACCCGCAGAGATTCCATCTCTTCATCCATAGCCTTGTTCCAGTCATCCGCTTCATCCGATTTTTGAGCATCTTCAAATGTTTCTGGCTCGTAAAAACTGCAAATAAAAGCATACCTTTTCAAGGCGTTAGTGTAAAATCCAGAACTTGCTTTTAAGTTATTTTGGGAATGACTACGAAGTTTTTCTCGATAGCTGCTTCCTATTGGATTTGCCTTAACACATACATCCGCCTTATTAGCCAGTGTTTTGAAGCTTCTACTGGGCTCAGCATCGATACATGCCTTTCTCTTGGATTTTTCAGGTTTAATAATTGTATCATTTTTCAGACTTCCAACATCATTTTCCTTCATAAGATGGGGGCGGTTTGAATTTATATCGACTACTGAGAATTCTTTGAACAACACATCTCTTGATATTTCTATTTTGTTTAATTTTTGAAACCATACACGGTAACCTTTAACATTGTTAGGGTATCCAACAAAAATTCCTGGTTCTGACTTTTTATCTAATTTCTGTCTTTTTTCTTTTGGTATATGTACAAAAACTTCGCTTCCAAAAACTTTTAAATTGTCAAAAGACATTTTTCTATTATAAAACAATTCATAGGGAGTTTTTGACTTGTCAGGACTGGGTCCAAATCGGTTTATTATGAGGGCAGCCATACTAACCGCTTCAACCCAAAGTTTAAGTGGCAAATTCTTTGCATGGAGCATCGTTCTTGCTGTTTTAACTATAAACCGCATATCTCGCTCTGTCCTGCTATTTTGCTGAGGTGTTTTGAACTTCTTTATTTTTAAATTCTAAGCCATTATCAGATCGGAGAATTTTAATATGACGATCAAACTGATAACGGACAAAGTTTATGTATTTTTCATTCATCGCACAAGCTTGCGATTTCTCATTAATAAAGTAAATGAAGTTCGAGTAGTCGTCTTTGAAAAGACAAAAATATTTTGACCCAGCAATTGATGACACTTGCATTGGGCCACACAAGTCTGTATGCACCAATTCACCAGCCTCCTTAGCACGAGAACTACTTTTGGGAAAAGGGAGTCTATGCATTTTTCCAACTGCACAAGCATCACAGAAAAAATTTAATTCATCAGAAAATTGAATTTCATTAGATTTCAGGAAACTTCTTATTTGACCAGCACACATGTGGCCAAGGCGCTCATGCCAGATTTTCAGTGGTTCAGCCTTCAATGAAATACAAGCTGAATGTAAATTTTGTGGATCCACTACCTTGAACATCATTTTAAATAAACGATTTGAGCGAATGCCTACAGCAAGAACAGCACCATCAGCCTTTACAATTTTGCATTTGTCTCTAGATGAAGTTAAAGTGTAATTCTTGTCGAGAGCACTACCAGAAGAAAATAGGTTTATTTTGACCTCAGGAACAAAGTACACGTCAATAAGTTTCTTTTCAACCCATTCCTGATCATTGAAAGCTAACACTTTGGTTGAGCCTCTACCACGTGCTTGAATTTTACTTCCATTCCCTATCGTTATCGGAACCGGCTCCTCAAGATCTACATATTCACTAAACCATTCTCTTCGAGAAGTCATGTGCTCACTTGCACCTGAGTCTAGTACCCAGTCATCTGCACCGATTATCAGATTAGAATTTACTGTAGACCAAACCAAAGCATCGCAATCGGTATCACTACTCTCTTCATTGTTTACATAATTTAAACGTTTATTTTTATTTGGGCAATCGGTCTTCCAATGTCCATACTGATTACATGCAAAGCACTTACCTGGACGTTTTTTCTTACTCCGAGTATTTTGATAAAACTTTTGTCCATGAGCTTTGCGTGCGACAAGTGTGCTACTTTCCTCAATAGGTGCTGATGAAGATGCCACGTGGTCCATTGCGTTTAACGGGGTTTCTTCCATGATGAGACGTGACCTCAGATTGTCAATTGTTCGACTTTTAATGTCTGTGGACTCCCAAGCACTGAAAAAATTGGAGAAACGACTGGGCAGAGTCATTAAAATTTTTGCAATAAGCATGGACGGAGAAACCACTTCTCCAACGTCTCCTAGCTGCTGCACTAAGCTTTCTAATTTGCTCATGTGCGTGGTCATGTCATCCGCTAGATCTTTTTGAAAGCTATAGAACCGCTGTTGAAGTAAACTTATACTTGCGCTTGATTTCTGCTCGTAAACTGAACCCAATTTGTTCCACATGTCACCAGACGTCGAACAGTTCATAATGTGAACCAGGGGCTGCTGTCCAGCACACGTTGCAATGATTTTCTGAGCCTTACGATCTTTGATACGCCATGCCCTCAGCTTTACAACTTCAGTGTCTGTCGGGATCACCTCTCCCCATTTACCACCTCGAATAAATCGCTCGCGTTGGAACTTCCAAATGTTCCATTGTTCTGATGCATTGCAATTTTTTAATTTTTGCATAATCACTGTCCATCTTGGAAATTATTCTTGAACCAAAAGTATCTAACACGATATCAAAATAATTTATATTTTTCGCGAAACTTTTAATATCAATAATTTCTCTTAACTATTTTTGACAAAAAAAATCTTAAACACGTTCTTGGGTAACTGGGCCCATAACCTGTTAAACTTAGCAGAATTAAAAGACGAACGTTCACTTGAAAAGATTCACAGCAAGTAGTGGTAATTTATTAAGAAGATATTAACATTAATAAGTAGGGAGGTATATAAAGAACTCCGAAAGTTATGTACAAACAAGAAGTGTAGGTACAGTGGTAACAAAAAGTACTTTGCATAATAATACAATTTTAACACTCCCACTTATTATTATAATGCAAACAAATAAATTAATTGCAATTCAAAATAATAATATTTTTGCAAAATAATTCAAATTTAACTGCTGCGAGTGGCTTTGTAAAAGCATCAGCTAACTGCTCGTTTGATGACACAAAACAAATCTCGAATCGGCCTTCGTTGAATTTCTCTCGGATGAAGTGAACACGAACATCGATGTGTTTAGTTCTGGTGTGATATTCGGGGTTCTTCACCAACTTTAAAGCACTTTGGTTGTCGATATGTAGCATTGGTTTATTGTTTTGAGGAACCAGCAGATCGTGTATGAGCGCGTCAAGCCACATCAGCTCCTTGACTGCTTCCGAAGCAGCTACCTACTTTGCCTCAGTTGTACTTAATTCTGTACATCGTTGCCTTTTCGACGACCAAGAAATGGGACTTCCTCCAAAAAGACAAACCTGTTCACTCGTTGAACGTCTTGTCGAATAATCTGCTGCAAAATCAGCATCACTATAAATAGAAAAATTCAAATTAACGTTGGGTTTAAATAATATACCAAAATTTTATAGTTTTATTTAAATATTTGAAAATTCGTTTGACGGCTTTCACGTCATCAGAACTTGGTTTATCCAAAAAACGGCTCACTAGTCCCACTGCATACGAAATGTCTGCCCTTGTTCCAATAGCTAAATACATCAAGCTACCTACTGCTTCACGGTAAGGAAATCTAGTCACAGGTAATGAATTTTCTGTTACAATTGCAGATCTGCTTCCGAGCTCACTGGATGTAGCTGCTGGACATGAATCTGACATGTTAAACTTGCGAAGCACCCTATTGACATAATTCGACTGATTAACAAAGTATCCACCATTTGCTTTATGAAAAATTTGAAGTCCAAGATAATAGTTTGCTTTAAAAAGTTTAATCTCGAAATGTTGAGTTAAAAACTTTTGATGTACTCCATATCATGTTCATCTCGCACAGCAAGCAAACCATCATCAATATAGACTGCACGATAAACAGCTCTTTGCTTGTGTTGCAGCACGAAGACACATGGGTCAGCTTAAGAGATCTTCAAACCAAAATCGGCCAGTAAACTTGTGAATCTGGTATTCCAACACCTGGAGGCTTGTTTCAAGCCGTAAAGACTTTTAACAAGCTTGCAAACTCCGCCGGAACCATCATTGTACCCCTGAGGCTGGCACATGAAGATTTCTTCGTCTAGCTCACCGTTTAGAAACGCAGTCTTGACATCGAATTGGTAGAGTTCTAGGCATTGACTGGCTGCAATAGCGAAAATTGTGCGAATCGATGTGAACGTTGCAACGGGGCTAAAGGTTTCTGCATAATCGATTCCTTCTTGTTGATTAAACCCTTTAGCAACAAGACGTGCCTTGTACCTCTCGATGGTATTTTCCGATGACAACTTCGCTTTATAAACCCATTTGTTTTAGATTATTTTCCGGTTTGGGGGTAGGTCAACCAGCTCCATGTTCCATTAACCCGCAGAGATTCCATCTCTTCATCCATTGCCTTGTTCCAGATATCCGCTTCATCCGATTTTTGAGCATCTTCAAATGTTTCTGGCTCGTAAAAACTGCAAATTAAAGCATACCTTTTCAAGGCGTTAGTGTAAAATCCAGAACTTGCTTTTAAGTTATTTTGGGAATGACTACGAAGTTTTTCTCGATAGCTGCTTCCTATTGGATTTGCCTCAACACATACATCCGCCTTATTAGCCAGTGTTTTGAAGCTTCGAAGTTTCTCTCGGTAGTTACTGGGCTCAGCATCGATACGTGCCTTTCTCTTGGATTTTTCAGGTTTAATAATTGTATCATTTTTCAGACTTCCAACATCATTTTCCTTCATAAGATGGGGGCGGTTTGAATTTATATCGACTACTGAGAATTCTTTGAACAACACATCTCTTGATATTTCTATTTTGTTTAATTTTTGAAACCATACACGGTAACCTTTAACATTGTTAGGGTATCCAACAAAAATTCCTGGTTCTGACTTTTTATCTAATTTCTGTCTTTTTTCTTTTGGTATATGTACAAAAACTTCGCTTCCAAAAACTTTTAAATTGTCAAAAGACATTTTTCTATTATAAAACAATTCATAGGGAGTTTTTGACTTGTCAGGACTGGGTCCAAATCGGTTTATTATGAGGGCAGCCATACTAACCGCTTCAACCCAAAGTTTAAGTGGCAAATTCTTTGCATGGAGCATCGTTCTTGCTGTTTCAACTATAAACCGCATATCTCGCTCTGTCCTGCTATTTTGCTGAGGTGTTTTGAACTTCTTTATTTTTAAATTCTAAGCCATTATCAGATCGGAGAATTTTAATATGACGATCAAACTGATAACGGACAAAGTTTATGTATTTTTCATTCATCGCACAAGCTTGCGATTTCTCATTAATAAAGTAAATGAAGTTCGAGTAGTCGTCTTTGAAAAGACAAAAATATTTTGACCCAGCAATTGATGACACTTGCATTGGGCCACACAAGTCTGTATGCACCAATTCACCAGCCTCCTTAGCACGAGAACTACTTTTGGGAAAAGGGAGTCTATGCATTTTTCCAACTGCACAAGCATCACAGAAAAAATTTAATTCATCAGAAAATTGAATTTCATTAGATTTCAGGAAACTACTTATTTGACCAGCACACATGTGGCCAAGGCGCTCATGCCAGATTTTCAGTGGTTCAGCCTTCAATGAAATACAAGCTGAATGTAAATTTTGTGGATCCACTACCTTGAACATCATTTTAAATAAACGATTTGAGCGAATGCCTACAGCAAGAACAGCACCATCAGCCTTTACAATTTTGCATTTGTCTCTAGATGAAGTTAAAGTGTAATTCTTGTCGAGAGCACTACCAGAAGAAAATAGGTTTATTTTGACCTCAGGAACAAAGTACACGTCAATAAGTTTCTTTTCAACCCATTCCTGATCATTGAAAGCTAACATTTTGGTTGAGCCTCTACCACGTGCTTGAATTTTACTTCCATTCCCTATCGTTATCGGAACCGGCTCCTCAAGATCTACATATTCACTAAACCATTCTCTTCGAGAAGTCATGTGCTCACTTGCACCTGAGTCTAGTACCCAGTCATCTGCACCGATTATCAGATTAGAATTTACTGTAGAGCAAACCAAAGCATCGCAATCGGTATCACTACTCTCTTCATTGTTTACATAATTTAAACGTTTATTTTTATTTGGGCAATCGGTCTTCCAATGTCCATACTGATTACATGCAAAGCACTTACCTGGACGTTTTTTCTTACTCCGAGTATTTTGATAAAACTTTTGTCCATGAGCTTTGCGTGCGACAAGTGTGCTACTTTCCTCAATAGGTGCTGATGACGATGCCACGTGGTCCATTGCGTTTAACGGGGTTTCTTCCATGATGAGACGTGACCTCAGATTGTCAATTGTTCGACTTTTAATGTCTGTGGACTCCCAAGCACTGAAAAAATAGGAGAAACGACTGGGCAGAGTCATTAAAATTTTTGCAATAAGCATGGACGGAGAAACCACTTCTCCAACGTCTCCTAGCTGCTGCACTAAGCTTTCTAATTTGCTCATGTGCGTGGTCATGTCATCCGCTAGACCTTTTTGAAAGCTATAGAACCGCTGTTGAAGTAAACTTATACTTGCGCTTGATTTCGGCTCGTAAACTGAACACAATTTGTTCCACATGTCACCAGACGTCGAACAGTTCATAATGTGAACCAGGGGCTGCTGTCCAGCACACGTTGCAATGATTTTCTGAGCCTTACGATCTTTGATACGCCATGCCCTCAGCTTTACAACTTCAGTGTCTGTCGGGATCACCTCTCCCCATTTACCACCTCGAATAAATCGTTCGCGTTGGAACTTCCAAATGTTCCATTGTTCTGATGCATTGCAATTTTTTAATTTTTGCATAATCACTGTCCATCTTGAAAATTATTCTTGAAACAAAAGTATCTAACACGATATCAAAATAATTTATATTTTTCGCGAAACTTTTAATATCAATAATTTCTCTTAACTATTTTTGACAAAAAAAATCTTAAACACGTTCTTGGGTAACTGGGCCCATAACCTGTTAAACTTAGCAGAATTAAAAGACGAACGTTCACTTGAAAAGATTCACAGCAAGTAGTGGTAATTTATTAAGAAGATATTAACATTAATAAGTAGGGAGGTATATAAAGAACTCCGAAAGTTATGTACAAACAAGAAGTGTAGGTACAGTGGTAACAAAAAGTACTTTGCATAATAATACAATTTTAACACTCCCACTTATTATTATAATGCAAACAAACAAATTAATTGCAATTCAAAATAATAATATTTTTGCAAAATAATTCAAATTTAACTGCTGCGAGTGGCTTTGTAAAAGCATCAGCTAACTGCTCGTTTGATGACACAAAACAAATCTCGAATCGGCCTTCGTTAAATTTCTCTCGGATGAAGTGAACACGAACATCGATGTGCTTAGTTCTGGTGTGATATTCGGGGTTCTTCACCAACTTTAAAGCACTTTGGTTGTCGATATGTAGCATTGGTTTATTGTTTTGAGGAACCAGCAGATCGTGTATGAGCGCGTCAAGCCACATCAGCTCCTTGACTGCTTCCGAAGCAGCTACCTTCTTTGCCTCAATTGTACTTAATGCTGTACATCGTTGCCTTTTCGACGACCAAGAAATGGGACTTCCTCCAAGAAGACAAACCTGTTCACTCGTTGAACGTCTTGTCGAATAATCTGCTGCAAAATCAGCGTCACTATAAATAGAAAAATTCAAATTAACGTTGGGTTTAAATAATATACCAAAATTTTTTAGTTTTATTTAAATATTTGAAAATATTTGAACTTGGTTTATGCGAAAAACGGCTCACTAGTCCCACTGCATACGAAATGTCTGCCCTTGTTCCAATAGCTAAATACATCAAGCTACCTACTGCTTCACGGTAAGGAAATCTAGTCACAGGTAATGAATTTTCTGTTCCAATTGCAGATCTGCTTCCGAGCTCACTGGGTGTAGTTACTGGACATGAATCTGACATGTTAAACTTGCGAAGCACCCTATCGACATAATTCGACTGATTAACAAAGTATCCACCATTTGCTTTATGAAAAATTTGAAGTCCAAGATAATAGTTTGCTTTAAAAAGTTTAATCTCGAAATGTTGAGTTAAAAAACTTTTGATGTACTCCATATCATGTTCATCTCGCACAGCAAGCAAACCATCATCAATATAGACTGCAAGATAAACAGCTCTTTGCTTGTGTTGCAGCACGAAGACACATGGGTCAGCTTAAGAGATCTTCAAACCAAAATCGGCCAGTAAACTTGTGAATCTGGTATTCCAACACCTGGAGGCTTGTTTCAAGCCGTAAAGACTTTTAACAAGCTTGCAAACTCCGCCGGAACCATCATTGTACCCCTGAAGCTGGCACATGAAGATTTCTTCGTCTAGCTCACCGTTTAGAAACGCAGTCTTGACATCGAATTGGTAGAGTTCTAGGCATTGACTGGCTGCAATAGCGAAAATTGTGCGAATCGATGTGAACGTTGCAACGGGGCTAAAGGTTTCTGCATAATCGATTCCTTCTTGTTGATTAAACCCTTTAGCAACAAGACGTGCCTTGTACCTCTCGATGGTATTTTCCGATGACAACTTCGCTTTATAAACCCATTTGTTTTAGATTATTTTCCGGTTTGGGGGTAGGTCAACCAGCTCCATGTTCCATTAACCCGCAGAGATTCCATCTCTTCATCCATAGCCTTGTTCCAGTCATCCGCTTCATCCGATTTTTGAGCATCTTCAAATGTTTCTGGCTCGTAAAAACTGCAAATAAAAGCATACCTTTCTAAGGCGTTAGTGTAAAATCCAGAACTTGCTTTTAAGTTATTTTGGGAATGACTACGAAGTTTTTCTCGATAGCTACTTCCTATTGGATTTGCCTCAACACATACATCCGCCTTATTAGCCAGTGTTTTGAAGCTTCGAAGTTTCTCTCGGTAGTTACTGGGCTCAGCATCGATACGTGGCTTTCTCTTGGATTTTTCAGGTTTAATAATTGTATCATTTTTCAGGCTTCCAACATCATTTTCCTTCATAAGATGGGGGCGGTTTGAATTTATATCGACTACTGAGAATTCTTTGAACAACACATCTCTTGATATTTCTATTTTGTTTAATTTTTGAAACCATACACGGTAACCTTTAACATTGTCAGGGTATCCAACAAATATTCCTGGTTCTGACTTTTTATCTAATTTCTGTCTTTTTTCTTTTGGTATATGTACAAAAACTTCGCTTCCAAAAACTTTTAAATTGTCAAAAGACATTTTTCTATTATAAAACAATTCATAGGGAGTTTTTGACTTGTCAGGACTGGGTCCAAATCGGTTTATTATGAGGGCAGCCATACTAACCGCTTCAACCCAAAGTTTAAGTGGCAAATTCTTTGCATGGAGCATCGTTCTTGCTGTTTCAACTATAAACCGCATATCTCGCTCTGTCCTGCCATTTTGCTGAGGTGTTTTGAACTTCTTTCTTTTTAAATTCTAAGCCATTATCAGATCGGAGAATTTTAATATGACGATCAAACTGAGACCGGACAAAGTTTATGTATTTTTCAATCATCGCACAAGCTTGCGATTTCTCATTAATAAAGTAAATGACCCTGAAGTTCGCGTAGTCGTCTTTGAAAAGACAAAAATATTTTTTTTTTAATATTTTCTAAGGCGTTAGTGTAAAATCCAGAACTTGCTTTTAAGTTATTTTGGGAATGACTACGAAGTTTTTCTCGATAGCTGCTTCCTATTGGATTTGCCTCAACACATACATCCGCCTTATTAGCCAGTGTTTTGAAGCTTCGAAGTTTCTCTCGGTAGTTACTGGGCTCAGCATCGATACGTGGCTTTCTCTTGGATTTTTCAGGTTTAATAATTGTATCATTTTTCAGGCTTCCAACATCATTTTCCTTCATAAGATGGGGGCGGTTTGAATTTATATCGACTACTGAGAATTCTTTGAACAACACATCTCTTGATATTTCTATTTTGTTTAATTTTTGAAACCATACACGGTAACCTTTAACATTGTCAGGGTATCCAACAAAAATTCCTGGTTCTGACTTTTTATCTAATTTCTGTCTTTTTTCTTTTCGTATATGTACAAAAACTTCGCTTCCAAAAACTTTTAAATTGTCAAAAGACATTTTCCTATTATAAAACAATTCATAGGGAGTTTTTGACTTGTCAGGACTGGGTCCAAATCGGTTTATTATGAGGGCAGCCATGCTAACCGCTTCAACCCAAAGTTTAAGTGGCAAATTCTTTGCATGGAGCATCGTTCTTGCTGTTTCAACTAACGGGTGATTTTTTAAGAGGTTCAGAACTTTAAAAAAAAAAAAAAAACACAAAAAATTCGAAAAAATGAATGAAATATTTATTTGAATCGATAGTTTGAACCTTGCAATTTAATGTTTAAAGATAATTTCATGCAAATGTTGACCGCGGCTGCGTCTCAGGTAGCCCATCCGCTGAGTCCAATTTTGGCATACTCTTTCACACATATCGGCCGGTATCTCACGAATGAATGCATGGATGGTGGCTTCCAGTGCGTCAATCGAAGCGGGCTTGTCCCTATAGACATTAACCTTGACATACCCCCACAAAAAATAATCTAATGGTGTCAAATCGCACGATCTAGGCGGCCAATTGACCGGCCCGAAACGTGAAATTAACTGTTCACCAAACTCGCCTCGCAATTGCGCCATTGTTTCGCGTGCTGTGTGGCATGTGGCACCGTCTTGTTGAAACCACATATCATGCAAGTCAAGAACTTCCAATTCGGGCAAAAAAAAGTTTGTTATCATCGCTCGGTAGCGTTCACCATTGACAGTAACGCTGCGATTCGCATCATCTTTGAAGAAATATGGCCCAATAATGCCGCCGGCCCATAAACCGCACCAAACAGTGGCTTTTTCGGGATGCATTGGTAGCTGTTGCAATGCTTCTGGCTGATCTTCACTCCAAATGCGGCAATTATGCTTATTTACGTACCCATTCAACCAAAAATGAGCCTCATCGCTGAACACAATTTTTCGATAAAAAAGCGGATCCTCGGCCAGCTTTCCAAGAGCCCATTCACCAAAAATTCGGCGTTGTGGTAGGTCGGCTGGCTTTAGTTCTTGCACCAGCTGTATCTTAAAAGGCTTTACGCCCAAATCCTTCCGCAAAATTTTCTACGTAGTGCTGTAACAAAGGCCTAACTGCTGGGGACGGCGCCGAATCGACATTTCGCGGTCTTCTGTCACACTAGCTGATACGGCCGCAATATTTTCTTCACTACGCACAGTACGTAAACGTGTTGGTGGTTTAATGTCCAACAAAGTAAATTTGGTGCGAAATTTGGTCACAATCTTCCGAATAGACTGCTCAGAAGGTCGAGAATGCCGACCATAAAATGGAAGCAGCGCGCGATGAACATTTCGAACCGAGCACGAATTTTGATAGTAAAAATCAATAATTTGCAAGCGTTGTTCATTTGTAAAACGATCCATGGTTAAATTGCAAACCAAACTGAAGCTGTTTGACAGTGACACAAGGTACTAAACACACGTCAGCTGTCAAAACCAGTGTTGCCAAAACCAAACCAGCTAAAAAATCACCCGTTATAAACCGCATATCTCGCTCTGTCCTGCCATTTTGCTGAGGTGTTTTGAACTTCTTTATTTTTAAGTTCTAAGCCATGATCAGATCGGAGAATTTTAATATGACGATCAAACTGAGAACGGACAAAGTTTATGTATTTTTCAATCATCGCACAAGCTTGCGATTTCTCATTAATAAAGTAAATGACCCTGAAGTTCGCGTAGTCGTCTTTGAAAAGACAAAAATATTTTGACCCAGCAATTGATGACACTTGCATTTGGCCACACAGGTCTGTATGCACCAATTCACCAGCCTCCTTAGCACGAGAACTACTTTTGGGAAAAGGAAGTCTATGCATTTTTCCAACTGCACAAGCATCGCAGAAAAAATTTAATTCATAGAAAAATTGAATTTCATTAGATTTCAGGAAACTTCTTATTTGACCAGCACACATGTGGCCAAGGCGCTCATGCCAGATTTTCAGTGGTTCAGCCTTCAATGAAATACAAGCTGAATGTAAATTTTGTGGATCCACTACAGGAACAAAGTACACGTCAATAAGTTTCTTTTCAACCCATTCCTGATCATTGAAAGCTAATATTTTGGTTGAGCCTCTACCACGTGCTTGAATTTTACTTCCATTCCCTATCGTTATCGGAACCGGCTCCTCAAGATCTACATATTCACTAAACCATTCTCTTCGAGAAGTCATGTGCTCACTTGCACCTGAGTCTAGTACCCAGTCATCTGCACCGATTACCAGATTAGAATTTACTGTAGAGCAAACCAACGCATCGCAATCGGTATCACTACTCTCTTCTTTGTTTACATAATTTAAACGTTTATTTTTATTTGGGCAATCGGTCTTCCAATGTCCATACTGATTACATGCAAAGCACTTACCTGGACGTTTTTTCTTACTCCGAGTATTTTGATGAAACTTTTGTCCATGAGCTTTGCGTGCGACAAGTGTGCTACTTTCCTCAATAGGTGCTGATGACGATGCCACGTGGTCCATTGCGTTTAACCGGGTTTCTTCCATGATGAGACGTGACCTCAGATTGTCAATTGTTCGACTTTTAATGTCTGTGGACTCCCAAGCACTGAAAAAATAGGAGAAACGACTGGGCAGAGTCATTAAAATTTTTGCAATAAGCATGGACGGAGAAACCACTTCTCCAACGTCTCCTAGCTGCTGCCCTAAGCTTTCTAATTTGCTCATATGCGTGGCCATGTCATCCGCTGGATCTTTTTGAAAGCTATAGAAACGCTGTTGAAGTAAACTTATACTTGCGCTTGATTTCTGCTCGTAAACTGAACACAATTTGTTCCACATGTCCCCAGATGTCGAACAGTTCATAATGTGAACCAGGGGCTGCTGTCCATCACACGTTGCAATGATTTTCTGAGCCTTACGATCTTTGATACGCCATGCCCTCAGCTTTACAACTTCAGTGTCTGCCGGGATCACCTCTTCCCCATTTACCACCTCGAATAAATCGCTCGCGTTTAGAATAATTTTTACTTGGAACTGCCAAATGTTCCATTGTTCTGAGCATTGCAATTTTTCAATTTTTCTTCACCAACTTTAAAGTACTTTGGTTGTCGATATGTAGCATTGGTTTAGTGTTTTGAGGACTGCTTCCGAAGCAGCTACATACTTTGCCTCAGTTGTACTTAATGCTGTACATCGTTGCCTTTTCGACGACCAAGAAATGGGACTTCCTCCAAGAAGACAAACTTGTCCACTCGTTGAACGTCTTGTCGAATAATCTGCTGCAAAATCAGCATCACTATAAATAGAAAAATTCAAATTAACGTTGGGTTTAAATAATATACCAAAATTTTTTAGTTTTATTTAAATATTTGAAAATTCGTTTGACGGCTTTCACGTCATCAGAACTTGGTTTATCCAAAAAACGGCTCACTACTCTCACTGCATACGAAATGTCTGCCCTTGTTCCAATAGCTAAATACATCAAGCTACCTACTGCTTCACGGTAAGGAAATCTTGTCACAGGTAATGAATTTTCTGTTACAATTGCAGATCTGCTTCCGAGCTCACTGGGTGTAGTTACTGGACATGAATCTGACATGTTAAACTTGCGAAGCACCCTATCGACATAATTTGACTGATTAACATAGTATCCACCATTTGTCCAAGATAATAGTTTGCTTTAAAAAGTTTAATCACGAAATGTTGAGTTAAAAAACTTTTGTTGTACTCCATATCATGTTCATCTCGCACAGCAAGCAAACCATCATCAATATAGACTGCAAGATAAACAGCTCTTTGGTGTTGCAGCACGAAGACACATGGGTTAGCTTTAGAGATCTTCAAACCAAAATCGGCCAGTAAACTTGTGAATCTGGTATTCCAACATCTGGAGGCTTGTTTCAAGCCGTAAAGACTTTTAACAAGTTTGCAAACTCCGTCGGAACCATTATTGTACCCCTGAGGCTGGCACATGAAGATTTCTTCGTCTAGCTCACCGTTTAGGAACGCAGTCTTGACATCGAATTGGTACAGTTCTAGGCATTGACTGGCTGCAATAGCGAAAATTGTGCGAATCGATGTGAACTTTGCAACAGGGCTAAAGGTTTCTGCATAATCGATTCCTTCTTGTTGATTAATGATGGTATTTTCCGATGACAACTTCGCTCAGCATCGATACGTGCCTTTCTCTTGGATTTTTCAGATTTAATAATTGTATCATTTTTCAGACTTCCAACATCATTTTCCTTCATAAGATGGGGGCGTTTTGAATTTATATCGACTACTGAGAATTCTTTGAACAATACATCTCTTGATATTTCTATTTTGTTTAATTTTTGAAACCATATACGGTTACCTTTAACATTGTCAGGGTATCCAACAAAAATCCCTGGTTCTGACTTTTTATCTAATTTCTGTCTGTCTGGCTACTTTGTATAATAATAAAATTTTAACAAGAACTAAACATCTTTTTAGACATAGAGCATATAGACAATTGTTTGGTGTCCGAAACTCAACTCGCTATAGAACAAAATCTTGATAATAAATTACCAAACTATACGTGTTATCACGCTCCGCAGCCAGCTGACAAAGCTAGGGCAATATTAAAAAAATAGTGCTTAACACACTATGAAGAACCTAAGTTTACTAATGAAAACATGCAAGGAACAACAATTAGCAGCCATATACTGCCCTCCGAAGTGCTTTCCAACTGAATAAGACCATGCAGAACTCCCAAATTTGTTAGGACATAACTTCCTTATTGGTGGCGACTTGCTAAACACCAAATGGGGATCTAGGCTCATAACAATGAAAGGTAAACGGCTATATCAAGCAGGCCGCAAATACAACTGCGAATTTTACCCAACCAACCCAACCTCACCAACATATTGGCCATCTGATTCTAACAAAATACCAGACCTTATAGACTTTTTCGTAGTTAAAGGTATTACGAAAGGTAAACGAAATCATATAACTCGAAAGTAATTACGATTTATCGTCAGATCATACTCCAGTAATATTATCACTGAGCGAAGCAGAAAAAAATAAAAAAAGTAATCCTAAGCTCGTGAATAAAAGAACAAACTGGAAAGAATTCAGAGATAAACTTGAAAGTTTTATAAACCTAAGATCCCCTATGCAAACAATTGAACAAATTGACTATGAAGTAACCAATTTATTGCTGATGTGCAACAGGCTGCAGAAGAAAGCTTCGAACTCAAGAGAAAAAGAAATAAATTATCCTGTCCAAATAAAGGAGCTGATCTTGGACAAAAAAAGAAGAGCTCGAAGAAAATGGCAACGCTACGAGACTTCCAGGTGATAAGGCCGTTTTTAACCGTCTTAACAACGAACTAAAGAAAAGCATCTGAGTTTAAAAGTGATTCCCTTAGTAGATTCCTGAATAGTCTGACGGCGGATGCTTCCACGGAATACTCCCTATGGAAAGCAGCTTAGCACCTAAAAAGACCACAGACACAAAACCCGCCAGTAAAATATCAAGATGGTAAATGGATTGGAAACCCAAAACAAAAAGCTGATCCCTTCGCTGAACATCTTGGGAATGTTATTAACCCATTCCCAGTAAAGCACAGCTACAGATCCCTTACAGTTTGTTTGTTTGATAGTAACGACGAATGTGAAATTCCTTTTGTCACGCTCAAAGAAATAAGAAGCTTGTGTCAACAAAAAATCACTAGGGTGCGATCTAATAGCTGTTTCATAGCCTTCAAAAACTCCAATTTATAATAAATGCATTCCTTACACTAAGATATGTGCCACATCATTGGAAAATTGCAGGAGTCATTGTTATACCTAAACAAGGTAAGCCACCAACAGAAGTAACATCTTACACACCTATATCGCTTATACCAATCATGGCAAAAGTTTTTCAAAAAACTGCCTCCTGAAAAGACTTATCAAAATAATATAAGAAAGAAGACTAATACTGAGCCATCAGTTTGGATTTGATAATAAATATTCCACGATTGGCCAAGTGCATCGGATTGCGGATGTTGTGGAAAAGGCACTTGAAGAAAAACAAGTATGCTTGGCTTTATTCTTAGATGTTGCTCAAACCTTTGATAAGGTTTGGCACTCGGGACTTGAGAACAAACTGCATGGGGAAATACTGAAATCATACGTTACGAACCGACTCTTTTAGAGTACGGTACGACCGACATTAATGGGAACTAAAGAAAATTGAAGCCGGTGTACCACAATGAAGTGTCCTAGGACCAACTCTGTATCTGTTATATACAAGAGATATTCCAGTGGACATCAACGCTTTCATGACCACCTTTGCTGATGATACTGCAATATTGGTGCCAGTTAAATCCGTACGAAGGCTAAACAAAACTTCATAATGTAGTCATTGGACGCAAAATGGCGAATCAAACTAAATGAAACAAAATCGACGCATATAAACGTTACAAACAAAAAAAATAAACAATTTTCCAATTCTTATAATCAGTTAAGCATTACCTTACTCCAATACTGCCAATACCTTGGAATGACTATGCAAATCTTAAATGGAAAGATCACATCAAAAAGAAAAGAGACGAACTAAACTTGAAGTACAGAAAAATGTACTGGTTACTAGGTAAGAACTCTGACCTATGTATCTATCCAGACAAACTAATGTTATATAAGCAAGTATTGAAACCCCGTTTGGACATATGGCATCCAACTATGGGGCTGTACAAAAAAAAAAACAACAAATGCTGAAACCCATCCAAAAGTTCCAAAGACAAGGTCCTTCGTGAAATAATAAATGCCCCCTTGATATATAAGAAATAGCGATCTACATCGTGACCTTCTATTGAAATAAATACAGAAGTGGTTAAAAAACACGGTGTGTCACACAATCAGCGACTGCAAAGTCATACCAACTCCGAAATGGTGACCGTCTTAAATGTATAAGACATTTTATTTTATTCAATGTTTCAATATATATGCACAAGGTTAACATTACAAGTATATGCATGTACCTACTAAAATTTAAAGAAATATTATTATATTAATAAAAAAATAAAGAAGAGTAAGAGTTAAACAGATAAGAATGTGAAAAAAGGGGTACTGTCCCTAACATGACGGGGTTGGTGTTAATAGAGATAGCATTCATTAATGCTGGGCAGTCAATGTTACCAGTAAGTAAATTGTGAATTAAGACGATGTCTGTCTGTTTGGCGTCGTTTTTCTAGGGAATTAAGATTAATAAGAGGGAGATGATAAATATCTTCCCACGGAAGGCTACGCAGTGCAAAGCGAAGAAATCTACGCTGAACAGCTTCAATGCGTTTAATCTGGGTAATTTGATGCGGTAACCTGACTTGAGAAGCGTATTCGAGAATAGGTCTGACGAAGGTGATGTTAAGTGTTTTAGACACATATGGGTCAGGAAATTCTTTTGACCAACGCTTTATGAACCCAAGCATTGAATTGGCTTTATTGATGGTATTGGGGAGTGAACATATTACCCCAAGTCACGAGAGGAAGTAACATATGGCACTGGGTCCCCCCGAATTAAATAGGTTCGAGGTGGTCCAGGTTTGCGTTTCTTGGAAAAAGTAATGGTATGGCACTTTCGAGAAGGTACTTTTGGCACCAAAGAGGAAATCTATCAAGGTTGTCTTGCAAATAACGAGAATCAGTAGGGGATGATATACATTTAAATATTTTCATATCGTCCGCATTAATCAAAAGATCACACTCCAAAAAATGTTGGCGACAGCATTGATTGCTAAAATGAATAGCATTGGGCCTGGATGACTGCCTTGTGAGACACCAGAAAATGCATTGAAAGGAAAGGAAAGGAAAGGAAAGGAAAGGAAAGGAAAGGAAAGGAAAGGAAAGGAAAGGAAAGGAAAGGAAAGGAAAGGAAAGGAAAGGAAAGGAAAGGAAAGGAAAGGAAAGGAAAGGAAAGGAAAGGAAAGGAAAGGAAAGGAAAGGAAAGGAAAGGAAAGGAAAGGAAAGGAAAGGAAAGGAAAGGAAAGGAAAGGAAAGGAAAGGAAAGGAAAGGAAAGGAAAGGAAAGGGATGATCTAAAACGAACAATGTAGTTTCTGTTAAACAAATAGGAATCAATCCATGAGATGAAAAGTGAAGGGAAGCCAAGTTTTTTTTTAATTTGTGAGTAATAATCTTGTGAGACATTTTGTTGGACGCTTTGCTAAAATCAGTAGAAATAACATCAACTTCATCCCCGTTTTCCATAGTGCACAGCGTTTGAGATACAAATTCCACAAGGTTTGTTGTTGTCGATCTGCCGGCTAATAAACCGTGTTAAACTGGAGACAAAATACTCGTAGATTTACTGTAAATAGCAAGTGTATCATAAAGAATACTTTCAAACATTTTTGGAATCCAAGAAAGTTTGGCTATTGGAGATAGTTAAAAAATAAATAAATAAATTTGGTGGCACAAAAGCTCGTGGAGAACCAAGGCCTAGTGACTTACAACTCTCAACCATTCCTGTGTGCGTATTTTTGGCAGGAATAAGGGGACCTTCAATTTTTAGCCGACTCCGAACGGCTAGATGAGAAGCACTTATTCATGACAAGTATACTCTTGGAGGATTTGTCAGTTCCTCGCAAGAGGCAGTACCTCGCGAAAAAAACATTTCTGTTTTTAGGTGGCAGTGGCTGGGAATCGAACAAAGACCTTTGGCGTGACAGTCCTACGCACTAACCATGCCAAAAGGTACTACATTGGGCGATAGTTAGACACATTAATCTTTGGTCCTTTTGTAGGGATAGGAACTATGAACGACACTTTCCAAGATTAAGGAAAAACACCTTGAAAAATAGAAAGTCTAAAGAGTGAGGTCAATAAAAGCATTTGAGCATTTTTTAAGGACAACTGCCGGGATGCCGTCAGGTCCTGTAGAGTAGTCAGCTTTTAACTTTTCTATTTTTGCACTAACCATGGATGGGAGAAAAAGAGATGAAAAAGATGTGTGTGAAGAATTTTTTTAAGAACTGAAAATGTTGGCAAAGAAGTTAGCTATCGTTGTAGGATCCGATGAAGAGTTATTCAATTACATGAGTGAAGGAGGGTAGCCATCGGATTTTCTTTTTACATTTATAAATTCATAAAAACGTTTAGGATTGGAAGTTATGAAAGATTGCATGCAAATAATATATTCACTATAGAGTTTTTCAGAGAGAACAGAGAATTGCATAAAGAAGTAAGAGAAAACTTGGTAATCGTAGTCAGATTTAGATTTCAAATATTTTTTCCTGATGTTACGAAGAGACCGAAGTTCTTTTTCACTATCAGTGACAATGGAGTTTCCAGGGTCAGATGTGAAGACAAGGTCAAGTTGTCTATTCAGGTTTTTTGTGATTCCACTCACTTGAAAAAGACACGAGTCTTGAAGTCAGTCCGTAAACAAGCTTTCTTTCTCAGTTTTGACATATACTGGAGAAAAGTAAGTTGCATCATCTGATTGACACCATTTGATGTTAGGAAGGTTGGAATCCCCTAAACAGAAAATATCATCATTTGCATCAGCGGTTTCAAAAAGAAAATCAATTGATTGATTGGATGGCGAGTTGATATGAACTAATTGGTTGTACGGGGCGAATATAGCAACACATGACATATATATTCCGACTATGTATCCTTATTTTGATAGAGATAAACTCGAAATCAGTTGTATTTGAGACTTAAAAAAGAAAGCATCTAGATTATTATTCACTGCTATTAAGACTCCACGTCCGGAGGAGTTATTATCATTGTTTATTCCGTCACATCGAAAGGTAGCGTAGTCAGAGGTAAATAATTCACTGCTGAGAAAATCAGGTGTAAGATTTGTTTCAGACAATGCAGAAATATTGTAGGGAAGTTTTTGACAGTTTGACAGTTTAAGTTTTTGTGCCAAGCCCTCTTACGTTTTGGTAGTAGATCGTTGGAAAGAATTTTAGCGAATTTGAAAGGGGTGATTGAATGTTAAAGAGAACTATTATTGCCATGGCGATTACGATGGCGATATAAATTACTCCTTGAATTTACATAAGGAAAGTAAGCAGCCAGGTCATCCTAGACCATTTAATTGGTAACGTTAAAAGCTTCATAAAAAGAGTTGAAAATTTTATGAAGGCTGGAGGTGTTAGTAGGGAGACCTTCCTGGTGAATGGAAAGCAAGACATTGGTTTTGGTTTTTCCATCGATGCAGACAAAATCTGGCTTATCGTGTAGATAAGCTAGGTAAAGTCAGACATTATCATAGATTTGGCGAGTCAGTGGAGTCAGAAGTTTGCATGGCCAATTTCACATTGGGAGGATCAGTGGATCGAGAAATTGCGGTTTATTTGTTGAGGGATTAGAGGCAGATGGTATATTTGATTGATTAAAATTTTGTGAATAATTAATATTAACATGATTAAGAGAAGGATTATACAAAGGTGGGATAGTATGTCTTCTTGATGTAGGTGCAGGTAGGTTAAGAACATGTGAGAGAAAGAAATTAGGATATTTTTTACTTTAAATTTATAACTATTCCTAAAATAAGACTTAAAATTAGATCTTAAGTTATTATTTGAGGATGTTGCAACTATTTCAGGAACCATATTCCAAACTATTGTTTAGATACGAAGTATTACCAGAAAATAACCATTTACAAGAGTAAGGTATAGAAAGTTTAAATATTCCCGGCTTTTGACGTTTACAGTTAATAGGGAGGACTCTACAGTTATTTAGAAAAAATCGTTGAATCCAAGGTTCATTTGCATGTAGAGGTGCACCTTTGATGATAAAGTTAAAAGGTTGAGTAGATTTAATTTTTTCCAGGCTGTTCCATTGGGCGAGTGTCCAGACAACGTTGAATTTGATTAAGTTGGCAGAGGGTTGCGAAATAAGGGTTTTAGTTGGTGTTGGAGGTTGGTTTGCAATGATGTTTTGTGTCAGTGTTGGAGATTGGTGTGCAGTGATGGTTGGTATCGGTACTGGGAGAATAGCTGAAGATTATGAATTGCAGTTTTCGTTTGTCTGTTCGACGGAGGTGTTCAGGTTCTGAAGTTCCATGAGTAAGGATTTGTTGTTGTTATGCGTTTGTAGATGAAGTAAGCAATACGTGAGGCAGTCGATTATCTAATCAAAACGACAGCTAGCGCTAACGAATCACCGATAATTTTATCGTAAGTGGCAGTGTAGTCCAAGCCAATTGATTTAATAGTATCGGTTTGCTTATTTAAAGAAAATTCAATCATTTCCAAATTTTCTTCCATCGTCGTTATTGATTGGATACAAGTCGATAATTCTTGTTTGGGATTTATTGCAGCAATAGCGTTTTTTATTTTTATAAATTGGGTATTTAGGTTGTTAAGGACCAAATTAATGTTATCAACCGCATTCTGAAAATTTGCTAAGCGCCTGTTTGGATAGACTTTCGATATTAGAAAGTTGAGTAGTAAATATAAAGTGATGATTTTCGAGACTTTTTGTGGTGGCTTCATTATTTTCGGCTATGAGATTATTAGTTGTACTAGAGTTGTTTCGAATCTCTTTTTTCAGTTCAGCGATAGTATTGGGTAATTGATCTACCCGTTCATTGTTACATTTTAGTGCAAGCAGTATGTGTGAGATGGTTAGATGCGCAATAGAAATTTAAATTTAATAAGTATTCTGCTAGATATGCTTTGGCACGTTTGCTTAAGCCAATGCATACAGGGTGAACAAATTTTCCGCAAATACCCTTACAAATTACCCAATCATTTGTTTTTAAGAGTACAATCAGTGTTCCTACAGTGTAATTCCTTATCCATTTTAGATGTTGTGCAATCAAAAAAAGAGGTTATTATATTCATGAACCAATAGCTCAGGAACTAGTGTGTGGGTGGTTTAGTATAAAGTGTCGGTAATTAGAGATGTCGGTATAGATATTTTGGACATTAGTGTTATTTTTAATGTTTCCATATGCCATTAGTTGAGACACAAACCCCCGATATGCAATCCGGAAACCGCTGTACACCTTCTTGAGAAGAGTAGAGTTGACTTTGATGGTAGTAGATGTCAGTGTTATGTAAACATAAAAAAAAAAAAAAGAAAACATCCAAGTGGATTGGTGGGTAGTACCAAAGTATGAGTCTGTTTGGCAGAACACTACTAGAAAAGAGCTCACCCAGAAGAGTTCAATGTACGCTGTTCAGTCACTAGAGTGTGTCCAACGATGGTAGCAGAAAGATGAGTTGGAAGGGCATAGACGAAACTCGGGCACTTGGTTGGAGATAATATTAAAGGTTACAGATGAAAGTGAATGCAAACAACAGAGAAAGCATTTAGTCTCAATTTTGTTTCATAGGCAGAACATATACTAATAAATGTTGCACTCACCAGGAAAGAAGGAGACATATCCAGTTAAGTTGATAAGTCACCCTCAGCTCAGATGATGTAAGCAAACAAAACACTTATGTGTAGAACTTCAGTGTTGACCGCAAAGAATAATGTCAACTGCAATAATGGTTATGAAGATCATAAGAACGACGCTGGCACTCAGATTTGTTGCAGCATGTCATAAAAGTAAAGTAGGTGTGTAATTTCAAGATTGCTTCACAGGCAGAACATATACCAAAAATACAATACAATGTGCGAAGATTAAGAAGAACCAAGACTTATGAGCTGATGATCTAAAAGCTATGGGAAAGTGTTATAATATTTAAACTTCCCAGATTTATAAATTAAGAAAGAAAAATCATTTGTCGATCTTTCATAAGTGGTAAGAGTCCCACGCTACTCAGTACCGATTCTTAGCGAGCGTCTTTTGAAGATTTCCATCGGATGAAAAAAAAGGTTATTTGGCTTAACTGTTAAGGTGCATTTCAAGGTCGAATTAAGTTCTGTGTTGATATAAGAGCATTTAATTAGCACCTGAGTAGGACGTAATTTCTGCATCATTATACTTTCGAAATCGTTTGTGGCGGTGCTATCTTGACGTCAAGATAACACTGCCACAAGTTCCACAAGCCTGTTTGGGAATAAAAGAGTGGAGGTACAAATTTGATGTGCACCTTTTTGGAAAAGCATTTGGAGATACCTTTAATTTGATTTGATTTTTCCAGGTAAAATAAATAATTTTACTATTTATTTTCTTTAAAACACTTCATGCAAAATAATTTTAAGACATTTTCGGTTTTTGGAATGCACTTTTGGGATGTATAACGAGATTACGATTGCAGCACTTCAGTAGGACGTAACTTCTGTATAATTACATTTTTGGATTTCTTTTGTGGCGGTGCTGTCTTGACGTCAAGTTAGCATCTCTACAGGTTTGATGTGAAGGGAATTAAGTGCTCAGCTAAGATCACAGCACTTATTAAGCACCTAACTATTGCGTCACTCGATTTTTGAGTTTCGTTTGTGGCAGTGCTATCTTGACGGACCTTTTGGAAGCCTCTGTATACAAAAAAATTATTGAAATTCGTCATACCGTTTTGAAGAAAATCGAAAGTTAAAAAAATCGTTCTTTGCGAGGTACTATTAATAACCATTTTTTGACAAATTCGTTTCCAGCCAAAGGAAGCCTTTACTAAAAGTAATTTATTGAATTAAGTAGGGTTTTGTGTGTAAATAGAAATCCATAAAAATGCAGTACATGCTGCGAAGTATACATCAATTTAAATTAAATAATTTTTGAATGAACAACAACAGCTTGTGTGCATTACCACCAAGTATTATAGGTTGGAGTTATAGCTTTTTCACGAGTGCCAACTCGATCATCAGACTCCTTTTTAGTGGTGCTTAGTCTGGTTATGCTCGTATTAATTGAAAAACACTTGCCGTCATCTGGGAGCGAACCATAAACCTTGCGATTCAAAAGCCAATGCACTAAAATCACGCCACTGAGACCACATGATAGCTCCATCCCAATGCAGGTTTCGTTGTTTATCAATTGCAACAGCGACTAGCATTTTTACTAACACACACAAGCTTGCTATTATTCAGTCGTTCTTTCTTTTTTCCCCATGCACCGATTCGTATGCCAACAATTCGTTGGTTCATACAAGGGGAGGGGGTGAGTTGAAAGAGTTGACGCTGGTCAAGAATTAATTTATTATTAGTAGGGTTTTGTGTGTGAATGGAAATCCACACAAATGTAGTTCGTGCTGCGAAGTATACATCAATTTAAATGGAATAATTTTTGAATGAACAACAACAGCTTGTGTGCATTACCACCAAGTATTATAGGCTGGAGTTATAGCTATTTCACGAGTGCCAACTCGATCTTCAGAATCCTTTTTAGTGGTGCTTAGTCTGGTTCTGCTCGTATTAATTGAAAAATACTTTTGCCGTCATCTGGGAGCGAACCATGAACCTTGCGATTCAGAGGCCAATGCAATACACACCGCGCCACTGAGACCACATGATAAGCTCTGATGGAGTTGGCACTCGTGAAATAGCTATAACTCCAGCCTATAACACTTGGTGGTAATGCACACAAGCTGTTGTTGTTCATTCAAAAGTAATTTATTGAACTTTTTTAAGAAAAGTTGTCGAACCGTTTTTGAGCAAAATACGATTATGTAAAATTGCTAAAAAAAAATTGTATGGCAAGTACCGTTATTTTTGGTTCTGAAAAAAAAAATAACAAACGTATGGGCATAATCACCAAAAACCACTATATACCAAGTTTGAGAAAATCGATCGGGTCGTTTAGCCTGTAGACGAACAGACAAATAGACAGACAGAATTGTGCCACCCACTTTTTTGGTGTTCTCAATCATCGTAATGTTATGTTTGATTGTTACCTCACACGTGTGTTCTATCGGGTTTTCAATAAGAGCGCTACAAAAAAAAAAAAAACAAAAACGGTTTTGGATATCAATGAAATTCTTTATTTCTGTGAAAGTACGTTCGATGACTTTATGTATGGATTTCGATTTCTTTTGCATGGCCACCACGGGCACGCTTGCAGAAGTCCAGACGCTGAACCCAATTTTCGACGGTTTTCAAGCAGTAATCGGCCGATACTGCTGCAATTTCACGTTCGATATTCGTACGAATTCATCAATCGTCACTGGCTTGTTGGCATAGACCATAGACTTGACGTAGCCCCACAGGAAGTAGTCTAACGGCGTCAAATCGCACGACCGAGGCGGCCAAGCGGCTGGACCATTTCGTAGGATAACACGTTCTCCAAACTTGGTTTCCAATAAATTGATTGTGACATTCGCTGTGTAGCTTGTGGCGCCGTCCTGTTGGATCCACATGTCCTCCAAGTCTATATCATCCAATTGGGGCCAAAAATATTCGGTTATCATTGAACGGTAGCGATCCCCATTTACAGTAACGTGCCAGTCTTGATCATCACGAAAGAAGTACGGCCCAACGACGCCGCCGGCCCATAAACCACACTAAACCGTAATTTTTTTTGGATGCAATGATGACTCATGGAGTTCGTGTGGATTGCTGCCTGACCAATACAGCATATTTTGTTCATTGACGAAGCCATTCAGCCAGAAATGAGCCTCATCGCTGAAGATGGTTTTTCGATGAAAATCCGAATCATTTTCAAGTTGTTGCTCAGCCCAATTCACGAACATACGACGCTTCTGGTGGTCAAGCGGATTCAGTTCAGGCGTCAATTTAATCTTGTAAGGACGTAGCCCTTATTGATCTTTTTCAAAATTCGCCACAACGACGTCACAGAGATGCCCAACGCTTGAGAACGACGTGTGAGAGACACATTTGGGCTTTCTGCAACTGAAGCCTCAGCGGCAAAATACTCTCGACACTACGGGCACTTCTTCCTCATTACAGTGACTGGTAAGAACGGTTGGGACCTCCTGGTTTGTTGTGACGCGAACGCTCATCACATACAGTGGGGGAGCTCAGACATAAATAAAAGAGGTGAGTCACTTTTCGAATATATTATAGAGAAAAATTTGTTGATTTTAAATAAAGGTAACGAGCCAACCTTCGTTACTAGAAACAGAGAAGAAGTGCTCGATGTGACGCTTTCCACTAACTCCGATTCTATCGTAGTCAGTGACTGGAAGGTCTCAAGTAATGTAACATTCTCTGACCATAGAATGATAACATTCCATATCGAACACAAAACAGAAAATCCAAAACCCTACAGAAACCCCAGAAAGACAAACTGGGATGCCTTCAAGATAAGAATGGCCACATCTTTGGGTCAATATGAAAATCAGACATTGACAAATTGCTCAGATATTGAAAAACATATCAATGAACTAACATTGGCTATTAATAATGCTTATGAAAGTTCTTGCCCAATTTCAAAAGGCAAAGGTAAACTCAACCCCGTATGGTGGTCGAAAGAGTTATCTGTCCTTAGGAAAAACTCAAGGAGGCTTTTCAATAGAGCAAAACATAGTAATGTACCTGCTGACTGGGATCTTTTCAAGATCAGCAAAAATATGTACAAAAACCGAACAACTTACGCGAAAAGGGCAGCCTGGCAAAAATTTTGTACAGACATTGAGTCAACAAATGACGTTGCTAGGCTCAGGAAAGTTATGTCAAAGGTTTACACTCCTCCATGTTTTCTAAAAAGACCTGATAAAACCTGGACAGATTCCTGCTCTGAGACCTTAGAGTCACTTTTGAGCACTCACTTCCCAGGATGTACTACTGATTCATCGTCTGCGGATAGAGGACCTGACATAAGTGTAATCTCTAACATAGGTAACCAAATCATAGATAGCAGAAAGGTGGCTTGGGCCATAGACTCATTCTCAGCATACAAGTCTGCAGGGCCTGATGGAATAATTCCTATTATGCTCCAAAGCTCTAAAGACATAATTGTTCCAATTCTAGTGGACATTTTTAGGGGTTGTATTAACATCACCTACGTTCCTTCTAAATGGAGAGAAGTCAATGTCATCTTTATTCCGAAAGCTGGCAAGCCCACCCACACCGAACCTAAGGATTTTAGGCCTATAAGCCTATCCTCAAGACTTTAGAAAGACTAGTGGAGACTCACATTCGCCTAAAACTTAATGACGGCATGCTCTCACAGGCCCAACATGCATATATGAAGGGCAAATCTGTTGAAACAGCGCTTCATGAAGTGGTCGGCACAATCGAAAAATCGATCCAATTCAAGGAATTTACACTGGTAGCATTCCTTGACATAGAAGGGGCATTTAACAATGTTGAAAATAGTGCAATTCGACAAGCCCTCATCTCGATCAGCATCGATCCGTTACTGATAAACTGGATTGACTCCATGCTTCAAACAAGACTCATAAATGTAGAAATGGGTGATACGAAGTTAAAAGTTAGAACATGCAAGGGGACTCCGCAAGGTGGAGTTCTATCTCCTCTGCTCTGGCTCCTTGTAGTCAACCAGATATTGGTTAAACTTAATCTGAATGGCATCAAGGTCGTTGCATACGCCGATGACATTGTGTTAATGGCCTCGGGAAAATTTGTACCAACCTTATGCGACCTCCTACAATTAGCCCTCAACAAGCTCAGTAATTGGGCCAACAGTTGCGGACTTAGCGTTAACCCTCAAAAGACAGAACTGGTGTTGTTTACAAGGAAACACAAAATTCCCAACATAAACCCGCCAACCATCAACGGAACTCCACTTCAAGTTTCGGATACCGCCAAATACCTTGGTGTTGTACTTGACCGTAAATTGAACTGGAAAAGGAATATTAAAGAAAGAGAGAAAAAAGCCTCAGTAGCATTCTATACGTGCAGTCGAATTTTTGGTAGAAGATGGGGTCCCAGCCCTAGAACCATTCATTGGATGTACACAGCCATTATAAGGCCAATCCTAACGTACGCATGTATGGTCTGGTGGCCAGCCTTAGATAAGGAAACCAATCTAAAAACCATGACTAAAATTCAAAGACTAGCGTGTATCGGAACAACCAGTGCTATAAGAACCACACCAACGGCCGCCCTAGAAACTTTCCTTTCACTTGCCCCACTCGATCTGTTTACGAAAGAGTTGGCGGCAAAAAGTGCTTTACGACTGCAACAATGTAACAATTGGAAAAGGGGCCTCTTCGGTCACAGAACTATAATGAACTTTACAGACATTGACATTCAAACGGACTATGTTTCGCCGCACATTGATTTCAACCCAGTAACCATGACAGACATCCCCACCAGGGAACTCTGGAACGAAAACAGGGTCATAAATACAAACCATGTTTCGGTCTTCACCGACGGCGGATCATCTCTTGATCCGAGCCTAATCGTAGCCTCGGTGCTCATGCCACTGGAGGAAGAAAAAAGTAGAATACACCACTGTTTCTTGGAAGCTGCAAATGTCAGATGGTCATCTATCGACACCTGTCGGGTTTCAAGGAACCTTTGGCCGAACATTTCGAAGAAAAAAACTGAATACCTACTCAAGCTAGGCAGGCCTCAATTATCACTCATAGTTGGCGTCCTAACGGGGCATAACTCTATGGGAACCCATATGAAAAGAATGGGCATCAGCTCATCTGACTTATGTAGAGGGTGTCATGATGAAGAGGCGGAAGAGGGCTCCCTTCACTTCTTATGTGAATGCCCCAGCCTAGCTAGAACCAGGAAAGCAGCCCTAGGAGAATATTTCTTCGATGAACTGGGCGACATCTCTGTATTGCCACTGAAAAACATCCTAAAATTCATTCAGAACTCAGGATGGTTCAGGGAGGCCCCCTACAACTAATACTCCTCATCAAACCCCTCCCTATCCCTCTTCACCACCCACCTTTTACTCTGGGGAGCGCAATGGATCCACTGAGATCCGAGTGAGATGATGCGGCCCGCCGTATCATCACCCCTTCTAACCTAACCTAACCTAACGGGCACTTCTTTGTCTCACTGGCACGGGAACATTTTGTACTGTGCCTGTGGATTCAAATTTTTCCACTAGATGCTCAATTGTTGATCTGCTAGGACGATTATGACGACCATGAATTGGGCGTAGCGCTCTTAACGTTGAGGCCACCGACGTGAAATGGCAAACCTTACTGAAGAGAAATGTCAAAAGAGCGGCAAGAAATATGGCGTCGTTTGCTGTCCCTGTCGCTCTAATTTTGTAGCGTCCCTGTTGAAAAACCCTTTATTACGCATAATCCAATGCGCTAAAAATCTGAGCATGTTAAATTTCTTTTGAGTATTTTTCATCTACTTACTTTATGGTCCAATTAAGAAACCGTTCCAATTTACTGACCCTTTAATGTGTAACGTTTTACAAATTTTTTTTAATAAAACAATCGGGGTTAGTTAGCTAACTTTAAAATTTTTATTTTACATCTAAAAAATCTAACTACTTGTCTTAATTCTCTAATTTTTCCTCACTGAAAGTCTCCACCACCAAAAATGCGATCGAATGTGGCGCCCCCGCTGGATGCACGTTCGACCAAAAAATTCTTCATGATGGTACTATGGCTTATACAAGGTATCACAGTCATTGTGCCCCAGAGAAAAACCATTGGTAACTGAGGTCATTTTAAGTTGAAAAACTTAAAAGGTAATTTTCTGGTTTTCGCTTCGTTTAGAAGCTATAACAGTTTTTATAATTTAAGTACCCTGTTCTTTTAATTGGCTCAATCTTTACCAAACGCCGACCGATTCTTCAATTTTTTTTCAAACTTGGTCTACAACTTTTTTCGTGCGAATGACTGTTTCCCGCAATTTATTATCAAACGCCATTTTTCTAATTTTTACAACAAACAAGAAAATTTTAAAAATGGGTGGAGGTTTGGCAAAGATAGAGCCAATTAAAAGAACCGGGTACTAAAATCATAAAAACCGTTATAACTTATAAAAGAAGTAAAAACCAGAAAATTACCTCTTAAGTTTTTCGACTTAAAATTACCTCAGGATTCAGGAACCCATATTTTTTTCTGCGGCGGTGATTGTGGGACACCCTTTGTATGAAAATTTCTACTAATCGTGTGATGACCCTATATATAAGAAAAAACTTAATATTCGTTGCAATAAAACTAAAATTAAAATTGTTTAATTTACAGGAAATCATTTATCGAGATTATGTTGATATCTCAGTTGCAGTTGCAACTCCCAAGGGGTTAGTGGTTCCAGTTATCCGTAATGTTGAAGGGATGAATTACGCTGATATCGAAATCGCTATGGCTGCTTTGGGCGATAAGGCTAAAAAAGGTGCTATTGCTGTGGAAGATATGGATGGGGGAACATTTACAATAAGTAATGGAGGTGTATTTGGTTCTTTGATGGGTACGCCTATTATTAACCCACCACAGAGCTCCATTTTAGGAATGCATGGAATATTTGAACGTCCAATCGCTATCAAAGGACAAGTAAAGTCACAAAATTTTATAATAAACTATCTTTAATTTATTGAAATTTTTGTTTAAAGGTCGTAGTTCGTCCAATGATGTACGTTGCTCTGACTTACGATCATCGCTTGATTGATGGTCGTGAGGCTGTCATGTTCCTACGTAAAATTAAAGCTGCTGTGGAAGATCCTCGAATTATGTTAGCTGGCCTATAAACAACAAGTTTGCTTAACGGAATCATTTTAAATTTTTAATCTGTTGACTATTTCATACTTTCAATGATCACCCTTGTTCGATTCAAAAATATGTAAAGAAATTTACTATCTTTAGGCTCTTTTACCGCTTGTTTTCAAATAAAATGTAAATTATTTCTTTTTTCACTGCAAGCTGCGGGCTACAAAAATAAACAACCAAATATTCAAAATAAAGAAATAATATAACAATATTTCAAGTGTAAAAATGGTAATTTAAAACTGCATTTTGTTTTATTAAAGAAAATTTACCTGTAAAGCGTATGGTATTTAAAAACGCCAGTCCTTATTACCTCAGCCACAGACAAAAGAAATAGCTTTTCAAATTCTGAGGAATACAAATTTTTCGGGTGATATACTTTCCATGTGAAACTCATAATAATAGTCGAAACTCTAGGGTCGGGTACAAATTTCGAACATCATGAATATATATGTACGCATTTCCAGCACTATGTTTGATATTGAAGTTTGAGTTTGATTTAGTTTTTGCAAAAAAAAAAACAATCTTTCAGCACTACAATTGCATCTAGATCATTAAGATATGTTTAATAAAAACATTTTTAAACAATGGTTTTAAATAAGGGAGCTGACGCGTGTGATAATTTCCTTCTATGGGACCCTAAAGACGTTGAGCAAAAGCTGAAACAGTTTAGCGACAATTTTTGACGATTTCATATGAAACGACCCACAAGAGTTGCTGTTGTTAAATGCATTTAATTTATAATGGTGTTACACGTACCTATATTGATATATGACAGCGCTTTTGAGCAGCGAAAAATCTGTCAGCCGAGCATTCTTTTTTTCATTTGGTTAGGGAAAACTTGAAAATTAGTCAGGGAAAGTCAGGAAAATTTATTTTAAAAAATAGTGGCCACTATGCGTGCTTGATGTTGTCAAATTGATCAATTGCATACGGTATTTCATCTTTTTGAAGAACAGGGCCCTATAACACAAAACAACTAGTCAACAATTACTTGTTCAAAAAGTGAAAATCATTTCTGTACTGTATTAAACCCTCTCCCTATACCTCCTCACTTTCACCTGGAAGCGCAATGGATCCACCGAGATCCGAGTGAGATGATGTGGCTTGCCGTATTATCACCCCTTCTAACTTAACCTAACTCAATAAAAACTGTTCCAGCTACATCATAAAGAAGTTTCCCCAAGTCATGGTAATGTTTCTCACGATCCTGTTCAACAACTGCGTCCACAATTGCTACTTTCCGAATAGATGGAAGACAGTTTTAATAGTACCTATACCGAAGAAAGCCGACAGAGGTTCCGTTTCCGGATATCGTCCCATATCTCTTCTTAACAACACCAGCAAAATTCTTCGAAGGACTTATTCTTCGTTGTTTGAAGGCGTTGTGCACTACTAACCACATTGTTCCGGACATGCAGTTCGGATTTCGAGAGAAATACTCTACTTTACATCCATTCTTGCGATTCCATAACGACGTTGTTAGCACCCTCAATAACTTGCAGGTTGTTGTTGGATGTTTTCTGGATATAGAGAAAGCATTCGACAGCATCTGGATACAGGGGCCAATCCATAAGCTAACAACCTTTAATTTTCCAGGTACTCTAATAAAAATAATTTTCAGTTTTCTCAATTCCAGATCGTTTTTCGTCCAGATTGAAAACAGCCAAAAACAACAGAGCAGGAGTTGCTGAAGGATCAAAGCTGGGACCGTACCTCTACACCATCTTCACATCAGACCAACCTCAACCCAACAACGCTATGAATTTGCTCTATGCGGACGATTCAGTGACATACGCCAAATCTATTTCACCAGTCATTGCAGCCCAAAGAGTAGAAGAACAAGAGAGACGGCTGTGAGAGTTCTACACAACATGGGGCATCAAAGTCAACTCAGTCAAATCTGAATTGGCTTGTCTCAGAAGACCAGCGGGACAGCGAAGTACACCCCCTGCTAAAAGCTGCCGCAGTTTTATCATCAATCTGCCTGACGGATCGCAACTGACAATCAAACCATCGGTGAAATATCTGTGTCAACTTTCAGGATAGGTTACGCTTTAATCCGCATGTAACAGCTACTCTGAAGAAAGCAAACTACGCTTTCCACAGCATCCACCCCCTAATGCGGAAAAGGAATGGACTCAGCCAAAGGACGAAGTTGCTTTTATAAGCAACTTCTCAGACTGATCATCACACACTGCTTTACTGTCTGGTTTACTATTTCCAAAACCAGCAGGAAAAAACTGGGAGTGTTCGAGAGGAAGATCTTATGGATCTGCACGGGACTTCACTTTGACCAACGGCGACGAAAACATTTCCGCAACACGAAACTCTATGAGGCATCCGGAATAAGACCCCTTGACAAATAGATCAATGCTGCCAAAATACTGACCAGCAACCTTAGCAATCATCCAAACCCTCTAGTGAGAACCATCTCAAGTGAAGAGAGACACACTGACCCACGATACCTCTATGTAACAGCACTAAGGGACGAATGAATTATTCCTATCAATGACTACCAGGCAATTCATTTTACGAAGATGCAACGTCGAACTACCACCGTGGCTAGAAGCCACCGAAACCCCACATCCTTCCAAAAAGACAACCGGATTTGAGCAACCCGAGATGAAACATCTACATAGTATAAAATATAACCATCAATCACAATCTTTTAAATAATTTTGTATAAATATAAAAACAATGCATAAAATTAGGCCAAAACAAATTAAAGTATCAATGTAATAATAATATAAAATAGAATTAAGAACCAATTGTAAATATCTATTTCCGTTCAATAAAGACTAACTCTAACTCAATAAAAACTGTGACAATTGTCAACAGAACAAAATTTCGTCGGCTTAATGAACCAGTTTAACAAGTATTTCTTACGTGATGAGTCGTAAAGTTTCCGAAAAAAAAACATTTTATTGAAAATCAACATTTCTCTTTTATTCGTGGACGAATTTTATTTATAGGAAGGACGATAGACTTTCAGTTAGATAAACAACATTTTGTCACCTCACAAGAACAACACATGTGGGTCTACTTCAACATAACCCCAAATTTGTAATAAAAACTAATTTTTTGTTTATATTTAGATTCGAATATCTCGAAAACGTAACTTTTCGAATAATTGGTAGTTTTCAAGTCATAATTTGTGCATCATTTTCCGCATTTTTTTCCATGTTGTGTCACGAAATTTTAGTCGCAAACCTCAGATTCGGATTCGGCACCCCCGAAACTACCTCGACTTTATTTAAATTTTTATAATTGGCCCCGATTGCGGTTGTCGATTTGCTGATCGATGAACCACTTTTTTCGATTGTCGATTACTCTATTTCATATTGTGAATATCGGTTATGATCGAAATTTATCGATTTCATAATCGTTAGGAGTCGACTGTCATTTTCTGATCGACGACGCGTTGAAAAGGTGGTTGTGGTTGTCTGGAAATCTTTTTGTGAACAAAATGTAATATTTTTTTCAAGTTAATGAGACATTTATTTGAAAATAATATTGAAATATTTATACAGGTCCAAGGTTATAACTAACAAACGGCAAATGGATATTTTGGTAAGGCTCATGGAAGAGAACCAGGACATTGCAAAGGGGATCTGTGTCAAGAGCCAGGCAAAGCATAGATGGGAGGAATTTGCTTCTGAGCTTAATGGTGCATGCCCTCACATACGGACGTGGGAGAAATGGCTCAAAGTATGGACAGATTTCAAGTTCAACGTGAAGAAAAAGATGTCACAAAATAAAGTCGAACAAAAAGCAACTGGTGGTGGACCAAATAAACTTCACACGTTCAGCCACCTAGAAGAATCAGTTATTCGACTTTTGGACATAAACACCTTCGTTGATCCTCCTGGCTTGGAATTTGGCAAAGACACACATCTTTTGCCGCAAGAAAGTGTCGAGAATTATTAGGAAACTAAACAGTTAGATAATTTGGAAATTATTCTAAACCTCGTTGAAACACCAGACGAGAGCACACCAATATCCAGTTGCAACACACCTAAAACGAAATCATCGAAAATCTACTCAAAAAAGCAAAAACAAAACGACAAAGAAAATAGCAGACTGCTATTGTTAGAGAAGTCGACAAATTCCCAAGAAGCATTTCACAATGAAATAAGGAGTATGGTGAAAGATATTAAAGAAAGTTTTAAGACAACTGCGGACTACGCAAAGAAAAACTATTATTTGCAAAAAGATACAAACAAAGAGATGTTGGCATTGAAAAAAGAAAAGCTTTCCATATATAAGGATGCAGTTCAGAAGAAATCTAAGTACAGAAAAATAAAGCTTAAACAAAAGCAAGAAATATTGCAGTTGCAAAAAGAAAGTTATACAAATTTTGGATCTCAAAATGAGTACAAAACATAAAACAAGAATATGCTTGTACTTATGTATATATTTATTATTTTTATTTTTTTTTTATTAAATGAAGTTCCTAGTTCTTGTTTGTGATACAATGAAGTTTTTTAGTTTGTAAGGAATGTGAAGAAAAATAAAAGTTTTGTTATTGTTAGTTAATGTGTATTATTTATATATCTAAGAATATTGCTTCTTATAGACAGAGCTTCATTTGCTTCAGGTTCCAAGTTGTAGGGTGCTGTTTCATCATCACCATGACCAGGATCCTGTACTTCTGCTTCCAACAAAGGAATGTTTCGGGCGATGCAAATGTTATGTAAAGCTACACAAACGTTTGTAATCTGCGTAGCTTTTTCCGGGCTGTAATGTAGTTCGCGCGCTCTCCGTAAGCATCGCCACCTAGTTTTTAGGACCCCAATCGTACGCTCAACAATATTCCTTGCACACAAACGTTTGTAATCTGCGTAGCTTTTTTCGGGCTGTAATGTAGTTCGCGCGCTCTCCGTAAGCATCGCCACCTAGTTTTTAAGACCCCAATCGTACGCTCAACAATATTCCTTGCCTTAGCATGTCTTTTGTTGAATGCAATTTCAAGTGACCCTTCGTCGGTGTTGCGGAATGGTGTGAGAAGATATGGCTTCAAAGCATAACCAGCATCCCCTGGAATAATTGATAATATTTATATTTGCAAATACAAACATAATGCACTTAAATTTTAATACCTAAAAGCCAAGTGTTTGTAATACCACTTTGATACCATTCTTCCAGAATTAGTTTTAAGCTGGACATATTAAAGACAAAAGAGTCATGTGCTGATCCAGGATATCGTGCGTCAACGTAACGTATTCTCATCATTTCATCGCAAACCTGAAATAGTTAAACATTAAATTAAACAAAATAAGAATAAGAAGACAACTTACAATCATAGCATTAATGCTGTAAAAACCTTTACGATTATAATATGCATATTGAAGTCTTTTTTCAGGAGATGCTATTTTAATATGGGTGCCGTCAATACACCCTTTTACTCCTGGTATACCACTTTTTTCATAAAAATGTATTCGCGCCCGACGCTTCTCTGCTTCCGAGAAATTAAATTTTATCCATTTAGGGCAAATATGTGTTTCGAGCACAGAGAGGACTTCTTTTAGGACTAACGACACAGTGGATTGTGCAAAACCAAGACAAAATTCATTGCCAACACTAACTTGGTAAGATCCATGGGCACAGAATCTTAAAGTTGTAGCAAATTTGATTATTTTGGGAATCGCAGAGCTTCTAATTGCTGGTCTAAGTTTTAGATCAATTTCCGCTAGAGGGTCTATGAAACATTCCTTAGACAAGCGAAAGTATTTATAAAAGCTATACAAAAACGAAATGTTAAAAGTTAAAAAGATATACCATACATCTTACATTGTTTCTTCAAGTTCCAAGGGATTAGAAGCATCTCTAATACGTCTTCTTTTTCGGGCCATTTCAATGGTTCCTTGGACACTTTCGGCATCTGAGTCACTATCACTAAACCAAATCTCGATTCCACTCATTTTAAATGAAAATAAATAAGCTAATTTCTCTTAAAAATGCAATTTGAGAAAATTCAATTCAATAATTTCAAAAGCCTAAACATCCAGGAACTGTCAAATTTGAAATATTCACAATTTTTTAGTGGTTTATTCACAATAGAGCATTGTTGAATCGATTAGGTTACACAATACTGAAAATGAAAACCAATCGAAGCAATCGACAAATCTCGATTCGATTGGTCATCGACAACGGCAATCGGGCCCACTGTTCGATTCAGAAAAAATTTAAACATTATGCTAACCAAATTCTTTACCACTTATTAAATTCTAAACAATTTTCCCGATTCCATCCTTTGATATATACTACTGTTACAGCTGCATTTATTAAGAAAATTTTAAGGCTTCGTAACTTTAAAATGCCTCTAAGTTGCTCTTGAGTGCGAAATCGGTATCTTTAATCAATTTTCACTTATAAGCAACGTTACTTAAATGCATCTTAACGTAAACGCCATTCACCGCGTTTAAAGGTTACTTAAAGCCATCTTAAACATATTTTGACATTCGAGGCTAATTGTTTTTTGTTTTTATTTTTGAAATATAGGTATACCTTTGTATGTATGTGGGTAGAGTTTTCGCTGTGGGTACCTAATGAAAGTTTTAAGATTTGTGGTTTCCTTTAGTAAAATTAATTGTAAAATAAATTGTTTCGATTTGTTAACATATTTTTCTATCGAAAGGCCAAGGTGTGAATTAAAAAATTGAATAATAGAGTTACTGAACACAAACATCAAAGCATCAGAAACCAAAATGGAGTCATGTTTCATTTCCTTTGCATTTACTATGCTAGTTGCTTCTCTTTCTTTCTTATAAATGCATGTGCTCATCTTTTGTTTGCAAGCTGTCAAAAAACAGCTGAAAAGAAAATGTTTAGTGAGTATCCTCACGTTACGTTACATTTCAATTGTTTAGTTAAGTAGCAATGGACAATTGATAGATGATAGATGAGAATTTAAGTAACGTTATTTAAAGGCAACTTAAATATTAAAGCAAACTTAACTAAATGACCTCTAAGAGGCATTTTAAGAAAATCTAGTAAATTCGGTTGTTAGTGTTTATCTTTATTTGTAACTTGTTGACTGCGAACAAGTCCGCAGGTAGGTAGGCAGGTAGAAGTGGGTGTCAGTAAATTAAAACTGACGCACTTAGACCAAAGTTGGTCCATTGCGATACCACATGAATCTGAAAAACTCCTTCCCTACTCGTTATACCACTTGGAGCTTCTGTCAGAAAACCATGTGGAACTAAAACAAACGAAAAATTAAACTAGAAAAAACTCAAATGAGTTTGATGCGATACCAGAAATCCCATACAATAATGATATAAATGAAAAATTTCGCTCTATACTTTTTGTTTTTTGGTATACGCTCCTTCATTAGCGAAATTGATAACACTGGTCTGCAGGTTTTGGCATGGTGAAATTCCTCTAACACGAAACATCTTCGGTGTATTTTATTATAAACATGCCAAGAACTCGTTCCTTAGGTTAATTTGACGTCGTATTTCTTCACCACTTATTTTTTTTTTCCCAAACTAGTAATATGATCTAAAAGATGATGACGAACAACCCGAACGCCTACCCTTCCAACAAGTGGACGTGGCCGCAAACTATTATGCTCGCCTCCAGATGCCACCCTTTGTTAATCAGACGTCTGTAATTGGTTCTTCATCAGGAGTCGCACAGGATGGCCAAAAATTCGACACAGCTGCCGCTTGCTCGAATTACTGAACTCTGGCCTATAATCGATGCGGCCCCAGAACGCGAGAAGTATGAATACATTCGTACTGGACTAATCAACTATTTTGCCGACAGCCAGCAGAAAAGACTTCGTCGAGTACTGCACGAAATGCCACTCTGTGACAAGAAACCGAGACAGCTTTACTACGAAATGGTCCAAGCGTCTAAGGAATTTATCACGCAACGAACACCAACGCCCCTACATCTTCGTCTGAAGTCACTCAATTGGTATATGAAGGTTCCAAATTGCTAAAGCAGAAACGACAGCAACGACCATCACGCCAACAGACTCGCTCGCCACCACGACTAAGAACCCAGAATTTCCGACCAACGTAGACGCGACCAATCTATTGAACAGTTCAATGATTGCTGGTTCCACCGCAAATTTGGCTACAAGGCAACTAATTGCCGACCGCCTTGTCATTTTCGTCGCAAACCAAAAACATCACCTGCAAAGCATCAATTGTGACTCCACGGCACTACCTCGGATACCGTGTCAAACACTCAACCTGTCTCATTCCTCGTTGACAGACTCTGCTTGCGTGAACACAACACTGACCTCTCTTTTCTTATCGACACAGGTGCCGAAGTTTAATGCTTTCCACTAGCCTCATCAAACAAAAAGTTACGACCAATATCAATATAACTGTTCGCTGTAAACAGCTCGCCTATAAAGGTCTACGGTGAGGTTACTCATGAGCTCAGCCTTGGCCTTGGCCGTCCATTTGTTTGGACTTTCATCGTCGTCGACGTAACTACTCCAATCATCGGAGCTGACTTTCTTCAGCATCACGATCTTATGGTCGATGTAAAACGGGCTTGCCTCATAGACTCACTAACCAACTCAATTTACAAATCGCTTTTCGCCATAACCAGTAGCCAACACTCACCGCAACTCATCGATCGAAGAATACCATTCGCTGACATCATAACGAGCTTTCCGAATATCACTCGTTTAGCACCGCCCGGTGTATCGACCAACTCTAAAGTAGTGCACTTCATAGAGACGAATGGCCCACCATGTTCAGCTCGAGCACGCCGATTACCGCCAAACAAAATGAAAGCCGCAAAAAAGCGATTCGAACTGGTCATGCATGCTGGGATATGCCGACCATCAAAATCCAATTGGTCAAGTCCGCTTCACATGGTTCGTAAAGCAGACGGCTCCTGGAGGCCCTGTGGTGATTACAAAAAAATAGATTTGCAGATTCAATCCAGAAGATATCCCTAAGACCGCCATCATCACGCCGTTTGGCCTATACGAATTCACCCGCATGACATTCGGACTGCGTAATGCAGCGCAAACGCTTCAGCGTTCGATTCATGAGGTGTTACGAGGATTTGAACTTGCATTTCCTTACATGGACGACATCTGCATCGCATCATCAAACATCGAAGAGCATCGTCAACATCTGAATGAAGTCCTAAAAAGGCTTGCTAATCATAACTTGGCAATCAATGTGACTAAGTGTGTCTTCAGGCGGTCGGAGCTGGAATTCCTTGGACACCTTATTACCAAAGATGGGATTTCATGCCACTGCCATCACGAGTCGACGCCATCCCACGGATTAAGCGACCAGCAACAACGCAACAACAAATTTCTATCGCAATTTTCAATTCCCGATATTAGCAATGATTCCCGATTATAAAAAAAAGGACAAGTGCCCTTTGACCTGGACCCAATTTACAAACTAAGCTTTCGACAATTATCGCCAACTTCTTGCCCGAGCAGTGCGTCTGTCGCATCCCTTACCTGAAGCAGAGTTGACCTTGGTCACAGACGCATCGACTATAGCGGCAGGAGCCGCCTTGCATCAACTAGTCGAAAATGCTGCAGAGCCACTAAGAAATTTTCAAAGAAACAACAAGGCTTTTTCACCTACGACAGGGAGCTCACAGCAATGTATTTGGCCACAACATATTTTCGTGATTTGTTGGAAGGTCGAAAATTCCACATCCAAACGGATCAAAAGTCTCTTGTTTTCGCTTTCCAGAACGACCAGAAGATTCTTCGCCACGGCAAACGAACTACTTGTCATTCAACAGTGAGTTCACTACCGATATTCGGTATATCAAAGGTGAGAACAACCACACGGTGAACTTGTTGTCACGTATTAAGGTAGTCAATGCTAAGGTGGATCTTTATGCAAAACTCCCTGAGTCACAGGAAAAAGACCCTGAGTTTCAACAGCTTCTCGAAGACAAGACGATTTATTGTGATGTCTCATACAACAGAGTCCGCCCGTTCATTACCAAAGATCTTCGCAAAACATTCTTTGAAGCAACGCACAACCTTTCACACCCAGGTCGCCGTGCTTCAGTACGGCTCATGACGGAACGTTTCATCTGGCCTAACATTCGTCAGCAGTGTGCCAATTTCGCTCAAACATACATACCCTGTCAACGAACGAAGGTGCAATGCCATACAAGAACCGAACTTCAACGGTATCCTAGGACCATTCCCGCCTTCTGAGGGACATCGCTATCTCTTGACCATAAATAAATAATATAAAGATGGGAATCCTCGGCTGTCAAACTGATTTACCTACAAGCTCCGACCGTGGTGAATGTCATAAAGTTGCACTAGTAACCTTTACCACACTAACACTAATGCAACTTAATGATTTTCACCACAAATCGTCGGTTTTTTTTTAAATTTGTCAGTTATTTTAAAAACCCAATGGACATGTTCATAAAGTATAAAAGCAGGTGAAGTGAATTTTTCAAGTGCTCACTTCCCTTTATATAATTTTATTTTAAAATTGCATTGGCTACCTAAATTCAAAGCGTTCTAAGATAATAAAAGACATATTGGTAGTAATAAATAATTGAATAAATAAATGCATGTTAATTGAACCATAGTGGGAGGAAATTTGTTTGTGAAATATGAAATTTCATAGTACATATGTTAGCCTTTTTACACCGAACTCAAAACGCGGTTTTCGAGAAAATATCGGCATTGGAGAAAAACCTAATCGAAGACACAAGGTTTCACATACATTTTTTTGAGCTTCAGGTTTTCGTAAAACACAAGTTTTATATAAAACCAGTCGAAAACTTGTTGGAATTCAGAGATGAACAAAACAAACGTACCTTTTAAAAAGTTCAGTGCCTAGTAAAATGTCAAAAAAGAAACTGATTGGATGCTTTTATATGGATCATATTTCTATAAATAATCATCATTTTACTTACTTATTGTAAGTGGTTGGTGAAAGAAAAACTTTAATGTCAAACGAAAACGTATAGTGTAATGTTTGGTGTGAATGGTTTTTGAGTTTTTGAAAAGTTTTTGCCGAAAACTGGTTTTGGGCTTTGTTGTGAAAATCCTATTATTCCTTAAATTTGTATTTCTTACTGGAATACTTCCACAGATTTATGATCTTCACAGAAACGAACTATCAAAATTAGTCTGGATATTAATAGCTACGTTTTTTGCATGTCCATATGCACTTTGGGGAAAAAAACGACATCGGGACATTTCAACATTTGCCTTGGTTTGCCATTTTATATAACCAACAAACATTTAACATTTAATTATTATTTGTTCAATGTAATTTTTTTTACTTATTTACAGCACAGTGATTTAAGATTTTGTTTCACTCATACATTCAACAAAAAAAAATGACTGGAAAACTATGCACCAAGCACCAAATTGTTTTAGTTCGCTTCCACCATGGTGAGCACTCTCCCGTCTGACGGGAGAAGTTAACGAAAACTAAACGAAGAATACCACTTCGCAATTATGTGCGCGTCATATGGATTACTTTCGCCCGGTTTCCTACGACCACTACGTTGGCTTCCACCTATTCTAGTTCTACCTTAATTCTAAATTATTATTATTGTTGTTGTATTTGACTAGTAAATTGCTTTGTTTTGTTGTCTTGTTTTTTAGACAGAATTATTTTGAGTTACAAAAAACACAACTAATGCTATCATATGTACTGAATTTTCTTTTTGCTTAAAGGTTCTCCCAAACCAACGCGAATGCGGAGTGATTCGCACAACAGCAAAAAATATGACAAATTCCTAACGCTAAACAACAACAAAAATTCGTCGTTGTTCCGCATTCGCGTTGGTTTGGGAGAGAGGTAAACAAAAATTGCACATTTTATCAAAATATGTTCAAATTTTAATCAATGGTTCATTAATTTTAATTTACCAAATCGGTGAGTTAAAATTGGATGAACTTAGGTTAAATGATGGTTAAGGCCAAGTAAATGATAGTGGAGAATCAGGGCCAGTTTGTTCACATTAGATTAAATTTGAAGTAAGTAAGTCACAGAATCTGGTTAAATGCATCTAACTTACCAATATTGGCCAATTAGCGATTTCTATAATTAACAACTCAATTTCATTGGAACGGCAAACCATTCGGCTACAATGCGTTTTAAAAAAATATATTTAGGTAAACATATTGATGGTGCAGCGTACCTTTCAATAATATTCCATTAAAAAAAGTGTGTTTGCACCCTCAAAACAAGAATTTTTAGAACACATCCCCTGAGGTGAATTCAGGAATGTCACGAAGTTTATGAATTCTTGAATTCAATGGAAAGTTGGTTGCCGGAAATGTTTGATACAATTAAAAATATTACTTAAAGTTTCTGGCACAACTAAATATTTGTTGTTATTATTTAATAAAAAACGAACAAATTAATAACAAATATAAAACGATAAATAAGACAACGATGCAGAATGGCAGACGCACTAAAAAAAAAACATGATACCAAGAGTTTGGAAAAAAATTGGTTTGTCAAAACAAATCAAATTCACCGCGTTAAGTTGTTGTTGCAATTCACATCTATTCATCGACACGGTGCCGGATTACAAAAACAACAATGTAAACAAATGGGTTTTGGAAGGTGAAACTTACGAAAGTTTCCCATCTTTACATTGTGCTCTTGACAGTCGTTGATCGCTATAAAAGGTGGCCAGAAGCATAGATAAACACTATAAAGATGGGAATCCTCGGCTGTTAAACTGATTTGCCTACAAGCTCCGACCGTGGTGAATGTCATAAAGTTGCACTAGTAACCTTTACCACACTAACACTAATGCAACTTAATGATTTTCACCACAAATGGTGTTTTTTTTTTAATTTTGTCAGTTGTTTTAAAAATCTCATGAGGCCCAATGAACATGTTCATAAAGTATAAAAGCAGGTGAAGTGAATTTTAAAGTGCTCACTTCCCTTTATATAATTATAAAAACCATGTTTTGATGGAAATTTTCAAAATGATTTTAATCTAATACAAATGTGAACCAATTGCTCTTTCCGGAGAACAAAAATAAACTAAAAAATTATGGAATTTTTAGAGTTTTTTAAATTTATTGACATCGAACCAATCTGTCAATAGATTTTGACTGTTGAAAGCTTGAAAGATGGATCACTAACTATATTTTGCGAAAAAAGTTTATTTTAGTCCCAATTGCCCTAATTCACCTAAATCGCCCTTTTCCAGAGAAGTACGAAAATTAAAATTTCAGACTTCTTGGAGGTATTTTTATCCATCCACATAATATTGTGCCCCATCAAAGCGCAGGCGCTTAATTTTTCTTGCACTGGAAATATTTTAAAATAATCTGAAATTTTATAATTTTTAAAATTTCTAGCCACGCTACTTCACTCATTTGACTTTTTTTATCTGTACACTTTTAGACTTTGTCTGAAGAAAAAAAAACTATCAAAATTTGTGTGGATAATAGCTGCGTTTTTTTTGCAAGTCCATATGGACTTTTTTTTCTTACAAAAAAAAAAAAAGACATCGGGATATTTAAACTTTTGCCTTTCCCAACTAACAATTTTATTTCTATATTCCCCTATAGATGCTTTTCGTTTTCATTCAACCTATGCCTGTAAACATTGCATACAAATCCATAAAGTGAAAAAGGTGACCTTTTTTCAATTCTATTAGATCTTCATGGAGTTCTTTATGAGAGCTTTAAGGAAGTTCACATTAAATTAAATTTAAAAAAAACTTGTTCGTAGGTCCAGGAATCGAACCCGTGTCCTTCAGAACAGATTGTCTTGCTGGCTAACCTCTCCACTAATCTCAAATATACAGTTCAATGCATTAAATTGGAATCACTTTTATCTTGAATTGTCTCGTATGAGAGAAGAAACTTGCATTAATAAGAACAAACTTTGTTCAAGAAAATAAATAGAGGTATAATAGACTAATTAATTAATTAATACCAAACTAAAACATTGACAATAATAAGGAATATATGTGCTTAGATATCAAACTGAGTATAAATTATAAAATGGCCGATTATAGCTTGGCGTCACAATATTCACTTATACAAGCAATATAGAAACAGAGACTAACATCAAGATAATATAAAGATTGTATAATAATTTTACGGGATGACTATAGAAGCGAAAGTATCTTGGTCATTTCATAAGAACAATATAGAGAGATTATAGAAACATTGGTTCATCACTTCTATCAAGCTGATATATTTTGTCCTGGAATATATATAATATAGGCCTGGCGCCCTGGTAATGCTCCAATAAGGTATTTACTTCCGGTCAGAGGGATTAATGGAGCGCTATAGAAGCAAATAAATGCGAAGCACTTTTGTTAGTTGGGATATGGTCTGCCATTTCTTATAACCAAACAAACATTTGACATTTCTATAGAAATTATCGATAACACAACGACAGTGGTAGTCTGGCAACAGCGTTTTTATCGAGACAAAAGTTAAATCTACCTAATTATCTGGACACAACTATCTCTATATATGGGCATTGTTGTTGTTGGTGTATTTTACATGTAAATTGCTTTGATTTGTTATTGTTTTTTTAGACAGAATCATTTTGAGTTGCAAAAAATGAATTTGGTTTTTGCTTAAGTATGTACCTTGTTAAAACAAATTGAGTACTTCATTAAAATATGTTCAAATATTAATCAATAGTAGATAAATTAAAATTGCTGAATTATGAATAAATTTGAGTCATGATTGTATAATCGAAATCAGTGGGTACAAAATTAGTAGACCACAGATCAAAATTTAATATTTGAACTGGCCCTTAATATTTTCAATTACACACTGACACTTGCCTTCACATTTTTGAGAAATTATATATATAAAAAAAGAAATTAAGAAAAATGTTTTTGAAAAAATTATTTAAATTTATTAGAATTTTTATTTTCATAACTATTATTACAATTTTGAATTTTGTTCGGTTTGATTAAACTATCAGTGGACGTAATATGTTGACCTGCTGTTTTGTGTAGCCGAAGCTTACTTTCAATTTCAATGATGGTTTAGTCAAACCGAAATGCGTTGCAAAAATTCAAAACTAATGGCTCTATTCTGTTACTTGGAATTTCTGGACATTTTTGTCCTAAGTTCTGTCAAAGTATTTAACCTAACTTTAAACTAGAAAAGTTCACATAAAAAACACAACATGGAGACTTAATCACAAACAAATATCCTTTTTTTGTTTGGAAAAATATTGAAGAAATATGATAAACCTATACACACTTTGTTTTGAAGATTGCAGAATCAAATAAAAAGCCATAAACCATTTATCCCAAAATTTTTCTCTTTTTAGATTTTCATTTGCAAAAAGTATAGTTCACATTAAGTTCAAGAATTTCTCAATCTGTGTAAAATAACCTCGATAAAAATTGCCAATTACTTCATTATCTAATTTTGTTTCTAATAACTCCTCACAACAAACAAATATTCACTATATAATGGAAACTGCAAACCATTCGGCTACAATACTTTCATGTAAATGTGTTGATCGTGCAGTCGTACCTTGCAATAAATATTTCATAAAAAAGTGTGTTTGCACCCTCAAAACAAGAATTTTTAGAACACATCCCGAAAAAAAGTAACTGTTCTTTATCCTGAGGTGAATTCAAAAATGTCACGAAGCTTATGAATTCTTGAATTCAATGGAAAGTTGGCTGCCGAAATTTTTCAAACTATTAAAAATACTATTCCAAATCTCGAGACATTAAAAATTGTTTTTTTTTTTTTTAAACAAACGAAAATATTTCAAAGTAATATATTTACCAAGAACGTTAAGAAGATTTAAGTTTTTGCCTACAATTTGTGAAAACAATTGTTCGCGCTGTCTTTTTTGTATTTTAAAATAAATTCTTTTCAGCTTTCTTTTTTTATTTAAATTATTAAATTGTGAAAGTGTTAACTTAAATAGGATTTCCTATCACGGAACCATTTATCATGGAGAGGAAACTACAATCAAAATGCATAATAGGGTGTACAATGTATAATCTTACATTCTGCGCTCCTGACGACGACAGGTATCAAGAAAATACTGCCACTGATTATGTTATTATTATATTTATATCATTGCATTTTTTAAAATACTAGTCTCTAAAATCATTTGTTCAGTTTATGAACATTTTTTTTCATATGAGTTAGCTTTTGTGAATGATATTAAAAATAAGAACCGATCTAAATTTTGTAATTGTTCTGCTTAAGTGCTTCTTCACGACCACAACAGATACCTACATAGCTTTTAAAAGTCGTTAACGTTAAAGCGGAACTATGAATATTAATCAAAAGCTCATTAATCAATGAGAATTAATCTTGTTTATTGCCGAAAGCAGCACTTACATATTATGCATTTCATTTAGAAGAATTATTTTAGAATCAACTGCTGCCCATTGTTGCCAGTATAGGTAATTTTCGGGCATCCAAACTGCCATTCATTTGTCTTCGTGAAATATATGTCATTATTTTGCCAGTTTTCTGGAACAAATGATAGATCGATTCTTTTTGTGTGTTCTGCATTGGCTCAAAAATAAAAACCGTCATCACCTCTAAAGATGTTCTTCTTCGTCACTTGAGCTCCATTTAAGGCCTGGTCAAACAAGCCTTGGTCTGGCGGCCTTAAAGAAAATTTTCAAACAAAATTTGATTAAAAGTAAAAACAAAGTTAAGTATTGACCGTCTCGTCGACCAACGCTCTGTTTTACTAAGCCTTTAGAGTTGGTATCAAGATTACAGCAAAATTAATGGTATAAATGTTTGTATTTCAATGTAAAAGAAATAATATAATTGAATTAACACGAATACCTACCTACTAAGCAGATATAATAAATCAAAACTATATTTGTACACAAACATGCAAATAAACGGACCATTATGCATTATCTGTTAAACCAACCCCTAGACCCCGAGTGCGATCGAGTAGAATCAAACTCATTTCAACTCGATGCAGAAGGAACCGAAGCGAGCTTCAGGCTCGCTTCAACATCACATGACAGCGTAGTAATTGTAGCTGTCAGCTTTTAATAAATTAAATTTGTTAAATAAATAAATACAAATTAAACACCACATCGACCCACAAAATACAACAAAATCCTTTTAACTGTTCATTCGTTCAAGTTTTTCCAGGTTTTCTTGACAACCCCAAGAACTATCAAAAAAAAAAAAATTTGGGGTTTTCGGTTCTCAAAAAACACCAAAGGGCTTTCAATTGTGATAAGCATTAAGAAAAAAAATTTGGTTTAAAAATGAAAAAAAAAGACATCACAGTTTCCATTTTCTATCCCTAGTTGTTATAATTGAAGTAAATGTGTTTTCCTTGAATTTCCAAGAATAAGACAGCACAAAAAAATGCTTCAGAGCTCCTGCAAGGCCCTTGAGGTGTTGAACCAATAACTGTTTGTCTGCCGACAGGTGTAAAATTGTATGTAAATTAACTTCGCTTCTTACATGCCGGCACCACTAGACATGAGCCATTCTGGGAATATGAAACTGTCGAGAAAAAAAACCGATGGAGGCAGAAAAATCCAAGTCTTGTCGACGACATGTCGAAGAAAACCAATTTTTGAAATGCACATGAACATGTTCAAAGCCTGGCCATGAGGTATCTGGAGCTAAATATTGCTGCAAAAGTTGTTATTTATTTACGTGGCCTTTGTTTCTATAATTCGAGTTGAATATTGCAAGCGATGATGACATGAATTGCTCAGCGAGAAAAAATTTGCTGATCGTTGATTGGAGTGGGGTTGCGATGTTGGACATCAAATGCCCTGTGGAGTCGGGATTTTAAAGACTAACTACGATTCCGTAAAATTGCTAGCTTTATATTTTGCACACTTTTCCTTTCGATCAATAGACATTGAAATAAATAGGTGTACAAAACTTACGGCTATAAATTCATCATATCTTTATGTATTTCTATTAATTTTGTTAGAAAATTAATAATGTGCAATGGTTTTCGGTGTGCTAATGAGAGTTTTTTTTTAAATAAACATGAGATATCATTTGGAAGTACCATTGACAGAAAAACTATAGATCCTAAATAAGTCATTCCAATTTGTTTGATAATCTCGGCATTTGTAAATTTTTAAGTCTTAAATCAATTTGTTAATGATGATGATTAAGAATACTTAGGTAAATAAAAATAAAATGCGCGACTGCATCGCACGTACATGCTCTTATGTTCAAGCTGCTTAAACAATATGAAGGAAATATAAAAATCGTCCTTTTAACTGTTTAAACAACTAGTAAAATAACTTAGATCTGAATATTGAATTTTTTGAAAAAATATAGGTACTCGTATATACAAACAAAAAATTTTAAATATTTGAAGCCGTTTTTTTTTAAAATAAATTTTTATACATATGTATATAACATTTTGGTAAAACTTAAACAAAAAAGTTTTCGTATGCCAATTTTGAGTGTATATTAAAATACATTTATAAGTCTTTTTTTCAAAAAATTACATTAATCTGTTTTTGAAATATGGAATTTTCAAACAGAAATATTTTCTTGGAAACTAATTTTTTTTAAATTTTGATATTCAGTATTATTGTCATTTTGGAGGAGCTTTTGCATAAAACATAGATTGAAATCATTTGAGCCCTTAATGAGAAAATTGAAAATAAAGAAAGACGTTACATGGTAGGTAGCGTTAATAACAGTATTTAGTAATTTTTTTACCAAAACGTACACCATACCTACAGTAATCCACAGATTTTTTAAAAATCAAAATCGTTTTAGCCGTTTTATTAGATTTTTCTTTATAGTTGTATGGCAAGTACCGTTATTTTTGGAGCTAACAAAATATTTCAATTCCGTCTCTAGAAAGTTACAAGAAACTTTATGTTAAAAATATGAAAGGAATGGCTTCAGATGTTTGGGTTTTTCGAAAATTCAATATATAAAATACGGGTTGATGAATTTTTTTGAACACTAACACTAAACACTTAAGTGTTTTCAGTTACTTAAATTAATATCTTTTATTTATGATAACAAAATTTTATTTATAAAAAATAATTTTTTAATAAACCGCTCTAACGATTTATATTTTTTTTTGCATATATTGAAATGTTTCCAAGTAATCAAAAGGCATACTTAATATTGAACTCTTAGTTATTCAACGGGTTGTTTATACAACTAAAAAAACGATTAAAATACTTTTTTTGCTTTTTCTATAATTGCTTGCATATTTAAAAAGCTCTGAAGTTCCCAGCAACTTGAACATTGGAGCAAGTACGTGCGATCCAGTTGTGCATTTTATTTTTATACTTTTTCTTTAATTAATTAATTTAATTAATTAAGTTCCAAGTAAATAGAGTTTCGTTTTTGTTCTGGGATTTTAGTTAAAACGCTTTCTTTACCCGCTTTATTTAATTGCAGTATATTATTGAAGTATTAGTGGACGTAAGCTCAGACCGTAAGGTTGGAATACTGGTTGGTCTAAATAAAAACCCCACTAAAAACAAAAATCACTTTCCACTTTCATAATTAACATAAATTGAACTTTGTTCATCGACAAAACAAACAACAAAGCCTAACATTTATAAGCGCTAAAATGAATCACGATTTGATTGAATGGATTTCACATTCAGCCAACTTTTAACATGCAAATGCTACAAAGACTAATTTAGCACATTGTTTGAAATCTCTATTCCAACTAAAAACCGTTACAAACATTGAAATAGATGAAAGAGTTTTGAAATACTGTTGTACTCAATACATCACTTTCATGAATCCTCGCGTTCTGATGTTTATTCGTTACTTTTTCTAGTTATCCCAAAAATTTCATGATAACATATGAGTTGTTGTTGTGTCAGCGGTCATTAGCTGTTTTTTAACACCACAAAGCTAGCCAGATAATTAAGAATAAACATCGGAACGTGGCCAATTTCAACGAATTTTCTATTCAAAAAATTTTAATTTCACTATCTTCATCATTCTTTGTGTAAGTTGGTGAGTTTTATATTTGATAACTTCTTTTTGTTGAAGAAAAATCCTTAAGAAGCTGTTTTAAACATTGTAAACGAAAGAAATTTTGTCTTTTCACATTCTTTTTCTATTACCTATACTTCACTAATAGTCGGGAAATATGGCGACAACTTCTGGGCTTCCCTTTTTTTCCAAAACAAGGAGAGTTTGTGATAAACATTTCACCGAAGCTATGATTACAACTTCAAAGAGGAATCGATTAACCGAAGGTGCTATACCGAACATTGGCACGACTCAAGATTTTACTCAAACGTTCGAAAACGAAGCTATGCTAATAGGTATTTATAAGGTTGTTGAAAAGAAATAAATAACAAAGGTATCAATTTGAAAAAAATAGATGAGGTAGAGAGTATTGTTCAAGAAGAAGATATGCTTCAAGAAGAAGATATGCTTCAAGAAGACGAAGATATACTTCAAGAAAGATTTCAAGAAGAAGAATTAAGTCAAGAAAATTGCATAGGTGAAGAAGTAGTAGATCAAGGAGATGTAGTAAATCGAGAAGAAGAAGAAGCAGAAGAAGAAGACTTGCTTGTTACTCGGGTAAGTGATGCATGTACTTCAACTTCAGCTTATTTAAGGAATAATACCCCCAAAAAAGGTTCACTGAGGAAGTGTTTAAAAGCTACTCAGATGAATCTCGCTATTAACGTCAGGTTTCTTCTTTAGAAAATACGTTGAAGGAAAAAGACACCTATATTTTGTTTCTAGAAGATCAAGTTAGAGCTATTAAACATAATCTTAAAACGAGCAGGGATACTTTTGAGAAAGAGTTGAGTGAAAGTCTGTCGGATGGTCTAAACATAACTGTCACTAATGCTAGGAAGAATTCTAAAACTTCGCCGAAAGGCTAAAGGTATACTGATGAAATTACTGGCACTATCAATAAAATTTACTTCTCCAGTTACATATAGGCTAATGACGGAGACATTAGGTTTGCCATCAGAAAAAACCTTGCCTACGTTTATTTCTGCTTGGCCAAATCAACCTGGCAATATTGATTTCAATATAAAAAGTTTACAACTTAAAATGAGCCAGCTTCCCGAGGAGATATTTAAATATTGTTCAATTTCCATGGACGAAATGTCATTGAAAACTCATTTAGATTACTGTAGGAAAAGCGATAGGATAATAGGTTTTGAGGACTATGGTTTAGAAGAACAAAGAACTAAATGGCCTGCTCATAACGTTTTGGTTATTATGGCACAACGTATTTGCAAAAAGATGGAAACATCCTATTGCATACTTTTTCGTCAAATCGTCTTGCCCATCTCTTATGCTTAAGAACCTTCTTTTCAAAAGCATATACTCACTCCAAGAGATCGGCTTTATTCCGGTACATTTAGTTTCCGACCAAGGGGCGAACTTTCGGGGTCTTCGTCGTGAACTTGGTATCAGTAGAAAAAACCCATTTTTTGAATCGGGCTAGAAGGGACAGCGAAACAAATTTTTTTTGTTTTTATGATGCTCCCCACCTAATTAAAAGTGCAAGGAATTGTCTTTTGAAAAATAATATATTATTCAAGGGCGTGGATGAATCTTGTGTAGCCACGTGGAAAGACATTGATAGGTTTTATAGTATAGATTCCGAAGTAGGCGTACGCTGTGCCTACAAGTTAACATCCGACAATATTCATCCCAACACTTTTTAACGAATGAAAGTTCGTTATGCCACACAAGTTTTTAGCCATACTGTAGGATCTGCGCTTTCTACTTTGTATAGCTCAGGAGGTGGCTCAGATAGATGAAAGGCACTGCAGAGATGGTCTTCTTCTTCACAACTTGGCTACTTAACGTTTCATCTCTTATTTCTATTTGGGAACAGCTGAAGTCTTCTGGCTTCAATTATATTTTGACAAGGCATTTAAATCAGGACTGTCTGGAGCATTTTTTCGGACAGGTTCGAAGTGCTGGTGGCAATAATAGAAGGGTATCGGCGTATTTCTTCATGACCATATTCCAACAGTTGTGGGGCCTTAACTATTTGAAAGTAGTTAAAACGGAAATTGCGAAAAGTTAAAATTTTTAGAACTAGATAGTTTTTTCAAATAAAATGCTAGTCAACAGGTTTGTTTTTCATTTGACCAACAGCCTGCTTGTAATATTTCAGCCAGCTTTACTCAAGACATAAATGTAGCTAATTTCTTAAAAGAAAATAGTTTCCATTATGTCTGCGGTTGGCTGTACAAAAAGTGTTACGATAGCCACAATTGCGAAGTCCAAAGCCTTCCCTCATCAATTCTGACGCCGCAATGAACTTAATTTTTACAAATTTTAAACAATTTGATAACTGCAATCTGCTGGCTCCGCCATCAAATTTCGTTGAGTATATTCATGATCTGGAGGAACAGATTTGCCATTTATTTGGTCCCATAGCTCACGAGAACAATGTTTTGGAAAAACTGTTTGATGGTGTGAAACCTAATCGTAACTTTGTTTGCTGTAAAAATATGCCAAATAATTTCAGTTTTAGGTTTTTAATTAGAGTTAGAATCCTTTTTATGATCAGGTTTTGAAATAGGGATTTAAGTAACCCATCTTTTAGAAACAAACTGCTATGTGTATCTCATCTCTAAATAATTTTATATACAAATTATTAATCTCTTTTTTATTCCAGAGTGGGTGCAATAGGCCTATAGGGGAAACCGAACACCCGAAAGAAAAAATCGGTTAACGCGCCAAAATGCATACCTCCTGTATAAGTACTATATTTCATACATCAATAATTTAAGTAAAAATAAAATGACTATGCATGGAATGTATTTTGTAGTACCTCGTGGCATGATGGTTAGTGCGTAGGACTCAGTCGATCTCGTACTGTGGAAGTGTGTAGACGTTTTCGGCTTCCCCAGTTTATTTAAATTTCATATATCGGAGTGATTAGTTAAAGCTCATTTACAGCCAAGCTATTTTCAATAGTGCCAATAGCACACAGGAAGAGGTGGCAGTCGATCTCGTACTGTGGAAGTGTGTAGACGTTTTCGGCTTCCCAGTTTATTCAAAGTAATTATATCGGAGTGACTTAGTCAAGTTTTATTTAAACCGAGCGATCCTCAATAGTGTTGATAGCACAGAGGAAGAGGTGGCAGACCGACAATCCGAAGGTAGTGGGTTCGAATCCCAGTCGGGCAAAAATAATTATTTAGCTGCTTTTTTCCACAATCGCGAAGTCGAAAACTTCATTGAGTGGGAGGAGCAGCAAATGGCATCGAACAACAATGCGGGGACATCGAAAGGTGTCCCAGCAACAACTATAACCAAGCAAGCGATGGCACCACCAGCCACGCCATCAACAAGTGCCGTAGCAACAACGGCACACCCACCAACGGCAACAACAGCCGACACTAAAAATAAGAGGAGGAAGAGGATTAGCTGTGCGCCGAACCTCGTGAAGCGCCGCTCCACCATCACCTCAGCCCAGCTGCCAGCCGGGGTGAAGGAGACGGCGCGCACAGCCAAAACGACAGCAGCAGCAAAAATACAAGAGCAACTGGATACCTCGCCATCCGACGATGACATCGAATATATGTCAGAGGGTGGCGAGGGATTGTATACAACGGGGGACAGCAACAGCAATCTGCTTGTTGACCTCACATCACCAGAGGCGTCCTCCGAAGAGGAAAATGAGGCGCAAGAATTGGACGAGCAGGCCATCAACCAAAAAATAGATGTCATTCGGGGGGAGATGGAACGTCTCAATACCATCGTGACCCCACTGATAGAAGCGCTCAGACAAAAGCAAGAAGCTTGACGCGAAAGGGAGAAGCAGGAGCGCGAGCAGAAAAAAATGGTGCAGGTGCCAAAAAAGGCAGCGCCACAGCAAGAGCTGCCACAGAAAAACAAGCAGTCAGACCTTAATGCTCAAGAGCAGCAGCAACAACAACAAATGCCAAAGGAACAACAACAACAGCAGCCGAAGGAGCAACGGCCGAGAAAGCAAACACAACAGCAACAGCAGCAGCAGCAACGAAAACCACAGGAGCAGAGTCAGCAGCAGCGAGGAGAACACCAGCAGCAGCCACAGCCGCCCCAAAATAAAAAAAAAAAGTGCCACCAATAAACACTTACAAAATGGAATTGCAGGAAACTATTGACCTATGTAAGTCGGCCATAGCCCAAAACTTTTTTATTAAACGTTTAAATAAAGATAGACATGCTATCCACTGCTCAACAGTGGAGCAGCATAAAATTATAAAAGAATCGTTAAAGAAATCCACGACTGAGTTCTTCAGTTTTACCCCCAAAGTGGATAAATATCAGACGGTCCTCTTGAAGGGCATAGATTCCTGCACGGAACCACAGGTGCTCTTAAATGAGCTCCGTCAAAAAGCGAGCGACGATCTCGACTTTATCGGGGTCAAGCCGTTCGCTACAGTCAGAGCCAGACGGGAGAAGCGGTCTTTGCCGTTCTTCTTAGTTCAACTATCGCCCAGCAGCAAACTGGATAGGTTGAGGAGTATCTCCGTCCTCAACTACCAGGTTGTTACTTGGGATAAATTAAAGAGACGTGGCGACATGCTTCAATGCATGCGCTGCCAAAGGTTTGGCCACGCTGCAGCAAACTGCGAAATGCAGTCACGCTGCGTTAAGTGTGGTGAGGACCACAACAAGGGGAGCGTAAGCTCGGTGAAGAACGGGTCCAAGGCATGACCCAGCTTAAGTGTGCACTTTGTGGAAAAGAGGGGCACCCTGCTAATTATCGGGGTTGCTCAGCTTTCCAGCAAATAAGAAACAACAAAGCGGCTAAGCAGACAGCGGTAGAGTTACGCCCATCAACGCGTGCTCCTACAGCAACGCCCGTTAATCCCCAAATTTCCTACGCCCAAATGGCGGCAGGAAGGGGAAAAACGGTACAGCCTGCAGCTAAGGCAGCCCAACCGGCCCTAGTGCCAAAGGCGCCGGACGCTCAGGCCGAAATAAGAAGCATGTTGCTGGCAATTCAAGGCCAGTTAACAGGACTTCACAACCAGATAAAGGAGCAGGCGACTAGGGTAGACTATCTCTACTCTGTTTTGCCTAGCTTAACGCAAATTAGAGGTTAAAGGCGCGCTGTCGGAGAGGCCTCTTAGGATCCTTGCTGTGACTGTAAATTCACTGATTAGGACCGAACGTAGAGCTTATCTTTTCGAATTGTTGAAAGACCAAAGTCCAGATGTGTTTATGGCCAGCGAAACTAAGCTGAACAAGAAACATAAGTTGACTAACAACAATTACAATATCGTTAGAAGAGATCGACCCAACTCCACTCAAGGGGGAGGAGGACCTCGCAATCTTCATACGAAAAGGCATTAATCATAAAGTTATATATAATAGTGATCTGCGCAGATTTCGGCTGTTAGAGGCGTGCATCGTATGCATTCCTCTCCAACAGGGGAAGCGAATGTATGTGATCGCGGCTTATGCACCGGAATCACCTCAGCCAACTGATTTTATGACAGAGCTTGAAAAACTTTTCGAATGTCTACGCTTGAGCTTGGAAGAAAATTACTTTCTCATGGCCGGTGATTTGAATGCCAAACACCAAGATTGGGGAAATCAAATTCAAAATCAAAGAGGTATTCATCTGTTCAATTGGATGAGTCGATACAACACTGAGTATGGTGTCGACCTGCTGGCTACGGATCGGCCATCGTTTCCAAGAAGCGGTGCCTATTTAGATCTATTGCTAATAGACGCAAGACTGACAATTACTGACACTGTGGGTCAAAGACCAAGAAACTTTTTACGAACGATCGAGTACGACAGTGACCACTGCGGACTCGCCGCCGTAATACAGCTTCCGAACGAGCTCGTGGAGTTGGATGAGTATGTACCTGTGCATACTTACAATTACAGTAAGGTGCGCTGGCCACGCTTTACCAACGCCTTATCGAGCGAAATCAGTTCGAATAACATATCCCGACCAAATGACAGGAATTTGACAAATAACGAAATAGACCAATACCTAGAACAAATGGATGAGACAATCAAACGAACAATGAACAGAACAATACCGAAATACAAACAACGAGATGCAACCGATGTGTACCGAAACGCGACCATTGACGCATTACACAGACAAAAAAGTGGACTGTTGACAAGACTCAAACTCTTGTACAGACGGTTTACTGACCCTCACGATCTGGAGATTAGGACACTGAAGTCGTCGATCAAGAACATCAACCAACTAATTAAAGAAAACTATCGGTTGTCAATTAATTTGTATTGGGATAACAAAATTCGGGCCGTTAATTCTAGCGATCCGAGCATGTTTCCCCAAATTAACAAGATATTTAGAAGGAATGATCAGAACGACCTTCCGTGTCTTAAGCTTCAGAGAACGACAGACAACAGAGACGTACTTCTGACAGCAGGAATTAATCCAGAGGAGGCCGTCTTGGACGATGACCTCTTTATTGTCGAAGATCCGCAAGAGAAAGTGGAGGCTGTGGGGGCTGCTTTCCAGCAAGTGTACAAGGTGAATGCGTGCATTCGCCCCAATCATGACCTGGAAAACAGAGCCTTGCTCCATCACTTCTACCTTCGGAATGACATCACGCAATGGCGATCAGAGAACCTCGGTTTCACCGGGTTCAATGAAGATCATTTGGCAAACGCCATAATCGCCGAGCTAAATGGGCCCAGTTCCCTGTTAATTACGAAGGTGGAGCTCCAGCTAATCTTCGATTCATTAAAGAAGAAGAAGTCAGCAGGAGTCGATGGCATATCCAACGTTGTACTTCGACATTTACCTCAAGAAGCAGTAGACATCTATACCACTCTGTTTAACAACGCTCTGAATAATGCATATTATCCAGTGCGGTGGAAGACAGCTGTGGTGCATCCTCTCCCGAAAAAGGGAAAGGACAACTCCAATCCGGCAAATCTCCGGTCGATAAGTCTTCTTCCGAGTATCAGCAAGGTATTCGAAAAAGTTATCAATAGAGCTCTGTCTAAGTGGGCAGATGACAATAATATCATACCGGACAATCAGTTCGGTTTTAAGGCGGGACATGACACCATTCATGCCGCGTCGAAACTCGTTTCTGATGTCCAATGGAACAAATCTAAGAAGCAGTGTACGGGTGCCTGTCTGGTTGATTTGGAGAAGGCCTTCGACACCGTTTGGTTAGAGGGTCTTTATCTAAAGCTGACCAGGCTTGGCATTAGTAAACCACTATTATATATGCTTTATGATATGCTCAATGGCAGAAAGTTTGTTGTCAAGAGTGGCAATGTAACTTCTGCCACAACCTTTAATATTAAAAATGGTCTTCAGCAGGGAGCGGTCAACTCGCCGATTCTATTCAGCATTTACACCAGCGATCTGATAAGTAGTCTAACTCAGGCAATTGCGTATGCCGACGATCTAATTGCGTACAGAACAGCTCCGAAAGTCGAGGTCATCAGGATTCTTTTGCAGCGTGACTTCGAGAAGATTCAGCGATATTGCGATGACTGGAAGTTGAAAATCAACTTTCAGAAATCAGAAACTATCTTGTTTAGGACTCCGTTGCGTGGAGCCACAAGGGATACGAGAAAGAACTGGCGCAAGCTGGTGATCGTAGGGCCAAATGGACATCCACTGGCGAGTAAAAGTGTAGTAAAGTACCTTGGCATCTGGATGGATCAGTATTTGTATTTCGACAGACATATAAATGCTGCTCTGGCCAGGGCTAGGGGAGCTTTTGCCCTGACAAAACGGTTGTTCTATAGCAGCCGGCTTGACAGCAGGGTGAAGGTGATTTGCTACATGGCCCTTATCCGGCCGATGATTGCCTATGGATGCCCGGTTTGGTTCAACGTTGCCCCATCTCAAATGGAAAAGATTCGGGTGTTTGAGAGGCAGTGTCTTCGACGCTGCCTTGGATTGCACAGAACACCAGAGTCGGAGTACAAACACTACTATTCCAACCTGGCTCTATACAACGGGGCCAACATAAACAGGATAGATAATTTCTTGCTGAAGCTTATTCGAGGTCACATTGCAAGAGCGATGTCCTCGTCTAACAGCTTAATTTTCGGGGCTTATTACCCCAACAACGAATACTACGAGAGTGTGCGTCTAAGCGGCTTTATTCCGCCCGATGCATTCCTCCACCTAGACAGTCGAGGGTTGATCCAGGATAGAGCGGCGGTTCCGCTAATCTACCACGTCGGCCGTAGAACTGTAGATCGGCGGCTCCTTTACAGTCGAGACGTCCTCGCACAAGACGGAGCTGAGTACCTTCGGTTCAGTAGGACTGTGTCCGAACGGGACCGAAGAGAGGGTAAAGCAGGAGAACCAGTTCTGGTGGTTGAAAAACGAAGATGAAGTTCCTTCAGACATTTAATAGTTGACCTTGCTATTTTCTTTTGTATGGCCGACTTGCATAGGTTTAGGTAGTTAGTTTTAAGTAGGGACAGTCAGGGTGGCACCAAAAAAAAAAAAAAAAAAAAAAAAAAAAAAACTATATAAAATCCTCAAAAATACAAAAAAATTATAAAAGCCGGAAAATGCTTGCTGTGGCTGTTCTAGCTTGTAAGTAGTCTGTAAGTAGCTTATAAGTAGGTTGTAATTAGTTTATAATTAGTTGTAAATAGTTTTAAGTAACTTTAAGTAGTTTTAATTAGTTTTAATTAGCTTTAATTAGTTTTAATTAGCTTTAATTTAGTTTTATGTAGTTTGTAAGTTTTATATAAAAACCAAAAAAAATAAAGACAATGATACCGAGTTTTTTGTTAATTCTTCTCGGTAAAAAATAAAACCGACCTGGATTTAGTATTAAGATAGTTCTTAGACCGAAAGGTGTTAGCATTAAGTTATTATAGTTTAACTTAGAGCGCCCGACTGGGGCCAGTAAGTTAGTTTTAAGATATTGATAAGTAGGCTAGTTTTTATGAATTTTTGTCTAGCTTTAAGATAGTTTTAAGAAAATGGAAAATAAAAATGAATTAAAAAAAAATAAAAAAAAAAAAAAAAAAAACTGACTTCCTAACCCACCTAATCGATACCTGCCCGGCCAATCGCAACGCTGAGTCAGCTATTCCTGCTACCGGACAGCTTAAGGTATTCAGTATCATGAACTGAACTTGTGCAATGTGCAGGTGCTTCGTCAGCAGGTTCCCACAAATGCGTTTGGTTCATCGACATTCATTGGGCTCACATTCCCGAAGGTCAATGTCGCTGGCTCGTGTTAACTTACTAATTTATTTATTTATTTATTTACTTATTTGTTTATTTATTTATTAATTTATTAACGATGTTGTTATGATTTATGTTATTTATTTATTTATTTTATTTTATTTTTTTTTATTATTTTTGTTTACTATATTTACTTATTTATTTATTATCTTATTATAAGTCAATTTATTTATTTATTAGTATGGTTACTATATGTGTTTTTGTATTAATTTATCTACTGATTTTTTTTTTTTTATTTATTAGTTTGTTCAATCATTTATATATTTTGTTTGTTTCTTTTCTAGTTACATTGTTAATCAATTATTTATTATCTTGTTTGTTCAAAAAAAAATATTTATTGACCTGTATAAATTCAATTTTTGTGTGTTTAATTGTTACTTATTTGCTCACATCCCATTATTTCTGTATCTTATTATTTAAATCTATGTGAAACTTAAAGTTTGGTTGAACTGCACCGCCCACCCTTCTTCTCAAAATTCTCTAATAGACTTTTTTTTTTTAGTGAAGGTTTTTATGTAGCTTTTCCTTCAAAATATTTTAATTCTTTTTCTTATGTTGTTAAAAATTATTAAATTGTCAGTAGTAAGGTAGATTTATTCCAAAACTCTGTAAATTGTGCAATATAGTTCAAGAAAAAAATGGATAAATATTCTGCTACAATAAATATAATAATAATAATAATAATAATAATTTTTATTTTCTTTCATATAATATCATATATTATATAATATGCCTTCTTTGCATTTTGTTACTTTGCTTTCCCACAAACAATAAATTGCTTAACAATCATATTTGATACATTTAGAATTCATGTTATCCGTAAGAAGTTTGAGTCGAACAATAAACTCAGCACTGAGCTGTCCAAGAAACTTAAAAATTGTTTTTTTTTTTTATCAAACGGTAGTCTCGCTACCTTAACTCGCGCGGCTCAAAGGATAGACGGGATGATTGGTTTTTATTTGGTAGCTATCCCATATTTTTTCTTATGGCTGTTTGGATGTGAGCGAGATATGAAAGGTATAGAGTATAGGTTTAGTACGTAGGTATGTATAAGTTAATGCAGCAAATATTTCATATCATCATTCCCACGATCCCTCGAATGATGCACGCGCAGTGTCTTAAAATGCTGACGATACGTCTGGCAAGAAGACATCAGACACCAAGCGCATTCCTGCACATACGCTGGCGGCTCCCGTAGGTAGTTAGGATAGCTTATAAGAAAATTTAATTTGTAAAGTTAGTTGTAAATAATCATTGAAGCAATAAAGAGCTTATGCTCCCAAAAATATTTTTTTAAAAGAAAGATACACTTGTGAACTTATTTGGCGCCCGAGCAGGGACACTGGTTAAAAAGTAAAAAGTACAAACGGTCATTAATTAAAAAACCCTCAAGTAGTGTTTATATGGGAAAAATTCACCCCCGGTCGTTTGAAAAAAAAAACCCTTAAGTAGTGTTAACTTGTTTGCTTTTGAGAAAAAAAAAACGATATACTAAAGTCCCCAAGTGGTATTCGTGAGATATCGGCCAGTGGACCACGCGTATGTAAATTACGTGAACAATAAAAACAGAAACAGTTCAAGTGTATCCAGCAGGAAGTGTGGAGAAACGAGGCCCCTAAGTAGCCGTGAAATAATCGGAGGAAAAGGAAGTTTGAAAACTAGCCGCTCCATCAGTCATCATCATACCCATTATCATAACGATGAAGTTCCTGTTTTTTATGTAAGAATAGTTATAAGATATTTTAAACATTAAAAATAATACTACTAAGAGCCTGGTTATTTAAATATAAAGTGAAATCAATAAACTAAGAAACTAAAAGTAACGTAAAAATAAGCATAGATAAAAATATTTTTTTTTTAATTTCTATTTTATACAAAAGTATTAAATTTTGTTTTGTTTTTGCCAATAAAAAAATATAATAAAAACATTGCCATGCCAGACTTGAGATCAGGAACACGTGCAACCACCGGCAATGCTGCACCTGCTAATCCAACACTCCAAAATAATTCAATCCCTCAAGTAAATCCCCCCTCAGTTTCTCAAAATGATAACTTAAATTCCTCTTTTCAGTCTACGAATTCTCATAATGACTTACCTTCTGAGCCACAATCAACCCCTGCACTTAATGCATTAATTTCATCTATTGTTCAAAGCGTATTTGAACAACATGGACACAACTTAGTCCAAAAAGTCTTAAATCATAATACTAATCCATTTGCCGGTGTGGAACAAACTATTGATCCTATACACCAGAACAGTTTGTCTGATATGGACAAGATACCGGACATTGTTAAATGTCTTCGAAATTTCTCGGGTGATCCAGGAGAATTTAGCTCCTGGAAAAAAAGTATAGATCGAGTACTACAATTATACGAGCCTTCTAAAGGCACCCCAAAATATTTTGGGATATTGAGCACCATAAGGAACAAGATAACCGGTAACGCAGATACCGCTCTTGAAGCTTATAACATTCCCTTAAATTGGGAAAGCATATCTCGCTGTTTAGCAATGCACTACGCTGACAAGCGCGACTTAGGTACTTTAGAATACCAAATGTTATCTTTAGTGCAAGGAAATTACTCGATTCAGGAATTCTATCAAAGAGTTTATTCACACCTCTCTTTGATACTTAATAAATTATCATGTTTGGAAGTGAGCTCAGAATCTTTGAGTTTGCTGACCCAAACATATCGAGATAAGGCTCTCGATACGTTTATTCGAGGTCTTAAAGGCGACCTCCCTCGGTTACTCGGAATACGAGAACCGCTTGATTTACCTCACGCATTAAACCTTTGTCTTAAACTCGAAAATCAAAATTACAGATCAAATCATGCGATTAATCAGGGAGCAGTGAAAAAGTATTCACACCCTCCTCCACAAAATCCACCAAGGCATACACCAAACATCCAGTATCAGTACCAAGCCCCTTCAAGACCTATCCCTTCACATAACATGCAACAACCTCGCTATTTGAATCAAAATAATTACTATCCTAGAATGAACAATGACTTTCCGAACCGTCCACCGGTTCATAATTATGCGCACTTTAACAATCAATATCGTCCACCCGTTTATAACCAACCTCCCATTCCACAAACTATTAACCAACCCAACATAAGATCAAATCCTCCAACAAGACCGCAAACTTCTCTCGGAATGAGGCCTCAGATAAAATATGAGGCTCAAAGTTCTCAAACGAGGGCACAACCTGGAGTTTCTAATCAGAGATCCTATCCCTCAAGACCCCAACAAAATTTCCACATTAATACAGAAGAAAATGAATTTGCCGAATATAATAAGAACTTAGAATACGAAAATAGCAAATTCGACGAACCTTTAGAAAATTTTATACCAGAGGAACCAACGGAACATGAGAACCAAAATGATAGTTATGTCGAAAATTTTTCCGACATTCATTTTTTAGATTAACGAACTCTTCGTTACCTTACATTGAGGTTTAAACGAAGAGCGGGAAATTTTTAGAAATTCTTATAGATACAGGGTCAAACCGCAACTATATTTAGCCCTCTCTGGTCTCTAACCCCATTCCTAATAGAGATTGTTTCTACGCCAACTCAATCGGCGGCAGCACTAAAATAAGCCACCATGTTGAAACAAATCTGTTTGGTCTTTAAGACACTAAAATTAAGTTCTTCCTGTTACCATCTCTCAAATCTTTCGATGCCATACTCGGCAATGATAGCCTCAAGGAACTTTCAGCCACAATTTTCACTGAACAGAACTACATAGGAATTAAAAATGGTTTAAAAATAAGAATGAAACAAAAACCCTCTCAAGCTGTTAACAATCTAGATATAAAGATGGACCATATGTCCAATTCCCAGAAGAATGCTATCAATTCGCTTGTAGAAGAATGCGCTTCGTTATTCTCCAAGCCGGACGAAAAATTGACTTACATAACAACAGTTGTGGGTGAAATTCGCACCACCACAGATTCTCCTGTTTACACCAAATTCTATCCGTATCCCATGCCTCTCAAAGAAGAAGTTGAGAGTCAAATCCGTCAATTACTCGATGACGACATAATTAGACCGTCCAGATCTCCGTATAACTCACCTGTCTGGGTTGTACCTAAAAAAGCCGACTCCAAAGGCAATAAGCAATATAGAGTAGTGATCGACTACCGGAAGCTAAACACGGTTACAATCGCAGACCGCTATCCTATTCCAGAAATAAATGAGGTTCTCTCTCAACTGGGAAGGAATAAATTCTTCACGGTCCTTGACTTAAAAAGTGGTTTTCACCAGATCCCCTTAAAGGAATCGGATGTGGAAAAAACAGCCTTTTCGATTAATAACGGAAAGTATGAATTCGTAAGACTTCCGTTTGGCCTTAAAAATGCACCATCCATTTTTCAGCGGGCCCTTGATGATATTTTGCGAGAATTCATCGGCAAAATATGCTATGTCTATATAGATGACATCATAATTTTTAGCCAAACTGAAGATCAGCATATTCAACACATTCGTGAAATTTTTCGCACGCTGTATAAAGCTAGAATGAAAGTCCAATTGGACAAATGCCGATTTTTCGAGAAGCAAGTCGAGTTTCTAGGCTTCGTGGTGTCTCCTGAAGGGATTCGTACAAACCCGACTAAGGTTGAGGCGATAACGAATTTTCCTATACCACACACTTTGAAGGACTTGCGTTCCTTCCTTGGCCTTTCCGGCTACTATCGTCGTTTTGTGAAAGACTATGCCAAAGTGGCAAAACCGCTAACCGCTCTTTTAAGAGGGGAAGGTGGACGTATGTCCAAAGCTCAATCGAGCAAACAGAGTATTTATCTCGACAAAGAAGCACTAGAAGCATTTCAAAGATTAAAAATTTCACTTACTTCAACAGATGTAGTATTAATGTACCCCGACTTTGGAAAACCTTTCCAACTTACAACAGACGCTTCTCAATTCGCAATAGGAGCCGTTTTGTCGCAAGACGACAGACCTATTACTTTTATCTCCAGGACACTCAATAAGGCAGAAGAAATGTATGCCACTAATGAGAAAGAAATGCTGGCCATATTTTGGTCATTGAGTGCTCTTAGAAGTTATCTCTACGGGTCAGCAAAGGTGAAGATTATTACCGATCATCAGCCCTTGACATTTGCGTTAAGCAATAAGAATCATAATAACAAATTAAAGAGATGGAAGGCATTCTTAGAAGAGTTCGATTACGAGTTGCAATACAAACCCGGCAAGACTAACGTCGTAGCCGATGCCCTTTCCCGAATAGTAAATCCGTCAAATATAAACGCACTTACTTCAACGCAACACAGTGGTGATAGTTCACCTGAAAACTTAATTCCTAACGTTGAAATTCCTATCAATGCCTATAAAAACCAAATTTTTATTGAAATCGGTCCCAACTCCTCCATAAGCTTTAAAATCATCTTCCCAACTTACCATCGACATCAAATTATAGAACCACAATTCACCCATGATATCCTCATAAAAGTCCTGAAAAAACATCTTAACCCTTCAGTTATCAATGGCATTAAAAAGGAAGAAGCCATAATGGGAATGATACAGGAAATTTACCCCTTGCATTTTAGTAGTTATAAAATAAGGTTCACTCAGATACAGGTAGAAGATGTAACTTCAGAATCAGAACAAGAAAAAATCGTGATTGATACCCATCAACGTGCGCACAGAAACGAGAGAGAAAATAAAGCCCAAATTTTAAAAACACATTATTTTCCAGGCATGATTGGGAAAGTTAGAAGAGTTACAAGAAAATGTAGTGACTGTATAGAGAACAAGTACGATCGTCATCCTGATAAACCCGAATTTCAGCCAACCCCTATACCCGAATTTCCCGGTCAAATCGTACATTTAGATATTTACTTTACCGATGGAAAAATAATTCTGACCGCTGTGGACAAGTTCTCGAAGTACGCCTTAACGAAAATTCTAAAGTCCAGAGCCACGGAAGATATTAAGCAACCACTACGAGAAATTATTTTGTCTTTCGGCGTCCCGGAAACAATTGTAGTAGATAATGAAAAATCCTTAAGCTCAAGTTCTATTTCATTTATGCTGGAAAGTCTGTTTAAAATTAAAGTTCATAAAACCCCACCTTACACAAGCTCAGCTAACGGACAGGTGGAAAGATTTCACTCCACGCTCTCTGAGCTTATGCGTTGCCTTAAAGCAAAGAAAATCCACAACACTTTTTCCGAATTACTGGATATGTCCGTTTATGAATATAATAGGTCTATCCACTCTACGACAAAAAGTAAACCGATAGATGCGTTTTTTGGAAAAAATAGACTGAATCACCCCGAACAACTTGAATTAGAAAAAAAGGAAATTATCAAAAACATTAAAACTAAACAGGGCGCAGACTTAAATTATCACAACAAAAACAGATTACCTCCGAAAAATTATTCTGTAGGAGACACTATTTACGTGAAAATAAATAAAAGAATAGGGAATAAACTTTCCCCTAGATACAGGAAAGAAATTGTAGGTGAAAATAGAAACACTACTATTATTACAAAATCAGGAAAAACAATTCACAAGAGTCTCATAAAACATTAATTTCCCCAACAGATTGTCCTTGCCCATGTTCTATGCGGATATCCAAATCCTGGATTACACAAATTCAAAAGTTGGGACCCTAAGCCTAGGACTCAAAGGTACAGACAGGTACTTTTAACATCATACACGACATAGACCTAGAGTTATACTCCAAAGTTATCAATGACATCAAATTAAAAATGCAAAGTTATGTTTCCAATCAAGACCCATTACATCCCTTACTATCACATGAGATTTCTAACCTTCAGAACCTCCTCACTCGACTAAAACCTAGACCAAGAAAACAAAGGTCGTTAAACTTTATTGGCAGTGCATGGAAATGGATAGCTGGCAATCCAGACCATGCCGATTTTCAAATTATAAAATCAAAAATGAATAATGTCTTGAGAAATAGTAATAAGCAAATAGTTATTAATAAATTAACTAATGAAAGAATAAATAATATTACAAATATTACAAACTATATTGTTAATTCAATAAAGAAAAATTCAAATCTAAAAGACGAATATTTTGCAAATATAAAATATAAATTAGACATAATTAAAGAAGAATTAACCAATGTAAACTATGCCTTACACTGGGCAAAAGCGGGTATCATAAACTCGTTCATTTTATCGAACTTTGAAATAAATTCAGCAAAAGAAATATTTGAAAAGTATGAAATCCCATACATTAATTTAGAAGAAGCATTTGAATTTGCAGACGTGAAAATCGCAACAAATGCCTCAACCATACTATATGTTATAAGTATACCTGTAACAAATTTGAAATCCTGTCAAAACTTAATGATAAAACCAATTAAAAGGAAAAATATTATAACTAAAATACCATTCAACAATATTTTAAAATGTAACAATCAAATTTTTGGAATAAAAGAAGATTGTAAAACTTATAATAATTTAGCAATTTGTAAGCAAAACCAAATTTTAGACATAAGTACAAGTAATTGTATACCGAATTTATTAAGGAGCCGCCCATCAAATTGTACCGAAGTTAATAACCAACATATTCCAAGCGTCGAAGAAATACTCCCCGGAACCCTCCTTTTAAACAAATACAACGGATCAGTCCTTGTAAATGGCGAAGTCATCGATCTAACAGGATCCTTTATCATTCAATTTCATAACGTATCCATAACTATTGATAAACAAAATTACATTTCCAACGAAATCCCTGGGTCAAAACCATTACCGGCAATCGTACAACCTGACTCAAAAGCGGAGAAGTATGAAGAATTTTTGACATTAGAAATGATGAAAGACCTACATCTTAAAAACACGGAATACATCGAACAGATAAAAGAAGAGGACAACCTACATCTGATAACCAACTCCAGCCTGATTACAATCATAATAATAGTAATCATAGTTATCGTCACCAGAATGCTCATCCTTCGGAAAAATGGACAGATAAATATCACCACTAATCTAGACCCGACTCCAAAAATATCAATACCTGAAATTCAATCAGAAGACAAGGAAGTAACTGGAAATCAAACTGAAAATAATGCGAGCTTACCAAAACAGCTGGCAACAACCAAGCCAACAAGGATTAGCCAAATCCCTTTTTTCTGAAGGTCAAACGAGGACGTTTGAAATTAAAGGGGGAGGAGTTAATGCAGCAAATATTTCATATCATCATTCCCACGATCCCACGAATGATGCACGCACAGTGTCTTAAAATGCTGACGATACGTCTGGCAAGAAGACATCAGACACCAAGCGCATTCCTGCACATACGCTGGCGGCTCCCGTAGGTAGTTAGGATAGCTTATAAGAAAATTTAATTTGTAAAGTTAGTTGTAAATAATCATTGAAGCAATAAAGAGCTTATGCTCCCAAAAATATTTTTTTAAAAGAAAGATACACTTGTGAACTTATTTTACATATTGTTCATTATGAAAATCTATAGCTAGGAATGTGCATATGTACTTTAATTTGCAATCTTAAGTAATTCGTTTGTTCATTCGATATAAATGTAGGTAGGTAGGTAAGGAACCTTCATAGGTATATTAATAATGTAGCACAATTGCAAGAAAATATAAAATAGGTAGGTATGTAGGTAAGTTGGAAGATACATTTACCACTATAAGAGAGTGCTCAAGCAGCTTACTTTCCTTAAGTTGTTTTTATAAAATCCAACTTTCATTAAAATCAAAGGACACCTTTTTTAAAAAAAATATTTTATTAAGAACAAAATGCAGCAACAAATTGCAAAAACAAAAAAAATAAAGATTTAAACAATTTGAAAAAAGATAAAAAAGTGTCATATCATTGATGGATAGTTTTAAAGGTAAGTACCCAATTTTTTAAGAATTTAAAATTGTTAAGTACCTACCAGTTTGGCATTAAATATTTAATGCTCTTAGACCCGTTTGCTGAAATGAAACTTAAATATTTAAGTGGCACATCTGGCATATCCGACTGCAGGGGATGAAATCATAAACCAATTCGCAACAGAAGCCTTTGTCCGTGCTGTATCTGATATCAACCTTCAGCGAGCAATTCGAACTGCTGGAAAACGCATACTTCCTGAGGCATTAGCGTTCGCCCTGACTATGGAAGCAGCAGAACAGGCTTCTCAAGGAGTCCATCGAGTAAGAAAGCGTGAAATTGAGGAGTGCTCATGCCAGAGGACAGCGTTGCAAAGAAACCAGCGAGATGGACCTGCTCGATGCTGCAACTGTAACAAGACCGGACATCTCCAACGCCAGTGTTGATTCCCACCTAGAAGACCTGAATGTTGGATTTGTAACAAGATCGGGCACCTTCAACGCCAGAGCAGACTGCCACCTTCAAGACCTGCATGTTGGAATTGCAACAAGACTGGACATCTTCAACGCCAGTGCAGATTGCCACCAAGAAGACCATGGAAATCCGACTACAAGCATTGCACTCGTGAAGAAGAAATGGAGGTTGTTGCTATCCCGAGATTAAGAGCGGATTCCACTGACGGGTGGAGAAAAGAGAAAGTAATAACTGCCCAACAAGATGACTCCAGATCTGGATTGTATCCATGCCATACATATCAGGGAGAGGGTGAAAGCTACACAGTTGGAAAGCACGGGTTTCAAGTGTCCATGGATGTCAGCCATTTCAGACCAGATGAGTTAACGGTCAAAACTGTTGGACACAGCGTGGTGGTGGAAGGTAAGCACGACGAACGTGAAGATGATCATGGTTACATAAGTCGTCAGTTTGTGCGGAAGTATCAGCTGCCAAAGGGGTATGATGCCAAGAACGTCATCTCAACAGTTTCAATGGACGGTATCTTAACAATCAAAACTCCACAAAAGGCTTTGAAGAACAACGAAAGAAGAGTGCAGATTCGACGGACTGGCCCCGTGAAATTGAGCGATAGTGAAAGTAGAGAAGAAAGGCTGGGCGACATTCGGAAAAGGACAAGAGCAAATAGAAAACCAACAAGTGATCGGAAGAAAACACAATACGACACAAAAGGAACAACGAACGGATTCCAAGCGGGAGAACTTGTGTGGTTTTATAATCCCCACTGCCGGAAGGGACTTTCACCGAAACTTCAAGAAAATTGGGAAGGCCCGAATACTGTTGTAACACGAATAAACGATGTCGTCTACCGCATTCAGAGAGGATTTAGAGGCCAAATGAAAGTAATTCACAGTGACCGTTTACACCGTTATAATGGTGAAGGATGCGATGGATTTGCTCGGGACGATCAATCTTAAGGAGGGGGCAGTGTAACGACTGTCACATTTGTACTATAATGACTATGGAATGAACTTTAACCACTCTAGAATAAAAGAAACACCGAATTTTTGATTAGACGGGGCACAAACCAACCGACGGAGAACTTTCGAACTTCCAATACTAAACGTCAAATCGGATGATTTGGAAAGGGACATTTATGGGAAATTTCCCCTATGGAAAGCTCTGGAAGCAAACACTAGAACCTTCCAGCTTTTTCGGGAGCCTTTTGAAAAGTATAAAAGCACATGTCTGACCGGCAGAGGACGCAGTTTATTTTTAATCGTGAACGAGTTAAGTTGGTTGTAATAAAAGTAAAGTGTTGAATTAATTTCAGTGGTGAACAATAAATTGTTTTGTGGTTGTATAAGTAAAGAGTTTTATTTTGTAAAGTAAATAAGTGGAGAATTTAAATAGTGCGAATAAGTTTGATTAACGAACCTGAGAAAATATTACAATATACAAAGATAGTACTATGATTTATATTTACAAACAACATACATTCGAACCAGCCAGGACAGCAACCCAAGTCGAATGAAATCACGAACTTCACCAAAACCGCGGCATATAAAAAGGAGTTAATATATTTGAGCGTTGGCATATTTAAATAATTGAATACTTCTAATATCAGTTTTCCCTTTTTATTTTTGTATTATTTTATTTTGATTGTGAGTGATTTGAAGGGTGAGGAAAGAGTGAAGATATCGTCGTGCCAATACGTCGGCAGGCCGAAGCTGGGTTCCTCCGTATAAATTCGCGACGAGAAAACACGAAAGCTTGTAACCTTCTACAGAGCGCTCTTTAGGCAGGTTCCGGGTACAAGACGGTTGGTCTTCGTATGTGAAGGGACGGACGAGGCTAGGCTCGACCACTCGACCAATTTTTGTTGTCGACGGGTTGAGTAAGGGTGCTGGGCGCTCCTTTGAGTTTCGGAAACCAAAGGCGTGCCACTCCGAGTGTGACATAAAGGTCCACCGGCGAAGTAGGCTTTGCTCCTTTTCTATCACAATTTCGATAACGATTTTTGTTGGTCTTTTTTTATTGATTTTTGTTGTTAACTAAATCTTCATTGTTTTTTGTATTATCTATTTCTTTTTTAACTTTTTGAGGTTTTGTTAAAAGGCTAATTTCAATGCTTCGTTTTTCTTTTTAAATTGCCCTTAATAGTAACGATATTAGGTATAAAAATGTGTAAGCCACGCTCAAGCCTGATGTTTTTCTGGATTTATTTAGAGTTTTAGATTTTTGAATATTCAGGGGGTGTGAAGGACGAGCGGTCCATGAGCGGTGAGGTGTGACATGGCGGCCAAAGGGTAAGCTCTCAAGGGGAATCTGTTTTGTTTTCGGCTCCAGATTCCAGGTGTGGTGAGGGAAGGCCTATCGGTACTAATACCAACCTATACTCTATGAGTGGGAGCTATACGTATGAGGGAATACGAAAATTTAGGCATGATGCGAGGTGAGGTTAAGTGAAGGAGCAAGATCCCCCCCTATATCTGGCGAGCTAAGCCATGCATCGCAAGTATGCCACTGCCCCTGCCACTTAACATTCGGACCCTTCTTTTTCCTATCCAAATTCAATTTCTTCCGTTTCGGTTAGTGAATAGCCCTATATTGGGTGAATAAGTTTCTTTTCCGCTTCCGGCCCGAATCCCCTTTCCGGTTCCTATTTGTATTCCTTATAGATTTCCAATTCCTATTCCCAGGTCTTTATCCTATTACCCCGTTACAAATGGCGTAAGAGCTCCATTTTTGACTTTGTCAGTTGTCCAGTAAATTTTTAAAGGTTGCCACTCACATCAACGAAATAACTTATAAGTTTTGTTCAGGAAAGCTTATTAGCATACCAGATCAAATGCGATAGGGAGTTTCGAGGTTGACCATGGCAACAACGCAACATCTAGAAAAATGTGTGTTTAATTGCATCCGATTTCAGGTGAAACTTCTCGTATGTCTTTGAATGGAAGATTAAAAACGTACCTTTCGAACTGCGACGAGAAGTTCAACCTGATAATGAGTGTGATTGATGTCTTGTTTTAGTTTACATTGGTTGCTGCGGTCAGAGTCAGAAAGAAACGTAAGTCTTGATCGGGATAGCTCTTGAGAAAGCCCGATCAATCGCGACGAAAATTTCCAGTTCTGAGGGCAACAACAAATGTAACATAAGTGAAAATGTATGTTTTTTTTAATTAGCTACCACCCTCAGAGGAGTTAAATTTGAACAAATTGCCGCAATGTCACATCCTCAGGGAGGAAAAAAACACCACCGTTCAGTGCTGTCCAAAACACCCCCACAGAATATAATGAACATAATCAAAATTATAAAATTAAAATTGAAATTTTTAAAATTATTGGTACTAAGTTGCTTGAAAACGGAAAGGTTTACGAACGCGTTGATTATTTTCGTTTTACAGTGGAAAAGCTGTTGATTGGCCGAAAATAAAATCAAAAACGCTATACATAGTAGTTCATTTGGTATGTAATTTTGCCATAATAGTTTAATACATAGTTATAGAGATATTAGATTTGTTAGATAGGTATTATAGTTATTAGGAAATTTTTAGAAATACTTAAGCTTAGAGTTTTAACGTTAGTTTAGTATTGCATAGGCATAAGTATATATACATAGGTTACAATAAAAAAAGTAAAACATAAAAAGAAAGAAAATTACAAAATGGAAAAAAACATTACAAATTAGTCTTATCCTATACATAGGTAGTTAAGTTTATATTGGTTATTATATATATTATTATAGATAGTAAGCTTAATTTAGTTAAAGAATTTTTTTTTTAGGAAGTGAGTCTTGAGGTTTTGTGGGTGTCATCTTTATAAATCTTGGTGTCCAAGAAGAAATAGTAGCCCGCTCGTTGCATGCGGTAATGAATCCTGAAAAGGAAAAAGAAATTAGTAAGATTTTATATCAAGAAAGTCGTACTATCACACGTTCACATTACAACCAAATTGTTGATAAAATCGCTATGTCTACTACACGTTCTCCGATTAAGAAGCCAGGAAACAATCAAGAAAACACCAGGATGCCTCCCCCGACGTTTTCGATCCCTCCATCTCCACTTCCTGCTGTAGAAAGTCACCAAGGAAGCTCAACGCGATCCTTAGCGTCCCCTGCGTATAGCAGCTTGACTGAGGTAGGATTGGGGATGGAGCGAGAACAAGCTTCGGATCTGATACCTATAGTGGTGAAAGGTCAGAGGAGTCAGGGTTCGAATAACTCGAGAGGGGTTGAACCACGTCCAAATAATAGGGCCGAACTCAGGGCAAACGGGAGTAGTCCAAATCGCTCCAATGAGGGTATATCCGCTGAGCTCATCTCAGCTATCAACTTGGCAGTGGTCAACGCTTGTGAGCGGTATACCAGCTCTCTCAAGGGAGAACTGTCTGAGGCTCTGAAATCAGAAATAAAGAGGAATTTTGCGAATTGAGGGGTAAAGATACTCATGTGACATTACCTCAGAGCAGCAGAGGAGAAACTCAGGTTGTGAGCGCAGGAGTTGGGGATGTTTCGAGCCGACAGGCCAATCAAGAACCTTATCGTCATTCGCAGCTGGATTCGGGGGCTAGACCGTTCGTAACGGTGAGTAATTCAAATGGAATGACTCAGCCGATGCCCAACTGAGAAAGTAGGTCAGAGGGTGGGGGATACCGACCGAACATTCATTAAGATGATTACAGTCGGAATTTTTTCGGTGCGTACCTCCAAAATCCCCTCTCAATGGTATCTAAAAACATAAGAAATCCTATCAAAATAGATAAATGGGGATTAGAATTCGATGGAAAGTTGGATGTACTCACCATGGGGGATTTCTTCTTCAGACTGGAAACGCTTCAGTCTCAGTACGCGAGATTTTCATCTCCTGCTTTCTGGCGCCGCGCATGATTGGTATTGGCAGTTTCAGCGATCCAGTTATCGACCCGATTGGCCAATGGTTCGGGACGCATTAATTCACCAATATCGGAATTCAAAGTCCGGTTACGAGATTACGAGGAAATTGTCAGACCGCAAGCAAGGCGTCAGAGAGTCCAGTGACGATTTCTTTGCAGCGGTGAACAAGCGTAGATCTTAGCTCAGGGTTCCGATTCCAGAGTTGGATCTCGTACGGATCCTGAAGCGCAACCTAAATGATAGGATTAGGCACTTGGTATACCCCTAACCTATCTTTACGCTGGATCAGTTGCAAATGGCATGCAAGGAAGCTGAGTATGCGTTTCCTTACAAGGATCGAGAGGCTTTGATGCACCAATGGCCACCTGGTCGGTACATGGCAAATGAGCTTGAGATGAATCATGGGGAAAAGTATCTTGGCGATGAACAGCTTGCGGCTTTTCAGCATGCTGGGTCTAGACAAAAGGCTTCGTGTGGTGCCACAGATCCAAGTTCAATGACGTGCTGGAACTGCAAACTTTGAGGTCACACGTTCATGGACTGTCCTTCGACCACGAGAAGCATATTTTCCTATCGATGCGGCCAGGATGGTGTTATTACCCCTAAATGTAACCGATGCAATCCGGAAAACAAATTGAGGAATACGAAGACAGTGGGGGAATCGTGTTCCACACAAACGGCCCCATTCCGAGAATAGACTCAAATAGTAAAAATCAGATTAAGATTTTGATTCGAAAAAGAGATGTAGAGCAAGGGGGTCATGCAGAAAATAAAAAACAAACAAAACTAAAACCAATACACATTAGGATAAAAGAGTATGAAATTGCTAAAAATAGCATCTTTAAGGAAAAGTGCCCAGAACCAACAAAAAGGATACAAAAAACCCGGATAAGATATAGATTAAGAAAAGAAACAAGAAAGAGTAATTCGTCTACGGTTATAGATGTCAACACAAATCCGAGACCTTACGCAAAAGTAACGATAGGCGATAAAGATATTCTCGGTTTGCTGGGCAGTGGAGCCAGCGTGAGTATTATAGGAAAAGGGTGTATGAAGCTGGTAACAGCTTTAGAGTTGCAAGTCCTTTCTTATAGGGTGGGTGTTAAAACCGCCGATGGAAAAAACTAGTCCATTAACGGAAAAGTCCAAACACAAGTGCCTTATAAAAACACCACCCACATTATAACTTTTTATCTTGTCAAAAGCTTGGAACAAAAATTATATTTAGGAGTAGATTTCTGGAAGATATTTAAGATTGCTTCGAGTGTTGTCAGTTCTATTTCGATTCCAGAGGAAGAAGCAGATTTAATAGACGCGCACCAGTTAACACCAGAGCAGTGGTCTGAGTTGGAGACGGTCAGGCGGAAATTCCTGGATTACGATCGACATGGTCTCAGGAAAACGACGATGATGGAGCATGTCATCGATACTGGAGACGCGGAACCTGTGAAGCAGCGTCACTACCCTGTTTCGGCAGCGGTATAAGCCTTACTGTACCAGGAAATAGACCGAATGCTTAAGTTTGGCGTTATTGAGGAGAGTAAGAGGCCTTGGTGCTCGCCCGTGGTCCTGACAAAGAAGCCAGCAGGGGACGGTACTGTGAAGTGTCGTTTCGTTTTTAGTGTAGATCTCAAGGAAGTGTTTTGGCAAATACCAGTGGATAAACAGAGTAGGGAGAAAACTGCATTTGCGTTACCGGGAAGACCCTTAAATCATTTTAAGGTAATGCCATTTGGGTTGTGTAATGCAGCTCAAAGTCTTTGCCGTCTAATGGATAAGGTAATTCCTGCACGACTCAGGGACAACGTTTTTCTGTATTGAGACGACTTGTTGATTATCGCACCAGATTTCGAAACCCATATCACCATGCTGGGTGAAGTGGCCGAGTGTTTGAGAAGGGCCAATCTCACCATCAACCTTAAAAAATCAAAATTTTGCTTTAAAGAGTTAAAATATTTGGGTTTTATCGTTGGTGGTGGGAAGTTAAAAACTGACCCTGCAAAGGTCGAAAGTTCGCCGGCTGCTTGGCTTAGCAGGGTGGTATAGGTTCATCAAGGATTTTTCCAGCCTAACCGCTCCTCTAACTGACACGCTCAAGAAGAAAGACGCAAAGTTCAAAATGATGGATGAGGCGATGACGGCATTTGAAGAACTTAAAGGGGTTTTAACCACCGCGCTGGCTCTCAATCATCCCGATTTCAAAAAACGTTTTTTTATTCAATGCAATGCTTCTGATTCTGGAATTGGAGCAGTACTGTTTCAGAAAAATGATGATGGAGGAGAAGTTCCAATCTCGTATTTCTCTCAAAAGTTAAACACTTGTCAGCGAAACTACAGTGTGACCGAGAGGGAGTGTATGGCGGCGGTAATGTCAGCTAAAAAGTTCAGGCCCTATGTCGAGGGTATGAATTTCACAGTCATCACCGACCACTCCAGTCTTAAATGGTTAATGACCATGAAAGACTTGAGTGGGTGGCTGCCTAGGTGGAGCCTAGACTTACAATCCTTTACCTTTGGCATAGAGCACTGAAAAGGAACGCTAAACGTCGTACCAGACACACTCTCTCGGGCACACGTAGACAGTGTCAAGATTGGGGAGATTGCTCCCTTAATAGATCTGACCTCAGGCGAGTTTAAGTCGACCGAGTATAAGGAATTGATCGAAACGATTCGCGCAAATCAGGAAAGGTTACCGGATTTAAAAATAGAGGATAGTTTTGTCTATAAACGATCATTCGCGGTAGAAAACGAGGAACCGAATTACGAGCACAATTGGCGGTTATGGGTGCCTTCAGCCTTAACAGAAAGCATTATTGAGTGGGCCCATGATCCACCTCAGGCTGCTATGGGGAAGTTGCAAAGACCTTGAATCGTATTTGACAATACTTTTACTGGCCCAACATAACCATACAAATCAGAGAATTCGTTTTGAGATGAGCAATATGCAAGCAGTACAAATCGTCTAGTCAAATTTTACGTAGATCGTCCGTTTCAAAAGTTATATGTAGATTTTTTAGGGCCCTACCCAAGATCTAGATCCGGCAATGCATATGTGTTTGTGGTATTGGTGCATTTGACGAAGTATGTCTTTTTAGAACCGTTACGATCGGCAAACACAGGCAGTATAGTGAAGTTTCTCCGAAACACCATCTTCAATTCTTGCGGAGTACCCCAAATAATACATTCTGATAATGGCAAGCAATTTCTAGCCAAAGATTTTCAAGATCTTCTACAAAAAATTGGTATTCGGCATTTTCGTACCGCGAACTACGCACCGCAATCCAATGCCTCTGAAAGGGTCAACAGGACGCTTTTGGCGGCCATACGCTCTTATTTGAACGAAGACCAACGCGACTGGGATATGCACCTTAGTGATATAGCAGGCGCGTTGAGGAGTTCAGTTCATTCAGCTACAGGTGTATCACCATATTTTGCCCTATTTGGTCTAAATATTATGACTCACGGTAGCGGATATGAACTGACTCAGAAGCTGAGTGTGGTTGACGATGGCGAACTGTTGACTCTTCCTAGGCAAAACAGATTGCATTGCATAAGAGAAAAGATCAAAGAGAACATGTTAAAAGCCAAAGAGAAAAGTGATAAACTTTACATTATGTGTTCTCGGAATGTGAAATACATTCCTGGACAAGAAGTATATAGACGTAATTTCATCCTAAGCGATTCGTCCAAATATTTATCGGCTAAGTTATGTCCGAAGTTTGTCAAATGCCAAATGCCAGATAGTAAAAGCAGTAGGAAAGAATAATTATGAACTTGAAAATTTATCGGGAAAGAAAATAGGGATATTTCATGCCAAAGACATCAAAACATAGCTTTATGACAACAACGAGACCTGTGATAGGGATAATACCAATAATCTGTGATTTATATGTAAATATATGTCACTGTCCTATCATCTCCCAGCTGAATGTGTCTTAGAAATCATGTAATGAATTCGGTTTCCGTCATTTAAACTTAAGTTTTGTTTTTGTACCTTTATAGTTGTATATGTGTTATTTATTTGTTTACTTTATCGTGTTATGTAGTTACTAGAGTCTATTTATTTGTTTATTCATTTATTTTAGTATTTATTTAACGTAGTTATATATGCTAGTTTAATTATTAATTTTGCAGAGTTTTATTCGAGTTTATTTATTTTTTAATTATATTTATATTTATATTTATATTTATATTTATATTTATATTTATATTTATATTTATATTTATATTTATATTTATATTTATATTTATATTTATATTTATATTTATATTTATATTTATATTTATATTTATATTTATATTTATATTTATATTTATATTTATATTTATATTTATATTTATATTTATATTTATATTTATATTTATATTTATATTTATATTTATATTTATATTTATATTTATATTTATATTTATATTTATATTTATATTTATATTTATATATATATTTATATTTATATTTATATTTATATTTATATTTATATTTATATTTATATTTATGTTTATATTTATATTTATATTTATATTTATATTTATATTTATATTTATATTTATATTTATATTTATATTTATATTTATATTTATATTTATATTTATATAGAGAGATTGAATAGGCCTTTGGCATGAACGGACGTGTTTATTGGTTTGCTCTGGAAAATAAATAAAAATAAATAAAATAAAATAAAATAAAATAAAATAAAATAAAATAAAATAAAATAAAATAAAATAAAATAAAATAATTAAATAAATAAAATAAAATAAAATAAAATAAAATTAAATAAAATAAAATAAAATAAAATAAAATAAAATAAAATAAAATAAAATAAAATAAAATAAAATAAAATAAAATAAAATAAAATAAAATAAAATAAAATAAAATAAAATAAAATAAAATAAAATAAAATAAAATAAAATAAAATAAAATAAAATAAAATAATATAATATAATATAATATAATATAATATAATATAATATAAAATAAAATTAATAAATTAATACATAAAATTGGATAAATAAATAAATATAAAATAAAATAAAATAAAATAAAATACAATAAAATAATTCTAATAAATAAAATAAAATAATATAATATAATAAAAATAAATTAGATAAGAGAGCATGGCGGACAAAAGAGGAGAGTGTAGTGAGGAAGAAATGAAGAGGAGAGGAAGGCCGACAAATCTCGAAAGATTGTCGAGGAATATGAACACGGGATCGATGGGAGATATTAGTGACTTATGGAAGAGGAAGAGAGAGCAGGTGAACGGAGTTGAGCAAGAGAATGAGGAAGGAATCGAGGTATTCCAAGCCAGCAAGAAAATTCCACGATCGCCGCAGAAAAAGGAACAAGAGGAGTCGAAAGTAGAGAGGATATTGAAGGAGATGAGATATGAATTCAAACGGGAGATGCAAGAGGTGAAGCAAGAGGTGAAAGAGTTGAGAATGGAGATGAAGGAAGAACTGGGAAAGATGAGAGAAGAAATAAGAAGAGGGGAAAAGGAGAGAGAAGAACTGAAAGTTGAAGTAAGATGGCTAGCAAGAAGGATAGAAGAATTAGAGATGAAAGCACAAGGCACACGGGAGATAGAGGAGAGAATAAAAAATAGTAGAGCGGAAATTGAAGAAACAACAAGCACAATAAGTGGTGGAGATGGGAAAGAAAACCTAGCGGAGAGGATGAACGAGATGGAAGCAAGGATAGAAAGACAAGAAAAAGAAAAACGAAGGAGGAATATAATGATTAAAAACGTGCAGATACGAGGCACAATAAAAGACACAGTAAAAAGAATATTCGAAAGGATAGGAGTCCAAGCAAGGATAGGGGAAGCAAGGGAGGTCGGAAGGAGAGGTGCAGACGGGAAAGAAGGTATGATAGAAGTAAAAATGGAAACTCTAGACGGTAAAACAGAGGTGATGAGGAAGAAAGCCAACCTAAGAGAAAGAAGGGAAAGAATTGAAGAGGACTTAACGTGGAAAGAACGAAGAATGCAGTGGCTGATAAGGGATCGAGCAGAAGAAGAAAAGAGAAAAGGGAAGCAGATCATAATAAGATATGGGAAGCTGATAGTAAATGGGAAGACATGGGTTTGGGATGAAAAAAGGGAGGTCATAAGGGAAACAATAGCTAAAGAGGGAGAAAAGGAGAAACCAATTCAGAGTGAAAGTAGGAATATTGAAAAACAAGAAGGGGAAGGAGGAATAGAAGAGAATTCAGAGTCAAAAAACGGATAAAGGAACAAGAAGAAGGAGATAAATCAGGTAGAAAAGAGTCAGGGGATAAATGGAAGATAGGCTTCTGGAATGTTGCGGGGTTAGCGAATAAAGAAAAAGAGTTCTGGGAAGGGATCAAAGAATGGGAAGTTGTAGTGATGATAGAAACGTGGGTAGAGGAAAAGAATTGGGAAAAATGGAAAACACAACTGCCAAAGGGGTATAAATGGACAAGACAGGGAGCAAAAAAGAAGAACAAGAAGGGAAGAGCAATGGGGGGGATGATAATGGGAGTTAGAGAAGAAATGGCGATAGAGGGTGATGAGATTCTGGAACAGGAAGAAGGATTAATGAGCAGGAAAGTTAAAGCAGGTACGGATGAATGGGTTATAGTAGCAACGTATGTAAATGGTGACATAGACAAGAAGTTGGAAAGCTTAAGAAGATGGATGGAGAGGCAGTCAGATGAAGAGAGAGTGATAATAGGGGGGGACTTCAACGCGAGAACAGGATTGGAGGGTGGGAGAGTGAGGGGTATAGGAGACGAAGAGAGAGGGAGGAGATCGAAAGATAAAAAAGTGAACACCGAAGGTAAGAAACTAACGCAGGTGATAGGAGAATTAGGGTGGGAAATTTTTAACGGGAATATAGAGGGGGATGAGGAGGGAGAGTTCACGTATACAGGAGGCAGAGGGGAGACAGTAATTGATTATGTACTAGGTGACGAAAGGACGAGAAGAGGAATAGAAAGGATGGAAGTAACAGATAGAGTAGAGTCAGATCATCACCCATTGGTGATCACTATAAAGACAGGAAGAAGGAGAAAGAGGGATAAAGCAAAGGAAGTAAAAAGAATAAAAACGGGAAGATGGTCGGAGGAGATGAAACGGGAATTCGAGAGAAGAATGCGAAGAGTGAGCTTGGAAGAGGTGATATGTACTAAATAACTTTTGTTCTAAACTTCAATTATAATATACTGTGTATAAATCATTTACTCACTGTATTAACTGTAAGCTTCTGCGGTTTCTTAGCTTTTACTTGAACACTAATATTTCAGTGAGGTTTATAGCGTTGTAACATAAAGAGCTCCAATAAAGCATAGAACTATTTTATATACTTAATCTAAACGCGTGTTTTATTACAAACAAATATATTATTTGGCGACGAGAATAAAAATTAAAGATATATAAAAGTGGATACCTTAAATATAAAAATAAAAATTGATCAAAATAGTGACAGTGGTTCTGATCAATTCGACGATACCCACGAAAGTTTCAATTCTGAACAAAAGAAACACGTGGATGAATGCAGCATGACGCAATTCTTTGGTTCAATAGAATTTTTTTCACCTGGTGACGATTTTGATAGCTATGCAGAGCGATTGGATCAATTGCTAGCGATTAACAAAATTGCGGATGATAAGCTGCAAGGATCATATCTAATTACACTTATGGGGCCTGACACGTATAAGATTGTTAAGTCGTTGGTAGCTCCAGCTGAACCTCACTCTAAAGGGTATAAAGAATTAATTAAAGTTCTAAAAGCACACTTCAAGCCGAAGGCAAATATCATTGCCGAAAGATTCCAGTTCCACAAAAGATTCCAACAAAACCATGAATCTATAGGGGACTACATCGTTGAGTTGAAAAATTTAGCAGAAAAATGTGACTTTAAAACGTTTTTGGATGAGTCACTGCGAGACCAATTTGTTGTTGGTATTAAAGACGAATCAATTCAACAAAAATTATTAAATGAAACATCGATGGATTTTGATAAAGCATGTCAAGCAGCGAAGTCTTTGGAGCTTACGAAAAACAACATGCAGCTACTCCATCCCAATTCCATAAATTATGCGGAATATCAAAACGTCAACAAATTTCATCGTAGTCGTACACCGCAGAGAAGAAAAAAACACAGTTATCAGCAGAGAGATGACAAGAGAAGTTCACCAACAGTTTCAAATAGAGCAGTGCAGAGTAACAACAGCAATTCAACCTTCCAATGTTTTAACTGTGGACGCAGCGGTCATTATGCCAGAAACTGCCGTTCACAAAGATCATCATCAACCGCACGCTCACGGAGAGGAATAAACAACACCTAAAATTATCAGGCAAATTGTATAAGTTTAGAAAAATTACAGTTAGGTCATTTAAATCATATTTCTAACATAAATAATGCATGCAATTTAAATATAGAAATTAATGGTAGTCTAGTATTTATGGAAGTTGATACTGGAGCTTCTGCTTCAGTTATGAGCAGTTTTGATTTTCATAGATTATTTTCACATTGTGGTTTGAGAACGGCTGATAAAAAATTATGTTTGATTACAGGTGACAATGTTTGTGTTGAAGGTGTGTGTGATGTTCAAGTTAGGGATTTGCATGAAAATAAATATTTTTCGTTGGAATTAGTTGTGGTTCAATCAAAAACAAATTTTACGCCATTACTCGGAAGATCGTGGTTGGATATCCTCATGCCCAATTGGCGGGATCGTTTTATGAATAGGTTGAACAGTCTTAAGGACATGTGTTATTTTAAGAATAAATATAGTTCGGTGTTTTCGCAAAATTTAGATTGTGCTATAAAAAATTTGGAAGTGGAGGTGATTTTAAAGGATAATGCCACACCCATATTCTTCAAGCCTTACACCATGCCGTTTAGCTTACGAGAAGCTGTAGAGATCGAATTAGATCGACTTGTTTCAGAGGGTATTTTAGTGGCAGTTCGCCATAGTAGATGGGCATCACCCATCGTAGTTGTGCCTAAAAAGGACAATAAATTGCGTATCTGTATAGATTGTAAGGTTTCAGTAAACAAATTTGTTCAGACGGAACATTATCCTTTGCCAAAAATCGATGAGATTTTCGCAGGTCTCAGTAATTGTGCATATTTTTGTGTACTTGACTTGTCAGGTGCATACCAACAGGTAAAAGTTTCTGAAAAATCTCAAGAATATCTTACTATCAATACGCATAAGGGTCTGTATCGTTATACTAGACTTCCTTTCGGTTTGAGCTCAGCTCCCGCGCTTTTTCAATCTATTATAGATCAAATTTTACAGGGAATTCCAGAGGTGTTTGGATATTTAGATGATATCCTCATTGGTGGTGAAAGTTTAGAGGATTGTGAGAAGAGACTTGAAGAAGTTTTAAGTAGACTTGACGCTTACCAAGTTAAAGTTAATGAAGCGAAATGTAAGTTTTTCCAAGAAAAGGTGCAATATTTAGGTCACGAAATATGCAAAGAAGGTATTAAACCAACAAAAGATAAAATGGATGCAATAAAGTGTGCACCCCCACCTCATGATGTCACAAGCTTGAAATCTTATTTAGGGTTATTGAATTTTTATGGAAAATTTTTGCCATCACTTTGATCTGAATTAAAACCGCTTTATGATCTTTTGCGTAAGAATTCAAAATTTGTTTGGACAAATGATTGTCAGTCAGCGTTTCAAAGAAGTAAGGACTTACTTATGAACAATCAAATGTTGGTGCATTTCGATGCAAGAAAACCGATCATAGTTTCTTGTGACGCTAGTCCATATGGTGTAGGGGCTGTCCTCTCACATATGATCGAAGGCGAGGAACGTCCAGTACTTTTTGCATCGTCTACCCTTAGTGACTCAGAAAAGAAATATTCCCAGCTTCACCGTGAAGCATTAGCAATTGTTTATGCTGTTCGAAAATTTCACAGATATTTGTATGGCAACAAATTTATTTTACTCAGTGATCATAAGCCTCTTCGTGAAATTTTTGGACACAATAAACAAACGCCTGCAGTAGCAGCTGCACGTTTACAAAGATGGGCAATATTCGTATGAAATTAAGTACAAGAAGGGGAAAGAGCTTGGACATGCTGATGCCCTTTCTCGATTACCGTCTGTAGAACCTACAGGTGAAGAATCTGATAAGATTTGTTATTTAAACGTTCATGGTTGTATGTCTGATTTACCCGTTAAGTTTTCCGAAATAGTAACTGAGACTAAGAATGATATAAATTTAAAACAAGTAATGAAGTATGTAATGGAGGGTTGGCCAAACAAAAAGTACATTGATGAAATAGGTTTATATTTCAAACAGCGAAATTCGTTGTCATGCGAAGATGGTACTTTATTTTACGGCTCGAGAGTAGTTGTACCTTGTACAATACGAGGAAAGGTTTTAGAGCTATTGCATGCTGGACATCCTGGTATTGTTCGATCTAAAATTCTGGCCCGTGGTCATCTTTGGTGGCCAAGGATAAACCATGATATAGAAGAATATATTAGGACCTGTTCAATATGTGATTTATCTCAAAGACATTTATCTGATAAAAGTAAACTTGACTGGCCAAAGACATTTTATCCATATGAACGAGTACATATAGACTTCTTTAAGTTAGAAGGAATAGATTTTTTGATTCTGGTTGACCATTACTCGAAATGGATTGATGCTGCAATAATGAAAAATACTAACGCAGAATCGGTAATAGAGCAATTATCTTGCTGGTTTTCAATCTATGGATTGCCTAAAGAGTTGGTTTCGGACAACGGACCACCATTTGGCTCAGGCTTGTTCTTGAAGTTTTGTGAAGCTAATGGCATTAGTGCGTTAAAAAGTCCACCGTACCATCCTGAATCAAATGGGCTTGCGGAAAGAGGCGTCCAAACGATCAAAACTATTTTAAAAAAATTTTGCTTGGAAAAACCACGTACGAAGAATGATTTTTAAAGAGTCCTTAGCTCAGCATTGTTTAATTATAGGAACACACCAACAACAACAACATGCAAAACACCTTCTGATTTATTATTTGCGTATAAACCAAGAACAATGTTAGATTTAATTAAACCGGAATATGAAAATAATCAAAAAGAAAAAAAGGAAAATGAAGAAAAAAATGAAAATGTTATAAAACCAAATATAAGTAAAAAAATTAAAGAATATAAAGAAAATGAAATTGTATTATATAAATGTGAATTTAAAAATTATTTAAAATGGAAACCTGTAAGAATTATTAGAAAATTAAGTTTGGTAAGATATTTAATTGAAAAAGATGGAAGACAAATTCAAGCTCATGTAAATCAAATAAAGAAATCATATGCAAAAAGAGTTAGATTTTCAAACTTCAGACATTATTACAATCAACCGAATATTGATAAAAACGATGAATTAAATCAGAAATTAAAAGAAAAACAAAATGTTAAAAATAATCCTTCTCCGATATCCACTAGATTGAGATCTAAGTTAAACCTAGAGATTGATTAAGAAAAATATTATATTGAATTTTATAATTTTATTGAATTTTGAATTTTATTTTATTATACCTACCTTATTATAGTATATACTATAAATATTTTTAACGTATTCTTGTCTTATCTTATTGACTTATTCTTTATTTTCCTATTTCAATTTTTATTTCTAAAAAAGTTTCAAGAACATTTACTTAGTATAATTTTTGTATATATGTAGTTACCTAATATTACATATAAAAATAATTTTTGAACTTGCAGTAATTAACTTTAATTAAGGAAGGAGTTGATATGTACTAAATAACTTTTGTTCTAAACTTCTATTATAATATACTGTGTATAAATCATTTACTCACTGTATTAGCTGTAAGCTTCTGCGGTTTCTTAGCTTTTACTTGAACACTATTATTTCAGTGAGGTTTATAGCGTTGTAACATAAAGAGCTCCAATAAAGCATAGAACTATTTTATATACTTAATCTAAACGCGTGTTTTATTACAAACAAATATATTAGACGGAGCAGAGGATTCAGAAAATCAGATAGGGGAGAGGATTAAGAGAGAGATTGAACAAAGTGAGGAGGTAGGGGGAAGGCAAAGGAAACAGAAAAGGAGAGGATGGTGGGATGAAGAATGTAGGGAGAAAAAAGAAGAAGTAAGAAAGGAGTTAAGGAGGTGGAGGAAGAGTATCGGGACGAAGGAAAAATACAGGGAGCGAAAAAGAGAACATCAAGCGATGATTGAGAGAAAGAAAAGAGAGGAGCAGGATGAGATGATAAGAAAAATTGCAGAGGCCAATACCGAAAACAAAGTGTGGGAAATAATAAATAGAGATAGAAAGAAGAGAAAGACGATGGGGGAAGGGATTGGAGAAGAGGAATGGAAAAAATATTTTATGAGTCTAATTGGTGGGGTGGAAGAAAGAGTGAGAATGGGAGAACAGGTAACAAGAAGAGCGGAAGATGAGACCGAAATTAGTAAGGAGGAGATCAGAAAGGTGGTTAGAAAACTCAAAGAAGCAATGGGAACAGACGGTATACCTTATGAAGCGTGGAGATATGGAGGAGAACAAGCTATAGAGGTAGCATGGGGCATCTGCAGGAAGGTGTGGAGAGGAGATGGATGGCCAGAGGGATGGAAAGAGGGAGTAATTGCCCCGATAATAAAGAAAGGTGTAGGAACAAAGGTAGAAGAATACAGAGGATTAACGCTCATGCCATCGCTGTATAAAATATATACGACGGTTTTAGCGAAGAGGTTAGAAGAAGAAGCGGAGGAGAAAGGGATGATACCACCAAATCAAACGGGTTTCGGAAGAGGAGTAGGAACGATAAACAACGTATATGTGCTGAACTATTTGGTGAACAAAGAGGTTGCAGAGGAGAGGGGCAAGCTAGTGGCACTGTTTATAGATTTAAAAGCTGCGTTTGACTCAGTAGACAGGAAAATTATGATGGAGGCGTTGGAGGAAAGAGGAGTGAGAGAAGGGCTAAGGGAAAGAGTAGGGGAGGTCTACGAAGAAACAACGAGTAGAGTGAAATCGGCAGGAGTGATGGGGGAAACATTTTGGACGGGAAAGGGGGTAAGACAGGGGTGCCCGATGAGCCCAATACTGTTTAACTTGTTGACAGCGGATATAGAGGATGAGCTGGGTAAAGGGAGCTGGGAAGGGTTAAAAGTGAGAGGAAAAAGAATTTGCTCGCTGGCATACGCAGACGATGTGGTGGTAATGGCGAAAAATGAAGAGGAGATGCAAAGCATGATAAGAAGACTGGAGAAGTAGTTTGAGAGGAAAATACTGGAAGTAAATGTGGGAAAGACCAAAGTGATGAGGTTCAGGAAGGGAGGAGGGAGGAACACAACAGTAGACTGGAGATGGAGGGGAAAGAAGATCGAGGAAGTAAAAGAATTTAAATACCTGGGGTATGTGTTCAAAAAGAATGGAGGGCAGGAAGCACATATAAAGGACAGAATAAAAAAGGCAGCAGTGGCCATGAAGGAAGCATGGGGGATTGGAAGGAGGAAATTCGAGAAGGATTGGGAGAGGAAGATGTGGCTTTTTGACACTCTGGTGTGGACGGTGATGGGATATGGGGCGGAAGTATGGGGATGGGAGGAGAGACAAGAAATGGAAAGGGTGCAAGAGAGGTACCTCAAGTGGACGCTAGGGGTAGAATGGCAAACTCCAGGGTACATGGTAAGAGAGGAAACAAAACGAGATAAGATAATGATGAGAGCACGGAAAAGGGCATGGAATTATGAACAGAAATTAACAGATGGAAAAGGAAGTGACATAGCAAGGGAATGTTTAGAGGAGATGAAAGAGAGACAGAGAGATGAACGGGGAAGAGGGTCACGATGGGAACAAGGGAGAGAAAAAATAAAGGGAAGAGAAGACAGTATGAATGAATACGAAGCAATAGAAAGAAAAGACTGGGGAGAGCAAGAGAAGGAAAGAAGGGAAAGAATAAGAGAATCCAGTTACAACAGGTGGTATAAAGAAATAATGACAGAAGGGATTCCACAATATTTAACAGCGGGTTGGAAGACAGAAAGAACAAGGAGAATTGCAAGAGTCAGGCTAGGGAATGAGGTGAGGGAAAGATGGTACTGGAAACGCGAAGAGGAGAGAATGTGCAGAATATGTGAGGGTGAACAAGAGACATGGGAGCATGTATTAGAAAGATGCAGATCTGTCGGAGATGAAAGAAAATCAATAGGGGAAAGGATGAGGGAAATAATGGACGAAACGGGGAAGGGAGAAGAGTGGATAAAGGAACTAGAGGCAGTGAGAAAAGATAAGATGATAGAGAGGGGTGGAGAAGGAGCAGAGTAAGGAAGTGGGAGACTTGTAACCCTTAGGGGAGCCAATACAAATCAATGTAATGTAATGTAATGTAATGTATTTATATTTATATTTATATTTATATTTATATTTATATTTATATTTATATTTATATTTATATTTATATTTATATTTATATTTATATTTATATTTATATTTATATTTATATTTATATTTATATTTATATTTATATTTATATTTATATTTATATTTATATTTATATTTATATATATATTTATATTTATATTTATATTTATATTTATATTTATATTTATATTTATATTTATATTTATATTTATATTTATATTTATATTTATATTTATATTTATATTTATATTTATATTTATATTTATATTTATATTTATATTTATATTTATATTTATATTTATATTTATATTTATATTTATATTTATATTTATATTTATATTTATATTTATATTTATATTTATATTTATATTTATATTTATATTTATATTTATATTTATATTTATATTTATATTTATATTTATATTTATATTTATATTTATATTTATATTTATATTTATATTTATATTTATATTTATATTTATATTTATATTTATATTTATATTTATATTTATATTTATATTTATATTTATATTTGTATTTATATTTATATTTATATTTATATATTTATATTTATATTTATATTTATATTTATATTTATATATTTAATTATAAGTTTAATTATAGATACTTAATTCTTACTGCCTCTAGTTCCTTTATCCACTCTTCTCCCTTCCCCGTTTCGTCCATTATTTCCCTCATCCTTTCCCCTATTGATTTTCTTTCATCTCCGACAGATCTGCATCTTTCTAATACATGCTCCCATGTCTCTTGTTCACCCTCACATATTCTGCATATTCTCTCCTCTTCGCGTTTCCAGTACCATCTTTCCCTCACCTCATTCCCTAGCCTGACTCTTGCAATTCTCCTTGTTCTTTCTGTCTTCCAACCCGCTGTTAAATATTGTGGAATCCCTTCTGTCATTATTTCTTTGTACCACCTGTTGTAACTGGATTCTCTTATTCTTTCCCTTCTTTCCTTCTCTTGCTCTCCCCAGTCTTTTCTTTCTATTGCTTCGTATCCATTCATACTGTCTTCTCTTCCCTTTATTTTTTCTCTCCCTTGTTCCCATCGTGACCCTCTTCCCCGTTCATCTCTCTGTCTCTCTTTCATCTCCTCTAAACATTCCCTTGCTATGTCACTTCCTTTTCCATCTGTTAATTTCTGTTCATAATTCCATGCCCTTTTCCGTGCTCTAATCATTATCTTATCTCGTTTTGTTTACTCTCTTACCATATACCCAGGAGTTTGCCATTCTACCCCTAGCGTCCACTTGAGGTACCTCTCTTGCACCCTTTCCATTTCTTGTCTCTCCTCCCATCCCCATACTTCCGCCCCATATCCCATCACCGTCCACACCAGAGTGTCAAAAAGCCACATCTTTCTCTCCCAATCCTTCTCGAATTTCCTCCTTCCAATCCCCCATGCTTCCTTCATGGCCACTGCTGATTTTTTTATTCTGTCCTTTATGTGTGCTTCCTGCCCTCCATTTTTTTTGAACACATACCCCAGGTATTTAAATTCTTTTACTTCTTCGATCTTCTTTCCTCTCCATCTCCAGTCTACTGTTGTGTTCCTCCCTCCTCCCTTCCTGAACCTCATCACTTTCGTCTTTCCCACATTTACTTCCAGTCTTTTCCTCTCAAAGTACTTCTCCAGTCTTCTTATCATGCTTTGCATCTCCTCTTCATTTTTCGCCATTACCACCACATCGTCTGGTATGCCAGCGAGCAAATTCTTTTTCCTCTCACTTTTACCCCTCCCCAGCTACCTTTACCCAGTTCATCCTCTATATCCGCTGTCAACAAGTTAAACAGTATTGGGCTCATCGGACACCCCTGTCTTACCCCCTTTCCCCCATCACTCCTGCCGATTTCACTCTACTCGTTGTTTCTTCGTAGACCTCCCCTACTCTTTCCCTGAGCCCTTCTCTCACTCCTCTTTCCTCCAACGCCTCCATCATAATTTTCCTGTCTACTGAGTCAAACGCAGCTTTTAAATCTATAAACAGTGCCACTAGCTTGCCCCTCTCCTCTGCAACCTCTTTGTTCACCAAATAGTTCAGCACATATACGTTGTTTATCGTTCCTACTCCTCTTCTGAAACCCGTTTGATTTGGTGGTATCATCCCTTTCTCCTCCGCTTCTTCTTCTAACCTCTTCGCTAAAACCGTCGTATATATTTTATACAGCGATGGCATGAGCGTTACTCCTCTGTATTCTTCTACCTTTGTTCCTACACCTTTCTTTATTATCGGGGCAATTACTCCCTCTTTCCACCCCTCTGGCCATCCATCTCCTCTCCACACCTTCCTGCAGATGCCCCATGCTACCTCTATAGCTTGTTCTCCTCCATATCTCCTTATCTCCATATCTCTATCTTAGGTATACCGTCTGTTCCCATTGCTTTTCCTTCTTTGAGTCTTCTAACCACCTTTCTGATCTCCTCCTTACTAATTTCGGTCTCATCTTCCGCTCTTCTCGTTACCTGTTCTCCCATTCTCACTCTTTCTTCCACCCCTCCAATTAGACTCATAAAATATTTTTTCCATTCCTCTTCTTCAATCCCTTCCCCCATCGTCTTTCTCTTCTTTCTATCTCTATTTATTATTTCCCACACTTTGTTTTCCGCATTGGCCTCTGCAATTTCTCTTATCATCTCATCCTGCTCCTCTCTTTTCTTTCTCTCAATCATCGCTTGATATTCTCTTTTTCGCTCCCTGTATTTTTCCTTCGTCCCGATACTCTTCCTCCACCTCCTTAACTCCTTTCTTACTTCTTCTTTTTTCTCCCTACATTCTTCATCCCACCATCCTCTCCTTTTCTGTTTCCTTTGCCTTCCCCCTACCTCCTCACTTTGTTCAATCTCTCTCTTAATCCTCTCCCCTATCTGATTTTCTGAATCCTCTGCTCCCTCTTCCAAGCTCACTCTTCGCATTCTTCTCTCGAATTCCCGTTTCATCTCCTCCGACCATCTTCCCGTTTTTATTCTTTTTACTTCCTTTTCTTTATCCATCTTTCTCCTTCTTCCTGTCTTTATAGTGATCACCAATGGGTGATGATCTGACTCTACCCTATCTGTTACTTCCATCCTTTCTATTCCTCTTCTCGTCCTTTCGTCACCTAGTACATAATCAATTACTGTCTCCCCTCTGCCTCCTGTATACGTGAACTCTCCCTCATCATCCCCCTCTATATTCCCGTTAAAAATTTCCCACCCTAATTCTCCTATCACCTGCGTTAGTTTCTTACCTTCGGTGTTCACTTTTGTATCTTTCGATCTCCTCCCTCTCTCTTCGTCTCCTATACCAATCACTCTCCCACCCTCCAATCCTGTTCTCGCGTTGAAGTCCCCCCCTATTATCACTCTCTCTTCATCTGACTGCCTCTCCATCCATCTTCTTAAGCTTTCCAACTTCTTGTCTATGTCACCATTTACATACGTTGCTACTATAACCCATTCATCCGTACCTGCTTTAACTTTCCTACTCATTAATCCTTCTTCCTGTTCCTGAATCTCATCACCCTCTATCGCCATTTCTTCTCTAACTCCCATTATCATCCCCCCCATTGCTCTTCCCTTCTTGTTCTTCTTTTTTGCTCCCTGTCTTGTCCATTTATACCCCTTTGGCAGTTGTGTTTTCCATTTTTCCCAATTCTTTTCCTCTACCCACGTTTCTATCATCACTACAACTTCCCATTCTTTGATCCCTTCCCAGAACTCTTTTTCTTTATTCGCTAACCCCGCAACATTCCAGAAGCCTATCTTCCATTTATCCCCTGACTCTTTTCTACCTGATTTATCTCCTTCTTCTTGTTCCTTTATCCGTTTTTTGACTCTGAATTCTCTTCTATTCCTCCTTCCCCTTCTTGTTTTTCAATATTCCTACTTTCACTCTGAATTGGTTTCTCCTTTTCTCCCTCTTTAGCTATTGTTTCCCTTATGACCTCCCTTTTTTCATCCCAAACCCATGTCTTCCCATTTACTATCAGCTTCCCATATCTTATTATGATCTGCTTCCCTTTTCTCTTTTCTTCTTCTGCTCGATCCCTTATCAGCCACTGCATTCTTCGTTCTTTCCACGTTAAGTCCTCTTCAATTCTTTCTCTTCTTCCTCTTAGGTTGGCTTTCTTCCTCATCACCTCTGTTTTACCGTCTAGAGTTTCCATTTTTACTTCTATCATACCTTCTTTCCCGTCTGCACTTCTCCTTCCGACCTCCCTTGCTTCCCCTATCCTTGCTTGGACTCCTATCCTTTCGAATATTCTTTCTACCGTGTCTTTTATTGTGCCTCGTATCTGCACGTTTTTAATCATTATATTCCTCCTTCGTTTTTCTTTTTCTTGTCTTTCTATCCTTGCTTCCATCTCGTTCATCCTCTCCGCTAGGTTTTCTTTCCCATCTCCACCACTTATTGTGCTTGTTGTTTCTTCAATTTCCGCTCTACTATTTTTTATTCTTTCCTCTTTCTCCCGTGTGCCTTGTGCTTTCATCTCTAAATCTTCTATCCTTCTTGCTAGCCCTCTTACTTCAACTTTCAGTTCTTCTCTCTCCTTTTCCCCTCTTCTAATTTCTTCTCTCATCTTTCCCAGTTCTTCCTTCATCTCCATTCTCAACTCTTTCACCTCTTGCTTCACCTCTTGCATCTCCCGTTTGAATTCATATCTCATCTCCTTCAATATCCTCTCTACTTTCGATTCCTCTTGTTCCTTTTTCTGCGGCGATCGTGGGATTTTCTTGCTGGCTTGGAATACCTCGATTCCTTCCTCATTCTCTTGCTCAACTCCGTTCACCTGCTCTCTCTTCCTCTTCCATAAGTCACTAATATCTCCCATCGATCCCGCGTTCATATTCCTCGACAATCTTTCGAGATTTGTAGGTCTTCCTCTCCTCTTCATTTCTTCCTCACTACACTCTCCTCTTTTGTCCGCCATGCTCTCTTATCTAATTTATTTTTATTATATTATTTTATTTTATTTATTAGAATTATTTTATTTTATTTTATTTTATTTTATTTTATTTTATTTTATTTTATTTTATTTTATTTTATTTTATTTTATTTTATTTTATTTTATTTTATTTAATTTAATTTAATTTAATTTAATTTAATTTAATTTAATTTAATGTTATTTTATTTTATTTTATTTTATTTTATTTTATTTAATTTAATTTAATTTAATTTAATTTAATGTTATTTTATTTTATTTTATTTTATTTTATTTTATTTTATTTTATTTTATTTTATTTTATTTTATTTTATTTTATTTTATTTTATTTTATTTAATTTTATTTTATTTTATTTTATTTTATTTTATTTTATTTAATTTAATTTAATTTTATTTAATTTTATTTAATTTTATTTAATTTTATTTTATTTTATTTTATTTTATTTTATTTTATTTTATTTTATTTTATTTTATTTAATTTTATTTTATTTAATTTTATTTTATTTTATTTTATTTTATTTTATTTTATTTTATTTTATTTTATTTTATTTATTTTATTTTATTTTATTTTATTTTATTTTATTTTATTTATTTTTATTTATTTTCCAGAGCAAATCAATAAACACGTCCGTTCATGTCAAAGGCCTATTCCTTATAGATACTTAATTGTTATTTATTTAACCAATCATATCCAGTCAGTAGTGTATCTCAGTTAATGTGTAATTTTTTGTCTGTGGTATAAAACTCATGAATAATTTCTTCATGGGTAGAAGATTTTTGTCAGTGTATTTATTACCTTTATGTTATTTATTAATTTTGTTCATCCATAGTAGGGACGAAAAATTTTGCTAAAGGATTTCATAACCTAATTATTTACTAAAAAAAATTAAAAAATCCCCATCATAAGTCAACATTTCGTTTGATCGTTTTTTTTTTTTTTTGTTGATCTTGAACCTTTGACCTTGATATTTCATATATATTGCCAGGTTATAACAATCCGTAATAATTCGATAAAATTTCCTAGCAATAATTGTCCTCGTACCAGTCTCCAAAAAAAAATACCGTAGCCGGGAAGCAATATTTACATTTATATCGCTAAGAGCGCCGAGGCACCTTAGACCTCAATTATCACCTAATGTGCAATAAAAATTTAACTTTTTGTGATATCTTTGTGTCAAATGTGTATAATTGTGAAAAAGCAAACCAAAAAAAAAGGAAAGCAAACTTTTTACATACTTGCTTCAATACGACTCAATCAGTTTCCTTGTGGAAAATTGATCTTCTAGAGTCAAATGAATCTAAAAAGTGACAACCCTGTTTCCATCTGCGATATGCAAAGATTGGTTGTTTATTTTTACTAGAAGTACGATTAGGAAGATCTTCAGAGAACTCTGAAGGTTAATGTAAGAAGAATCGTCACATAGATATAAGAAAAGTGACTGAGAACAAGTTAAAACACTGAATTGCTCGGCTGTTTAAAGTAGGTTCAGCCCCAACGTCTTAGAATTTTTGGGGCCGCCTGTCACCTGTCTTTGTAGCAAAACGAATATTGCCAAATCCGGAGGTTTGTTACGGCAACCTTGCATTTACTGGGACTAAAGTCCAACGATCCGAAACCTTAGGTTATTTCATAATCATCAAACGTTTCCTCATCACTGCTTTTTTTTATGATGCTGATGCTGATACAATTACATCAGCAACAACACATCAAGATTTATTTTATTCTTTTTGTTTGAAATTTGTTCATCACTTGATGCAAGTTTGCAATAATGAACATGTTACGCAAAAAGAGATGCGGGTTAGATGCTTGAATGAATATAGGGCGAAGGTGATTGTGCATCATTTCTGCCATAGAGTACCTATATTATCTAGAGAACCGACTCGTACCCCTCCTGCCTAAAACACCCGCAAATTTTATTTGAGCACACCAAGAGAAAACTCTCTCAAATTCCGTGTCGGTGAATACGTGTGAATTGTGGATAAAAATACAAAATGGGGTTAGTAGCTCAAAGTGACGTTTTGTTTTTTTGTTAAATTATGAAATGTCAAAATGACAGATCTCGGTTCTAATTTGTGTTGGGTGGAATTTATAATATTGAATTCTTCCAACAAAAACTCGGTATTTAAGTAAAATTATATTTTTTATAAGTAAAATATTAGTAATAATTAATCAAAAGTGTACAACAATAATAAATACCTTAAATCTCAAGTGCCAAAAGTCGACTGATCAAGTGAAACTTGATGTGTTAGTCGACTTGATTTTTGTTTGTTTACTTCGGTGTTCTCAAACTAATATTGCTTATTTTGCAACTATTTTGTGAAATATATTTGTTTTTAATCGCACAAAACAATATGACGTAAAAAACTAAATGCACTTTTGCATATTTCTTTTGAATTTGTGCGCGGAGTTTGTGTTTTAACTTGCGTGTAAGCTACTACGAAATAGCACACAATGATAACACAAAATCGAATTAATTTTTTAAGATAATAAGCCTGTGTGCCAAGTGTCCACTTAGGTGGTTCAATTGCAAGGAAGCAATCAAAACCTTCCACTCAATACCAAAGCACCGTCTCACACCAAGTTGGTGCAGGGCCAAATCGGTCGTTTTAATTACGAGCTTCAGGATTACGAGAACTCTAATTGTTGCACCACGAAACAACCCAAATTTTTTTTAGATTTTTGAAAACTTTTCTTTTTATGGGTTTTATATTTTTGGTTGTGATTATTCAAATCTGTGCATCTTACTATTAATCGACTCATACCAAAATACATTACATAAATATTTGCACTAAATAAACTATTAAAGAATAATTAAATACTCATATCATACTTATTTAAATATTTTGTCAAATCTACGTAACTAATATTTCATTAAATTTATTATAGCAACCTAATGTTTAGTAGCAGCAGTCGAGGAGATTTTTCAAGCACTAGCTGCAGCAGATCGCGCACCAAGTCTACCTCTTCCAACGCCACGACCATGTCAAATGAGTCATACTGGCCTCTGTGGTGGTCCTGATGTATCTGTTCACCACAGAACAGATCACGATAGGGCGTCATTCTTAACTGGTAAGCTATGATAATTATGACATCTTTAAATCTTTTAAATTTTCCTTTTTTCAGACTAACCGTAAAGCATCCGTGAGCACCGTTGGAAGTTTCTATAAGTTCAGCGTCTTCAAAACGAGATGCTGAAAAAATTCTCGATGATTTTTTGCGTCAGAAGGGAATTCCTGTCCCACAAATGACACAAAAGCGCACAAAAAATCGCAAGTCCTTTCCACTATCCAAAAGTTGCATCAAATGAATTAGTTTGATTATGCCCCAAAAACAAATACCTTCTTGCCCTTCACTAAGTGATATTGAAAGCTTGGAAAGAGAAAAATCAACCGAAAGCAGCAATGCAGTACAGGAAAACTCATTTGCCTGAAGCGTTTTAGTCTTCAATCACCGCCAAGTAGCTATTTTTCAAATACTCCGGCTAAAACATCAAAGAGTTCCCAAACTGAATTTGACTTTTCACGAACAGTCCAATCTCCGCCAAGGCGAGAGAAAATTCCTCAATGTAAACAGCTATTTCCAATATTTGATGTCCACGAAGAGAAACCTCCTCGTAAACTAAACTCGCAGAAAAAACAAAATACAACTTATAAATCTTACAACAAGATTTAAACCTAACGAAGATGGGTCAGGTCCTAAGAAATAAACGTAACCGATTAGAAGCAATGATGATCATGTCGTGGGAAAATTTCGTAAAATTAAACGTAAAGAAGAAGCTGCTGGTCAGACAGCATTTAGTTACGATTGTGTCGATGGCTACGATTACCAAAAAGTCTTTCATGTTTCGGCTCAAGCTGACTTACATAAGCCTTCTTATTCAGATACCGAAAAAGATAGCTTTTTCATTACTGGCAGTCCTGCCTATGAGAATACAAAGTGTAGGAAGTAACCCAAAAGCGATCTTTGCTTATAAATAAATCTTATAAATTCTCCTTTTTTCAGACTTTAAACGTAAAGCATCCGTAAGCTCCGTTGGAAGAAACATCTCCATTACATCTTCGCAGTTTTCTGATATTGAGTACGCTGTTTCAATACCTGACAATATTATTGCAACTTGCTCTGATGACCAAGAAGTTGTTAAGAAAATTCTTCAACATCAAAGACCAATGCGCATTACAACCAAATTGCACATAACTGAACAACATACACCAACATACGGTAAGAATTCCCTATGAGTTGTATAAGCTTATAAAAGAAATGTAAGGTTTAAGTACTCGAAAGCGTTTGTAAAAGTGGCTTTCATTATATTGAAAAGGATGCTATGTGTGTTTTGTAGTTTTTTCTTTTTGTTGGTCTTCTATTTTGACAAAGAAAAGCACTAGTGAACGCCTTTTGTATTGTCTTAAATATCAAATTGCTTTTAAATGTGAAATGAGAACTTCTCAAATATATATAAATATAATAGAGCAGCAACAAAATATGAACTAGAAGGGGCCATTGTTTAAAAAGTACAACGAAGGGTTTTTTTTTGTTTTTTAAAGACTGAAGTGTTTTTTCTCTTGTCTGGCTAGTTGTTTTTTTATCGATTTCACGTTAACTGATGTCATGACAACTACTAACAACTTAAGTTCAAGACATGCTAAAAGAGTCTGTTTCATATTTGGCACAATAGCACATGAGATTTAAATTCATGTTAATATAGGGTCTTCCAACAAGATCATTCAAAAAACCGTTTTTTGTAAGTGGTGGATTATGAATTTATATCTTAAGAACAAACTCTGTGGTTAATAATAAAATACAATCATTATTATTTCTGCCGAATGTTCAACTCGTCCCTGCCTACAAATGGTTATTCTATCGATGAAATTTTGCATCACGTTTTCGTCGCCTCTGAGCATTGGCATAGACTTAATCTGCCATAAAACCAAAGAAAAAATCAGTGTTGTTTAATTGCATTATCTAGGCGTGTGATTAAGTGAGCAAGAACTGCGGTGAAAACTGGTTTTGCTTAACCCCAATTCTGAGATCATCTGGGATTTTAGTGTATTTCGATCCATAATAAGAAATATACAATACTTTGTACACATGTACATATCGTCCGCTTTCATGGTTCCTTTTGGATCTATCAACCCGTTTCGAGACCGTCTACGTTCTAAGAATTCCATTTTTTTACCCGTTTTCATGTGTCCTCTTTTTTCTCGTCATAATAAGCTGTCCTTTTACTCTCAGCAAATTTTAATAGCTTTAGTTAGCAATCTCAAAACAGCGAAATCATATAAAGAAAATTAATTGTGGGGACCAAAGATTTTCTGCCGAATCCGTACGGCTTAAATTAAATACTTGACAAAAGATACTCTGAGAGACTTTGTCACTCTGTCATAACCTGACTGATAAAACTGCTTGATAAACTCAAATATTATATTTATCCAGTTTATATTTCTGAGATCTAAGAGGACTAAGAGCGAGAAATATAAACAGGATTCCTCTCGAAAATTCCTCACTTTTCCCCTTAAAAACTGAGACTGAAATTTTTTGGATTCGCTTGCTCAATTATTTTTTGTCGCAGTAAATTACATAAGATGAAAAAAAAAAGATAGTTGTTTTGACTTCTATGTGAGGAATACTGTTTATATTTTATTCTCCTGCTCTGTCAAAAAATTGAGGAAAATTACTGAGCGCTCAAGAAATATAAACTGGCCAATTATAATCCATATAACTCTAGCTACTTATAAATGAAAAATTCGATTTATCAAGAAAATATTCTTTTGAATTTAAGTTACATTGACACATAATAAGACTTAAAATATCATTCATATCATAATACTTGGATCATACGAAACCCATTAAAGAATAATAAATATAAAAAAAAATTGCAGAGTTTACAGTTACATAATTCTAGAATGGTAAACAAAACTAAAATTGATTTTTGTATTATTATTTTGTTCTTACTGTCTATAAGTATTGTCTCATATTTTATTTGCCGACGCTATCAAACTTTGTTCAAACCAAGATACCTAGAAGCAACAAAACAAATAACCTTCAATTTGTGTGGCTTTGTTTTGTGTGTGCTCATTAAGAATGAAAGCCTGCAATTTAATTTATATTGCTAGAGAAACAAATACTTCGTTTCGTTTGTCTGCAATTTGAAATACAAGTCATAGAGATATCGTCAAAAGGTTCCCATGCTGCGACAAGGTCGATGGAAAATATGAAATTCCTTTTTGATTCCTTATTCGTTCATTTTCAATATATTGGAAATGTAATTAGTCTTCTGTAAGTCTTCTAGCTTCCTAGTGTTTTGATATCAGGCATTGATATGGCGCTATGCATAATTTTTCCAGCATGTAAATACATACATGTATTATGTTTGTTCTTCAAATATCGATTAGCTTAATTAAGCATTCTGGTGTAAGTTGCTAATAATATCTTTCACATGCAATGTAGTTTTTTTATCTAAAAGGGAAAAATCAGTTGATACCTCACGATTGAAATTTTGCTCGAGCAATCGTACATAATGCAAATGCACACATAAAGGGTGTTTTATTTTAGACGTGTGGTTTTCAAGAAGAAATAAAATGCATATAATTTAATGTAATGGTGAAGAATTTAGCTTTATTATAAAGATAAGGGTTTGCCATTATGTTTTAAAAATGATTTGGGGCAAGTGGCGCCGTAGCCGAATTTTCAGCAACTTTTTGCAGCAATTCTGGCCGTATGTCTTTGCAAAATTTTAAATTATCTAAATTCTTATGAATAACCAACTTGTATAATGCTTTAAAAGACTGTCTTACAGTATTTTTTCCCAATTAAACTTGAATTGAATATCAGCAATTACGCGCTGAATATTCTCTTGCAAGGCGTCAATCGACTCGGGCTTATCTTCGTAGACAAGCGACTTCACACAACACCACACAAAAAAGTCCAGCGGTGTTAGATCGCACGATCTTAGAGGCCACGCCACAGGCCCACGACGTGAGGTAATGCGCTCACCAAAAGCTTCCTTCAATCAAATGATTGTTTCGGTGACTGTATGGATCGTCTACATCAACGTTGTTCAGGAGTAGGTCTATTCATTATGAAATGGCAAACCAAACTGAGCATAAATCAAGTAACAGCTGTCAAAAAGTCCATCTCCGAAAAAAATATTGCCGGATTAAAAACTACACATCTAAAAAAACACCAAGAAAACTGTTACATTTACGTCTTTTTTTTAAATCCAGAATACAGTCTGGGTAAAATAAATAAGGCGCATGTTTTTTTGGTTATAAAGGGTGATTTTTTTGAGGTTAGGATTTTCATGCATTAGTATTTGACAGATCACGCGGGATTTCAGACATGGTGTCAAAGAGAAAGATGCTCAGTATGCTTTGACATTTCATCATGAATAGACTTACTAACGAGCAACGCTTGCAAATCATTGAATTTTATTACCAAAATCAGTGTTCGGTTCGAAATGTGTTTCGCGCTTTACGTCCGATTTATGGTCTACATAATCGACCAAGTGAGCAAACAATTAATGCGATTGTGACCAAGTTTCGCACTCAGTTTACTTTATTGGACATTAAACCAACCACACGAATGCGTACAGTGCGTACAGAAGAGAATATTGCGTCTGTTTCTGAGAGTGTTGCTGAAGACCGTGAAATGTCGATTCGTCGCCGTTCGCAGCAATTGGGTTTGTGTTATTCGACCACATGGAAGATTTTACGCAAAGATCTTGGTGTAAAACCGTATAAAATACAGCTCGTGCAAGAACTGAAGCCGAACGATCTGCCACAACGTCGAATTTTCAGTGAATGGGCCCTAGAAAAGTTGGCAGAAAATCCGCTTTTTTATCGACAAATTTTGTTCAGCGATGAGGCTCATTTCTGGTTGAATGGCTACGTAAATAAGCAAAATTGCCGCATTTGGAGTGAAGAGCAACCAGAAGCCGTTCAAGAACTGCCCATGCATCCCGAAAAATGCACTGTTTGGTGTGGTTTGTACGCTGGTGGAATCATTGGACCGTATTTTTTCAAAGATGCTGTTGGACGCAACGTTACGGTGAATGGCGATCGCTATCGTTCAATGCTAACAAACTTTTTGTTGCCAAAAATGGAAGAACTGAACTTGGTTGACATGTGGTTTCAACAAGATGGCGCTACATGCCACACAGCTCGCGATTCTATGGCCATTTTGAGGGAAAACTTCGGAGAACAATTCATCTCAAGGAATGGACCGGTAAGTTGGCCACCAAGATGCGATTTGACGCCTATAGACTATTTTTTGTGGGGCTACGTCCAGTCTAAAGTCTACACAAATAAGCCAGCAACTATTCCAGCTTTGGAAGACAACATTTCCGAAGAAATTCGGGCTATTCCGGCCGAAATGCTCGAAAAAGTTACCCAAAATTGGACTTTCCGAATGGACCACCTAAGACGCAGCCGCGGTCAACATTTAAATGAAATTATCTTCAAAAAGTAAATGTCATGGACCAATCTAACGTTTCAAATAAAGAATCGATGAGATTTTGCAAATTTTATGCGTTTTTTTTTTTTTAAAAGTTCTCAAGCTCTTAAAAAATCACCCTTTATATATGTTCCCAGATTTCACCAATTATTTTAAATATAAAAAGATCCAATTATTAAGTTGCTTTTAAAAGGGTTGTTCTCCTTTTTAAGATATTTTTTTGTTTTTGACAATTAATCCTTTATTTAATCCTTTATTTACTATTTACTACACGTATTTTTTACGGGAAAGCAACAGGTTAGCTAAAATGGCGAGCCTTTATTTATTCATAAGCTATCTTTTGTTTTTTATTTCAAATTTATCTTATTTATTGAATATTTTTATTTTATTGCAGGTCCTTAATCCATTGAACAACATCTTGTACGTCGTGATGCCAGAGGTTCTTCCTCCAGAAGCATCCAAGCAATCCTTCATTTCATTGTTGGAATTCGCTGACGAAAAATTGGACGCAGACACTGTAGTTCTCTGCATGCACAAGGATCGTCCAGACCGTGCCCGTTTAGTGCAAACTTTCTTGATTCTTGGCTTCCAACCGGTGTCGCGTAAATCTCCTCTTGCTCCACCAGCAGAGAAGGTAGAAAACAACAACTGTTTCCTCATTTACAACATCGAGGAATAAACAAGTTTCAATTGTCACAAGTATTTTCATCAGCAATAACTAAATAAAACATAATCGTCGTAATCAATATCAGAGATGTCTTGATCTTGGAACAAATAACAACAACAAAACTCCTTTTCAAAAACAAATTGTCATCTTAAAGTGTTCAAGATTTAAAAACGGATATCAAAAATTTTAATTCAGAAGTTACATCACCATCTTTTATCAAATATCTGAAGGAAAATAAAAAAATTTAAGAATGTAAGCTGCTTCATTGAGGAGTGCTATATCGTATTTAAAAGAGAAAAATAAAAAAAATATAAAAAAAATAAAAAAATAAATAAAAATACAAAAAAAAATATAATTAGTTTTAGAAAAATTTTTGCGCATTATCCGTTTAATTTTTTTTTTTTTTCAAATCAAGTATTTTTAAGTTTTTCTTTTGGCGCATTTTTTTTATAAATCAAATTTGATTAAACTATGTCATAGTGAAATGCATTAAATTTTTAACAATAAACGTTTTTTTTTATACTAATCAATATATTTACCTTTTCAAAACAAATATTTAAGTAATTGGTTTATTCATATTATTATACTATCATTGAAACCTTTTTATAATTACCTTTTCAACTCAACAATATAACATATATTAAGGGTGTTGGCCGTGAAGATTATTACTATACTTTGTTTGTCCTTTTTCCTAACAATAAGTTTTAAGCAGAGCTCATGTAAGGTAGTTTTGAAGTTAGACATTGCAATTTTATTACGAAAAAGTATTCAATAAAACGTATAAACCTTCGCGCTGAACATTTTGTATTATTTTAATTATATTTTATCCTTAATTTTATAATTACTTTATTCCAAATGTAATAGGTTATACAATATATATTCATTGTTAATTATTTTTAAATACGATATGGTTTCTGAACTTGAGTATATAATTGTATAATTAATTAATCACCACAAATACAATAAAAACAAAATAATAATTCTTTTTTATCGAACTTGTATCATCATGAAATTTAATTGATAACTGTTCCGAGAAATAAAACAAATAAATAAAGAAATTAAATTGAGTTTTAAAAAGGTATGGTGTTCGAACAAAAATTGTTGTAAAGAAAAAGAAATCAGTTATGCATATTAATACGTGGACGAGAACCTTTCAGTCCCTTTTTAGTTTCAATGATGACGCTAGACTTTTTCTTGTGCGGTTTTCTGAAGTTTCAAGTCTACCAATTGATTAGAAATTCAAATGTTGTTGGATATAGTTAGTTAACAGTGGATTTTTTGTAAAAGAATTAATGTAAGTTAAACTGAACTTAGTACAAAGTAGTAACTTAGTACCTAGGTACTGGTGTACCACTGTAACAAATTTATATAATTTCTTAATGTATACATACATTATATGTTTGTCTCTTAAGTACCTATATAATGCAATTGTAATGTCCAAAGTATGTATACCTACTTAGATCAAAAACAAAAAAGAACGAACAAACATTCATATTTTGTACCGTAAAATAAAAATTTGACTGGGACGCGGAATGGAATTCAATTTTACCTTCTTGTGGTACATCCTGGGTAACGCTAAAGGAATTACTGTACTTTACTTACAAAGATCAACCTATCATCAACATTTATCCTCAAAGTGAGATACCCAAAAACAATAATCTCATAAAAAGTGATTTAAACTATTTACTACATATCAGTGGTATTTCGTAGAAACATAATAGGGGTATTTATACAACAGCGTAAAGTCGTCGTAAACGTAGTAAAGTTGTAAACTTCGTAAATCTATCAAATTTTTCATACAAATTGTGACAGAAATAACGAAGTTTAAAACTTTACAACATTTACGAAGAGTTTACGCTGTTGTATGAATACCCTTAATAACTCCGTACTCCAAGCTTAAACGGGTAGACCGATTTTTTTTCAAATTTGGAATATTTAGGTATGAATATGTACTTTAAAAAATCATGCTCTGAATTTGAAGAAAATTGTTTCACACATTAAGACTCTAGCTCGGTACAAAGTGGACGTTAAAAGGCAGATATCAAATCACTGATTAATTGAAAACAAAAATATAAATTAAAAATGAAACATACATACATACATGACTAATATATTCTTTTTATTTTTCTTTGGGATCGAGCAAGTTTATGTTTTAAATTGAAGCAATTTAAGGCTAAAGCTCTTCCATAGGGTGCCAAATACATAGGATATCCAAGTCCAACGTGCGTATGATGGTGTGTGTGCACATGTCTTTGGGCGGACTTGGACTATCGGCTGGATTATCACTGCCACTACCAGGTATACCAGCCACATCGCCAGGTCCCTGCTGCTTTTGTTTGCCCAGAAGCGGGTGACTGGCATCGAAACCAAAAAGACTCGGACTAATGTAAGATGAGGTTGCCCTCCGGGTTTATTTTTACATCCTTTTCGTCTTTTTTTTTTTTGTTGTCGGGCTTCCTCTTGAGCTTGTTGGTGCGCTTCCTGTTGAGCTCGCATTTGCTGCGATTGCTGGTGACTAAACTGTTGTTGTTGTTGTGTTGACATTGGTAGATCCTCGGGCTTTATTTGTGAGCCGGGAGGCTGTTGATGTGAGCCAGACTGTACTTGCTGCAGAAAATTATTGCGCCTCTGCTCTGAGAAGATGTAATTTCTGAAAAGAATAAGTTTCAATTAGAATATGTTGGCTACGATAAAAATGTTTGATTGGTTTTGTAAAATAATTTAACAAATATTATTTTTCAAAGTGAAAAAACAACAAGAAACTTTACCGAACATTTGTTAAATAACTTTTTTCTTCTCTTCTGAAAACAATCAATGATATTGATTGGATTTGGGTTAGTGTAATTCTACTAACTTATCTTCACTTGATTCCATAGGGTGCCGGATACATAACATAGCCAAGTCCAACGCGCGTATGATGGTGTGTATGCACATGTCTTTGAGGTGGTGGACTTCGACTATCGTCTGGATTACCACTGCTACTGTGGCAGGTATACCAGCCACACTGCTGCTTTTGTTGTTGCTGCTATTGCTGTTGATGTTGCCATTGTTGTTGCTTCTGTTGCTGAGCTTGTTGTTGGGCCTGTTGTTGGGCTTGCTGTTGAGCTTGTTATTATCATAGATAAACAATGTAAAGATGGGATAATTTTTTTCTTATTTTAGTGCGTCTGCCGCTGTTTTATTTGTTGTTTTGCATTTATTATTAGTTTTTTCGTTTTTTATTATATAGTCACAAACAATTTGTGACAGAAAAATATTACTTAAAATATTTTTAATTGCACCAAATTTTCCGGCAGCCAACTTTTTATTGAATTCAAGAATTCATAAGCTTCGTGACATTTTTGAATTCACCTCAGGGGATGTAACTCCCAAAGTATATATCCTAAAAGAAACGTTGATACATTTCTGAATTCTTATTTGAATGGAGCTGAAAATGGCGTTTACCAATTTGAATTCGATCCAGTGGATCAAAAGTTGACTCGGTTTTAGTGTAGGTAGGTACATTAAAGTGGAAATGTTAAAAATTGATATATGTCCTTGGGTGTAACTCCCAAAGTATCTATCCTAAAAGAAACGTTGATACATTTCTGAATTCTTATTCGAATGGAGCTGAAAATGGCGTTTACCAATTTGAATTCCATCCAGTGGATCAAAAGTTGACTCTTGGTTTTAGTGTAGGTAGGTACATTAAAGTGGAAATGTTAAAAATTGATATATGTCCTTGGGTGTAACTCCCAAAGTATCTAGAATGTTTCCGGACGACCAAACGAAAACGCTATTAGTTTGTACACTTACACTCGATTTGGAATTAATTTTGAAAACGTTTCAAAATAAAACAATTACATTTTTATTGAGTTCCGACTGGCCCGTAATAGCAGCGGATTATTAAATTACCAACCTGGTGTTATATTCCCGCTCATTTGGCAAGAGAAGCCAAGACAAACCAGCGTAAACATAGAACCTGCCACTTTCAAAAGAACCACTCGTTTGTTCATATACATTAATGATAATCAATACAATTAATAAATTAATAATATTTTCACAAAACTTACTGGATTTTGAATATTTTATAAGTTATTTTCTTTTTATGAGAAATTGAAACACATGAAATCAAATTCCAATAATTCCCGCACAAAAAAACTTTTAAATAAACACATTTTATAAATTAAAAGAATTAAATTATTTTGTTTTTTGTTCGCAAACAAATTCGCAATTGACAATAGTTTTTTTTTTGCTTCGTTTATGTCAAAACATTTGTCAAAAACTGGGCTACGGAATTTTATGGATGTAAAGGTGCACTTTCACTTTAAGGCTGATTCTTAGGGTGCGCTTATACTAATAGATTCAATTTTTTGTTTTTTTCAGTGAAAATATTCAGAAATTTAACTTTATTTATATGCTTAAACAACGAAATTCTTTATTAAATATATATTTTTATTGAAAAGTTGTCTAAAAAGGTTATTTTACCATTAACAATTTTTATTTTTTCAGGTTTTGAATTTAACTGATTCCTATTTTGAATATCGGAATTTCAGTTGAGGGAAAGTGAGCAAAACTGAGCAAAAATCCGATAAGTTATCATTGTATTGGTGTGGTTCCATTTAAAATGCATTGGGCAGCTAACACATGCTCAGCTACATATGTGGAGGAAATCCAATCAGTGCAGCTTGTAGGGTGAAAGAGAAAAAGCCCTGAAGTCGGTTCTCTAGATAATATAGGTACTCTATGCTAGCGAGTATCAATCTAACACATCAAACTGCTTTCACACGCACAATATATTCACTCGCACGCGAGAGCTACTGCAGTCGGTAGTAATAGATTAGGGTTATTATCTACTCATAAGTGGAGGCTAGGTGGAGAGAGGGCTCCTCCAGAACGATAATGTTAACCCCAACGGGTCCCATATACCCACCAAAGAAAGGAATACTGGTTTCTTGTTGTAGGATGTGTGCTGGCATCGACAAAGAAAGGGCAAACACTGGTTAAGTGAAAGTCAAACGCTGTGGACATAGTCGGTGCTAAATAATTTAGTTCTATTAGAGTGGTAAAGTAATTTTTATTTTGTGTTATACGTATAGACAGTGACGTAAAAGTTTTTTTGAATTTTTAGTGCGGATTTAAGAATTATTTTTCGAGGGTGTTAATCATCGAAGGAAAAATTAAAAAGATTTAAAGCTAAAAAGAGGTGAATGATAGTGATGATTTTAAGATTTTTGTGAAGATTTAAACCTTAACGGTTTAAGGTTGCGTTGAGAACGGCTGGCAGTCATCGACAAGGGCAAAAGTCGGTGCCGCCATTTTCTTTTTTTGTTGGCAATACGAAAAAAAACGGCAGCCAACAACAACGGTTATTACATAAGAACCACCTTATCAGGAACTTGTTTATTGTTATACAAGTGAAAGACCAAACACCTAAAAAGAGTACCCTAAAACAAAATAACACATAATTTGAACGAAATTAAAGGCACCAATCGTTCAACGAAACCTCCATTTTTTATTTAAAATAACGACACCCAGTACACCAACCTAAAATTTTCGAAACAACGAAACGTTCGAAGATATATTTCTCGAACATACATTCGAACCAGAAAAGTCAGGACAGCAACCCAAGTGGAAGGAAATCACGAACTTCACCAAAACCGCGGCATATAAAAAGGAGTTAATATATTTGAGCGTTGGCATATTTAAATAATTGAATATTTCTAATATCAGTTTTACCTTTTAATTTTTGTATTATTTTATTTTGATTGTGAGTGATTTGAAGGGTGAGGAAAGGGTGAAGATATCGTCGTGCCAATACGTCGGCAGGCCGAAGCTGGATTCCTCCGTATAAATTCGCGACGAGAAAACACGAAAGCGTGTAACCTTCTACAGAGCGTTCTTTTGGCAGGTTCTGGGTACAAGACGGTTGGTCTTCGTATATGAAGGGACGGACAAGGCTAGGCTCGACCCAAATATTTGTTGTCGACGGGTTGAGTGAAGGTGCTGGGCGCTCCTTTGAGTTTCGGAAACCAAAGGCGTGCCACTCCGAGAGTAACATAAAGGTCCACCGGCGAACTAGACTTTGCCCTTTTCTATCACAATTTCGATTACGATTTTTGTTGATCTTTTTTTTATTGATTTTTGTTGTTAACTAAATCTTCATTGTTTTTTGTATTATCTATTTCTTTTTTAACTTTTTGAGGTTTTGTTAAAAGGCTAATTTCAATGCTTCGTTTTTCTTTTTAAATTGCCCTTAATAGTAACGATAATAAGTATAAAAATGTGTAAGCCACGCCCAAGCCTGATGTTTTTCTGGATTTATTTAGAGTTTTAGATATGATGTTTTAGATTTTTGAATTTTCAGGGGGTGTGGAGGACGAGCGGTCCATGAGCGGTGAGGTGTGACATGGCGGCCAAAGGGTAAGCTCTCAAGGGGAATCTGTTTTGTTTTCGGCTCTAGATTCCAGGTGTGGTGACGGAAGGCCTATCGGTACTAATACCAACCTATACTCTATGAGTGGGAGCTATACGTATGAGGGAATACGAAAATTTAGGCCTGATGTTTTTTTGTAGCGAGGTGAGGTTAAGTGAAGGAGCAAGATCCCCCCTATATCCGGCGAGCTAAGCCGTGCATCGCCAGCATGCCACTGTCCCTGCCACTAAACATTCGGACCCTTCCATTTCCTATCCAAATTCAATTTCTTCCGTTTCGGTTAGTGAATAGCCCTATATTGGGTGAATAAGTTTCTTTTCCGCTTCCGGCCCGAATCCCCTTTCCGGTTCCTATTTTTATTCCTTATAGATTTCCAATTCCTATACCCAGGTCCTCATTGTATTGCCCCGTTACAAATTCACTAGAACATTGCCGGTAAAAATAGCAATATAATAATGATAGACACGAAACATTGCGGCGGTGTTCGAGAGATGCAATTTCTTCCGTTATAGCTCTATCACCTATCATTTTTAAAGCTATATTTTGAATTCTATCTAATAGACTTAATTGACGCCCAGATAGGAGAATTATACTCAAACTTTGGACGAATGAAGGCTATATAAATTGCAGCCAGATCAGGAGAGGAGAAAGTTTTTGTTCGAAGAAAACCTAAACATTTTGCAGCGTTTTTGGCGATGTCGAACATATGATCATTCCACAGAAGGTGGTCTGTGATGCACATACCTAGAATTGAAAGATGTTCGGTTTCCTCGATGCAAGTGCCACTCATGGATAGTGGCAAAGGGGGTGGATTTCGCTTCAACGACAGAAGACAGCATTAAGCTTTCAAAACATTAAATTCTACACGATTTTTTATTCCCCATTCGACAATGCTGTTAAGATCAGAATTTCATGAGCTTATCAAATTCCACATCCAAAGAAAAGGGAAGTGAATCTTGAAACGAATATGAGAAGCTGAGGGTACTGTCGTCTGCAAAACAATTTAATGGATTGAAAGTTTCAGACAAAAGATCATTTATGAAAATGAGGAAGAAAATCGGAGACAAAACGGAGCCCTGGGACACACCAGCATTTATTTTATGAATATCAAACTTGAACCTATCCAACACAACTTGTATTAAACGGCTCAAAAGGTAATTTCTAATCCAACGAAGAAGAGATTCACCGATACCAAATGCACGCATTTTCGATAAGAGAGCTTGATGCCAAACTCTATCAAACGCTTTTGAAATATCAAGTGCAATAATCTTACTTTCTTCAAAACGATGTAAAGATTTGGTCCACTGCTCGGTGAGATATACCATCAGATCACCAGTGGACCTATTGCTACGAAAGCCATACTGCTGGTCATTAAGAAGCTTTCGTTCTTCATTTCTTAAGCTGATGATTAATTAGCGTTTCCATGACCTTGGAAAGAAGGGACGTTAGTGAAATTGGACGATAGTTAGAGGGGTAAGAAGATACGCCTTTTTTAGGATATGCTAGGCAAATGCTGTTTTCCATCCACTCAGAAAGAGACCAGTAGAGTAGGAAAGGTGGAAAAGCTTACGCAGTGGCTTTGCCAGTGTTGAAGAACACCTCTTCAGAACAATGGGAGGGATACTATCCGGACCAGCGGATTTGTGTACATCAAGATCTTTTAGAACTCTTGCCACTGCACGACTGCGAAAAAAGATTTGTGCCATAAAATCGTTGGAGCTCTCAAGTGCAGGAGGAGTCATGACACTCTCTGGTAGCGTCGAATTAACAGCAAACTTTGCTGCAAGCAAATTGGCTTTCTCTGTTGAGCTTACGTAGGGAGTGTCATTGAAGACGAGCGTTGGAACCGAAGACGAAGTTGTATTTCTAATATTTTTTACAAATGACCAAAAATTTTTACTATCTTTGGGACATTGTAGTATTTTTTGCCTTAACTTTTGATCATGCAAAAATTTTGTTTTTTGAATATGATCGTTACAGGTCTTTCTAGCTTGTTTAAGCTTGATCCGGTTTTCCTCACTAGGGTTGGCTTTAAAACATCGGAAACTTACTTCTCTAACCCTGATAGCCTCTTTACAGCTCAAATCAAACCATGAATTCTCTTTCGGTGCGATAGATTTTATCCTATGAGGGACAAAATTTCGCATTCCATAAAAAATCAAGTTTGTGATCATATCTGCACTGGAGTCTACTTCACTATCGAGGAAGCATAGTGACCAGTTAAAGTCCCTGAAAAAACTGTTCAGACATTCCTAGTTGGCTTCTCGTATTGCCAAACGGTTCTTCTAGGGTTTTTTTCTTTAAGTGAGGTTTGTTGGCACGAGAAATTGGCAGATATGACACAATGGTCTGATGTACCTAGAGGCGATAATACACTAACCGTGTATCTATCAGGATTAGAGGTAAGAAACAAGTCTGGGGTATTGGCGGTTTGACCTGCAACGTCAGGGATTCGAGTTGGTTCATCGACAGGCTGAGTAAGATGATTTAGCTCAGCAAAGATCTCAACGTACCTTCCTTCGGGTGTTGTTAAAAGTTAAATTTCTGTCCAGATTTGGGGTTCGATAAAGAAAGCATGTGTAGATGATGTGCTTATTTACCGTAAATTTTAACCACATGAAATTAAAGTTTGTGTTAGAGCACAATTCGTATTGTGGTTGAAGCTGGTAAGCAATATCTTTTCTTATATATAAGGCAAGACCATGATAGGGGAAGAATAATGGCACCAAATTATACCCATTTAGATTGAATTCCGAATGATCAGAATTTTCACCTATTTGAGTTTCACTCAGTGCCAGTGCTGGCCTGTTTTTTGCAGTATAAACGTATGTGGCATAGAATTTTTTCTAAGTCCGCGAATGTTGCTAAAGTCGACCCTAAACATACCACCCATTTCAACATTCAATACTAGCTAAAAACTCAAGTCAGACAATAATAAGTTGAGTGATTAATCTAGATTTTATTTATAGATCCCAATCTGAGCATCACAATAACAATTTGTCACTAGTGTTATCAAGTGACAAAATTGTACTGATCCCCCCTGGCTAACTAGAAAAAACAAACAACCATCTGCCTGACGTCGTATTAGCCTAATCGATGCATGCGTTGTATGGGAAGCTCCAAACACAATACCTACAACGATCAAGCTAACACAACTGTGTAGCGAGGAGGAAGGGAAAAGAAGGATTTACCACTCGTTGCACTGTGTTGTTTTTTTTCGGTATTCTTTCTTTTTAATTTTCTTGCTGACAGGAATTGACACTCATTTCACTATTTTTAATTATGTGTGGCTTGTTGTTATTGTTTTTTTTTTTTTTGTTGATTTAGAAGAAAAGATGCACATTTAACACTATTATTTGATGATCTATTTAATAGTGAATTTGTTTTTGAGGTAATCACAGCGCGAGTTAGATTTTATAAATTAATTATTTATTGATTTATGATTTGGTCTTAGATGAAGAGATGGGATGAATTTATATTTAATGGGTTTTTGGTGGAACGGTGTGTAAGGCACAGGTATAACACAACCAAACGAAAACTTCCTCCCTTGACAAGACGGAACACAAGTGCACGTGATGGGAGGCTGGTCGGCTTATTTGGAACTGTTGATATTCCCGTCTCATCCATGTTGTAAATGGCGTGTGGGAAAAATTTGTACTTTATTAGCAACTCCAAAAGATTATCAAAAAAAACGATCACATTGAGGCTTATTAAAACCAATCACTCGAGCTACACTCGTTGAGGTAGGCTGTCGAAGTGATAAGGATTAGGATGTCTTTGCATAAAGCCTCTCAGCCACTCTTTCCCTGCTATTTCAGTACTGGTGTTAAAACGATGAAATACCATTCCTAACAACGAAAGAAAATACCAGCTTTCTGAGACCCTTTGTAGTCAGACCATAAAACATCCCTACCATCGTCCTGATATATTTACTTTACTTGTTCCATTTCGTTTGTAAACGTTTTGTCAAACCTCCCCAGCGTTGTGGCTGGTTTTGATTTTAGCCTTTTTCTGAGCGTAGAGTCCAACATTTGAAGTAATCGAGCCACAGACCTCTTACTTTCCCCTCGTTGTATTCGTAATCTGGCTACTTCGACTACTGAAGCAGGGCACAATTTTCGGTCAGTTGTCCTTGGCCTTCTAGACATTCTTAAAATAATAAAAAAAAACTTTTTTAAAAATTATGTTAAACAAATATCATATCGTACAAGAGTACGCACGCGCACTCTTATACTTCATCTTAATGGGCACTCTTACATTTTCAGACATGTTTTTGAAGAATATAAATGTATACGGCACCACACTTAAAATCAAACTAAACGATCACTCAAATGTTTTGTTTTTTTCCATTTTTCAATATCCTGTTATATGTTTTTCGATTTATTTCGTAGGATTCCCAAAAAAAAACAATTTGTTTACAGCGAAAAATTACAAATTTAAGAGCTAAAAAATTAAAACTCACATAGCATCTCTGTTTACCATCGCATTTTCATGAAATTTTGACTGATGCATAAACTCATTGGGGTGCTTCCAAAACAAGTCCATTCAGTCTTCTACGCCTTGCCAAATTGTAGTAGATCGCTATGCGCGCTCTTATCAACCGCGAATGACGGCATTCCGAATGAGTTTTACAAAAACGCAAGCATTTTATTTGTTAAAGAAATATACATCCTACACATAGATATCTTTGACGCAGAAAAATCTGTAATTTTCCCTCTATACAAAAAGAGTGATACCGGTATCGCTTCAAATTACCGTGGACTCCCCTTTCTAGACACGCTATATAAAATATTTGCAACAATTCTGCTTTAAAGGCTCACTTTCTGGATGGAAGAGAACAACATACTCAATGAATACCAGGTTGCATACAGAAGTCAATACAGTTCAGTTGATCCACAACCTTTCTTGTATCATCCAACTTCAGCTGAGCCAGAAGAAAAAACTTTACGCTTTCCTAGATCTGTCACCAGCGACAACATTAACAGAGAAGCTTTGTTTTACAAATTGTCAAAGGTAGGTGTCTCTTCAAAAATGGTTTCCATTATACGTTTACTTTACAAGGATCCGACTGCTACAAACTGGGATGAAACTGGTATGTCTAGCTTCTTTCAGACATCCAAAGGTACCAAAGGAGTCAAGCAAGGATGCGTACTGAGTGCCCTTCTATTTGTATTATTTCTAAGGATCTACCCTTCAAACTTTCAACAGGTCTCATCGCAAATGGTATGCAAATAAATGTTTTGTTATACGCAGACGACATAATTATCTTTTCTGGCAGCCCTAATACCCTACAAACGATAATCGATAGCTTCAGCTGATATTGCAATAATTACAACCTTGCTGTTAATATAGAAAAGTCTGAAATAGTAATTTTTAGGAATGATGAGAAGAGCAGCACCAGAAAAATGATATTTCAACGATGGTAAGATAAAGACAACTAGCCAATACAAATGTGTTGGCGTTACTTTCTCGTATAATATGTCCTGGTCATATCACTTCAAAACAACAAACAAACAAATTTGTTACTCACTCTGCTAAATGTAAAGTGCATGATGCAGCAACAAAGTCAATAATGCACTACTGTGCGCAAGTGTGGGGTTACAAGGAACACGTTCAAATCGAAAACTCCAACGATTCTTTGTCAAAAGATGCTTTGGTCTGCCGGATAATAGGCTTAATTACTCAATTCAGATTAAGTCTTCTTCTTCTTCGGGTCTTCCAAAAGCTTTCCTAAGTACATAAAAATTCATCTGTCATACGTAACCGCTTACCACGTATCATCTCTGAAGCAGTCATGGAGAAAAATATTTACTGGGCCCAGGAATGGTCAGTCCTTTCCCATGAGAAAGAGATTGATTTCAGTCTTGAAGCTAAGTTTCAGAATGGAACTAAATTCACAAATTGCGGCTGCCAAAGCTAGCAGAAAAGCGATTTTACCAGCAAAGCACTACAGTCACAGTTCGATGATGACTATTGTAACCTTTTATCTGCTGTCCGGAATTACTTCGAAGATAATAATTCCCTTGACATGATCAACTTAATCTTTATAGCAAGATATGGGCTTTTGAACTTAAATGCCAAAGCTTTTTGGAATGACACTGTTGGCCTATGCACTCTATGAAATCAGGGTGCGACAGAGAATACCTACCACTTCATTGGTGTGTCCCCTATCTTTTGAGGATACAGATAAAAATTTCTTGGAAACATATTACATAAACTTTTCGGATTAGCCGCGTTATAAATATTTAATACTTTGCGAGCTCAATACAGTACTCACCCCGAACGTTTCGCTGCCAATTGCATCGAGCGTGGTCACCGGGAAACTGCCAAAGAGATGTTAGGAGGGATTTTGGCTACATAGGTTGTAACGCTGCGTCGAAAATTCTGCTTCTTGCTGTTGTTGTTGTTGTTGGTTTGAAAGTTGGGAGCAAACTATGCTCACTGTATCCGCGTTGGTGTGCAGTGGTAATTGAATCGACCTTTTGAAATTAATTATTTGATTCCATGTTTTTGAAATCTTGAAACTATCGTTTAATTGCAATCGCTTCGTGCACCAGACGAGGGATGTAGTGAGGTGCGTTAGCTAGAACCTTGGCTTTATCGAAATGAATCCAATGGTGATCATCTGGGCTATCGAGAATATGCACACTTATGTTGGAATTTTCCCTTTGGTTTTTGCTAACAGCGCTGATATGCTCTTTCAGGCATGTAGCAATGCTCCTCTGAGTCTGTCCAACATATGATGATCCACAGTTGCATCGTACCGCATTTTCTCCAGGTTTTTAGAGAGGGAATTGATCTTTTGGTGGTTCAAGGAAATTTATCACCTTTTTGGGTGGTAGAAATATGGATTTTACACCATATTACTTCAAGATTTTCCCTACCCTGTCTGTTACACCTCTTATCTTTGACACGATCTTTGCTTTTTTGAATAGCCGTTCGCTTTAAAGACATTGTCCAGCAGAGAAAGTTCAGTGGCAAGGTGGTTGCTATCAGTAGAGATTACTGATGTCAAATTTGCAGGATGGTGGTGGAAAGTATCGTGTAAGAATCTGTTTGTGTGTGTGCTTTTTCGAAAAACTGTGTGTGCCAACGTTCCATCTTGTTTCCAAAAATGCGATAGACTCTTCTATCTCTTTTTCCATCGAAAACTTCATTTTTGTGTGCTGTGAATTCAGATGTTAAAGAAAATTCAAAATGTCCGAGTTTTTCATGATGCAGAACGTTTCATCCACATATCTCAGCCAGACTTTCGTTTTTGTTTTGAGCTATTTAGAGCTTTTTTCTCGAATTGCTCCATCCAAATATCTGCAATTAAGGGAGCCAAAGGAAAACCAATAGCAACGCCATCTTTTTGAAGATAAAACTGTTGGTTGAAACAGAAATACCCCTATGTAAGGCAAACCTCCAAAAGAGGCAAGTAAGTTGTCATCGATGTCCAAAAATGAGATAAGCTCACGGATGATAGTAGAAACCTCCAGCACGGACACACTCGTAAAAAGTGACTCAACATCAAAACTCAACATTATTTCATCATCTTCGAGTTTTAAACAAACAATAATAAAACAAACAATAATAAAACGTCAACTAAATGCTTTGATATCGGATAACAAGGGTCATTTATTTAACTAACAATTGGTCGCATTGAATTCCCTTCTTTGTGAATTTTAGGGAGACCATACAATTTTGGTGGGTAAAGCTTTTTATTTTCATTGATGAGTTTGGTTATTTTCCTTAAAACACGCGTTGTGGGGTCGTTTTTAACATGTAAATACGTGTTTGCGTCTTCAACCAAAATATTAATTTCTGTAAAATAGTCACATCTATTTAATAATAAATAATAATAAATAAATATTCTCTTCCTTTCGCAACGCACTTAAAGCTAACATTTCATCTCTACTCACATTGCTGGACGATGGTGTTTTGTTAGTGCCCTAATCTAGTATGGAAAGTAGTTTGTTGTTTTTTTTTTTTTTTTTTTTTTGTAAATTCATTTTTATTTTCAATTATCTTAGAACTATCTTAAAGCTAGACAAAAATTCATAAAAACTAGCCTACTTATCAATATCTTAAAACTAACTTACTGGCCCCAGTCGGGCGCTCTAAGTTAAACTAGAATAACTTAATGCTAATGCCTTTCGGCCTAAGAACTATCTTAATACTAGATCCAGGTCGGTTTTATTTTTTACCGAGAAGAATTTCACAAAAAACTCGGTATCTATGTCTTTATTTTTTGGTTTTATATAAAACTTACAAGCTACATAAAACTAAATTAAAGCTAATTAAAACTACTTAAAACTACTTACAACTAATTTTAAACTAATTACAACCTACTTATAAGCTACTTACAAACTAGAACAGCCACAGCAAGCATTTTCCAGTTTTTATAATTTTTTTGTATTTTTGTTGATTTTATAATTTTTTTTTTTTTTTTTTTTTTTGTGCCACCCTGACTGTCCCTACTTAAAACTAACTATCTAAACCTATGTAAGTCGGCCATACAAGAGAAAATAGCAAGGTCAACTATTAAATGTCTGAAGGAACTTCATCTTCGTTTTTCAACCACCAGAACTGGTTCTCCTGCTTTACCCTATCTCTTCGGTCCCGTTTGGACACAGTCCTACTGAACCGCAGGTGCTCAGCTCCGTCTTGTGCGAGGACGTCTCGACTGTAAAGGAGCCGCCGATCTACAGTTCTACGGACGACGTGGTAGATTAGCGGAACCGACGCTCTATCCTGGATCAGCCCTCGACTGTCTAGGTGGAGGAATGCATCGGGCGGAATAAAGCCGCTTAGATGCACACTCTCGTTGTATTCGTTGTTGGGGTAATAAGCCCCGAAAATTAAGCTGTTTGACGAGGACATCGCTCTTGCAATGTGACCTCGAATAAGCTTCAGCAAGAAATTATCTATCCTGTTTATGTTGGCCCCGTTGTATAGAGCCAGGTTGGAATAGTAGTGTTTGTACTCCGACTCTGGTGTTCTGTGCAATCCAAGGCAGCGTCTAAGACACTGCCTCTCAAACACCCGAATCTTTTCCATTTGAGATGGGGCAACGTTGAACCAAACCGGGCATCCATAGGCAATCATCGGCCGGATAAGGGCCATGTAGCAAATCACCTTCACCCTGCTATCAAGCCGGCTGCTATAAAATAACCGTTTCGTCAGGGCAAAGGCTCCCCCTAGGCCTGGCCAGAGCAGCATTTATATGTCTGTCGAAATACAAATACTGATCCATCCAGATGCCAAGGTACTTTACTACACTTTTACTCGCCAGTGGATGTCCATTTGGCCCTACGATCACCAGCTTGCGCCAGTTCTTTCTCGTATCCCTTGTGGCTCTAAGCAACGGAGTCCTAAACAAGATAGTTTCTGATTTCTGAAAGTTGATTTTCAACTTCCAGTCACGGCAATATTGCTGAATCTTCTCGAAGTCACGCTGCAAAAGAATCCTGATGACCTCGACTTTTGGAGCTGTTCTGTACGCAATTAGATCGTCGGCATACGCAATTGCCTGAGTTAGACTACTTATCAGATCGCTGGTGTAAATGCTGAATAGAATCGGCGAGTTGACCGCTCCTTGCTGAAGACCATTTTTAATATTAAAGGTTGTGGCAGAGGTTACATTGCCACTTTTGACAACAAACTTTCGGCCATGAAGCATATCATAAAGCATATATAATAGTGGTTTACTAATGCCAAGTCTGGTCAGCTTTAGATAAAGACCCTCTAACCATACGGTGTCGAATGCCTTCTCCAAATCAACCAGACAGGCACCTGTACACTGCTTCTTAGATTTGTTCCATTGGACATCAGAAACGAGTTTCGACGCGGCATGAATAGTGTCATGTCCCACCTTAAAACCGAACTGATTGTCCGGTATGATATTATTGTCCTCTGCCCACTTAGACAGAGCTCTATTGATAACTTTTTCGAATACCTTGCTGATACTCGGAAGAAGACTTATCGACCGGAGATTCGCCGGATTGGAGTTGTCCTTTCCCTTTTTCGGGAGAGGATGCACCACTGCTGTCTTCCACCGCACTGGATAATATGCATTATTCAGAGCGTTGTTAAACAGAGTGGTATAAATGTCTACTGCTTCTTGAGGTAAATGTCGAAGTACAACGTTGGATATGCCATCGACTCCTGCTGACTTCTTCTTCTTTAATGAATCGAAGATGAGCTGGAGCTCCACCTTCGTAATTAACAGGGAACTGGGCCCATTTCGCTCGGCGATTATGGCGTTTGCCAAATGATCTTCATTGAACCCGGTGAAACCAAGGTTCTCTGATCGCCATTGCGTGATGTCATTCCGAAGGTAGAAGTGATGGAGCAAGGCTCTGTTTTCCAGGTCGTGATTCGGGCGAATGCACGCATTCACCTTGTACACTTGCTGGAAAGCAGCCCCCACAGCCTCCACTTTCTCCTGCGGATCTTCGATAATAAAGAGGTCATCGTCCAAGACGGCGTCCTCTGGATTAATTCCTGCTGTCAGAAGTACGTCTCTGTTGTCTGTCGTTCTTTGAAGCTTGAGACACGGAAGATCGTTCTGATCATTCCTTCTAAATATCTTGTTAATTTGCGGAAACATGCTCGGGTCGCTAGCATTAACGGCCCGAATTTTGTTGTCCCAATACAAATTAATTGACAACCGATAGTTCTCTTTAATTAGTTGGTTGATGTTTTTGATCGACGACTTCAGTGTCCTAATCTCCAGATGGTGAGGGTCAGTAAACCGTCGGTACAAGAGTTTTAGTCTTGTCAGCAGTCCACTTTTTTGTCTGTGTAGTGCGTCAATGGTTGCGTTTCGATACATGTCGGTTGCGTCCCGTTGCTTGTATTTCGGTATTGTTCTGTTCATTGTTCGTTTGATTGTCTCATCCATTTGTTCTAGGTATTGGTCTATTTCGTTATTTGTCAAATTCCTGTCATTTGGTGGGGATAAGTTATTCGAACTGATTTCGCTCGATAAGGCGTTGGTAAAGCGTGGCCAGCGCACCTTACTGTAATTGTAAGTATGCACAGGTACATACTCATCCAACTCCACGAGCTCATTCGGAAGCTGTATTACGGCGGCGAGTCCGCAGTGATCACTGTCGTACTCGATCGTTCGTAAGCAGTTTCTTGGTCTTTGACCCACAGTGTCAGTAATTGTCAGTCTTGCGTCTATTAGCAATAGATCCAGATAGGCACCGCTTCTTGGAAACGATGGCCGATCCGTAGTCAGAAGGTCGACACCATATTCAGTGTTGTATCGACTCATCCAATTGAAAAGATGAATACCTCTTTGATTTTGAATTTGATTTCCCCAATCTTGGTGTTTGGCATTCAAATCACCGGCCATGAGAAAGTAATTTTCTTCCAAGCTCAAGTGTAGACATTCGAAAAGTTTTTCAAGCTCTGTCATAAAATCAGTTGGCTGAGGTGATGCCGGTGCATAAGCCGCGATCACATACATTCGCTTCCCCTGTTGGAGAGGAATGCATACGATGCACGCCTCTAACAACCGAAATATGCGCAGATCACTATTATATATAACTTTATGATTAATGCCTTTTCGTATGAAGATTGCGACGCCCCCCCCTTGAGTGGAGTTGGGTCGATCTCTTGTAACGATATTGTAATTGTTGTTAGTCAACTTATGTTTCTGGTTCAGCTTAGTTTCGCTGGCCATAAACACATCTGGACTTTGGTCTTTCAACAATTGGAAAAGATTAGCTCTACGTTCGGTCCTAATCAGTGAATTTACATTCACAGCAAGGATTCTAAGAGGCCTCTCCGACAGCGCGCCTTTAACCTCTAATTTGCGTTAGGCTAGGCAAAACAGAGTAGAGATAGTCTACCCTAGTCGCCTGCTCCTTTATCTGGTTGTGAAGTCCTGTTAACTGGCCTTGAATTGCCAGCAACATGCTTCTTATTTCGGCCTGAGCGTCCGGCGCCTTTGGCACTAGGGCCGGTTGGGCTGCCTTAGCTGCAGGCTGTACCGTTTTTCCCCTTCCTGCCGCCATTTGGGCGTAGGAAATTTGGGGATTAACGGGCGTTGCTGTAGGAGCACGCGTTGATGGGCGTAACTCTACCGCTGTCTGCTTAGCCGCTTTGTTGTTTCTTATTTGCTGGAAAGCTGAGCAACCCCGATAATTAGCAGGGTGCCCCTCTTTTCCGCAAAGTGCACATTTAAGCTGGGTCATGTCTTCGACCCGTTCTTCACCGAGCTTGCACTCCCCCTTAATGTGGTCGTCACCACACTTAACGCAGCATGACTGCATTTCGCAGTTTGCTGCAGCGTGGCCAAACCTTTGGCAGCGCATGCATTGAAGCATGTCGCCGCGTCTCTTTAATTTATCCCAAGTTACAACCTGGTAGTTGAGAACGGAGATACTTCTCAACCTATCCAGTTTGCTGCTGGGCGATAGCTGGACTAGGAAGAACGGCAAAGACCGCTTCTCCCGTCTGGCTCTGACTGTAACGAACGGCTTGACCCCGATAAAGTCGAGATCGTCGCTCGCTTTTTGACGGAGCTCATTTAAGAGCACCTGTGGTTCCGTGCATAGAGTACCTATATTATCTAGAGTCGCAACTCAGGAGATTGGTTCTCTTTCACCCTACAAGCTGAGTTGTGAGCACTTTGTCCAAATTTCCTAGTTTGTATTGGTTGTTCCGTGCATTTTAAATGGGGACTGCACCAACACAATGAAAGAAATGTTGCTACAGTGCTCAGTGCGCAAATTTTGTGGACTACCGCGCTCAGATATTTAAAATATTAATCCGTTGAATTTAAAAATTGAAAATATTTTTTGTTTTTTCAATACAATTAGATTTTTAACGCTTTAGGAACAAAAAATATATAAAATATAGCTTTTTGTTGCTTCTGGCATACAAATAAAACAATATTTCTGTATATTTTTGTTAAAATAAAAGAAAATTAATTCAAAAAGTAGAAGTGTACCCTTGAAACTCAGTGCGTACGTGCCCAACTTCTACCATATCAAATGTAGACAAGTAGCTCAATATTTTGACAGATCAAAAAAGGGTAAAAAAAAGTTTTATAACTGTGGGAAATCAATGAAGTGATCTTGTCTTGTCATTTATATAAAAATAATAAAGTTAAATTCTTTTTAATATTCCTTAAAATAAGTGATTTTTTCTTTCAGGTTAAAAGTAAGTTTTTATTTATATATACCTGACAACATATGTAGGCATATAAACAAAACTGTGCAAACAAAATTGTGAATAGAAATTTTTTGGCTTGTGATAGTGCTAGGTCCCAGGTGTTGTTTTCGCTTTTTGTAGGGGCATTTGAAGCCTCGTTTTTCAAGTGCTAAAATCCCGGTTAGCATTTAAAGCCAGGTCAAACAGTGCGCGGAATAATGGTTGATACATCCCTAAGCTCTAATTTGAATCCTCTTCAAATTGGCGTTTACCAATTTCAATTCCAGTCATTGGTTCAAAATTTGACTTTTGGTAAGAGTGTACCTATGTACATTTATATTGCAATTTGAAAAAAATTATATTTGATTTGGGTGTTACTTCCAAAGTTATTATCCTAGAATAATGGTTGATACATCCCTAAGCTCTAATTTGAATCCTCTTCAAATTGGCGTTTACCAATTTCAATTCCAGTCACCAGTTCAAAATTTGACTTTTGGTAAGAGTGTACCTATGTACATTTATATTGCAATTTGAAAAAAATGATATTTGATTTGGGTGTAACTTCCAAAGTTATTATCCTAGAATAATGGTTGATACATCCCTAAGCTCTAATTTGAATCCTCTTCAAATTGGCGTTTACCAATTTCAATTCCAGTCACCGGTTCAAAATTTGACTTTTGGTAAGGGTGTACCTATGTACATTTATATTGCAATTTGAAAAAAATGATATTTGATTTGGGTGTAACTTCCAAAGTTATTATCCTAGAATAATGGTTGATACATCCCTGAGCTCTAATTTGAATCCTCTTCAAATTGGCGTTTATCAATTTCAATTCCAGTCACCGGTTCAAAATTTGACTTTTGGTAAGAGTGTACCTATGTACATTTATATTGCAATTTGAAAAAAATGATATTTGATTTGGCTGTAACTTCCAAAGTTATTATCCTAGAATAATGGTTGATACATCCCTAAGCTCTAATTTGAATCCTCTTCAAATTGGCGTTTACCAATTTCAATTCCAGTCACCGGTTCAAAATTTGACTTTTGGTAAGAGTGTACCTATGTACATTTATATTGCAATTTGAAAAAAATGATATTTGATTTGGGTGTAACTTCCAAAGTTATTATCCTAGAATAATGGTTGATACATCCCTAAGCTCTAATTTGAATCTTCTTCAAATTGGCGTTTACCAATTTCAATTCCAGTCACCGGTTCAAAATTTGACTTTTGGTAAGAGTGTACCTGTATGTATGTACACCACAAGTTGGATGCTAGCCCCACAGAGCTACTTCACCGCAAATCATTTGATTTGCCCTTCGTAACAATTGAAAAAGATGGAACTGCAACACATCTTTAAGTAAATCTGTCTCATACAACGAAACCGTGAGCGAAAGTTATATATCTTTATCTAATCGGTCATACGCAGAAGATCGGATCTATAATTCGGTTTACTTAAGTTCTACGACGAGTGGAGTGAGTTCGAAACACTTTATATTCCACAGACACGGTTATTTTCATTTGTTGTTGTTTTGTTTCAGATATACCATTTTACCACATACCATCTCTGGACGATTTGAAGGCATACTTTGCTAAAGATGGATCGTGTATTGTTTCAAACTTCACAATAGAACACAAAAGCTATGGTAATGTCTAATTCAACACGTAAATGGATGTTGCTGCACTTAACCAATTGGCAGTGGTCTAGATCGAAAAGCTCAAATCACCCTCGATCAAGTTTGGTCACAAACTATACGTGAACCAATTAAGGATCCACAACGTTCTTCAGAGATGGACTATGAATTGAAATTACGTTGATATTCGCTTCATTGAATATCGTAACGCGACCAGCCGGCAGTTGGGTGTTTAAAGTAAGACATTTTTCAAAATACGGTATCAATGACAGTGATTATTAAGAGGATGATATTCCAACTGATTCCAAGAAGGCTAAGATGAATATAAAAGAAGGTGATACAGGGACAATTAACAACAATAAAAAGGTAGTTAAATCGATTTTCATTTTTACATTAGCATTTAATTTATGTTAATTAATTTTTAATATTTTATAATTTTGTAAAGAATATTTTGTTTGACCCTTAAAAAAAAGGACTAAAAACGACTTTTTGTGGTCTTTCTGTAAATCTTTTGTTTCTTTGCAAATTTTTATTGCACGCTTTGAATGGTATGCAGATTTGTAGACTTTTATAACACCAATATTACTGTAAATTTTCAAATTGATTCACCCAACCGTTTTTACCCAACAAATTTTCAAAGTCATATAAACCAAATTAAAGGAAACAAATTGTATTATTTCCAAACATTGCGTTGTCATCATCGTGTTTGTTGCGATGAATTTTGACAAATGCCAAATGACCCTCAATTATTTTTTTTAAACAGCTGAGGTTTTTGTCTGCTTACGCGTCCATATAATTTTGCAAAGTTGATTCTTACAGTTCTGCTGGAGACACTAACACCAAATTCCTCATTGTAGGCATAACAACAACAATAGTTTAGTCACCAGCAATCGCAGCAAATGCAGGCTGAGCAACAAGCTCAACAATAAGCTCAGCAACAAGCATAACAACAAGCTCAACAGCAAGCCCAACAACAGACCCAACAACAAGCTCAGAAACAATAGCAACAGCAGCAGCATCAACAACAGCAATAGCAGTTACAACAAAAGCAGAAGTGTGGCTGATATACCTGCCACAGTGGCAGTGGTAATCCAGACGATAGTCGAAGTCCACCACCTCAAAGACATGTGCATACACACCATCATACGCACGTTGGACTTGGTTATGTTGTGTATCCAGCGCCCTATGGAATCAAGTGAAGATAAGTTAGTAGAATAAAACTAACCCAAATCCAATATCATTGATTGTTTTCAGAAGAGAAGAAAAAAGTCGGTAAAGTTTCTTGTAGTTTTTTCACTTTGAAAAATAATATTTGTTAAATTATTTACAAAACCAATCAAACATTTTTATCGTAGCCAACATATTCTAATTGAAACTAACTCCTTTCAGATACTACATTTTCTCGGAGCAGAGACGCAACAGTTTTCTGCAGCAAGTACAGTCTGGGCCACATCAACAGCCTCCCGACTCACGATAATTTCAACGTAATTAAAGTATCGGAGAAGGAATTGCTTCGTGGTTACATTGCCGGTGATTTGAAGTGCAACCTTCCCAGGGGAGCTGCTGACTTCACCACTCAGATCATCGTATTGAACCACTCACCAGTGGTCGAACGGTTACACCCCAGTGTTGAATTGCTACACTGCTCACATTGCTTTCAATCAAGCAAAAATCAAAGGCAGATCTTCGTTCAAGAAAAAACCAAATGACATATTTATATCTGTGTTAAAATGACAAATTTATTAATCTTCTTTAAGTAGTATTAGTAATTATATATTATTGTTTATTTAAACTGATCAATACAGAATGTTATCGAACCATTGTGAACAGCATTTAAAATAATTAAAGACATTTTTTTTACCGGCTTGAACAGTTGCTTAAAAAAACGAGTTTTTTTTTATGAAGTTGGGAAATTTAAGTTTAATTTTAAAGCGAAAAAAATATGTAGAGTAGTTGCCTATTATTTTTATCTACCTAGGAGTAAATTGAATAAGGTCAATTTCCTTGTAACGCTTTCCTTCCAGTTAAAAGATAAAATTAGTTAAAAATTTTAAAATTACCTATGAGAACTTATGTACGAGTAGTATTTGATTTTTATAGTCTTAAGGGCTAGAAGGCTGAAATTTAGATAGATGATAGAAATTATTTCATATATATTTTAATTCCAATCAGTTCATGCGAGGATCGAAAATCTAAAAGTTTAATAGTAGGAATCATTAATAACAGTTTAAAGAATAATTTACCTATTTTTTTTGAATCGAAGTCCTTAGAGCCGTTTTTGAAATAAATAAACTTCTTAAATGGTTGTATGGCAAAAGTACCGTTATTTGTAAGCTTAAATTTTTTACAATTTACTATTGATTTCCCCTCCCAAAATTTGAAGAAAATCGCTTTCGTGGTTTAAGCTACTCATTAAAGTACAGATAGACAGACCGAACACCAACAGACAGAGTGGATTGTGCTACCCACTTTTTTGGTGTTCTCTATCATCGTAATGACATGTTTGATTATTACCTCAAATTAATTTTCAACAATCCAAAACTTGCTATTTATTACCTATGTATATATATCTCAAGTAAAAAGATTTTTTATTTATCAGCAAATTTTTTTTGAATTTTATTAAAACTTCTTAAGCAAACATACATATAAAAGCATCTAATAAATAAATTGTAAATTTGGATATAAAATTAAATACAATAAATAAATTGTAAATTTGGATATTAAATTAAATACAATCAAAAAATATGACAACAATAATACAATAATTCAGCAGCAACATATTCACATAATTTGTTGATGGCAAGTTTAAGTTTTTCATCGTATTCCTATAAAACTTTTTCAAGGTATGTTTTTAATTTCTATATCGAAAAAAGACAATAAAAACATGGAAAATAATAAATAAGGATTGTTCTGTTTTGAAAGTTTTATTTTCTTATACGGAATATTAAAACGCCTCTTGTTTTGATAAAATTTACTTTAAATTAAGTCATAAAAGCCAAAAGCAACAAATTGAATTGTAGGTCATATTGAGAAGAAAATGCTATGCGAAAATGTATATGCAAAAAATAGGACTTATGATTAAGAAGCAATTTTTTTTTTTAATGATAAATTGATTTGAAAATTAAAACAATACAAAAGGCGTTCACTAGTGTCTTTCTTTGTCAAAATAGAAGACTAACATAAAGAAAAAACTACAAAATACACATATTATCGTTTTCAATGTAATGAAAGCCACAAACGCTTTCGAGTCCTTAAACCTTACATTTTTTTTAAAGCTTATACAACTCATAGGGAATTCTTACCGAATGTTGGTTTATGTTGTTCACTTATGTGCAATTTGGTTGTATTGCACATTGGTCTTTGATGTTGAAGAATTTTCCTAACAACTTCTTGGTCATCGGAGCAAGTTGCAATAACATTGTCAGGTGTTGAATCAGCGTACTCAATATCAGAAAACTACGGAGATGTAATGGAGATGTTGTAAAGGAGAATTTATAAGATTTATTTATAAGCAAAGATCACTTTTGGGTCACTTCCTACACTTTGTTTTGAATGCCAGTTTTATTCTCATAGGCAGGACTGCCAGTAATTGGTTATTATTTGGTATTTCTGATTTAACTGGTGTATTTTTTGACTCCATGTTGGCAACTAAACTATGATAAGTTCCATCAGCTGTGTCAATGTTAAGCTTTGGTAGAATTTTACAACCTAATTGAGGACCGCACTCTGGATTGGTGGATTGGAAGTTTTTAGATTTTGTGTTAAATATTAAATGACTTTACCTGTACTGCATTGCTGCTTTCGGGTTAGCAACTGGAATATTACGAGGTGGTTTACGAGGTGGAGTAGATAGGTTTCTTGGCTTATACTCTACACGAGTACCACTTAAACGTTTTTGTAACAAACGTCCAACATTTTTGTCACTGCTCCTGGAATTTGCGTTCAATAAAGATTGTTGAAATTCTTCGGTTAGACTATCAATTTCGCTGACACTATCCATGAAGACGAGGGAATGTGATTGTTTGGGAATGTTTTCGGTACCACCGTCAATAATCGTTTGTTCTGCTGTCATTTGCTTCTTAGATGGAGGACTTTTACGATGAATTTTATGTTTGTTCACACGCACCTCCGATACTACACAATTATTGTGTAATTCTTGGATTATGTGAATGAGTGGTGCTTTTGAATTGCGGCTTGAATGTTTTAATGTACTTATCGCTGTAAGTGTTCGAGAAGGATCACTTTTCGATTGGACATTATGCTTTTTTTTGCATTCAGTGGAAAAGTCTCTCTGTTCCTCATCTTGCTGTTATTGTTTGACACATCTGAAATCTAAAATAAAAAAAATATTGTTTTAGTATCTATGCCACAGATGATTTTTTTAAAAAGTTCAAATCCTACGAACCAGTTTCTGAAAATCTTAAAAATTAAAGTTCAACATATTAAGAATGTATTGGGCAGATTACGTGGAGGAAAAAATAATTATTGTATTTTATTACTAACCACAGAGCTTGTACTTAAAATATAAATTGAAATATCATATTATATTATTCATATATTATATTTTTTCAAAAGCTTATATAACTCATAGGGAATTCTTACCGTATGTTGGTGTATATTCTTTAGTATGTGCAATTTGGTTGTAATGCGCATTAGTCTTTGATGTTGAAGAATTTTCTTAACAACTTCTTCGTCATCGGAGCAAGTTGCAATAACATTATCAGGTGTTGAATCAGAGTACTCAATATCAGAAGGATGTAATGGAGATGTTGCTTCCAACGGTGCTCAAGGATGCTTTAGTCTGAAAAAAGGAAAATTTATAAGATTTAAAGATGATATAGTAATTAAAACTCTGCCTAAATCGCCATTCTTTCGGAGTTACTCCGAAAACATATACTTTCAGACAAAGAGCAATAACCGAAGTTTAACATTAAGTAAAATCATCGATGCGGATTGTAAGGAGAAATCCTATATGGTGTACATAGTTATATGCATTTTAGTTTTAACTTTTATCATAATAATAACAGCAGCTATAATTGTTATGTGAATTGCAAAGAAACGAAGGAAACGCATTATGGATGTTGTGCTACCAGAAACACGAACTTATAAGGAAACAGAAATTATTTATCAAATTGAAAATGCTGGCTTATTGAAGACTGATTTGTAAAAAAAAAAAAAACCAATGCTGATATACTAATTATGTTGTAATTATATTGTTTGTGCACAAAACTTACCCAATAGGCAGATAAGATTCCAAGGCTTGATTAACAGTCAATATTGATTCGGAGAGTGCGAATCCCTTTGACAGCAAAGCATGATGATTTGTGAGCGTGTCTTCGATTGTCGATAGGTCTTCGACTTCTTTGTCATCTAGATGGATATATAAAATTTACTAAATTTAGTGAATAAACGAAAAGAACATTATTTACTAAGATGCTATTTATACAAATTAAATTAAAATGTTGTAATTTATATATTATTATTATATGTTATTATGTAAATTTTTTTGTTTTTAATTTTTGACTATTTTTATTCCTGGGATCTCAATGTTCAACTTATTCTCTGTATTTTAAAATATTTCTTCATAGATTTTCTCATTAAATTTCCATTAATTATTTTTTCAAATTCAAGTTCTGAATCACAGAGATCTTGTTTTTAAAATTCAAAGCATAATTTCAGCAACAATTTATGCTCTTATTTGAGCAGACATCAGCTTTACTATTTAGTTAAAAAGCCAAATAAAAATTAATAGAAAATTAGAACAACAATACCTGGCAAATTTAAATCCTTTTCCATCAAATTAGCACTGCACATTCCTCCTAAATAAGCCAGTTCATGTTCCAAACGTATTAGGCAAGAATTCTTTGCATTCATCTGTTTTGAAAAATTAATAAAAAAAAACTATGTAGCTATGAAACATTAACATTTTGTGTAAACTCTTACCGCTGTTGGATTATCATAACCAACAACAAGGCACTTGAATCCAAAACGGTTACTATGCGGATCCTGAGCGTAAAGAGAAGCTGTCTCCAAAGAAAATTCCACCTGATTTCCAGGCAAAATCATAATATTTTGTGGCCAATTGCTGACACTGTAAATATAATTATCACAAAACCTTAAACCGACAGAAAAGACCTCTGTGGCTTATGTATTAAACTTCTTTATGACAACCCAATCATTGTCATTTGTATTAGCATTTGCACCATGACCTCTAGTATAGTTTGTCACAATGGCATTTTTGCAACTGGAACGTTGCATAGACATGTTATTGTCCAGTATATCCAGGTAATCATTATCAACTTGACAAGCTTCAACTAAACATGGCTTTGTTGGAATAGATATCAATAAGTAGTCTTCAAGTTGAGCAGTTCCACACTTTGAATCGAATTCTATGGCAAACCATTGTACACAATGAGGAAACTCCACCCTTTAATAATATTGAAAATCACGTTAGTTTTTACATACAATCATTTGCATATATAGATTCTTACCTCTGACATGTTATGGATCCACTTCGATATGGATGCTCGCTCTCTACGATGCAATAATGATTGCTTGTAGTACATATATCTACGCTCTTATCGATCTCATCCATTCTCTTTTTGTTAATATCCAAAGCTGAGAAGTCTACCTTTTTATCCTTTGATTTGAGTGTAAGATATTCTTTGCTCGAATAAAGTTGATTTAACGCAGCTACATGTGGCAAAATCTCCTTAATCAGTCCAAGTATTTGGACAGAACTCTTTAAATATAAAAAGTTGATAAATATAGCACAATTAAATTAAAAAAAAAAACTCACCTTTGGGTCATTACACGCCAAGGTTCCAATCTGTGCATAAATCAGGGGCAGCAAAGTATGAAACACATTTGCTGATGATGTATTGAATACCTCCAACAACTGCACTACTGTCATCTGACTTCCCAAGACTCCATCATCAGAATCGCTTCTCTTATCTATCACATCTAATTCATTGTCAGTTCGGTCGTTACCGTTGAGTTTTGTATCAACATGTCCTTTGCGATAGTGCAATTCTTGAATTGCCCCGCTCTCTTCAATTAAATCTTTTGGGTGAATCTCAGTTGCACCAATTTCAATCTCAATATCAAATGGGTTTGTGGATCGTTTATCAAATTTAAAAGTTTCTATCAAGCCCTTGGAGAAGGACTCGATTCTCTTTGTGATATCTCTGGCTGTTGTAAGGCTTGGATCTGCAGAAAGAGCTGAAGTCCTCGAATTGTTTGCCCAATTTATATCCATATGTTCCTCAATTGGTGTTATATTGTGCTCCGAATCAATTGTCTGAGTATGATTCGAAGAATTATCACTTGGCGATAGAGATGCAGCCAGAGCATTCCTTGCCAAAATCAATAGTTCCGTGCATTTCTTGGTGATATCAGTTGCAACCTGAAGAGCTGTATCTCGAGCTGTAACTTGATTTTTGTATGTCAACGAATTTCCGTCGTTCTTTATCGGATTGCTGTAGTGAACTATGCTTGGGATCTGACCCCGCGATGGTGTGGTTCCATTGAAACTCAAATCACACGAATAGAATGTAAAAGTTGTTCCACACGGACTCCTTGAGATCACAATCGCAGAGCGTAACGTGTATTTTCTTTAATTTGAACTGGTCGCTCAAATTTTATCTCGGCCATTTCATTGTGAACGGCATCTTGGTCATATGAACCCGATACAGACTCTAGTATTTCCCACTTATGTCCTGTTGCCTGAAGGTCCACAGTATTATCATAGAGTAGTTCTAGTTGATAATCATAGTTTCCAGATCCGGAATACATTGTTGCTCCGGCTATTGCAATTCCAGGACGATCGACAGTAAATGCTATGGCGTCAGGACCAAAATTTCCAGTGTTCCATGTTCGGCTCACATCACATCGGGAGAATCTGTTGCCAGTTGAGTGTAAACTACGAGGTGGCAAGAAAGCATTTTCAAACCTAAAACCAAGAAAATATTAAATCAGATTTAAATTATTATAAAAAAGTATAATTATTCCCACCTTATTTAGAGATGTTTGGTAAACGATCTCAGCCAGAACCCTTGCCAAAAGATGACAACAGTTGTTGATCAGACCTTGATTGATATCCTTGAAAATTCGGTCTTTTCCTGTTGTGTTCGATAGATCATCTGTTCTACCAGGATGGGATATTGATGATTCTCTGAACTCGATAACATTGGAAGACCAAAATTATCACTTGGACTAACGATAGACTGTCGTTCATTACCGGATGTCAAAAGGGAAAATGTTGTTCTCAATTTTATGGAAGGACTGCAGAGTCCAGCAATTATTGCACTAAGAAGGCGAGAGTGCAATTCACCCTTTAGAAGAAATAACTTACAATAATGATTTCATTGGATTGCAAAAAAACATACCAAAAACATGCAAAATAAACAATATTAATTTGGGAAAACCGAAGTAAACAAAAAAAATCAAGTCGAGTAACACATCGAGTTTCACTTGATCACTCGACTTTTGGCACTTGAAATTTAAGTTATTTATTATTGTTATCCACTTTTACTTAAAAATTACTAATATTTTACCTATAAAAAGTATAATTTTCTTTTAAAACCGAGTTTTTGTTGGAAGAATCAAATATAATCAATTCCACCCAACACAAATTAGAATCGAGATCTGTCATTTTGACATTTCATAATTTAACAAAAAAAACAAAACGTCACTTTGAGCTACTAACCCCATTTTGTATTTGTATCCACAATTCACACGTATTCACCGACACGGAATTTGAGAGAGTTTTCTCTTGGTGTGCTCAAATAAAATTTGCGGGTGTTTTAGGCAAGAGGGGTACGAGTCGCGACTCTAGATAATATAGGTACTCTATGGTTCCGTGCAGGAATCTATGCCCTTCAAGAGGACCGTTTGGTATCTATCCACTTTGGGGGTAAAACTGAAGAACTCAGTCGTGGATTTCTTAAGTAATTCTTTTATTATTTTGTGCTGCTCCACTGTGGAGCAGTGGATAGCATGTCTATCTTTGCTTAATCTTTTAATAAAAAAGTTTTGGCCTATGGCCGACTTACACAGGTCTATGGTTTCCTGTAGCTCCATTTTATAGGTGTTTATTGGTGGCACCTTTTCTTTTTTATTTTTGGGTGGCTGTGGCTGCTGTTGGTGTTCTCCTCGCTGCTGCTGACTCCGCTCCTGTGGTTTTTGCTGCTGTTGCTGTTGTGTTTGTTTTCTCGTTCGTTGCTCCTTCGGCTGCTGCTGTTGTTGTTCTTTTGGCATTTGTTGTTGTTGTTGTTGCTGCTGCTCTTGAGCATTGTTGTCTGGCTGCTTGTTTTTAGGTGGCAGCTCTTGCTGTGGCTTTGCTTTTTTCGGTGCCTGTACCGCTTTTTTTTGCTCGCGCTCCTGTCTCTCTCTTTCACGACGAGCCTCTTGCTTGATCTTAAGAGCTTGGATCAGCGGGGTCACGATGGAATTAAGGCGTTCCATCTCCCCCCGAATTTCATCGATTTTTTTGCTGATAGCCTTTTCTTCAAGTGCGTCTTGCACCTCATTTTCCTCTTCGGAGGACGCCTCTGGTGATGTGAGGTCAACAAGCAGATTGCTGTTGCTGTCGTCCGTTGTATACAATCCCTCGCCACCCTCTGACATATATTCGATGTCATCGTCGGATGGCGAGGTATCCAGTTGCTCTTGTATTTTTGCTGCTGCTGTCGTTTTGGCTGTGCGCGCCGTCTCCTTCACCCCGGCTGGCAGCTGGGCTGAGGTGATGGTGGAGCGGCGCTTCACGAGGTTCGGCGCACAGCTAATCGTCTTCCTCCTCTTATTTTTAGTGTCGGCTGTTGTTGCCGTTGGTGGGTGTGCCGTTCTTGCTACGGCACTTGTTGATGGCGTGGCTGGTGGTGCCATCGCTTGCTTGGTTGTTGTTGTTGCTGCTACGGCTTTTGTTGGTGGTGCCATAGCTGGCTTTATAGTTGTTGCTGGGACACCTTTCGATGTCCCCGCATTGTTGTTCGATGCCATTTGCTGCTCCTCCCACTCAATGAAGTTTTCGACTTCGCGATTGTGGAAAAAAGCAGCCAAATAATAATTGTTGCCCGACTGGGACTCGAACACACTAGCTTCGGATTGTCGGTCTGCCACCTCTTCCTCTGTGCTATCAACACTATTGAGGATCGCTCGGCTTAAATAAAACTTGACTAAGTCACTCCGATATAATTACTTTGAATAAACTGGGAAGCTGAAAACGTCTACACACTTCCACAGTACGAGATCGACTGAGTAGTTTGTTGTAGTAGTTTGATGTGTTCCCTTGAAATAAGCTAGCAAGTACTTGCAAGTACTGCGCCACCTCCTACGGAAAACGCTTATTATTTAATGCAGTACCATATGTTGTCTTATATATTTAAATATTGCCAGTATTCACTGTTACACTTATTTTACTATTTTAAGGATTTAAAATCTCAATACACATTCATATACCTCCTCAAAATGACAGAAGCATCTCAATGATTATTTTTCTTTTTTATTGATTTAGTTTTGTTTGCATCATCTGACGTGTAACTGCACGCCGACCTTGCATCAATGCATTTGGGTGTGTATTTCTTCTTCTGTTTTTATCACTTGGGTTATTGTAGTATTTAGGTATTGTAGGTTTTTGAAAGCATGTTTGATGTAAATTGTAATAGATTAACGGAAAGTTTTGCCTTGAATTTTATACAATTTGGTGCAAAGAATAGGTGGAAAATTATTTTAAAAATTTTGATTCTTTTTTGCATGCGAACTGTAAACAAGTCCTCAAGTATCTTCACATGAAGCCTAGTTTACATTTCCCGTGCGCAAAATAAAATCTTATTCTCGCATGACAATAATAGGTGTGTTTGTTAACGTGAAATTTCTTGCAAATATTCACAATTTGCTGTCAGAAACCAAAGAAAAAACAAGTTTCGGAAACTTGGTGAAGATTTCACATTTCACGTTACCAAACAGGCATAGTAATTGAGGTGAAATGCAATATTAATTGTTTCCATGATTGGTTTACAGTTTCATGAAAAAAAACTATTGCCATGCAAAACAATGGACCGGTAAGTCTTTCGCATGCGAAAAAAGTGTGATATATAAAATTTTTTTTGGAGAGTTGGCTTATACTTCAAGAAAAAAAATACATTCATCTAAAGGCATTATTTGCATGTAAATGGCTTTTGCATCATGGTATAAAAATACAAGGTATGTTTTATATGAGATGAAGGGGCGCCATATTTGTTCTCATATGACGTCATAGTGAGCGTTGCATAATTTTTAAAAAATTATTTATTATTTATAGTTTTACTTTAAATTTCAACAACACAAACTGTCAGACATAAATAATTTATTGGTTTACTTTGAATTCTGAAGCCATGTGCCAATAGCGTTAAAAGTATGGCTAAATTTGATCCAATTTGAGGTGGCGAAGTACTTGGGAGTAGATGAAAACCCTAATCTAGTACTATCAACTGCACATGCTTTCATGGCGAGTAGATACATTTTACATGGGAAAGCAGTTTGATGTGTTCCATTGAAAAAAGCTGGCAAAGTACTTCCAAGTACTTCGCCACCTCCAAAGGAAAACGCCTATTATTGAGATCAATACAGATACTTAAATTTAACCCGCTCAAGAGCTCGTTAAAATTTTGGCCAGTGGTTAATTTTTGACATGTCTATGCTCATGAAGGAGAGAGTGAGATAAATGTAGGTAAATATTTTATTTTTCTGTCGTGAAGTCACGAATCCTATCGGGAAATATTTAGCCAGTTTATATTTCTGAGATCTCAGAGGACTCAGAGTGCTCAGAAATATAAACAGGATTCCTCTCAAAAAATCCTCACTTTTCCCCTTAAAAACTGAGACTGAAATTTTTTGGATTCGCTTGCTCAATTATTTTTGTCACAATAAGCTTCATAAGAAGAAAAGAAAAGGAGAGTTGTTTTGAGTTCTATGTGAGGAGTACTGTTTACATTTTACTCTCCTGCACTGTCAAAAAGTTGTGGAAAATACTGAGCGCTCAAAATATATAAACTGAACTAAGACCAAATGAATAGATTAAGAAATATAGACAAAAGCACTATAATAAATGAAAGTATGAACTCAAGAAACTAAAACATAGACAAATATTCAATAACACAGTACAAAAGCTGTTTTTTTTTGCGTGGAGCATTTTTAGGTCTTGGTGCATCTGAAAGGCCTAAGTTAGCTGAGTTAAACCTCATTTAAGGTTTGTTCAAGTTGGCTCGATTAAAATATTAAGTTATGGCCTTTTGTTGTTTCGGTGCAATTTCCCTTGAAAATTGATAATAAATCCATATTTTGGAATTAAATTTTTTATATTGGTTTGTTTTAGTTGTCTACATATAGTTGGGCTAAGTCTACCACTAGGTTTTTTGCACACATTGACAGCTGGGCTAAGTCCACCACTGATTTATTCGCACACATAGACAGTTGGGAACAATCCACCAACAATATGTCGGTTATTTTTGAAAATCTTCAATTATTTTTAAATTCACTTGGGCTGCAATGGGCTTGTTCAAAAAGTATAAAATGTCTGGAAAATAAATATCTTTATTTTTTTTCTTTCCGATAAACAATTTGCTTTTCTGCTTTTCTTTTCAACTCCCAAAATGTATAAAGAAATGTAGAAAATGTACTCTTTTCTTGACGGAAAATAACTCACAGTGAGTAAGAAAAAAGTTTTAAATAATTATGCGAAATGAAAAAAGATTTTCACAAACTAGAATTTTGGCATTTATGCTACGCTTACATGTGTTGTTAAATCAGCTTGAAGCTCGCGTCAACTCTTTGTAAGCCTGGGTCGAGTTGAAATGAGCTTGATTTGACTAGATCTCGTTCGGGGAGCGGAGTCGAGTCGAAATTTGTTGTGAAAACCTGGATCAAGGAGTTGGTCTTACAGATATTGCATTATGGTCCGTTTATTTGCTTGTTTGTGAGCAAGTATAGTTTTACTTTACTAGACAGTTGTAGTAAGTACTAATGTTAATTAAATTACATTTGTCTAGCATTGATAAAAAAAATAAATGTCAATAATTTTTCTGGAATCTCATTACCATTTAATTCAACTCTAAGTGAAGCACTCAACTCAAACGACGAAAAACGTGGGTCAAATATTCGAACCTATTGCAAGTCGAGCTCTCGATGTTTTTGTCCACGTACATCTCTGCGTTAAAAGTCATTTGTATGGAGAATAGTAGTTAAAATTTTGGTTTGTTTTTCAGAAATGTTGAACTCACTGACTTCAGTGAGGTTCAACGGTGGTTAAAGGCTCAACCCAACTAACAAAATTGCTCCACATTTCAGACATTAAAGTGTTATTTGTTTCTATAGCGCTCCATTTAGCCCTCTGACAGAAAGGAAATATCTTATTGGAACACTACAGAATCCTTAAATATTTTCTGGTGCAAATTATATCAGCTTGATAGAAACGATGTACCAATGTTTCTATAATGCTCTTATGAAGCAACCAAGATACTTTCGCTTCAATAGTCATCCCGTAAAATTATTACACAATCTTTATGTTAGGCTGTGTTTCTATATTGCTTGTATTAGTGAATATGGCGACGCCAAGCTATAATCGGCCATTTTATAATTTAGATATATTTAGTTTGGCATCTGAGCACATATATTTCTTATTATTGTCAATGTTTAGGTTGGTATTAATTAATTAATTAATCTATTCAACCTCTGTTTATTAATTTAACAATATGTGTCTGTAATAGCCATACCAATCAATTATTTTATATTTTTCTTCAACAAAGTTTTTTTCTTATTAATGCAAGCTTCTTGTCTCATAGGAGACAATTCAAGATAAATGTGATTCCAATTTAATGCATTCAACTAGTCGAAAATATGAAAAATACATACACATCGCTAAACAACAACAAAAATTCATCGTCGCTCCTCATTCACGTTGGCTGGAGAGAGCTTTTAGTTTGTTTTACTTCATTTATATATTGATTGTATTAGTAAACATGGTCACGCTAGAAGCTATAACTAGCCATTTTATAATTTTAATTCAGTTTGGCACCCGAGCATTTTTCTATTATTTCTCATTACTGTAAGCCAAAATGTTTTAGGTTTATATTTATTAATTTATCTATTATATAGTAATATTTTCTCAGGTTCGTTAATAAAACTTATTCACTTTATTTAAATTCTCCACTTATTTACTTTACAAAATAAACCACTTTACTTTAAAACCACAAAACAATTTATTGTTCACCACTGAAATTAATTCACCACTTTACTCTTATTGCTACCAACTTTACTCACTCACGATTTAAAATAAACTGCGTCCTCTGCCGGTCAGACATGTTCTTTTATACTTTTCACAAGGTTCCCGAAAAAGCTGGAAGGTTCTAGTATTTGCTTCCAAAGCTTTCCATAGGGGAAATTTCCCATAAATTTCCCCTTCCAAAGCTTTCAATTTGACGTTTAGTATTGGAAGTTCGAAAGCTCACCAAAACTCTCCGTAAGTTGGTTGTATCCTGTCTAATCTTAAATTCAGTGTTTCTTTTATTCGAGAGTGGTTATAGATCTTTCGAGAGTTGTTGTAGTACAAATGGGACGGTCGTTACACTGCCCCCTCCATAAGATTGATCGTTTATTCATGTTACAACAGTATACGGGCCTTCCCAATTTTGTTGAAGTTTCGGTGAAAGTCCCTTCCGATGCTGACGGTGGGGATTATAAAACCACACAAGTTCTCCCGCTTGGAATCCGTTCGTTGTTGCTTTTGTGTCGTATCGTGTTTTCATCCGATCACTCGATAGCTTTATATTTGCTCTTGTCCTTTCATGAATGTCAAAAAGCTTTTCTTTCAGGTTTTCCACGTAGTCGTCTATTTCTTGGGGCTCATTACCATAACATCGAAATTTTATTTCACTTGGAAGTCGTTTGTGTTCCCGAGCAGGATTTCTGATGGTGTACGTCCTGTTGAGCTATGTACTGCACTTCGATAGGCCATCAAGTATAATGGAATATGCCAATCCCAGTCTCGTTTGTTGTCGCTTACAACTTTGGAAAGGTGTTATTTAAGGGTCCTGTTGAATCGTTCAACCATTCCATCAGAATGTGGATAAAGCGGTGTTGTCCTCGTCTTTTTAATGCCAAGGAGTGTACAAACTTACTGAAAGATTTTGGACTCAAAGTTTCTTCCTGATGATCCACGACTGTTTTGGTTTCCTGGTTTGGGATGGCAAAAGCCTCAGGCCACTCTCTGAAGTAGTCCATTACTACCAAGATGTATCAGCTTTAACTTACGGTTTCTGGAAAAGGTCCTGCAACATCTATTGCAATCCTCACAAAAGGCGTGCCCACGTTATACTGCTGCATTTTACTCTGGATTTGTCTTCCTGGTCCCTTGCTTGCAGCACAAGTTTCACATTTGCGGCATCATTTTTCAACCTCTTCTCTTGCATGTAGCCAGTAGAATTGCTGCCTTACCTTCTCCAGTGTCTTATCGATCCCCAAATGTCCTCCGGAAGCTCCCTCATGCATCTCTTGAAGAACTTCATTAGCTTTGGATCAAGGTATGATTAGCTGTATCACATATGATTTGCCGTCTGTGGACTCCCCCTTACGCCTTAGTACTCCTTCATGCACATAAAGTGAGTCCCATTGTCCCAATACGCCTTAAGAGTTGGACTTCTATCGGAGATGTCACTCCATTCTGGTTTCTCCTGGTGTTCTTTCCATGCAAGAATGGGTTCAATATCCGAGTCTTCTTGCTGGGCGGTCCTCAGTTCTTCATTACTCCAACCGTAAATGGGATTGATTCTTAATCGCTGGATGGCAGCTACCTCCTTTTCTTCTTGACATGTGCAATGCTTGCAGTCCGGTTTGCTGGGTCTCCGAAACAAGGCATCTGCGTTTGAGTGCAACTTTTCTCTTCCATGTTGAGTCTGGTAGTCGTATGTCTGCAATCTCTCGATCCACCTTGCCACTTGACCTTCTGGATTTTTGAATCGAAGAAGGAACTTCTGCCCATATATGTACTTATGGAAGTGTTTTGTAGCCGATATTAGAGCTAGAAGTTCTCTTCTGGTCACACAATAATTTCTTTCTGGCTTTGAGAGTACCTTGCTGTAATGGGCAATGACCTTCTCTTCTCTATCATGAACTTGCCACAATACAGCTCCAATTCGCACGTTACTTGCATCAGCTTCGATGATGAATGGTTTTCCTGGTGTTGGATAGGCCAGAACAGGTGTATTGCATAGGTGCTGCTTGAGTACCTGAAAGCTTTCCTCGCACCTGTTGCAAACTTTTCGCGATCCCAGCAATATCCTTAACAAAACGACGATAGTACGTGGCTAGACCAAGAAAGCTCCGAAGTTGATGTTTATCTTGTGGAGTTGGCCAATTCTTTACAGTGTCCACTTTCTCAGGATCAATCTTCACTCCTTGGGACGAGATGATATGTCCCAAGTATTTTACCTCAGACTTGAAGAATTCACACTTGTCTGGATTTAATTTCAAGTTTGCTTCTCGAAGCCTCTGGAACACGGCCTTAAGGTTTCCACAATGCTCATCAAATGTTTTACCATAAACGATGACATCGTCCAGATAGACCAGGCATGACTTTCAAGTAAGTCCTTTTAAAACGAACTCCATCAAACGCTCAAATGTTGCCGGAGCATTGCATAGTCCGAATGAATGAATGAATGAAAGAAATTTTTTGGGGGTTGTTGCACTGCGACCTTAAGATCTATTGAGCCCCCACCTTAGACTGGATGAGGTTGCTCATTCTACAGTTCTTCCTCCAATTTTATTTCCCTTAGAAATTTAAGTATTTGGAGGACTTTTAGAGAGGAAAGATCACTCTCTTCTACCTGGTAGTTTCCCATGTGTTTTTTCCTTTGGTGCATAATTGCCTCGAATTTTCCTAATATATGGTCTGGTGTTTCCTCATATGTACAGCAGAATCTGCATGTTGGACTGCTAACTACACCAAGGATATTTAGGTGTCTTTTAAGTTTACAGTACCCGGTGAGGAGACCAGATATTATCCTAAGGTTGTTCCTAGTTAGGTTGATGCAGTCTTTAAATCGTGCTCGGTTGTAACCACCAAGTAATAATTTTGCCTGCCTTAGCTTGGGGAGTTCTTTCCAGTTTTTGGATCTTTTTGCCTCCTCCAGTTCTTTAATTTTGTTTTTTATCACATTTTCTCCTAAGCCACAATAAGGTTCAGGCCCCATTAATGGAGTCTTTGCCCCTATTTTTGCTAAGGAATGTACTTCTTCATTACCCTGGACACCAACATGACCAGGTACCCAGTGAAGTGTGACACTGTTATTCTTGCCCAGGACATTCAGCTTGTTCACATACTCCCAAACTACTTTAGAGCTGATTGCGTAGGAGCTCAGAGCTTTGAGTGCAGCTTGACTGTCTGACATAATGGCAATGTTTTGGTTTCGGTAATTTCTTTCGAGATTACGTTGTGCACATTTTGCTATGGCGTGAACTTCCGCTTTAAAAATGCTGGTAGACTGTCCCATCGGTATTGAAAGTTTGGTTCTAGGCCCAAAGACTCCAGCCCCAGTCCCTTCAGCTGTTATCGATCCATCAGTGTACCATTTGATGACATTTGGTTTGAGAGTATAGTTTACTATTTCGCCTACCCACTCCTTTTTATTACTTAACTTCATTTGAAAGTTCTTTTCGAAGTTGTATCTCTTAATCATGCCATCTCTTGGAATGTCAATAAGGTTTGTTACCGCTGACTTTGGAATGCAGTCCCTAACCCTGAGACTAATGCATTTACCAGTACCGGTTCCTTCTTTGGCAAACTTCATGATGGCTCCCTTTGCAGCACTTGCTATAGCTTCATGTAAGGGGGATAGATGAAGGATAACTTCCATGGCTGCTGTGGGGCAAGTTCTCATTGCTCCAGTTATGCATAAGCATGCGAGCCTTTGGACTTTTTCTAGTGATTTCCTAGTTGTGAGCAATTCGGTTCTCTTATGCCATGCGACCGCACCATAGGTAATGATGGGTCTTACCATCATGGTGTACATCCACCAAAAGATATTTGGTTTGCAGCCCCATGATTTGCCTGCTAGTCTTTTGCAGATCATGAGTGCTTTTGTGGCTTTCCCGACGGTTATTTCTACGTGTTTATTCCAAAGGAGTTTACTGTCTAGTGTGATACCTAGATATTTAACCTCACTTTTTGTTTGTATTACTTCGCCCCCCAACCGAATGGGTTTCATGCGTGGCAGAAGTCTTTTCTTCGTAAATGGTATTATCGTCGTCTTGGTGGGATTAGTAGATAATCCAACAGATATGCACAATTTCCTTGTAATAACTAGCCCTCTTTAAATAATGTCACAGAGGGTTTCTTCAAACTTCCCTGTGGCTGTGATGATGATATCATCAGCAAAACCGATACAGTTAATGCCTTGAGAAGTAAGCTTTTCTAGCAGTTCATCAACTACAAGACTCCACAGCAAGGGTGATAGTACCCCTCCCTGTGGACAGCCTCTTGTTGTTAAGATTTTCCGCGTATTTGGACCTGCTGGTGCCTCAGCTGTTCTAGTGGCTAACATCTCACCAATCCATGTGGATATGGTCCTGGGCACACCTTTCCTTACAAGAGCTTTATTAACGGCATCATGGGAGGTATTGTCAAAACCACCTTCTATATCTAGAAAGGCTGACAATGTTATTTCCTTAGCGTCTAAAGCTTCCAGTAAGACGTTAGTGAGTTCAAACAGAGTGGTTTCTGTAGATCTGCTCGCTCTGTAGGCATGTTGACGTACGTTAAGAGGCCTATCGACTAATACTTCCGATCTCATGAAGTTGTCGATTATTTTTTCCAGAGTTTTTAGTACAAAGGACGTTAGGCTTATCGGCCTAAAAGACTTGGGGTGGGTTGTATCTTTCTTCCCTACTTTAGGAATAAAAATCACTTTAGCTCTTCTCCATACGCTTGGTATATACCCAAGAGCTATACTACTTCGAAGTATGCTAGTTAGATAAGGCATAAGGTGATCTTTACACTGTTGTAATAGAGCTGGAAAGATACCATCCGCACCTGGTGATTTAAAAGGTTGAAAGGTGCTAATTGCCCATTCAATCCTTTTACTTGAACAGATTGTTGCAGCTAATTTCCAGTCCTCTTTTTTAGGTTTGAGAGGTGTTCTCTCTACCGAGTTCCCTTCTAAAGGTAGACTACCTGGAAAGTGCGTATTAAGTAGGAGAGTAGACCTCTGCTCTTCATTTTCTGAAAAGCTTCCATCATCATACCCTAGAGCTATTGATGAAATTGTCTTCTCTTTTGCAAGAGCTTTATGCAATCTAGAAGCAGCAAGGGTTGAGGAAATATTCTCACAAAAAGATGCAAAATTAATCCTCTTGGCTTTCCTTAGCTCCTTGTTATATATTGTAAGCTCTGCGGAATATCTATGCCATTCCCTCGTTTTCTTTTTGCCTCATTAAAAAGTTTTCTTACCTTGGATCTTAGTGTTGACAGATTATTATTCCACCACGGAGCATCTTTCTATCTTATTTTTGGTCTAAGGGGACAACTGAGTTCATATGCCTCTTGTATGGCCCCACTAAAGTTGGGGTCGTCAAGAGTTGGGGTCGTCGGTGAATTGGGCAAGGGTGGTTATTGCTGGTTCATGGAAGGAGCATTGACCTGTCACTTTCCGAAGGCCGTAAACAGGTACCTTCCCAAATTTGTAGTGGAGCTGGTGGTTTGCTCCTACTATCGTCTCCACAGACCGAGCATCGATGGTGATCACCAGCAGCTGGCCTTTGCCCTCTTTGGTGCTTTTAACCACCCTCCAGGTTTGGACATCAAGTCCCTCGTTTTGGGCTTGAATTAACGCCAAGGATTTCTTGTCGTCCTGCCCCATACTCCTTGGCAAGAACAGCGTGATAGTGTGCAACTTCGGGATTTCATCTCCCTTGCACGTTACCAGCTTTACGCCCTTCCAAGTGCTCAGTTTCGGTACACTCTCCCTTAACCACTCCGCTGTTTCAATTCCAGAGCAGTCAACCAGGAGCAGACCGGTTCTGAAGTGCAGACCATTGAACTTCAGTTTATGCTTCCAGCCAAGAGAAACTTCCTCAATTATGGCCTCCTCAAGTGCCGACAGCTCGCTGCCATTCAAGGTTACCTGAGGATAGTTCTCCGGCAGGACAGCTATTCTGACGCTCAAGGCTGCACTTGCATACGAGAGCCTTCCTTCGACGGTTTTCGCGGTATTAGGTCCCGCATGTTTCGTCGTCCTGGCTTTTTTGGCTTCTTGCCTTTGGGGAGGAGTTATGTGATATCTTTTCCTCTTACCCTGTGCCAGTCGTTTTTCTTCGCTTTCGCGCTTTCGCGCATCTCTTTCCTCTCTTCCACCTTATTCCTTGCTATCTGGGGGGACATCCCCTCTGCTAGAAAGCGGAAGTACCACTTCGTGCCTTCTCCACTTAACCCCTTCCTTAGTGGGTCATCCAGGGCACCTGGCGCTCCCAGTTCTGGAAGTGGAAAGTTTCTGCGGCCATACCAATTATATCGGCTTCGTTGACTTGTTGGTATAATCGGTGGTTTCGAGGTATTTGATGATGGTGACCTCCCATCATTTACCGAGTCTGTGGCCCTCGATTTCTCTTCTACTTGCACGGAAGGTACTCTCCCCATGCTAGTAGACACTTCATGTTGAGTTGCGTTTGCCTCTAATCCGGGAGGTGTTCTTCCTTGATAAGAGGTCGACGCTCCTCCTGAGGACCGGTTCTGTGAGTTCTCGTAAGGCATCCTCTTAAGAACTTACTGATATCCGGTCTCAGATCATTGCCACGGAAATCTTTTTCCATTTGATCTGCGGCTTCACTTGCGGTGACATCCCGCAGAGTGTTGAACTTTTTAAAATTTTTGTTGTTTTTCTTTTTTTGTAGTTTAGGCATATAGTTCCCACGAGTAGCTAGAGAAGTAATGGGGTCGAGCCATACCAGAGCTCCGCATGGTATGGTAAGGTCGTAGTAACTCTTCAAATCGACCAACATCAAAGAGGTTCCGTCCGGTATACCCCCTGGCTGCAAACCATCCAATAGGCACGGGTCACTTAACACCCTGGATTAGGGGGGGCAGTTCTTAGTTCGTAACTCCTCAAAATTACCACCGAATAGGGTTGCCCCAGAATCAGTGGGTCTGATGAATCTTTGATACTTAAGCCACCGCACCACAACAAGATGACTGCCACGCAGCAGTGCATAGTCCGAAAGGCACTACTTTGAATTGCCACAGACCATTTCCTGTTGAGAAAGCCATCTTTTTTCGATCTTCTGGATGGATTTCTACCTGCCAGTAGCCACTCTTCAAGTTCAATGTTGAGAACCATTCAGCTCCTTCCATTGCATCCAAAGTATCGCTGATTCTTGGCAGAGGGTAACTGTCTTTCTTTGTTACATCATTCAGCCTCCGATAGTCCACTCAGAATCGAGTGCTTCCATCCTTCTTTTTGAAAAGAACGACTGGGGATGCCCAAGGACTTTCAGAATTTTCGATCAACCCATCTTTCTTCATCATCGACTTCATCTCTTCAACTTCGCTGGTTGTCGATTTGGTCTCGCGTCTCCTGTGTCGATTCGATGCTGCACCAGTTGTGTTCGAACATACTGCCCACTGGGTGAAGAGGGTATATCAGCGAACTCGTGAAGAAGGCTTCCAGCAACACTTAGCTGTCATTCACTTAAATTGGATGACTTCAAAACTTTTGTCTTCATAGAGTTTAACTTCCTTGGGTCCACAGATTGCTGAGTGTCCGCTTCTTTGATCTTAGTTATTGCAGATACTGATTCACACATTCTAACAACTTCGCCTTTTCTAAGCTTAACTTCATACGGTTTGGTGTTAAGTATCCGTACGAGCACCATGTTGTTGTTTGGTGCCACAAGAGTATTCCCCAGGATGATGTTTTGGGAAGACTGCTCAGAGTCTGGCTCCACCATAAGGTATCGATTGCTACCCAAATCACCCTTTATTTTTATCCAAACGAACACTTCTGAGGAAGGTGGCAGGCATATATCTTCCTTTATGACAGTCCTCAGAGTTGATGTAGGTTCATTACCATAAACCATAGGAATCTCCACATTTCGGTACCTAAAAAAATGCTTCCCGATATCAAAGATAACTCCGTGCTCTTTCATAAAGTTGATTCCAACGATGCACTCGTCACATATATCTGCTACCAGAAACAGATGTGAAAACTCCAGTTCTGCCAAACGGATCGTAAGACGAACCTCCCCGTACACTCTGTTTGCTTCTCCTGTTGCAGTTTTCAGACGGTAGGTGTTGGTGTTATGCAGCCATGTCATCTTCACCAAGTCTCTTCGAACAATGGAGGCAGTGGCACCGGTGTCGATCGTAGCCACTTGCTTCTTGTCGTTTAATATTGCCTCCACAGTCAGACTTTTATTGTTTCGTTTAGTCTGCGAGACCTGAATAGTGGTTCTGCGGCCATCGATACCAGAAAACAGCTTCTGCCCTCGAAGTTGGTTCTTACTCGTTTCCTGGTTGGTAAACAGGTAGAGTTTGGACTATTGATGTTATTGTTCCCATTTCTACTTCCACAATGTTTACATGCAGGTGTTCTAGGTGGTAATCTGCACTGACGTTGGAGATGTCCGGTCTTGTTACAATTCCAGCATCGAGCAGGTCCATCTCGCTGGTTTCTTTGCAACGCTGTTCTCTGGCATGAACTATCCTCAATTTCTATTTCTCTTACTCGATGAACTCCTTGAGAAGCCTGTTCTGCTGCTTCCATAGTCAGGGCGAACGCTAATGCCTTAGGAAGTGTGCCTTTTCCATCAGTTCGAATTGCGCGTTGAAGGTTGATATCAGATACAGCACGGATAAAGCCCTCTGTTGTGAATTGGTTGATGATTTCATCCCCTGCAGCTGGATATGCCAGATAAACTAACCGTTCGATGTCTGCTTGAAGCTGTTGCAGAGTTTCTCCTCTTTTCTGGACTCTAGTATTGAGTTCAACGTGGAAGACTTCTTGCTTATGGCCATCTCCAAAGCGTTTGTCAATGGCCTGAACAAGACCACTGAAGTTGCCATTCTAATCTGCTGGTATGGTTTGTAGCAGTTCAGCAGCAGTTCCTCTAAGGGCAAGCGTCAGAGCTATATATTTGTCTTCCTCGTCCCAGCCATTTGTTGCCGCGGCTGCCTCAAACTGTTTCTTGTAGATTGACCAAGAAGTTTGTCCATCGAAGGTTGGTGGATGCATCCCTTTTCTCTTTGGGCAATCACCAGAACTTTCTCGAACCTTCATTCACTTTACTTTATCCGATTCCTTTGTAATGTATTTGATTTTATCTTCGAACTTTGCTTCTATTGTCGAAAATTGTTTATCGACACGCTCGTCAAGGGCAATAATTCTGTTGTCAAAGGCTTCTAACTTACCTTCGAGAAGATTCCGAAGATTCTTTTGTTCTTGGCTTTGTTGATCAAATCGTTTAAGAAGATTCTTTTGTTCATTGTGTTGTTCTTGGCTTTGTTGTTCGAATCTTTTGAGAAAGTTCGTTTGTTCATTGCTTTGTTGTTGGCTTTGTTCGAGAATATTCTTTTGGCTGGCGAGCAGCTGAGACATCAAAGTTGTTATGTCCGGTGTACTTACTTGTTCCTGCCCTTCCTCAATTTCAATGTCAAATATAAACGTGTCTGGGTTTTCTCCACGTTTTCTTAAACCTTCTTGCAGACGAATTAGAAGATCATTCTTTGTTCCAGCAGAAGGAAGACCTCGCTTGTTCAGCTCTGCCTTAAGCTCAACTAAATTTAAATCATTTAGAGTTTTACCCATTGTCTTTTCTTATTTTCACTTTCACGGGTGGTTCAAGCATGTAATCGGCTTTTATAACTTACATGAAACCTAAACCATCATTAAAACCCAGTAGATTTGCAAAAATTGATGGATTAAAAATTTTGTACCACGGAGCATTGTTTAGCCCCGACGTCGTTTTTTTCGTCCAAACCCATTCAAGCACAAAAAACACACCTAATGTGAACCTGGCCCTAGTTGGGTTTCTATTTCATGAAGGATAATTTATGAAATGATATTTAAAAAAAAATCGTATGGGAGGAGAGGATTATTTATCCGCTTTTAGATGAGGAATGACTTTCTTAAAAAAATTTTCTAATTAAGTTGTTTCATTATCGTTTTAAAAAAAAATAACAATCCAACTTAAAACTTAAACAAAAATGTTTGTATTTGCATAAACTATTTCATTTCTTTTATATTATGAAGTATTATTTCAGTTATAAGTATTCAATACTCCTATTAAACACTCAAAACCAAATGCTTAGATGTCATGAAGTTTAAAAAAAAAATAAATAACAGCTATTGCTGTTTTATTATCTCCAAAAGAGGGCTGGATTAACTTTTAACATGTGATACAAAAACCATTTTGAAAATTCGTCATTATTTCTTTTTTGTACTAAAGTTAAATCCAGATTAATACCCGAATCCCGACCGAAGATAATAAAACCCACCTAATATCTACTTTAATACTTATAAAGTGGAAATTGAGAGTTTATTGGAGTTTAAACAACAAATTGAAGTTCCGGTGTCAAATTGCAGAAAAATTATTTTTCTCAACTATTTTTTTCCTTAAAATATATCCAACAATAATTTTAAAATTATGCTGGACGAAGAGAGGGCCACCCTGTATAATATGCAAGATGCATTGAAGATGAATGGAAATCTGAGTGATTTAAAACATTTTATGGATTCAGTTTTCGTATTTTATTTAGCCAGTTTATATTTCTGAGATCTCAGAGGACTCAGAGCGCTCAGAAATATAAACAGGATTCCTCTCAAAAAATTCCTCACTTTTCCCCTTAAAAACTTAGACTGAAATTTTTTGGATTCGCTTGCTCAATAATTTTTTGTCGCAGTAAATTACATAAGAAGAAAAGACAAAGGGAGTTGTTTTGACTTCTATGTGAGGAATGTTGTTTCTATTTTATTCTCCTGCTCTGTCAAACAATTGAGGAAAAATACTGAGCGCTCAAGAAATATAAACTGGCCAATTATAATTGTGGATGAATATTAACTTAGAATTACAATTGTTTGCGTACTTTAAATTAATTAAACAATTTCTTATCGATGTTTTAGTTTTTCTCAAAACTATTTTCCAATTTTCAAAGAAAAAAAAATGAGCTGTCAAAACAAATAAATCTCACCGTGTTACATTGTTGTTGCAATTCACATCTATTCATCGACACAAAGTGAAATTAAGCAAATGGGTTTTGGAGGGTGGAACGAACGAAAGGTTGTCTTCTTGGTAATTTATATTCTCTGTGAGTGTGTTTCTTTATTCATTCCGGTATATCAAATCCAGAATATCTAGAATAGAATGAATAAAAACCGAAATTGGGAACAAAAAAAATAGTGTTTACTTTGAATCGATCTTACCGTGGGTAGGGGATCGAAGCAAAGAGAGAACACGCATTTTTGGTTATAAAAATTATTCTGATTTATTGTCTGAAACTTATTCCTATTTATACTAGAATTAATGCTTACTTTTACTTTATGTTAACTCCAATACATACATTGCTAATAATTTTTTTGAAACCCCATTTATTACAACATGTTTATGGGGATGCATTAGTTTATGCAATCCTTGAGTAAAAGACAGTACACTTTTTCGATTCCAAAAAAAAACACTTATTATTTTACATATTTTTATTTATATATATTTTTTTTATGTAGATACTTACTGGTTCCAAAAACACTTTTTTATTTTACATATTTTTTAATATATATTTTATTTATGTAGATCTGTAATGTTCAACGGTCGGACGGCAAGTAAAAGTAAATTTTTATTTAATTAAAGAAGACTCCAAATCCCGAATTTAAAAGTCGGTACCATGATAATATTTTCAGAATGAAATTGAAGGCGACTCCTACGCCAATGATTCCGCTTATTACAAAAAGTATTTTTTTTAACTCCATTATGAGAAATAATGAGGAATAATTCTATGCAACTACTTTATATTGGCTACAATGTAGCACAATTAAAATGGGATATAAAATGAATCAAATGCAAAAGAAAAATTGATATAGTTATGTTTTCTCAGGTTCGTTAATAAAACTTAATTCACTTTATTTCAATTCTCCACTTATTTACTTTACAAAATAAAACACTTTACTTTTCTTACTACAATACAATTTATTGTTCACCACTGAAACTAATTCACTTGACTTTTATTACAACCAACTTTACTCATTCACGATTAAAAATAAACTGCGTCCTCTGCCGGCCAGACATGTACTTTTATACTTTTCACAAGGAAATTCGTGGTTTCTTTTGTTCGATGTTCGAGAGTGGTTATAGTTCATTCCAGAGTTGTTATAGTAAAAATATGACAGTCGTTAAAATATGAAACTGAGTGCATTATATGACACTCAAGAATGTGATTAGGTTGTTCTATTAAGAATATAGAACAGACAAACAAAAATGATAACTAAAATGTGCTGATGATTCAGACAAAAAAAATAAAAAAATATGCTGTTAAACATGCCGCCCGCCTTGAAAGTTTACAAAAACTTTAAAAATCGTTAAATTGATTAAGATTCTGAATTGATATTTAACAAGATAAAATTAAAATGGTTAGGTTTGATAACAACAATTATAAAAAAAACCCTTTTTTTTAAGATTCAATGCAAAATTTAAAATTATTAAGTTTTTAAACAAAAAAATTACTTTTTAGGAATCAATGCAACCTTTTGAATTGGTCGCCTGAAAACACTTCCTTTTGTAAGTATTGAAACTACTCGTACTCGTCCGTCTTCTCCAGGGTGGACATCTATGACTCTCCCTATCGGCCAACGTAAGGGTGGTGTATTATCCTCATACATGAGAACGATGTCATCAATTTTTATGTTTGGGATTTTTGATTTCCAAACATTTCTTGTCTGAAAAATGTGGAGGTATTCTCTCTTCCACTGTTTCCAGAAGAGATCTCGCATATGTTGAATTTGATGATAGTGACAGGATCATAGGATCATTAGACATTCGGGATAAAGGCCTGGAGTTCATTACAGCTTCAATTTGCATAAGATCGTGGTCATCTCATCATATGTAATCGAACGATTTCCAACAGTTATAAAAGTTTTTTGCATAAGCCTCTTAGCTACGCGGACTGCTGCTTCCCACAACCCTCCAAAGTGGGGAGCTCTGGGTGGTATGAAGTGCCATTCAATTCTTCGACCTTGACAAAATTGCTGTATTTCATCAGAATTGATAGCAGCACCCAAACTGCGACCAATTTTTTCAAGCTCATTTTTGGCACCTGTAAAATTAATTCCATTATCAGAATAGAGTTTTAAACAATTACCTCTGTGAGCTATATATCGTCTTAGAGCAGCTAGGAATGGTTTAGTGGACAAGTCAGGAACTAGCTCAAGATGTACCGCCTTAGTAACAAAGCATACGAATATGCATACATATCCCTTGATTGGAGGGCGACCTCTAATCCGCTAAGTTAAGTATATCGGACCGCAAAAATCATTCCCAGTGGTTGAGAAGGGTCTGGCATGAGTAATTCGGTCTGCTGGTAGGTCTCCCATGAATTGTGTTGATAGTTTCGGGTTAAACCGAAAACATGTTAGACGGGATCGCAGTACCTTCCCAACGTTTCGAAGGCCATCTATGATCCAGAATTTTCTTCTAATAATGTGCAGAACAGTTTGATTACCTGCGTGAAGATATTTTAAATGATAGTATATTACAATGGAATTAGTTAATGGGTGTGAAGGTGGGAGTCTAATTTGATGTTTTGAATTATAATTAAGTTGAGAGTTACGAAAACGCCCTCCTACACGAAGTATTCCTTGGTCATCCAGAAACAATCCAAGTCGAAGCTTATTGCTTTCGGTTATTTCTCGTCCTTGGGAGAGAACCTTTATTTCCTTCTTAAAATACACCATTTGTATGTTCCAAGCTACGGCTTTTTCGGACTCATATATTTCTCTTGATGATACCATTTTTGTTCTGTCAATTGATTTTGACCTCTAACGGCGAACATAGCAAAACACTAAAATTAAACGAAAATAGGAATTTAAATATTTGCAATTTAAGGTAAGATCAGTGACTTCATGATTATTATTATTTGCCAGAAGAACAAATTTTTTTCTTTTTTGTTCAGGGCAATCATTTGAAATCCGAATTTCCAGGTGCGGCCACAAGTGTCTTTCTAGCTCTTAGAATTGTGGACCATTAAACCACAATTTGTTTTGAAGCAATTCTTCAGGTAAACATCCACGAGAGATAATGTCTGCGGGGTTGAGCTTTGATGGGACATGGTTCCATGACTCACGATTAGTTAGCTGCTAAATTTTAGATATTCTATTTGACACGAAAATATTGCATTGGCTTGCTGTGGATCTTATCCATGAAAGGGCAAAAGCTGAGTCCGTCCAACAAAAGGTTGATTCAATGTCAATGTCAATAGCCAATTTAACTCTTTGAATTAATTCTGCAAGCAGTAATGCTCCACAGAGTTCCAAACGTGCTAAAGATTCGCAAAATATTGGTGCTACCCTTGATTTAGCACATACCAAATGAGTGTTTATAATTCCATCTGAACTTAAACTTCGAAAGTAAACGCAAGCTCCGTAAGCTCTCATGCTTGCATCACTAAGGCCATGCAATGGTATTTTTACTCCTTAAATAAGTACTAACCTGGGTATTCTTAGTTTTTGTAAGCATTGTATTTGTTGATAGAAGTCTTTCCATTGATGATGAAGATCTTGAGGTAAACTTTCATCCCAGTCAAAGCCCTTGGTCCAGAGATGACGTAGAAATAACTTTGCATTCACCACTACAGGATTGATGAAACCCAAAAGATCAAATAAGCTTGTAACCTGGGAAAGAATAATACGTTTTGTTAGGCTAGTACTAGTAATGGTTGAGTTAAAAGTGCTAAATGAAAAGTTGTCAATAGAAGGATTCCAGAGTAATCCTAATACACGAATGACTTCATCATTATCAATCTTCAGTAGTGTAGTGGATCTATGTCAACCAATACCTCCTCTGCATTTGAGCACCATTTTTTCAGTGGAAATGCAGCCTTCAATAGTAGTTTTGTAACTTCATTTTTAATTATACGAAGCTTTTCTATAGTGTCAGCTCCTGCCATCAAATTGTCAACATAAAAATTATTTAGAACATGGTGTGCTCCAATAGTGTTGTGTAATTTCTCTTTATGCGCTAATGTGATCATGCTTTTTATGGCCATGTAAGACGCTGACGTAGTCCCATATGTTACTGTACGACTATTAAGACGGTAGATTTCAACTGGTTGTTTACTATAATGTCGCCAGAGAATACACTGCATGTTTTGATCATTTTCACTGAGGTAAACTTGACGATACATTTTTACTATGTCTACGGTAATGGCAAATTTGAACAATCTGAAACGAATTAAAATTTCAAAAATATCATCTTGAAGTTTTGGACCATTCATAAGTAGATCATTTAAAGAAATTCCGGTGCTGGTTCTGCATGATCCGTCGAATACCACTCTTACTTTAGTTGACGAACTTTCTGGTTTTATGACAGGATGGTGAGGCAAGAAGTAATTTGGGCTACCAAGATCTGAATTGGAAATCTTTCTCATATGGCCCAAATTTATATATTCTTGAATGAATTCAGCATAAGCATGTTTTAGTTGCGTGTCTTTGTTGATTCATCTCTCCAAATTAAAAAACCTTTTCAAGGCTGTTTGATATGATTCACCTATCGTGATGGGAGGATTGCGATTAGGAAGTCGAACTACGAATCGACCATATGTACTATTGTAGTATTTTTCACATGCTTCTTCTTCTGGAGAAAGGGTTTGATGAGTTTGACATGATTCTAGTTCCCAAAACCGTGAGACCAGCTGGTTCAATGCAGAATCATTTTCAGATTGAGACCTGTATTGAGTATATAAAAAGCAGTTATTTTGTTCAATCTTGATTTCACCTGATATAATCCATCCAAATAATGTTTTTTTGCAATACTGCTGTTGTTTGCTGACCCAAACGTATCTGGCCTACGGAAAGAAGACTATAGAATATTCCGGCACCTATAAGCAAACCAATTCGCTGAGGTATATTGAATGATGGATCAGCCAAGGGTACATTACTAGGAATATGCAGCTGGTGTATGTTGAATTTATTGACTGGAATATTTCCAGTGATGTTTTCCAATATGACGGCTTCAATATCTATGCTGAAGTCATTTATACGAGATTTTAAAATAAGTGACGTCTTATAGTTCGAACTTATACTCGATGAACTAATTCCATGAATGCTTGTGTTTGAAAAATGTCGTTTCAAACCCAAAAGTTGTGTTACACGATTAGTGATAAAATTTAATTGAGAGCCGCTATCAAATAGAGCGTGACATGTATGAATTGGTTATTTGGAGATTTAACTTCGATAAGAGCAGTAGAAAGAATAACTTGACTTTTAGATAATTGTTGTTAAGCAACCTTCTAATTGACCTAATTTTGTTTCTAGTTCGAAACAATTCGTTGATTTTATTTTATCATCAGTTAAAAGTCCCTTGAATCGAGTTAATTGTCCTTTTATTACACCCCGACGGGTTTTTAATTTTTTGATTATTTCAGCCATGACAGTAACTAGGTATTGATTGATGTGATTTAATTCAAAAATTAAGATGAACGTGTATCTATTTAATGTCAATAAATGTTTTATATTGAACGCGACGAGAAACGATGCGACGAGATATCAAATAATAACGGGTGATTTTTTAAGAGGCTTAGAACTTTAAAAAAAAAAAAACACAAAAAATTCGAAAAAATGAATGAAATATTTATTTGAATCGATAGTTTGAACTTTGCAATTTAATGTTTAAAGATAATTTCATGCAAATGTTGACCGCGGCTGCGTCTCAGGTAGCCCATCCGCTGAGTCCATTTTTGGCATACTCTTTCACACATATCGGCCGGTATCTCACGAATGAATGCATGGATGTTGGCTTCCAGTGCGTCAATCGAAGCGGGCTTGTCCCTATAGACATTAGCCTTGACATACCCCCACAAAAAATAATCAAATGGTGTCAAATCGCACGATCTAGGCGGCCAATTGACCGGCCCGAAACGTGAAATTAACTGTTCACCAAACTCGCCTCGCAATTGCGCCATTGTTTCGCGTGCTGTGTGGCATGTGGCATCGTCTTGTTGAAACCACATATCATGCAAGTCAAGAACTTCCATTTCGGGCCAAAAAAAGTTTGTTATCATCGCTCGGTAGCGTTCACCATTGACAGTAACGCTGCGATTCGCATCATCTTTGAAGAAATATGGCCCAATAATGCCGCCGGCCCATAAACCGCACCAAACAGTGGCTTTTTCGGGATGCATTGGTAGCTGTTGCAATGCTTCTGGCTGATCTTCACTCCAAATGCGGCAATTATGCTTATTTACGTACCCATTCAACCAAAAATGAGCCTCATCGCTGAACACAATTTTTCGATAAAAAAGCGGATCCTCGGCCAGCTTTCCAAGAGCCCATTCACCAAAAATTCGGCGTTGTGGTAGGTCGGCTGGCTTTAGTTCTTGCACCAGCTGTATCTTAAAAGGCTTTACGCCCAAATCCTTCCGCAAAATTTTCCACGTAGTGCTGTAACAAAGGCCTAACTGCTGGGAACGGCGCCGAATCGACATTTCACGGTCTTCTGTCACACTAGCTGATACGGCCGCAATATTTTCTTCACTACGCACAGTACGTAAACGTGTTGGTGGTTTAATGTCCAACAAAGTAAATTTGGTGCGAAATTTGGTCACAATCTTCCGAATAGACTGCTCAGAAGGTCGAGAATGCCGACCATAAATGCAGCGCGCGATGAACATTTCGAACCGAGCACGAATTTTGATAGTAAAATTCAATAATTTGCAAGCGTTGTTCATTTGTAAGACGATCCATGGTTAAATTGCAAACCAAACTGAAGCTGTTTGACAGGGACACAAGGTACTAAACACACGTCAGCTGTCAAAACCAGTGTTGCCAAAACCAAACCAGCTAAAAAATCACCCTTTATTATACGACACTTGCAATATGTAGCCAAAAAAAACCAAACAATAATGACCAAAACAATAATTGGCAATTAGGTACCTATTTTGCTTTATAATGAATTACACTTGTTATGATTATTAAATACAATAATGTCACTATTGAAAATAAAACTGTGAAATTACCAAAATCTAAATGTTCCATATTTCAAATTCCCGGGTTTCGGCACCAAATGTTTATGGGGATGCATTGGTTTATGCAACCCTTGAGTAAAAGACAGTACACTTTTCGATTCCAAAAAAAAAACACTTTTTTACTTTACATATTTTTTAATATATATTTTATTTATGTAGATCTGTAATGTTCAACGGTCGGACGGCAAGTAAAAGTAAATTTTTATTTAATTAAAGAAGACTCCACAGCCCCAGCGAATTTAAAAGTCGTTACCATGATAATATTTTCAGAATGAAATTGAAGGCGACTCCTACGCCAATGATTCCGCTTATTACAACAAGTATTTTTTTAACTCCATTCTGAGGAATAATTTTATGCAGCTACTTTATATTGGCTACAATGTAGCACAATTGAAATAGGATATAAAATGCATCAAATGCAAAAGACAAATTGATATAAAACTGAGTGCATTATATGATACTCAGGAATGTGATTAGGTTGTTCTATTAAGAATATAGAACAGACATTATAGATAACTAAAATGTGCTGATGATTTAGACATAAAAAATAAAAAAATATGCTGAGTTAAACACAACATATTGCTTATAATCGATAATTTTAGGTTGAGCTATTAAACGATTAAATTATGAATACACGGAAAGAAAATCAAAACATAAATAATAACTAGAAATACAATTATTGATGACACTGCGCTTTAATGCAACACATTATACTGTTAAGGTATATAGTTGTGAGTCAGTATACTGTGCCTGCTGTTGCAGCCGTGGGAATTTGGTGTTATGTTTAATGCTGTTGTTGATTACTGTTGATAGGTACTTTCAACATTTTCCCCCAAAGTTTTTGATGTTGTCATCGGGAGTTGAATTTGCTTATGAGTTTGCTGGTGTCGTCTTACAAATGCAATGATTAATAATAAGGGTATTCATGCAACTTCGTAAAACCCTAGTTAGGTTTACAAATTTTTTAAGTTTATCTTTTGGTTAATGAACTGTCAAATTTTGTATGGGAAATGATTTACACAATTTGGTTTAACTTATCAAAGGATTTGGTTGCGTAGAATTAACCAAACTGGTTAAACTTATCCAAACGTCATTATGACTCTTATTCTGATTGAATTACGTAGCATTTCATCAAATGTTTAAAAAAGGCCATGCATGCAAACTTTGCGTTAACTTATCATTTTACACAATTTGTAAGCTTACGACGTTGCATGAATACCCTTATCATTATGAGTATGGTGTAACTGAAGTAGTGAACGATATGGTGAGCACTATAGGAGACATTAGGTCAGGAGTTTTCTGCTTCTTTTAATTGTTTTATGGAGTATTTTAGGTTTCTTACTTGCTCGTCTGGATAGTGAAAAATATTTAGTATGCATGAATGGTGGGTGACTGGTGCACTAGTGAGTTTGGGTATGATCGGGCTTAAGTTGAGTTGTGGTGTAAATGATGCATCTAACTGTGTTGTGTATGATGCTTGAGCTGTGATAACCATAGTATCCAAACTTAGTTGACATCCTGGTTCTAACGTTAGTATTCCGTCATTGATTAGGGTAATAGAAGATGTCTCTCCCCTGCAAATCAAGTTGAAGGTAGTTTCTTTATCCATTACATATAACCAACTGTTTAGATCCCGCAGTAATATCCACACTTTTCTGGGTTTCATTCGTACTTCTTCACACTTTCCTTCAATTTCCTTGTTGTGATTTATTAGATTGGCTTCGCATTGGGATGTATCGCATTGTAGGTTGTGTAATGGGTGGAGTTTTGAAAAGTAATGTATATCTTCTTCTACCGGTATACATTTATAAAATTCGCTCTGCTGCATTGGATAGTATTTGTCTCGCCCTAGGTTGGTTATAATATAGTAATGGGTGGAGTTTTGAAAAGTAATGTAGATCTTCTTCTACCGGTATACATTTATAAAATTCGCTCTGCTGCATTGGATAGTATTTGTCTCGGCCTAGGTTGGTTATAATATAGTTTGATTATTGGGCAATGAAAGTAAATTGATAAGGTGTTGGAACGGGTATTATCCTATATACTTGGTAATTTTCCGAGTCTAGTATGGGAATTTTACAGTCGAAGAAAATATAACTCGTAGTTATTCTCCCGTGAACATTCATTAGTTTGTATATCTGAAGTAATTGATCTGAGCGTTTACTGGCTGGTAATTTCATAGTTGACGAATATCAGTTAAATGTTTTCTCAATTGCTCGGGAGTTATTATCAGATGTTGAATTGTTTCATGCTGAGTGTTAAGTACAACGTCTAGCAATGAATCTTGAATGTTTTCGATGTTGGTGACATACATATGGATGGTTAACAGTTGGATTAGTTGAACCTTGTCTATGGTATTTTTCATTGTGGAAGTTATATTAGTAACTCTTTCTTGTGGTAATTTAAATTGACTTGTCGTTTGTTGACCTGTAGTTTTTAAGGTCTTCAGAGTATTTTCGATTATTGTAGTCTTCTCATGAGTCTTCGGATATACTCATTTTGTTTAGTTTTCTCTCTCTGGCCTTCAATGTCACGAGCATAGTTCTGGCTTAGTACTTCAAATGATTTGATAGTTTCCCAACAATGTCGAAAGTGATCTTTTGACTCTTCCCCCTCTCTCATAAAGGATTTTATTTCTTCGTTCGATGTTCACTACATGTGTTGTTAAGATTGAAAGTATGTTAAAACAGTCTGAAGAATTCAAAATCTTGTATCCTTGGCCTATCTCGTCTACCATATTATGTAATCCTACTACTTGACTCTTGTGTGAAGCTAAATTGTAATATGTCAACATTTGCCATTTAGAAGAGATAAGATTTACATTGCCATTATTTTCAAAGTAGAGTCCTGGATGGCTTGTGAACGGTACATTAGAAACTTGGGCATGTGTTGGTAATGGCCATATGATTAAAGAGAGTGCAATTGACACAATCAGTGATTTTTTGTTTCAGTTCCCAGTGTTGTTTCGTTTCTTGGCTTTCTGGCTCGATGTCTTTCGTTAAGTTCTTCTATTAATCTTTTTAATGGGTTTTCTTGGTTTTAATATTGTTAACTGGAGATGGTGACACGTTAGTTGTTTTTGTGTTTTCTGGCTTGCGGCTGGATTTTTCTCGATTCTACAACTTTGTTGCATCTTTGTTTGGTTCAGTTTTTACTGGTTCATCTGTAGCTAGTTTGGTTATTTAAGTTATAGGACGAGTTTAATATCCAGACGGCGTTTAAACTGTAGCAACTTGGACAAATCCATCTTTTCCAGGGTATGCTGTTTGAACTCTTCCCATACACCAATCTTCTCGTATGAGAACCAGGTCGCCTTCTGCAATGTTATCTGATATTTTCATCCATTTGGGTCGTTTTTGTAGTCTTGTAAAATAATCCGATGACCATCTCTTCCAGAACTGTTGGTTTAGTTTGTTAAGATATTCCCATCGTGTCAGTCGGTTTTCCTTTGTATTGAGGACGTTGTCTGTATCTCTGCAGAACATGTTTGAGACGATCAGAAAATGTGCTGGGGATAGCAATTCTAAATCTTCTTGGGTCCCACTCATTGGATATAATGGTCTGGAGTTGAGGCAGGCCTCTATTTTTGTAAGTAAGGTTGAAAATTCTTCATACGTAAGATAAGTGCCGCCAATTGCCTTTTTTATGTGAAGCTGTACTGATTTCACTCCAGCTTCCCAGATTCCACCGAAGTGTGGGGATGCTGGTGGTATGAAGTCTCATGTTACTCCTTGGTTTGCTATGGCCTCAGTGAACTCTTCATTTTGATTTTTTATATTGATTTATGATTTTAGTACTGGCTCCTATAAAGTTTGTGGCGTTTTCACTGTAAAGATGACTTACCAGTCCACGTTTAGAACTCATTCTATCGAATGCGGCTAAGAATGTGTCCGTTTATAGATCGGATACTGCTTCAAGGTGAAACGCTTTTGTTGCTAAACAAACGAAAACAGCGATATATCCTTTTATAATTTTTGCGATCCGAAGTTTGCTTGTCTTCATCATAAGCGGGCCTGCATAGTCCACTCCAGTGTATGTAAAAGGTCTTGATATAGACACTCGTGGTACGGGAAGATTTCCGATTAATTGTGTCTGGCATCGTATGTTTTATCGTTGGCATTTAATACACTTCTTAATGAAGTTCTTCACATCACCTCTTCCTTTTACAATCCAATATCGAGTTAGAATGCATGCCATGGTTAGATTATTTCCACCATGGAGTGTTACCCAGTCTATTTAGTAAGGTTGTTGTAATCTTGTCAATCTTATCTATTCGCATGTATATGGTAGCTCCATACACTCTTTCAGATGCATCGCAAAATCCATGAATTTCAATCTTGTTTACAGTACGTGAGTATTTCATGCATCTTTCTATTTGGATATTTGTTACACTGTTGAGATCGCTTCGATAATCTTTCCACTTTGTTTTCAGTGTGGTGGGGAGTGGATCATTATAGTCAAGGTTATCTTCCATCCAAATGTCTGGCATCAACAATTTCGCTCGTAGAACAATTGGTGCCAGCCAGCCTGATGGGTCGAATATGCGGGTCATTTCTGATAACATATTCCTCTTTGTTCAGGAAATTTGTGTTTCATATGGCTTGACTTCGAAGAAAAGTGGATGCCACTGAATGCCAAGTATTTTAACGTATTCTTTTTTGTCTAATTCGAGACTCTTCATGGAATGGGCCTCTTTTCCCAGTAATCTACTGACATTGCTATTCTACTTATGCAGATAGAATCGACCAGTTTTAAGGAGATTGGTGAGTTGTTTTTTCTGTTCTCTTACTTCTTCAATCGAGTCTCCACCTGACATGACATCATCCACATAGAAGTCTGTTTGTAGAATTTTAGCGGCTTGTGGATAATTCTTTCCTTCGTCTTCTGCAAGTTGTTTCAGTGTTCTTATTGCCACATATGGTGCTGATGCAGTTCCATAGGTGACAGTGTTTAGTCCATATTCCATGATTTCTTCTTGTGGGGAGTTTCTCCATAAGATCCATTGATATTTACGATCAGGGAGGTCGATTAAGATTTGTCGGTACATCTTTTGCATGTCAGCTGAGAACACAATTCTGTGTTTTCGCCATCGTATGAAGATTGAAGTGAGGTCTTCCTGTATTTTGGGTCCTGTGTGCATTAGTTGGCTATGACTGTTTTCTCTAGGAAATTTCGCTGAGGCATCAAATACTACTCTTTATTTTGTAGTTGAGCTGTTTAGATTGCTAACAGCGTGGTGTGGTAGGTAGAATGCTCCTTGCTCATTGCTTGTTCTGCATTTGCTCATGTGTCCTAACTCGACACTCTTTCATAAGGGTTCGGTAATCTTCTGCTTGTTTCTGGTTTTTTGCAAAGCTTCTTTTTGTAATAATCTTGCTATTGCTCTCTTCTTGATTGATTGTTTGCTATTTCGTGTTCGGGTTGAACTTAGAAAGGTATCCTTACAATATACCTTCCTTCTTTGTTACGTGCTACTGTTTGCTTGTAGTATTCTTCGCATGCTGATTCCTTGTTTTGGTCTTCTTGTGTTTCTGTTCCAAGTTCTTTAGATTCCCAGAACTCGCGTACTTGACTGTCCAAATCAGTTAGTGTGATATGAAATAACAATAATAATTGTTGAGTGTTGTTGCCAGTATTTCCAGATACAATCCATCCAAATATTGTCTGTTGGGCTATAGGTGAGCCTGGATTTCCCTTGATGACTCCTTCCTGGAGTATTCCTGCACGCACAACCATGTCGATTTTGCCTGGGACGTTGTATGTAGGATCAGCTATTATTAATTTATAATAATTTAATAAGTGCTCCCGTTCGGTTGTTATACATGTGGATGAAAGTGTTTTTGTGACATTTTTAGGACATATGCAGTGGTACAAATGTTTGGATTGCTGTGTGTAATGTTCACCTTGTACTTTACTGTTAATATCCCGTTCGAGCCATGTCCGGATACCGTTGCATCAACTTTTGTTTTTGGTGACTTAACATCTTCGGTGATAAAAGATGCCTGTGAACCTTGGTCAATCAATGCTCTGACACATTGTTCGTTGTTGTTAGGTCTACTTATTTTGATTAGTGCTGTTGCAAGGAGGACATTATTGTCGCTTGTGCAGTTGTGGGACTGCAGTCTACCTGACTGTGTTGGTTTTTCGAGAGCCATTGTATGCGTCGGAATTTCGGAAATTTGTTCAAGGTGCACAGACGTGTGGTGCTTCCCATGACATTTTTGACAAAGTTTCATTGGCAGGTAATTGGAGGTAAAATGTCCTGGTTTCAAGCAATTTATGTAAAGCTTCTTGTCTCTGGCAAACTCATTTCCCTGGTGTACCCCTTTTTGCAAGAACGCTTTGCAGTTGTATATCGGATGATTTCCTCTGCATGCCTCGCATTTGTTGGGATGTATAGTTGTATGGTACGTTTTTGTTTAGTATAGCTTCTTGAATTCTTTTCGAAACGGGTTGTCATTAGTTGTTTCCATTGATTGGAAACTCTTTTCGATGAACTGCAACAATGGTTCTAATTCTTGAATATCCCTGGGTTTTGTTAGTGACTGTTCGTATAATATTTGTGATTCCTTGTCTAATACAAATACAAAAATGTCAATTTTATTTTCCTGCCGATTGTGTCGTTGTTGTTGTTGTGGATTTATTAGTCTTCTGGTGTTATTGTATAAAGGATTGCTACATGAGCATCCTCAATTAATTTTAACATTTCTTCGTATATGTTATTTATTTCATCTTTTTTTGCTTAAAAGTGCCCTATTACACGACGACTTTAGAGTCATGACTTTTTTCGAAATTAAATGAGTGTGAAGGTGAGATCAGATATTTTTTCCCGTTCGCAGTCATTGCATTTTGAAAAAAGTCATGACTCTAGAGTCGTCATGTAATAGGGCACTAATCAATAATTTTAGGTTGAGCTATTAAACGATTAAATTATGAATACACGGAAAGCAAATCAAAACATAAATAATAACCAGAAATACAATTATGGATGACACTGCGCTTTAATGCAACATATTATACAGTTAAGGTATATTGTTGTGAGTCAGTATACTGCACCTGCTGTTGCTGCCGTTGGAATTTGGTGTTCTGTTTAATGTTGTTGTTGATTACTGTTGATAGGTACTTTCAACAAATAGCAATTAGATGTTTGTTAATTAGGCCTATTCGGCGTCATCTTTTATTCTGCGACGAATTTCCATACAAAAGCTTAAGATGTCAAAAAATCTTTTATCAATTTTAATTTTGGTATTCTAATGGCATAAATCTGTTGTTATTTAATCTGCTAATAAATCTGTTATGAGCTGCCAAACTTTCGAACTAATAGCAAAATCATTTACAAATCACATTTTTGGTATTCAGCATGCCAAAATCTGTTATTCAATCTGTTATAAATCATAAATAGAAGACAAAATTCTGTGACTTTTATCATAAAAGATTTTAATAAGTACACACGTAAATCAAGTAAAAATTGATATTTATCTTTTATTTCGTCAACGAAATGATCTTAAAAACGTAAACAAATATGTTGACATGTATTTATAAACAAATTATCAAATAGAATAAAATTATATTTGTAGACGGATGCACAGGACCAGTAAAATTGGCTAGGTGGAGCCTGTGTCCTGAATAGTCCTAGTGTGTTTCTTTATCACGACGGCACCAAAAACTAATTTATTAAACATTTAGAAATATTTTAATTATACTTGTTTTAATAAATAAATAAGAGATTAATTTAATATTATTACTTGTTTTAAGCCAATTATCACTGCTCAGAATTTCAACACAAACTAAATCAAAATAAATTTTATAACAGAACAGCTGATTATGACAACAGATCTTAGGTCCGTTCGTTGACTGATTTCGTTTTCAGAGTTTCATAACAGATTTTTATAAAAGTTCGAACACCTAATACAAATCATAAAAGATCTTTTATGTTGGAAATCTTTTATGATTTATAACAGAAAGTTCAAAGCAGAATAACAGATTTGGCAGTAAGCCTATTCTGCCAAATCTGTTATTCTGCTATGAACTTTATATGTCGAAACAATTGAGTACAAATTTATTTTTCTATATTTATTTCTGGAATGCAAAATTAGCACAAAAATTACATTAAATGTAAAGCAATGTGGTTTGTGACGTTTTTTTATATCGTTTTTAAGTAAATAACATATTGGCCTCCATTCTGGTGCTATGATAAAATGAAATGATAATCATATCACGAGAGTCTTTATTACACATTTTCATTTTATCAAATCATTTTTCCCAAAATGTTTATTCTCGTTATACCAGTGAAAAAATCAGCTGATTTTGTGCTGAATATGAGAATAAAATGAATAAAAGAAAACTGTTTGACAGAAGTTTTTTTTTCGATATTTATAAATAATTTGGTGTTTTGCTAAGATTATTTTCAGTAATATTGAGGAAATTAAGTCAATTTTTTCTATTCGTCGCCTGATAAAATATTGTCGTATGAGAAAAATTGAGGTTTTGAGATTTAAATGCAGTTTTGTTCTATGATTTTTTCTCTACCTGCCTGTGGAATCCGTTTTTCGATATCTCCCTTAGTTTTCAAGATAATATCCTTAAAATATGTCGTATGTGCAAGGTCGCCAACATTTAAGTATTTCTTTGTCGTATGTGTAAGCAAAATGCTACACATACGACAAAATAAAATAAGTGCAGAAAACCGTTAATCACCCCAATCAACTAATGAGAAGAATGGCCACCGAGCAACGACATCCGGAGCCTAGGTACCTCAGTGTGATGGAAACTCTGGACGCCAATATTTTCACGGACAACGACGAAACAGCCGTTTCTTTCTACGCTGACACAGGGTCAGCATACTACCGCGGCTAAAAGCCAAGCCTTTTCACCAATCCATACCCAAACCACCAATGGACAACCGGGATGGAAAACCCCGAGAACATCAAAGTCAACCGACTTTCTTAATTTTAAGTTGATATGTATGATATATATTAATATTTCCTTTTAAATCTAGGCCAATGTATAACAATCCCAACTAACAATTTCGCTTCTATATTGCTCCATAGATGCTTTTCGTTTTCATTCAACCTATGCATATAAGCATTGCATAAAACTCCAAAGAGTGAAAAAGGCGACCTTTTTTCACTCCGATTGTACCTATGTGGAGTTAATTATAACAGTCTTAAAGAAGCTCACATTGAATAAATATAAAAAATTGTTGCTAGAAACAGGAATCGAACTCTTGTCCCTCTGAACCAATTGTCTTACTCGCTTTTTTTTAAATTAATTTTTATTTTCCATTTTCTTAAAACTATCTTAAAGCTAGACAAAAATTCATAAAAACTAGCCTACTTATCGATATCTTAAAACTAATTTACTGGCCCCAGTCGGGCGCTCTAAGTTAAACTATAATAACTTAATGCTAATGCCTTTCGGTCGAAGAACTATCTTAATACTAAATCCAGGTTGGTTTTATTATTTACCGAGAAGAATTAACAAAAAACTCGGTATCTCTGTCTTTATTTTTTTTTTTTGGTTTTATATAAAACTTACAAACTACATAAAACTAAATTAAAGCTAATTAAAACTAATTAAGACTAATTAAAACTACTTAAAGCTACTTAAAACTATTTACAACTAATTTGTCTTACTCGCTAACCGCTCCACTAATCTCTGATATACAGTTCAATGCATTAAATTGGAACCACTTTTATCTAGAATTGGCTCGTATGAAACAAGAAGTAATTCAAGAAAATATAAAATATTAGATTAGTATGGCTATAACAAACATATATTTTTAATTAAATATAGCGATATAATAGATTAATTAATTAATTAATACCAAACTTAAACATTGTCAACAATAAGAAATATATGTGCTCAGGTGCTAAATTGAATATAAATTATAAAATGGCCGATTTTAGCTTGGTGTCAACATATTCACTAATACAAGCAACATAGAAGTATAGACTAACATTAAGATTGTATAATAATTTAACGGGATAACTATTGAAGTGAAAGTATCTTGGTTACTTCATAAGAGCATTATAGAGAGATTAAAGAAACATTGGTACGAGTACATCACTTCTATCAAGCTGATATAATTTGCACCAGAAAATATTTAAGGATTCAGTAATGCTCCAATAAGGTATTTACTTTCTGTCAGAGGGCTAAATGGAGCACTATAGAAACAAATAACACTTTAATGTCTGAAATGCGAAGCAATTTTGCTAGTTGGGATAGGCCTCCTGTGTGCCATAAAATTTATAGTTTTCAATGTATTTTAAGTTAACTCAAATTGTGTATATATGTTCAATAAAAAAAATCGGTAAATCGTTAAAAAAATCAATCATTCACTGAGGTGAAAATGTGCCGAAAAACTGACCGAAAATATCACGAAGTGCACGATATGCATTTTGATTTGAACGCCCATTTTCATAATAAGCCTGAATAACTTTAACGCGTTGCTCGATTGTGTATCTTTCCATGGTTCAAATTGAGTTCGTCTGAAATTGGGAAATCTCAAATGAAATGCAGAAAAAACTTGACGTTTAGGTGTGGTTCACATTCAACATTGGGCCTTAAAATTTAACCACCCTTTATTTGCTCGCCTGCAATGAACGCCAATCAATAAGAGCTATTACCTATATGTGTCCATGTGTGTTCAACAACAATAATTTAAAAAAACTTACGTGTAGTGAAGTAAATTCAATTTATTTATCAATAAAGAAAGAGTATTGCATAAATTTTCTTCGTATTCCTTGTTTTGTTTATCTTTTCAATTTATCATTATGCCGTATATTCAAGTAAAATGCGGCATGCACATGCGGCACCGACGTCACCAAGGAATTCCACATATGGGTCGAATGTTTGGAACATGTGGCAGTGGCCGCATGCGCAAAAAAATGCTGAATATACGACATGAGAAATCTGTCTCAAAAGTCGCATGTTTACATGCGTCAAGAATGTTTACATGTAATGTTGCCACATGGACATGCGAGCCAAAAACATGTCAAAGTACATGGCAGGCAGCAAAATGCGTGTATACCATTTATACGCATGTGCATGTGGCTTGCGAGTACACTACATTCGAGAAGCTACACATGTTTACTACCATTGACCTATTATATGTATGTCAATGTTTACTACACTATACTTTGAATTAATTTTTTGAGTTTGTGAAAATAAATTAAAATGAAAAGAAACTGGGCTGCGGTTGCAAGTTATTCTTTGCAGCATGAGGAAGCTGATTGTGAAGAAATTTTGAAAGAACGGTTAAGTGATGTATCTGGACAAAAGAGTGGCTGTGCCATCGTATAACTGATGGATTGATATGATCGGGAAAAAAAATTGTTTTAGAATGGATAAATAGAAGGGAATACTGGCTCCAATTCGAATTCCAATATATCTCTCAGCTTCCTTTTTTAAGCTAGAATATTGCTACGTCAAATTCAATCCACATGGCCATTTTCTCTGGCGCATGTTTGGGACTAGCCGCATGTGTATGCAACAATCGGGAAAATGTCCTATGTGATCACATTCAGCATGCACCGAGCTAGTATACGACAATGCGATAATGCTACATGTTTACATGTGGCATTGATGTCACATGCAGCTCACATGTGTCACTGATCTCTATAATACACAAGATAGCGTATCGACATAAAAAAGTTGCTTCCATTTGAAGAATTGTTATATTATGAAGCTGACCACTTTTTTGTATAACAATATAACTGTATAACAAGTTATATAAAATAATCCACTATGAAGACATCAAATCTCCGTTTGTTGCTCCTTCCAAATCTCTTTGCCAACAATGTTGTGTTTGTAATTTTATTTCATTCATAAATGGTTAAATGAAACGGAACTACAAAGTTGAAGAGTGTGCCAAGGAGGTATAATCATAATAAAACACAGACTATATAATCATCTACATATTTATTACCTATTTTAACACCTTTATACTGGTATAATTCTAGCGCTATTGAAAAATAATAGTGCAAAAAAAATGTACACAGTGAATAACTTAATGATAAGAAATAATAAATCAAATTTCCACAAAGTTTTTCCCTTTCATATCATTGGTCTGTTTCTCTTTCTTTAGATTGACATCTTGGAAACACGTAGTTTTGTGTAAATTAGACATCAAATTATGAAGCCGACCACCTAATTGTCATCTTCAATTGGAAGCAATAAAAATGTTATACATTATAAGGAATACTCTATCCAGTGTATATAGAGGTCAGTGACATGTGCTTAGAGTACCTATATTATCTAGAGTCGAGTTGACAATTCTCGGTTGTGTTTCTAAAATGCCATTTATAAATTTTATGGTTGAATTCTTTAAATTAAATTATACAAATTATATTAATTTAAAGTCGACCCCCTGGTCCGGAAATGGAAAATAAAGTTGAAGGTGAACCATACGCTTTGACAATAATGGATTGACCTGGGTTTGGTAACTTAGGGGGATGGTGTAACACCAGCTAATCTGATAGACTTCCAACAGCCTGACACACTCAATTATATGGTTCGCGGCAATAAACGACCATTACTCGGCTCCCAAAAGGAGAAGTAAAAACTATTAACATTAATGTCACAGCTTCGGGGACTACCCTAGCTCTTGGCTTAGTGTTCTTCAACACTGTTAATAAAGCAGTCGCTCAATGGATAGATCCATCTGAAGCAAACAGTTTACTTGATCTGATACAAACAGTTTACCAGATCTGTTTCTCCTACCAACAATTGCCAAAAGTTTAATCATTTGCAAGGACGTTAAACCAACCTGAGAATTGCTGTTCAATCAATTTCCAGCAATTCATATAAAGAAGAAAGATCGAAAAGATCATGGAGCGATTACGTAAGCTTTTCTTATGTTGATGTCAAAACTATTTCTTTAAATATTGCTCAAACTATTTCAGACAAGCCTTCTGTAAGCTGTGTGCATAGGTCCCAAATATGCAGGCACGGAGAATGGAGAATATGCTGGACGAGCAACTGTAGAGAGAAGCCTGATGCTGATTCTAATATCGACATAGCTTGTGTATTTTGGAACGGAAGATTTTGAAATAATGTGAACGATTCTTTACATCTGCAACCTAGAATAGGAACAGATCATTACCAAGTTATCTATGGCTCTCAAATGATAATCCATATGTAATAAGGATTTTTATTTTTCGTAGCCGGTCGCTCTTGTATGCGCATTGTTTCCAAAATTTCCCAATCACAGGAATGACAATAGGTAAGTAAAGTTTTTTCTACTTTTTATTCGTGTTATATATTAGGCATTACTTTTAAAACAATTTCACTTTCATATATATCCATCGTTGATTTATAATTTTTGAGATATCATCTTCAAGCTTTTGTCGACATCTTTCTAGCTGTTAGACAACGACTTTTTCTTCCACGAGATCATGTTGAACTTAAAAAGCCTCCCGTGGCACCTTGTTCGCTCCCAGAACTAAGCACTAAGCACACACAAAGTGATTGTAGACTATCAAAATTATTAGCCAGTTTGCTTTGACGAAGGACGCAACTGGGATCAGTTGGTGTAAGCAAATCGAAAAATACCCATTAAAATATTTTACTAATTATTTATTATAGGGCTTACACGCATTCCGAACGCTTCTGGATTGCCAATCGAAAAGGCCATAAGCTTACAAAAGCGGAAGTGGAACACTATCAACAATTGACAGTGATTTTCTATATTTCAGTAAAAAAAGACTAGATGCATAGTTTACCAATATATTTATCAATTGTCATTGTTAAAAAGACTTGTATTTCTTTCTTTGTATTGAATTTGTTTTCAAACTTCCTAAGTATACATACATATCTTCCTTAGACTTTGGACAAATAACTAAAGGCAACTTCATCTATATATACAAAAAAAAAATATTGTTATTTCCAATCGTAAATTCTGTTTTTTTTTTAATATTCTAAATTATACAAAAAAGCAGTCAAATCTCATACAAGATTATAGACCGAATTGGGGACATGACATTTGACAACAAATTCGATGTGACTGTTCTGTGGAACTTGTTATAAACATTTTTCGTGAAATTATGTATTAACAAGTGGATTCGATGTGCTCAGTCGCATTGGCGCATATTCATAGATGTTGCTTAAACTGTTGCGAGGCAAATCTGCAGACCAGGGACCCAACTATGGACATCGATTCTACAAAAAAAGTGTTCGCATTCGCAAAATATTAGCTCGCTAATTCTTTAGCAAATGCGTATAATCGAAAATAGAACAGTGTTAATTCAAGATTCTGTAGCAGAGAGTCGAAAGCACCAAAATTTGCTCCTAATTTTATACATTTTACCACGTAAAATATGCATTGAAAACAACTTACATAGTAAGGCCCCTTGAGTTAAATAATATTAAAACTTCATGAGGTAAACTCCAGGTTTGTCTAGCAACAGCTTAAACAACATCGATAAATACTCCCCATTGTATTTTTGCCATGAATATTGGGGAGGGGGGGTAGTTTTGATTTTATTCCTGCATTATATATTCAGGGTTGAATCCGTTTCTGAAGTTTGTGACTAAAATTTCGTGACGCAACAAGAAAACAAAATTCAAAAAACAAATTAACAATGTATTTTTTGAGGTTGAGGTTATAATTATTCGTAAATTTCATCAAAGTACAATTGAATGTATATACAATTTTCAACAAATCTCTATTTAAGGTTTGGACTTAAATGCTATTTGAAAATTAACGAATTGTTACTGTTTCCGAAAATCAACTTGGACACACTATTTAATTACTTTGTGTGACAGGATTTTAATTTTGCATTTGCTGCGATTGCTGGTGACTAAACTGCTGTTGTTGTTGTGCTGACATTGGTAAATCTTCAGACTTCATTTGTGAGTCGGGAGGTTGTTGATGTGACCCAGACTGTACTAGCTGCAGAAAATGATTGCGTCTCTGCTCCGAGAAGATGTAATATCTGAAAAGAGTTAATTTCAATTAGAATATGTTGGTTATGATAAAAATATTTGATTGGCTTTGTAAAATAATTTAACAAACATTGTTTTTTTAAAGTGAAAAAACTAAAAAAAAACTACCGAAAAAAAACTATCTTAAAAACAATTAATGATATTGGTTTGGGTTAATTTTATTCTACTATCTTATCTTCACTTGATTGCATATTAAACACCTAAACACATTTTCGAAGATCTTGAATTGGAGATTTTTTTAAAACTAGCTTCCGAGTTCATCAATGGGAAGTTACCAGTGTCGGCTATACTCAGCCTTTTTTTATTTTTCGTTGGGATCGGGCAAGCTTCTGTTTAAACTGAAGCAATTTAAAAAAATTTTATTGAATTTCTGAAAAAAGTCAATTACGCTGTGATGATTTTTCCTAATGATTTCACTCACATTTTTTTGTAATTCTATATTAAATAGTGCTACTATTTACATTATTTATTTTTAATTTGAAGCAAAATTTCAAAATATCCTAGATTAAAAGAAGTTTCCTCTTAGGTTTTCAAAAATAATATATAGTAAACTTCTTTTGTTCTGTGAGTTTTTCGAAAATTGTTCCAAATACAATGATGCAATTAGTAGCACTATTAAATACTTAACCTGAAAGCATAAAAATCATCTGTGTGGGTCAAACAGTTTGGAAAAATTATCACAGTTCAATTGCCTTTTTTCACATTTATGGTTTAACTCAGAGATAAATATTTGACTGGGACGCATAATGAAATTCAATTTTACCTTCTTGTGGTACATTCTGGGTAACGCTAAAGGAATTGCTATACTTTACTTACAAAGATCAACCTATCATCAACAATAATTCTCAAAGTGAGATACCCAAATACAATAATCTCATAAAAAGTGATTTTAGTAATCGAAAACTACTTACTACATATCAGTGGAATTTCGTAGAAACATAATAACTCCATACAATAATTTTCATCTTTACGTCCACTTTACATCGAGCTAAAGTTTAAACGGGTAGGCCGATCTTTTTTTCAAATTTGGAATATTTATGAATATGTTCTTTGAAAAATTATGCTCTATATTTGAAGAAAATTGTTTCACACATTAAGACTCTAGCTCGATATAAAGTGGACGTTAAAACGCAGATATCAAATCAATGATTAATTGAAAACAAAAATATAAATTAAAAATGAAACATACATACATGCCTGATATATGTTTTTTATTTTTCGTTGGGATCGAGCAAATTTATGTTTTAAATTGAAGCAATTTAAGGCTAAAGCTCTTTCATGGAGTGCCGAAAACATAGGATAGCCAAGTCTAACGTGCGTATGATGGTGTGTGTGCACATGTCTTTGGGCGGACTTCGACTATCGGCTGGATTATCACTGCCACTACTAGGTATATCAGCCACACCGCTAGGTCCCTGCTGTTGTTGTTTGCCCAGAAGCGGATCAACCACCATTGATTTGTTGTTATCACCCGTCCCAGCCCATGCTTCCGGAAGATATCTTCGGGAGCATGATGACGTGCCATTGGCAGGTGATATGGCGATGTAATGTAGGGCGTAGACATCAACAGGTTTCGATATATAGGGTGACTGGCATCGAAACCAAAAGGACTCGAACTAATGTAAGATGAGGTGGCCCCTGAGTTTCTATTGTGGGCTTCTGTCCCTGCGGGTTTATTTTTACATCCTTTTCGTCTTTTTTTGTTGTTGTTGGGCTTCCTGTTGAGCTGTTGCTACGCTTCCTGTTGAGCTTGCGTTTGCTGCAATTGCTGGTGACTAAACTGTTGTTGTTATTGTGTCGACATTGGAAGATCCTCGGGCTTTATTTGTGAGCCAGGAGGCTGTTGATGTGAGCCAGACTGTACTTGCTGCAGAAAATTATTGCGTCTCTGCTCTGAGAAGATGTAATTTCTGAAAAGAATAAATTTCAATTAGAATATGTTAGCTACGATAAAATGTTTGATTGGTTTTGTAAAATAATTTAGCAAATATTATTTTTCAAAGTGAAAAAACTACAAGAAACTTTACCGAACATTTGTTAAATAACTTTTTTCTTCTCTTCTGAAAACAATCAATGATATTGGATTTGGGTTAGTTTTATTCTACTAACTTATCTTCACTTGATTCCATAGGGCGCCGGATACATAACATAGCCAAGTCAAACGTGCGTATGATAGTGTGTATGCACATATCTTTGAGGTGGTGAACTTCTACTATCACCTGGATTACTACTGCCACTGTGGCTAGTATACCAGCCACACTGCTGCTTTTGTTGTTGCTGTTATTGCTTTTGTTGCTGCTGCTGCTGTCCCTATTGTTGCTGAGCTTATTGTTGGGCCTGTTGTTGGGTTTGCTGTTGAGCTTGTCGCTGAACTTGTTGTTAAGTTTGTTGCTGTGCCTGCTGTTCAGCCTGCATTTGCTGGTGACTAAACTATTGTTGTTGTTATGCTGACAATGATAGATCTTCGGTCTTCATTTGTGAGCCGCGAGGCTGTTGATTTGACCCAGACTGTATTTGCTACAAGAAATTGTTGCGTCTCTGCTCGAGAAGATGTAATATCTGAAAAGAGTAAGTTTCAATTAGAATATGATGGCTGCGATAAAATATTTTTCATCTTCTATCTTCTAGGCTCCTAATAAAAAAGTATTTAATTAAATTATTTTTATACGAATAACAAAACACAAAATCACTCGATCGAATTACCACAGCTATAAAACTTTTTTTTACCCTTTTTTCATCTATCAAAATATTGAGCTACTTGTCTACATTTGATATGGTAGAAGTAAGGCACGTACGCACTGAGTTTCAATGGTGCTCTTCTACTTTTTGAATGAATTTTCTTTAATTTCAACAAAAATATACAGAAGTATTATTTTATTTGTATGCCAGAAGCAACAAAAAACTATATTTTATATAATTTTTGTTCATAAAAATTGTATTAAAAAATTGTATTGAATAAATATTGTATTGAAAAAATAAAAAATATTTTAAGTTTTTGAATCCAACGGATTCATATTTTAATTATCTGAGCGCGGTAGTCCACAAAATTTGCGCACTGAGCACTGTGTCCACATTTCTTTCATTGTGTTGGTTCGGTCCCTATTTAAAATGCATGGAACAACCAATACATGCTAGGAAATTTGGACAAAGTGCTCTCAACTCAGCTTGTAGGGTGAAAGAGAACGAACCCCCTGAGTCGCGACTCTAAATAATATAGGTACTCTGTGGACATGTGTATGTTCACTATATGTTGCCGGCTGAGTTCTTAAGTGTACAGCCGACCAAAGTTTAAAATGTTCATGTTTTTGTCCTTATTTTTCCCGTAAGCAATCGTCTTCAAACAAAAAACACAAGAAAAATCTGTAAATTATGGTCCCAAGAAAGTTAGAAAGAAGTTATAGATGCTTAACACTAAATTCAAAAAAATACGAGTATATTTTATAAAATGTTAAAAAATAGAGATTAAACAGGGTCCTATAAAAATACTTAACGCTTGAGAAAAAAACTGGAGATTGAACACTGTTTTGGATATTGAACAAACATAAACTCACTAGACCGTTGCTGTAGTAATATGATTTTCTTGGACTTAGAACATTGAAAATGAAACTCAAAAATTTGTTTTCATACTCTTCAATTCAGTCATTTCTTAATTTCAGATTAGATAAAAAAGTTATAAGAAATAAATAAAATTAATATTTAAGAAGGAAGTAATTGCGATTAACAATAAAATTTTCACAACAAAGTTTTTATACTCTGGGTTATTTTTTTTTAGTTTAACAATGTTTTGTAAAACTCGACGTTATATTGTTGCGAGGCAAGAGGAAGTGAGGAGTGTCAGTAAAGAGGTAGGGTAGGAAAAAGGAAAGGATAGGAAAATGAAAAGGAAGAGGTAGGAAAATGAAAAGGAATGTCAAGTTCCGGGGGACGCGGGCGGCCTGCTTGCGTAGCACGGCAGCTAGCTCGTCGGAATGGGGGGGATCTTGCCCCCGAAACTCAACCTCACTGCAACAAAAACACAATTCAGGCCAGAGAAATATCAAACAAATGACAGCGGACAGACTATCACCACACCAAGGCGCTGCTGGTGACGATGCAGCGTGGCCTTAACCCACCCAACCTGGAAATCGGCGGCCTTAGTTAGATTTCATAGTGGATGATTGCGTTCAGATCACACCATCTTCATCAAAGTTACTCAGCTACCATCTTTCTTCAATTGGACATGGTTTCTCTTTACGAAACCAAAATAATAAAACTCCAAAATTTCAGGAACAAGGCGTTTGGGGAAGTTTTATTAAACAAAGTGATCATCTATGAACTATTTAGAAAATCAAAAAAATTACGTAAAATAAACAAAAAAACAATGAATTTATGACCCTATTTCAGGACAAATAATTAAAACTTTTGTTTTCCAAAGTTATCATTAGCAAAATAACTAACAAAAAATTAACAAGAAAAAAATGAAAAAAAATAAACTATGGTGAATTCGCTTATGTTCCCCACAGGACTCCCACTGGACGGCCTTCTGACGGAGCTTAAGTGTGCTTTACACGATAATAGAAGTCATATGACCTGTCTATTATTTTTTCTGTATGATTTCTCATATGAGCTGTCATTTCAAGTCAAGTCATACGGTTATCATATTTTTACGTTTACACGTCTTTACTTCGCATTTGATTTTCTCTATAGTTATCTGTCAAAACCAAAATAAAAGAAAAAAACTCGTAAACAAATACATTCTTGTAAAGCAAAATTACTTTCTTGGAACTATCTATTGTTGTTTTCATTCAAAATTCTAATTTTTTTGTAGAAATATTTTTATTTTCAATACTCTGAATTCACTATTTTCCATGAAAACAACAATTCCTGTTTGACTTCTCAAATGGAATTAGCTGCAGCCCTAATGTCAAAAAAGTCATATGCTTTTTGCTTTTGAGAAGTCATATGAAATTTGTGAGTGTGTTCAGACGGTTTGGTTTGATTTGTTTGGCAGCTCATTTGAGAAATCATATGACTTCTATAATCGTGTAAAGTGGCCTTTACACCAAATCCCTACCTTCTTTGAGCTCAATGGAGGTGGAGGGAGGAACAACAAAAAAACACAAAACTAACAGGCACTCAAAAATCTCTCAAAATGACAGGCCCTGGGAACAAAACCCCTTTCACTTCCAAATATGGTAAGGAATAATGTAAATAAAAAAAATGTTGATTAATAATGTTGTAAGGCTATTTTGAATTTTATGTGCATACAAATGTAAATTTTGAAAAAAAATAAACTGTTGAAGGTTTGACGTAAAATCCAACAACAACAAAGGGACGTCTTCACACAATGGCGTCGGATATATGCCATATTCTTTGAAAAAAAACGGTTATTCCAAAAAGGCGGCAACAACCAAAAAAAGTCGTGGTGGCCCAGCGCTTCGCTGGCTACCTGTGTCTGCCAAATACTCCCACTTCGGGGTGGTGTTGCAACCTGCATTTAATTTATCACTTTAAGATCACTTTCAATAAAAACTTGATTTTCAAACTCACCTTAATATTTGGTTTTATAAAAAATACAAGGGTGCCAGTAATTGACCTTTTTAGTGGTTTCAAGGTGAGTCTCCAAATCTCTTAACTTTACACCACACAAAATCATAAATAACGAAAAAAAACGATTTTACTAAAATACACAAAAAATTATAAAAACTAGTAACACACCCGTTACGTTATAAGTTGAAACTTAATATTTTTTTTCAAGTGGTTTTACAATCGTCCACCAGTAATTATTTCACAAAAATTGTTTAAGTCGATTGCCAACTAGTTGCTAGCAGGTGGTATTTTGAACGCACTTTTCCACAAAAATGACAACCGAACATGTGCCAAGATGACGTTTACTTTCAACATGATTTTTGATGAACACGCCACTTTTCTTTTTCTGTTGCCAATCCTCCTTCCACTGTTTGTATCATCCACTGATCTCTATAAAACACTGGAAAGTATTTCGGCATAAGAAAATTTCTTCCATTGAAGAATAGTTATATTATGAAGCTGACCACTTTTTTGTATAATAATATAACTGTATAACAAGTTATACAAAATAATCCGCTATGAAGACGTCAAATCTCCTTTCGTTGCCTTTCGCAAATCTGTTGGCTAACATTGTTGTGTTTTTTTAATTTTATTTCATTCACAAATGGTTAAATGAAACGGAATTGCAAACGTAAAGAGTGTGACAAGGAGGTAAAATCATAAAATCATAGACTATATAATCGCATTCTCCTCATCACACTTATCAGCTGTTTTGTTCAACTTGTTTTTAAACTGAAATAATGAACGAAGTCGATGGTTCCCATCTACATATTTACTATAACCAATTTAAACACCTTTCTAATGATATAATTCTAGTGCCATTGGAAAATAATAGCACAAACAAAATACACACAGTGAATAACTAAATGACAAATAAAAATAGTAAAACAAACTTCCACAAAGTTTTTCCCTTTCATATCATTGGTCTGTTTCTCTTTCTTCAGATTTAATCTTGGAAACACGTTTTTTGTGTAAATGTAGACGTCAAATTATGAAGCCGACCACCTAATTGTCATCTTTAAATGGAAGTAAAAAACTGTTATACATTATAAGGAATACACTATCCAGTGTATATAGAGATCAGTGGTATCATCCGATCGACAATATTCTCACACATATTTCCTATCACTTTCCAATTAGTTTTGTGAACTGTTTATGTGTTGGTAAAATTATTTTTCCATCATCTCATTGAAGTTTTGCCAAGCCTCAGCTACTACTTTCGTGTTTCTAATTGTTATAGGTAGAGGGAGCTAGCAAAGTGTTTGATACTCCCTCTGCACCATAGAGTACCTATATTATCTAGAGAACCGACTTCAGGGCTTTTTCTCTTTCACCCTACAAGCTGCACTGATTGGATTTCCTCCACATAGCTGAGCATGTGTTAGCTGCCCAATGCATTTTAAATGGAACCACACCAATACAATGATATCTTATCGGATTTTGGCTCAGTTTTGCTCACTTTTCCTCAACTGAAATTCCGATATTCAAAATAGGAATCAGTTAAATTCAAAAACTGAAAAAGAAAATAATATAGAAGAAAAACATTTTTTTCTAACACTTTATGAACGAAAACTATATTAAATATCTCTTTTTATAGCTTTCGGCACACAAATAAAGTAATATTTATGATTAGTTTTGTTAAAAGCAGAGAAAATTTACCTTAAAAGTGGATGCACACCCTTGAAGTTCTATGCGTACGTGCCCTTATCTTGTTCCTCAAGAGAAAACCCACTGAGCAAAAAATGGTTGACATTTTTGACATTTGTTTTAAGTTTCGGCAGATGACAAGTGACAATATTGACAGATGAAATTAAGAACTAGAAATAAAAACAAAAACATATAATGTTGTTTATTAATAATTTTTGGCAAGTTTAATTTTGAAAACAAAAAATCATCCAAACAAAAGTACCAGGTATACTAACATTTGATTGATTTTTATTGACTCATGTGAATGTTATATTTTTTAATATTACTTTTTACCTTGACTGTTTGTAGATGATATCATCGAAGATAATTAAAAGCGAACCCACGTCCAAGGAGATCAAACAGGAACCCAACATTCACCGAATGCACCTTAAGGAACCTCTAATCCAATCGATTAGAGGATATCCGAGCATGTACCAGCGACTGCAGCTTAGTATGCCTCATCAACATTCACCGCATCTCGCACAGAATTAGAAGCCTAGAAGGCAGAAGATGAAAAATATTTTTATCGCAGCCGACATATTCTAATTGAAATTTACTCTTTTCAGATATTACATCTTCTGGAGCATAGACGCAACAATTTTCTGTAGCAAATGTCTGGGTCAAATCAACAGCCTCGCGGCTCACAAATGAAGACCGAAGATCTATCATTGTCGGCATAACAACAACAATAGTTTAGTCACCAGCAATCGCAGCAAATGCAGACTGAGCAGCAGGCACAACAACAAGCTGAGCAACAAGCATAATAACAAGCTCAACAGCAAGCCCAACAACAGGCCCAACAACAAGCTCAGCAACAACAATGGCAACAGCAACAACATCAACAGCAATAGCAGCAACAACAAAAGCAGCAGTGTGGCTGGTATACCTGCCACAGTAGCAGTGGTAATCCAGACGATAGTCGAAGTCCACCACCTCAAAGACATGTGCATACACACCATCATACGCACGTTGGACTTGGCTATGTTATGTATCCGGCACCCTATGGAATCAAGTGAAGATAAGTTAGTAGAATTACACTAACCCAAATCCAATCAATATCATTGATTGTTTTCAGAAGAGAAGAAAAAAGTTATTTAACAAATGTTCGGTAAAGTTTCTTGTAGTTTTTTCACTTTGAAAAATAATATTTGTTAAATTGTTTTACAAAACCAATCAAACATTTTTATCGTAGCCAACATATTCTAATTGAAACTTATTCTTTTCAGAAATTACATCTTCGCAGGGCAGAGGCGCAATAATTTTCTGCAACAAGTACAGTCTGGCTCACATCAACAGCCTCCCGGCTCACAAATAAAGCCCGAAGATCTACCAATGTCAACACAACAACAACAACAGTTTAGTCACCAGCAATCGCAGCAAATGCGAGCTCAACAGGAAGCGCACCAACAAGCTCAACAGGAAGCCCGACAAAAAAAAAAAAAGAAGAAAAGGATGTGAAAATAAACCCGGAGGGCAACCTCATCTTACATTAGTCCGAGTCTTTTTGGTTTCGATGCCAGTCCCCCGCTTCTGGGCAAACAAAAGCAGCAGGGACCTGGCGATGTGGCTGTTATACCTGGTAGTGGCAGTGATAATCCAGCCGATAGTCCAAGTCCGCTCAAAGACATGTGCACACACACCATCATACGCACGTTGGACTTGGATATCCTATGTATTTGGCACCCTATGGAAGAGCTTTAGCCTTAAATTGCTTCAATTTAAAACATAAACTTGCTCGATCCCAAAGAAAAATAAAAAGAATATATTAGTCATGTATGTATGTATGTATGTTTCATTTTTAATTTATATTTTTGTTTTCAATTAATCAGTGATTTGATATCTGCGTTTTAACGTCCACTTTGTATCGAGCTAGAGTCTTAATGTGTGAAACAATTTTCTTCAAATTCAGAGCATGATTTTTTAAAGAACATATTCATACCTAAATATTCCAAATTTGAAAAAAAATCGGTCTACCCGTTTAAGCTTGGAGTATGGAGTTATTAAGGGTATTCATACAACAGCGTAAACTCATCGTAAATGTTGTTAAGTTCGTTATTTCTGTCACAATTTGTATGAAAAATTTGACAGATTTACGAAGTTTACAACTTTACTACGTTTGCGACGACTTTACGCTGTTGTATATTATGTTTCTACGAAATACCACTGATATGTAGTAAATAGTTTAAATCACCTTTTATGAGATTATTGTTTTTGGGTATCTCACTTTGAGGATAAATGTTGATGATAGGTTGATCTTTGTAAGTAAAGTTCAGTAATTACTTTAGCGTTACCCAGGATGTACCACAAGAAGGTAAAATTGAATTCCATTCCGCGTAGCAGTCAAATATTTATTTTACGGTACAAAATATGAATGTTTGTTCGTTCTTTTTTGTTTATGATCTAAGTAGGTATACATACTTTGGATATTACAATTGCATTATATATATGTACTTAAGAGACAAGCATATAATGTATGTATACATTAAGAAATTATATACATTTGTTACAGTGGTACACCAGTACCTAGGTAATGTAGATTTCTAATAATGTCTTACATTTTCATGTCTCAACATTTTTAATGTGCATCTTTGGGCCATGTATACACATTCATACATTCATATTCATATATTTTATATCCAACTTATTATAAACAATCACCCTCCAATATAGATAAGTAACACAGGCGAAGTACGTGGGATAAATACTAAGGGAGAAAAATATTAATGTGGTAAAATTTTACATAGAACTTATTCAAACGGCCGGCAGTGTATATACAGCGTTGAAAAGGTAGGTGAAAAGTTATTTAGGTCTTGAAAAAGATGCCACATAAAGACAATCGTCAGCAAAATTAAAGGTTCTTATTCCTTCTCTTTTTTATAATATTTTTTAGAGCTTTGGGAAGAGCTGGTATCTTTGTAACGAGTGGTCATATTGAGTTGAAACAAGAAGAAATCAGAACTTTTGTTTTTTTTTAAAGTTGCTTTTATAGCCTTTAGTCCTACAAATTGGCGTCTCCTCAGGCTTACTTACTTGGACTCATCAACGACATACGCAATTTGTACTAAGTTCAGTTTAACTTACATTATGTCTTTTACAAAAATCCACTGTTAACTAACTATATCCAACAACATTTTAATGTCTAATCACTAAGCTGAAAATTTTTTTACCCGGGGCCAGACATAGTTTCTATATGAAGGTTCTTTTATAATACAAATTCTACATATGTATGTATATACTGCTGAAATAAATCAGCCAAGTAGGAGACTTAGCAATAAGGATTGGACTTGTTGAATTGAAGATTTGTTTGCAAATAATTTCTAGAATTTCTTAGAATTTACAATTTATTGATTTGCCCAATCAAAATTTGAAGATAATCGCTTCCGTGGTTTGAGCTACACATTGAAGTGCAGATAGACAGACCGAACACCAACAGAGAGAATTGTGCCACCCATTTTCTTGGTGTTCTCTATCATCGTACTGACATGTTTGATTTTACCTCAAATTGTTTTTCAACGATCCAAAACTTGCCCTTTATTACTTATGTATATATATCTCAAGTAAAAAGATTTTTTAGTTATCAGAAAAGTTTTTTGAATTTTATTAAAACTTCTTAAGCAAACAGATAAAAGCATCTAATAAATAAATTGTAAATTTGGATATAAAATTAAAGACAACAATAAACAATAATTTAGCAGCAACATATTCATATCATTTGTTGATGGCAACTTTAAGTTTTTCATCGTATTCCTATGAAACTTTCCCTTCATGGTACGTATTTAATTTCTATATCGAAAAAAGACAATAAAAAACATGAAAAATAATAAATAAGAATTGGAAAATTTACTTTAAATAAAAAGTAGCATCAAATTGAATTGTAGGTCATATTGAGAACAAAATGCTATGCGAAAATGTATTTATATGCAAAAAATAGGGCTTATTATAAACAAGCAATTTTTTTTTAATTTGATAAATTGATTTGATATTTAAGACAATATAAAGACGTTCACTAGTGTCTTTCTTTATCAAAATAGAAGACTAACAAAAAGAAAAAACTACAAAACACACATAGCATCCTTTTCAATATAATGAAAGCCACTTTTACAAACGCTTTCGAGTCCTTAAACCTTACATTTTTTTTATAAGCTTATACAACTCATAGGGAATTCTTACCGTATGTTGGTGTATGTATTCAGTTATGTGCAATTTGGTTGTAATGCGCATTGGTCTTTGATGTTGAAGAATTTTCTTAACAACTTCTTGGTCATCGGAGCAAGTTGCAATAATATTTTCAGGTATTGAAACAGCGTACTCAATATCAGAAAACTCCGAAGATGTAATGGAGATGTTGCTTCCAACGGAGCTTACGGATGCTATACGTTTAAAGTCTGAAAAAAGGCGAATTTATAAGATTTATTTATAAGCAAAGATCGCTTTTGGGTTACTTCCTACACTTTGTGTTCAATGCCAGTTGTATTCTCATAGGCAGGACTGCCAGTAATGAAAAAGCTATCTTTTTCGGTCTCCGAATAAGAAGGCTTATGTAAGTCAGCTTGAGCCGAAACATGAAAGACTTATTGGTACTCGTAGCCATCGACACAATCGTAACTAAATGCTGTCTGACCAGCAGCTTCTTCTTTACGTTTAATTTTACGAAATTTTCCCACGACATGCTCATCACTTGTTTCTAATCGGTTACGTATATTTCTTAGGACCTGACCCATCATCGTTAGGTTTAAATCTTGTTGTAAGATTTATAAGTTGTATTTTTTTTTTCTGCGAGTTTATTTTACGAGGAGGTTTCTCTTCGTGGACATTAAATATTGGAAATAGCTGTTTACATTGAGGAATTTTCTCTTGCCTTGGCGGAGATTGGACTGTTAGTGAAAAGTCAAATTCAGCTTGGGAACTCTTTGATGTTTTAGCCGGAGTATTTGAAAAATAGCTACTTGGTGGTGATTGAAGACTAAAACGCTTCAGGTAAATGAGTTTTCCTGTACTGCTTTCGGTTGATTTTTCTCTTTCCAAGCTTTCAATATCACTTAGTGAAGGGCAAGAAGGTATTTGTTTTGCGCTTTTGTGTCATTTTTGGGACAGGAATTCCCTTCTGATGCAAAAAATCATCGAGAATTTTTTCGGCATCTCGTTTTGAAGACGCTGAACTTATAGAAGCTTCCAACGGTGCTCACGGATGCTTTATGGTTAGTCTGAAAAAAGGAGAATTTATAAGATTTAAAGATGTCATAATTATCATAACTTACCAGTTAAGAATGACGTCCTATCGTGATCTGTTCTGTGGTGAGTAGATACATCAGGACCACCACCCACCACAGAGGCCAGTATGACTCATTTGACATGGTCGTGGCGTTGGAAGAGGTAGACTTGGTGCGCGATCTGCTGCAGCTAGTGCTTGAAAAATCTCCTCGCCTGCTACTACTAAACATTGGGTTGCTATAATAAATTTAATGAAATATTAGTTACGTAGATTTGACAAAATATTTAAATAAGTATGATATGAGTATTTATTTATTGCTTTAATAGTTTATTTAGTGCAAATATTTATGTAATGTATTTTGGTATGAGTCGATTAATAGTAAGATGCACAGATTTAAATAATCACAACCAAAAATATAAAACCCATAAAAAGAAAAGTTTTCAAAAATCTAAAAAAAATTTGGGTTGTTTCGTGGTGCAACGAGTTCTCGTAATCCTGAAGCTCGTAATTAAAACGACCGGTTTGACCCTGCACCAACTTGGTGTGAGACGGTGCTTTGGTATTGTGTGGAAGGTTTTGATTGCTTCCTTGCAATTGAACCACCTAAGTGGACACTTGGCACACAGGCTTATTATCTTAAAAAATTAATTTGATTTTGTGTTATCATTGTCATCACTCCGCGCACAAATTCAAAAGAAATATGCAAAAGTGCATTTAGTTTTTTACGTCATATTTTGATTTGTGCGATTTAAAACAAATATATTTCACAGAATAGTTGCACAATAAGCAATATTAGTTTGAGAACACCGAAGTAAACAAACAAAAATCAAGTCGACTAACACATCAAGTTTCACTTGATCAGTCGACTTTTGGCACTTGAGATTTAAGGTATTTATTATTGTTGTACACTTTTAATTAATTATTACTAATATTTTACTTATAAAAAATATAATTTTCCTTAAACACCGAGTTTTTGTTGAAAGAATTCAATATTATAAATTCCACCCAACACAAATTAGAACCGAGATCTGTCATTTTGACATTTCATAATTTAACAAAAAAACAAAACGTCACTTTGAGCTACTAACCCCATTTTTTATTTTTATCCACAATTCACACGTATTTACCGACACGGAATTTGAGAGAGTTTTCTCTTGGTGTGCTCAAATAAAATTTGCGGGTGTTTTAGGCAGGAGGGGTACGAGTCGGTTCTCTAGATAATATATGTAGGTACTCTATGCTCTGCACTAAGACGAAATTCAAATCGAAGTCACCCATATTCCACTTAAGTGAGATGAACCAACTTCGTATTTTAGGGCGTCTAGGCGATCATAACAATATCCACGGGAGCATCGATATTATATTTTTTTTTCTTATTTGACAGTAAATTTTCTGATTTCGAAGTATTTTGTACATTTAGGAGTTCTGTATTCATCGGTTTATTTAAGCGATTCTATTTTTTTACTATAATAGATTTTAGAATAGCTGAAGCACTGGATAATAAATTAGATTCCACATTATAACTTTCACGATATTTAATACCTTGTTGTGATTTGTCCTACAAAATATTCATTGCTTTATGCCGGATTTACACGAGTGACAAATTGTCATAATTTCTTCCGTTTTCTCGCCATTATTGATATAATCGTGTAAATGAATTAAAAATTTGCCACAATATTCGTCATAAAATAAGTGACAGAGCTAACTGGCATTAAATATTGTTATTAAATTGAAGCCATGTAAATGCACAGTGACACCATTTTGCAGATAATGACAGTACACAATAAAGAATGAACTTGCTCATTCTTTGTCAGTATAATGACAGAGCATCAGAACGCCATTATTTTGCGTTCATGTAAATGCATGTCATTGATGTTTTGATTTGACCATTATTTTGCCACTTTAATGGCCTGAATTAATGACAATTTGTCACTCGTGTAAATCCGGCATTAGTCTAAGGTATAAAATTCAGTCCGCTGCACTATAATTAAAAAAGTCTTTTGCAGTACATTGCATAATTTCTAGGGACAAGTTGGTATAATTCATACACTTCAGCTCACGAATAAGTGATAGAAGGCTGTAATAAAATATATGTTTCAAATGCCTATCGATAACACTATGAATAGCCTCCAATTCTTGAATGCCCGGGCACGGAGAATCGTTGTTGAATATTTTTAATCTGTTGATTTTCTTCCAAAAATTTTAAAAATCCTAGAGATGTTATACGATTCCTGTTTTCAGGAATACAGGAGTCAGACCAGAGACAAATTTTTTTTATATTTGGATTGTCAACGATCACAGCTTGTTTTTGAAATAACACAATAGATAACAGAATATAATAAAAATGTTTTTCTATAGCTTAAGTTTTTAGCCAAAATGTATGACGCTGTTAAAGCACATATCTCACCCTATCAACATGGTTTTGTCAGTGGTAAATCCACAGCAACAAATCTAACATTATTTACGAGCTATTATATCAATGCAATTGAAAAACGAAGCAAAGTAGTTGTTATATACACCGACTTCTCAAAGGCATTCGATAGAGTTAACCATAAACTTCTTTTGTTAAAGCTTAAAATTTTAGGTTTTCACTCTCAGGTGTTAAATTGGATTAAAAGCTTTCTAGAAAACAGAGTACAATCAGTTAAAGTTGGTCAAATTAAGAATTAGAACTAATATATAATTACTCAGGAGTACCCCAAGGAAGTCATCTGGCCCCCTTTTGTTTTACTTTTTGTTAATGATTTACCAAACGTTGCTTGTCTTTTGCAGATGATTTTAAGATATATCGATCAGTAAATTCGCTTTCTGATTGTATGCTTCTTCAAAAAGATTTAATTTATATATCAAAATGGTGTTTGTTTAATGACCTTGACTTAAATATCAAAAAATGTTGTATATTGACATTTACAAGATCTTATAGCCCTGTATTCTTTAACTACTGCATATCTGAGAACATACTTCAACGAGTTTCCAATCACAAGGATTTAGGAGTTATTTTTGACTCCAAGCTTGATTTCAGAATGCATGTTGATTACATTGTATCCAGAGGCAATTCTATGCTTGGATTTTTGTTTAGAAATTCTAATGAATTTAGGTGTCCTTATACTGTTAAATCACTTTTTGTTAGTTTTTTTCGTCCAATTTTGGAATACTGCTGTGTAGTTTGGTCTTCTTACTACAAAAATGCATCTAATAGAATTGAAAGAATTCAGAAAAGATTAAAAAAATATTCGCTTCGTAAACTTGAATGGAACTTGCCCTTACCAACATATAAAGATCGGTGCGCGTTGATTGATATAAAACCTCTAAAAGCATTTGCTAGAGATGTAATAACAAGGCACATCGGTTGTGCTCTTTTAGTTGAAATTTTTATAAAACATTCACCAGGGCGTTCTCTTAGGCCAAGGGCTAATCAATTTTTCTTCATGGCACATCACTCGATGAATTACGGAGTAAATGAACCTATTACTAAAGCTTGTCATTTTTTTAATAAATACGCCGATGTAATCGAACTTTACTGTTGTAGAGAATTGTTCAAAGAAAGAATAATGAATACCATTGTTTTTGTACCTAATTGATGTAGTTTAACTATAATATTTTTTTTATATACATATTTAGCTAATTCTAAGAAAGTAGTATGTACTTATAGACCAAATATATAAATAAATAAGTTTAGAAACCAACCTGTGAGTATATAGTGTAACCGGATCACTGGATATAACAAGTATAACAAGTTATACAAAATAATCCACTATGAAGACGTCAAATCTCCGTTCGTTGCTCCCCCCAAATATGTTTGCTAACATTAGGTGAGTTTTCTTGTAAGCCCAGGGGAATCGGACCAAAAGAACGACATCGGGGCTTAAGGCCACTTTACACGATAATATAAGTCATATGACCTGTCATTATATTTTCTGTATGATTTCTCATATGAGCTGTCATTTCAAATTTAAAGTCAAGTCATACGGTTATAATTTTTTATGTTTACACGTCTTTACTTCGCATTTGATTTTCCCTATGGTTATCTGTCAAAACCAAATTAAAAGAAAAAAAGTCTTAAAAAAAAAAAAAATTTGTGGAGCAAAACTACTTTTTTATGAATTATCCATTGTTGATTTCATTCAAAATAAATTTTTTTTGTAGAAATATTTTTATTTTCAATACTCTGAATTCACTTCTTTCCATGAAAATAAAAAATCTCGTTTGACTCCTCAAATGGAATTACCTGCAGTTCTAATGCCAAAAAAGTCATATGCTTTTTGCTTTTGAGATGTGTGAGTGTGTTCAGACGATATGGTATGAATTTTTTGACAGGTCATACGAGAAGTCATATGACTTCTATAATCGTGTAAAGTGGCCTTAAGTGACGCCATGGCAGAAAAAAAATGGAGTTTGCATACAAACTATCGATAAATAGAATAGAATATCGTGCTGGTAACACAGTTCTTATCTGGGCTAAGGCTAAGCCCCGAAAATTGTCTGGGCTTAGCTAAGCCCGAAGGTGCTTAATTGTTGCTGCACTTAACATGTAAATTGCTTAGCCCAGACGTCGCTTTTTTCATTCAAAAAAACACACCAATTGTTGTGTTTGTAGTTTTATTTCATTTAAAAATGGTTAAATGAAACGGAACTACAAACGTAAAGAGTGCGACAAGGAGGTGAAATCATAAAAATCACAGACTATGTAATCGCATTCTCCTGATCACACTAATGAGCTGTTTTGTTCAACTTGTTTGCAAACTGAAATGATGAAAGAAGTCAATGGTTCCCATCTACATATATACTATTACCTATTTAAACACCTTTCCAATCATAGAATTCTAGTGCCATTGAAAAATAATAACACAACAAAAAAATGCACACAGTGAATAACTTCATGATAAAAAATAATAAAATAAACTCACAAAGTTTTTCCTTTTCATATCATTGGTCTGTTTCTTTTTCTTCAGTTTGACATCTTGGAAACACGTTTTTTGTGTAAATGTGGACGTCATGAAGCCGACCACCTGATTGTCATCTTCAAATAGAAGCAAATAAAACTGTTATACATTATAAGGAATACACTATTCAGTGCATAGAGATCAGTGTACTAAATCAATTGGTCGTGAATTAGGCCCAGTTGTACAAATTTAACCTACACCACGGATCAGCTAAACTCGAGTTATTTCTTGAACCAAGAGCGAGTTACCTGGACTCGAGTTAAAAGTCTATGTACTAGAAATTGGAGTATATAGATGGCTGATGTACCTGTCAGCTGCCAGTTTATTATTATATTTCATAAATGATCATGAATTATTTTGTGAGGTCTAGTGCTTTTTCTTTGTTTTTATACAAATAAAAGTGAAATATATTTGATATTATTATAACTATACTGAATGAAAAGATCCAACTCGAAGGAAGGATGAAAGTGGAAGTGCGGCCATAGTTGCTGAGATCGTTGTCGTCATCGTCTGCTTCCGCTTCGCCATCGCCTTCGTTGACACTTTTAATATCGTGGTCAATGGATACTATTGCATTAAGATAGTCGGGAAAAGCAAACCTTTCAGTATTAATTAACTTTTTTGAAATAAAATAAAACGGCACTAGAAAATGCTTATTACTATATTTCATAACCCCAAGACCACACGTCCAAGTAATGGCAAGCAAGTTGGCTACATTTACTGCCTGTCAAATACGTAATTTGCATTCCATTTGCCTTCCACTTGCTTCCCACTGTCATTCCACTTGCTTGTCTCCCAACCTGCTTCTCAACTTGCTCCACTACTGGCTTCAAAAATGATGAGCAAGTTGCTTGGTTTTGTTTGTGTTAGTGAACAAATGTGTAAGTATAGCAACTTGCTTGCCAGTACTTGCCCGTGTGGCGTCGTGTAAATGATCATGAATTATTTGGCGAGGTTCAATGCTTTTTATTTATTTTTATATAAATAAAAGAAAAATATATTTAATATTATTATACTGAATGAAAAGAGATCCAACTCGAAGGATTCGTTGACATCGTAGCAACACTGGTTGAAAGTGAGAGTGCGGCCATAGCTCCTGAGATTGTTGTCGTCATTGTCTGCTTCCGCTTCGTCATCGTCTTCGTTGACACTTTAATATTTTGGTCAACGGATACTATTGCATGAAGATAGTGGAGAAAGGCAAAACATTCAGTCTCAATTAACTTTTTTTTTTCAAATAAAATAAAACAGGATTAGAAAATGTTGTTGTTTTTTTTATTATTGTTTGATGTCTGTGCATCGAGAGGAGCGAGATGACACTCTTATTTTTATTTTTGTCAATTTTGAATTATGCTGTCAAAAAATTACAATTTAAGTGAGAAAGCATAAATACAAAAATAAAGTGCACATCAAAAGAGTTAAATAATAGCCAATCAAATGCTTAAACCACGGTTCAAGCATATTTAGCTCAACAAAATCGGAGCTAAAATTTGCTTGGTTCAGCGGTGAGTTAAGTCCTAAACTCCGTACAACACTTCACTCAAGTTGAACCAAGTTTAAATTTTGAAACAAGGCTGAAACACGATTGTACACCGGGTCTTTAATGTTTTAATAAATGGTTTTCAACACTTTTTTAAAAACTTAATTCACGTGTCTGTTGTTATTGTGTTTTAAAATGAAATTTAAAAGAAAGACAAAAGAGACACTCAATTCATTTGTCAAAAGTTGCACCCACTCATGTCTGCCGCCTATTCGACGGCTGCTAGTGGCGTATAGTAATAGACTGAAGTGAAGTTGGCTCCTGGCAGTCCATTTATAGTAGGTCAATGTCTCAGAAATATAAAAAGGAATCCTCTAAAAAATTCCTCACTTTTCCCTTAAGAACTGAGAATGAAATTTTTTGGAAAAGCTTGCTCAATTATTTTTTGTCGCAGTAAATTAAATAAGAAGAAAAGAAAAGGAGAGTTGTTTTGACTTCTATGTGAGAAAAACTTTGCCAGTTTATATTTCTGAGATCTCAGAAAACTCAGAGCGTTTAGAAATATAAACAGGATTCCTCTCAAAAACTCCTCATTTTTTCCCTCAACAACTGAGACTGACATTTTTTGGATTCGCTTGCTCAATAATTTTTTGTCGCAGTAAATTATATAAGAAGAAAAGAAAAAGATAGTTGTTTTGGCTTTTATGTGAGGAATACTGTTTATATTGTAATATTTTCTCAGGTTCGATAATAAAACTTATTCACTTTATTTAAATTCTCCACTTATTTACTTTACAAAATAAAACACTTTACATTTATTTTCACAAAACAATTTATTGTTCACCACTAAAATTAATTCACCGCTTTACTTTTATTACTACCAACTTTACTCATTCACGATTAAAAATAAACTGCGTCCTCTGCTGGTCAGACATATGCTTTTATACTTTTCACAAGGCTCCCGAAAAAGCTGGAAGGTTCAAGTATTTGCTTCTAGAGCTTTCCATAGGGGAAATATCCCTTTCCAAAGCTTTCAATTTGACGTTTAGTATTGGAAGTTCAAAAGCTCACCAAAGCTCTCCGTAAGTTGGTTCGTGTCCTGTCTAATCTGAAATTCGGTGTTTCTTTTATTCGAGAGTGGTTATAGTTCATTCAAGAGTCGTTGTAGTACAAATGTGACAGTCGTTACACTGCCCCCTTAAGATTGATCGTCCCGAGCAAATCTATCACATCACCCACCATTATAGTGGTGTAAACGGTGACTGTGAACTACTTTCATTTTAACTCTAAGTCCTCTCTGAATGCGGTAGACGACATCGTTTATTCGTGTTACAACAGTTTACAGGCCTTCCCAATTTTGTTGAAGTTTTGGCGAAAGTCCTTTCCGACGGTGGGGATTATAAAGCCACACAAGTTCTCCCGCTTGGAATCCGTTCGTTGTTGCTTTTGTGTCGTATCGTGTTTTCATCCAATCACTTGATAGCTATATATTTGCCCTTGTCCTTTCGTGAATGTCAAGAAGCTTTTCTTTCAGGTTTTCCATGTAGTCGTCTATTTCTTGGGGCTCATTACCATAACATCGAAATTTTATTTCACTTGGCAGTTGTTTGTGTTCCCGAGCAGGATTTCTGATGGTGTTTGTCCTGTTGAGCTATGTACTGCACTTCAATAGTCCATCCAGAATAATGGAATATGCCGATCCCCGTCTCGTTGGTTGTCGCTTAAAACTTTTGAAAGGTGTTCTCTAAGGGTCCTGTTGAATCGTTCAACCATTCCATCAGATTGTGGATGAAGTGGTATTGTCCTCGTCTTTTTAGTGCCAAGGAGCGTACAAAGTTCCTGAAAGATTTTGGATTCTATGTTTCTTCTTTGATCTGAAAGGAGTTCCATCGGTACACCAAATCTGCTTATCCAGTTGAAAACAATCTGATCCACGACTGTTTTGGTTTCCTGGTTTGGGATGTCAAATGCCTCAAACCACTTGCTGCCACTAATCTATTACTACCAGGATGTATCGGTTTCCAATTTCGGTTTCTGGAAAAAGTCCCGCAACGTCTATTGCAATTCTTTCAAAAGGCGTGCCCACGTTATACTGCTGCATTTAACTCTGGGTTTTTCTGCCTCGTCCCTTACTTGCAGCACAAGTATCACATTTGCGGCACCATTTTTCAACGTCTTTTCTTGCATGTAGCCAGTAGAATCGCTGCCTTACCTTCTCCAGTGCCTTACTGATCCCCAAATGTCCTCCGGAAGCTCCCTCATGCATCTCTTGAAGAACTTCATCAACTCTGGATCGAGGTACATTGCATTACCTTCTCCAGTGTCTTATTGATCCCCATATGTCCTCCGGAAGCTCCCTCATACATCCCTTGAAGAACTTCATTAACTCTGGATGGAGGTACGATTAGCTGCATCACATATGATTTGCCGTCTGTGGACTCCCCCTTACGCCTTAGTACTCCTTCATGCACATGAAGTGAGTCCCATTGTGCCCAATACGCCTTAAGAGTTGGACTTCTATCGGAGATGTCACCCCATTCTGGTTTCTCCTGGTGTTCTTACCTCCTTTTCTTCTTGACGTGTGCAATGCTTGCAAATGATTTTGCTGAGTCTCCGAGACAAGGCATCTGCGTTTGAGTGCAACTTTCCTCTTCCATGTTGAATCTGGTAGTCGTATGCCTGCAATCCCTCGATCCACCTGGCCACTTGACCTTCTGGATTTTTGAAGTTCAAAAGCCAGTTAAGTGCTCCGTGGTCAGTTCGAAGAAGAAACTTCTGTCCATAGATGTACTTATGGAAGTGGTTTGTAGCCAATATTAGAGCTAGAAGTTCTCTTCTGGTCACACAATAATTTCTGTCTGGCTTTGAGAGTACCTTGCTGTAATAGGTGATGACCTTCTCCTCTTCGTCATGAACTTGCGACGTCTCCAATTCCCACGTTACTTGCGCCAGCGTCGATGATGAATGGTTTTCCTGGTGTAGGATATGCCAGAACAGGTGTATTGCGTAGGCGCTGCTTGAGTAAGCTTTTCTCGCACTCACTTGAAAATTTGAATGGTTTGCCTTTTTCGGTAAGCTAATGCAAACTTTTCGTGATCCCAGCCAAATCCTTATCCAAAATGACGATAGTACGTGGTTGGACCAAGAAAGCTCCGAAGTTGATGTTTTTCTTGTGGGTTGGCCAATTCTTAACGTGCCGATATCAAGGATTATACTCCGTGCTCTTTCATAAAGTCGATTCCAACGATGCTCTCGTCACATATATCTACTATCAGAAACAGATGTGAAAACTCCAGTTCTGCCAAACGGATCGTAAGACGAACCTCCCCGTACACTCTGGTTGCTTCTCCTGTTGCAGTTTTCAGACGGTAGGTGTTAGTGTTATGCAGCCATGTCATCTTCATCAAGTCTCTTCGAACAATAGAGGCTGTGGCACCGATGTCGATCGTAGCCACTTGTTTCTTGCCGTTTAATATTGCCTCCACAGTCAGACTTTTAATGTTTTGTTTAGTCTGCGAGACCTGAAAAGTGGATCTGGGGCCATCGATAACAGAAACCAGTTTCTGCCCCTCGAAGTTGGTTCTTACTCGTTTCCCGGTTGGGAAATAGGTAAAGTTGGAGTATTGGTGTTATTGTTACCACTTCTACGTCCACAATGTTGACATACAGGTCTTCCAGGCGGTAATCTGCATTGACGTTGGAGATGTCCATCCCACTGGTTTCTTTGCAACGCTGTTCTCTTGCATGAACACTCCTCAATTTCTATTTCTCTTACTCGATGGACTCCTTGAGAAGCCTGTTCGGCTGCTTCCATAGTCATGGCGAGCGCTAATGCCTCAGGAAGTGTGCGTTTTCCAGCAGTTTGAACTGCTCGCTGAAGGTTGATATCAGATACAGCACGGATAAAGCCCTCTGTTGCGAATTGGTTGATGATTTAATCCGCTCTGGCTGGATATGCCAGATGAGCCAACCGTTCGATGTCTGCTTGAAGCTGTTGCAGAGTTTCTCCTCTTTTCTGGACTCTAGTATTGAGTTGAACGCGGAAGGCTTCTTGCATATGGCCATCCCCAAAGCGTTTGTCAATGGCCTGAACAAGAGCACTGAAGTTGCCATTCTTATCTGCTGGTATGGTTTGTAGCAGTTCAGCAGCAGTTCCTCTAAGGGCAAGCGTCAGAGCTATATATTTGTCTTCCTCATCCCAGCCATTTGTTGCCGCGGCTGCCTCAAACTGCTTCTAATAAATTGACCAAGAAGTTTGTCCATCGAAGGTTGGTGGATGCATTTCCTCTCTTTTTGGACAGTCACCAGAACTTTCTCAAACCTTCATTTTCTTTACTTTATCCAATTCCTTTGTAATGCATTCGATTTTATCTTTGACCTTTTCGAACTTTGCTTCGACAGTCAAAAATTGTTTATCAATACGCTCGTCAAGGGCAACAATTCTGTTGTCAAAGGCATCTTATTTACCTTCGAGCAGACTTGTCTGTTCTTGGAATTGTTAAAGAAGTTTTTTCTCTTGATTTTCGAGCAGACTCTTTTGTTAACTGCCTTGGTGTTCTTGGAGATTCTTTTGTTCTTGGCTTTGTTTTTCGAATCGTTCGAGAATATTATTTTCCTGACTATCAAGTTTGGTGAGCAGCTGAGACAGCAGATTGGTCATACCTGACGTATTTACTTGTTCTTGCTCTTCCTCCATTTCAATGTCAGATATAAACGTGTCTGGGTTTTCTCCACGTTTTCTTTAACCTTCTTGCAGACGAATTAAAAGGTCATTCTTCATTCCAGCAGTAGGAAGACCTCGCTTGTTCAGTTCTGCCTTAAGTTAGGACAGCACTCGACGGAACTGCACTTCAGCGGAACTGCGCTACACAGCGCGGCACTCGACAGCACTTTTTGATATACCGCATCACGCAACAATACTTTATTGGCTTCACTCATAAATAAAGGAGTAGTGCCTATAAGTTAATCCATTAGTAGTGCCATTGGATGGTATTACTTATACGTACGACCAAGCAACAAAATAATTATTTGATCATCGACCGATATAATTTCTCCTTTTTTATTTTCAGCATGAAATATTTCTAAAATTTAGGTTCTACTTCCCTCGTGGCAAAGAAAAAAAAAAAGCGCACAGCCGAAACACAATGGTTCGTGACGCTTTCTATACCGAACTTACGGCAACGGAACGAAACGGAACTTCAGGCCGCGGCAAAGTTGGTCAGATTACCAGCTTTGCCGCATGGTGCCGCGCCGTGAAGTTCAGTTGTCGCTTAGTGCGATATAGCTCATACAATTTCTTACAAAAAATAATCTATTTTGAGGTTCAGTTGCGGTGCAGTTCCGCTGAAGTGCAGTTCCGTCGAGTGCGGTCTTACCTTTAAGTTCAACTAAATTTAAATCAATTGGGGCGGTATTCATCAAGCACTCATAAGCGGCTTTTAAGTTTATGAGGCTCATTACTCGAATAATATTTGTGCCAACCAACCACTCATAGCTCTTTTTCGAAGTCCAAAAATGAGAACAACTCTCTCTTCACCTCCAAACTGGAAAATCAAACTGTTTTCAGGCTGACCCAACTTTGTTGGCACTTTTATGATCCGTACAAAATGAGTGTTGAATGCACATTTCCACACATTTTTTGTGACTAAATTGATTTTATTTACATTTATTTGTTTTTATTATTGTTTTGTAAATCCTGCAATGAATATCATTACATGTTTCAGTTTGTTTTATAAAGGGAAATTTTCTTTTAATACTTTTTGGTTACGTTGTTTACTTCATTTGCGGACCCAAAACGAACTCCTTTGATTGATGGAGAGTGAAGCTGAAGGATTTGTATTACTGACTTTTTTTTTAAGTTTTCACTGAAAAAAACCAGCAATGATCTTCATCGCGTAACCTACAAAAATAAACTTATAAAATAAGTGGGAAAAAAATAAAATCTCTGAAGACAAAAAGAATTATAGTAGGTGTGCGTGCGACACTCATTTTTGTCAGGATCCAAGAAGTAACGACAAAATAGATAAGTGAATTTGCTTCAAGAGTTACTTCGAAGGTTTTTGAATAAATTTTCGGAGAGAGTACTCAAAACTTTATGAGTGGTCAGGACCACTCATAACTTTTATGAGAGCTCTTATATATTCACTTTTATTGCTTGGTGAATAGGAGTATGAAGCTCTTAAGTTATGAGCGTTCGGTGAATACCGGCCTTAGAGTTTTACACATTGTCTTTTCTTGTTTTCTTTTTCACAATCACGTTCACTTTTTGTAATTATTGTATGTTAAAGCACAATAAATTATCTAAACATAAGAAATTAAGTTTTATCCCACTTCAAACACCAATGTAATATAGGGTTTTTCAACAGGGTCACCATATTTACTGCCGCTCTTTTGACATTTCTCTTCGATAAGGTTTGCCATTTCATGATGGAAAGATATACGAGCCAACAACGAGTCGAAATTATTAAAATTTACTACCGAAATTCGGAGTCAGTGGCCTCAACGTTAAGAGCGCTACGTCCAATTTATGGTCGTCATAATCGTCCTAGCAGATCAACAATTGAGCAAATAGTGGACAAATTTGAGTCCACAGGCACAGTACAAAATGTTTCCGTGCCAGTGAGACAAAGAAGTGCCAGTAGTGTCGAGAATATTGCTGCCGCTGAGGCTTCAGTTGCAGAAAGCCCAAATGTGTCTCTCACACATCGTTCTCAAGCGTTGGGCATCTCTGTGACGTCGTTGTAGCGAATTTTGCGAAAAGATCTTGGCCTACATCCTTACAAGATTAAATTGACGCAAGAACTGAAGCCGCTTGACCACTAGAAGCGTCGTTTGTTCGTGAATTGGGCTGAGCAACAACTTGAAAATGATTCAGATTTTAATTGAAAAATCATCTTCAGCGATGAGGCTCATTTCAGGCTGAATGGCTTCGTCAATTAACAAAATATGCGGTATTGGTCAGGCAGCAATCCACACGTACTCCATGAGTCATCATTGTATCCCGAAAAAATTACGTTTTGGTATGGTTTATGGGCCGGCGGCGTCATTTGGCCGTACTTCTTCCGTGATGATGATGATGACGTTACTGTGAATGGGGATCGCTACCGTTCAATGATAACCGAATATTGTTGGCCCATTGACTTATTATATATGGACTGCCAGTCGTTTGTTTTTTTCATACAAAAGCTCAATTGAAAAGGGTTCAGCTTCTCCTTAGCAACATAAGAGCTCCCGTCGAACATGCGGTGAACAAAACAACTATCCTAACGTCTCTGTATGTCGATCACTCTATCATACTTGTCAATCAAAGTCAAAATTTATTACTATTTTTATTGAAAAGTCGTTGTTATTTCATTTAATTAAAAAAAATAACTTAAAAACAATCATGGAGCAGTTCGAACATACAGGATAGGTATTTAACCTTCCTACTAATATTAATAACCAATCATCAACATGATACAAGGAATTGCCAAATGGTAAGTCAAAAACGAACTAAAAAATCAAGTGATAGATAAATAAAAAGCTCTTGAAACAATCTCATTCTTCTTCAGAATTCAGAGGGGTGGTGACTGACTGGCAAATCCGATTAAAAAGAAACAAAATTCAGCGGATAAAGGAAGCTCTTCTTAAGTTTTTTTTTCGCTAAAGAAAAGACGAATTTAAAAAAAAAAAACTATGCAAGTGTCAAGCTGCAATAAATGATTATTCAAAGAAGACAAAAGAGACTTCAAATATGTGCTTAAATAAGTCGATTAATCTTTTAATAAATGGTTTCAACACTTTTTAAAAACTTGATTCATTTGCTTGTTGTAATTGTTTTTCAAAATGAAATAAAAAACAAAAGAAACTCTCAATTCATTTGTCAAAAATTACGCCATGTCTGCCGCCTATTCGACGGCAGCGCTAGTGGCGTATAGTAATAGACTGAACAGAAGTGAAGTTGGCTCCTGGCAGTCCATATATAGTAGGTCAATGTGTTGGCCCCAATTGGTTGATATGGACTTGGAGGACATGTGGTTCCAACAGGACGGCGCCACAAGCCACACAGCGAATGTCACAATCAATTTATTGGAAATCAAGTTCGCAGAACGTGTTATCTCATGAAATGGTCCAGTCATTTGGCCGCCTCGGTCGTGCGATTTGACGCCGTTAGACTATTTCCTGTGGGGCTACGTCAAGTCTATGGTCTATGCCAACAAGCCAGCGACGATTGATGAACGTCGTACAAATATCGAACGTGAAATTCAGCAGTATCGGCCGATTTATTCTTGAAAACCATCGAAAGTTGGGTTCAGCGTCTGGACTTCTGCAAGCGTGTCCGTGGTAGCCATGCAAAAGAAATCGAGGTCCATACATAATGGCATCAAACGTACTTTAACAGGAATAAAGAATTTCATTAATATCCAACATTGTATTTGTTTTATTTTATAAAAAAACTTTCGTAGCGCTCTTATTGAAAAACCCGATTGTATATTTTAATCCATCCGATTATCATATACCAACAATTTACAATATTTATTACCCTACAACTGCTTCTCTGTTTAATTAACAGCAACAGCAACAGCTTCTCTGTATGCTTTATTTTCACATTTTTTTATATGCTTCAATTCAAATGCAACAGCTTCTCTGTATGCTTCAATTCAAATGCAAATAATAATTTTCTCACAGTAGTCAGCAGTTTTTTTTTTCTTCATTCATGCTCAGAACATACCTGATAGAAATGTATTATATTTCCTTTTATTTTTTGTATCATATTATTTTTTGTATATTTTAGTTGTTTATAAATTTAGCTAAGTAAGCAAAATTATTGTATAAATAGTATTGTAAGCTAATAAAATTTATCATTTATGCTCAAAAGGTTGTTTGGTCTCCTTGTTATTATTGCTTCCCCCCACCAGTGGTAAGGGGCATTAATATAATCACTACTATTCCTTCTTCCGCAGTATACAAAAGGTACAAGAACCTTTTTGTATAATCTTCATTCTGGTCAAGGTTTATGTACCCTGTCCAGACAGTCGGAGCAAAATAGTTCCGACTTAAACACCGATATTTTCTCAGGTTCGTTAATAAAACTTATTCACTTAATTTAAATTCTCCACTTATTTACTTTACAAAATAAAACACTTTACTTTTATTTCCACAAAACAATTTATTTATTGTTCACCACTGAAATTAATTCACTTTACTTTTATTACTACCAACTTTACTCATTCACGATTAAAAATAAACTGCGTCCTCTGCCGGTCAGACATGTCGTTTTATACTTTTCACAAGGTTCCCGAAAAAGCTGGAAGGTTCTAGTATTTGCTTCCAGAGCTTTCCTTATGGTAAATTTCCCATACATTTTCATTTCAAAAGCTTTCAATTTGACGTTTAGTATTGGAAGTTAGAAAGCTCACCAAAGTTCTCCGTAGGTTGGTTTGTGTCCTGTCTAATCCGAAATTCTGTGTTTCTTTTATTCGAGAGTGGTTATAGTTCATTCGAGAGTCATTGTAGTATAAATGTGACAGTCGTTACAATATTTTATTCTCCTGCTCTGTTAAAAAATTGAGGCAAAGTACTGAGCGCTCAAGAAATATAAAGTGGCCAACTGTTTTTATTTTACCCTCCTGCTCTGTCAAAAATTGAGGAAAAATACTGAGTGCTCAAGACATATAAACTGCTCAAATGTTTTAATTTTTTTTTGTTTTTAATTCTTTTTCGTTCAGATTACGAAAAGTTCACCACATTTACCATTTTCATTTACGATTCAAATTCATGTAGGAAAGCTTACTATTTGTTGGAAAAGATTTCTCATACAAATGTTGACAGTTCGCCTGAAAAGTAGTAAACCTCCGACGATAACGCTGTTTACAATAGTTTTCCGACGTTGCATGAATATCCTTATTGTCATTTTCATACACACAACTAAAGAAACCATAGAAAAAGCATTTCTATGGTTTCTTTAGTTTCTGGATTGATTCAACTTTGATAAAATACAAATTCAATCTGTTCTATAATAGAAATTCTGTTAACTGTTTTGTGATCTTGCGTTCTCTCCATCGAATGCAACGCCAACTTCTCAACATTTTCGAGATCAGGTTACAGCAATCCGCATCCATTTTGAAAATGTTGTGTGTAAAAAGTTGAAACAGTGGAAATGTAAGGGATAAGCGTTCAAGAATAATAATTTGTATAGCGAAGTAAATTAAATACATTAAAGTGAATAAAATCCAACGGTGTAGGTAAAAAACCAAATTGGACTCGTGAATAAAAGTGTTAAAGTTAATTTCCGTTCTTATTTAGGGCCTTCGACGCATTAAATGAAGAGAAATCAACATTAAGGTATTTTAGTGAAATAGTAAACTAGAATAGTTATACAAAAGAATCGGAGGCATAGTACATTAGAAAATAGGTTTTTTCTTTGTTATTGTCGCAAAAGGTCCTCTTTTTCGATGCCTCTCAATAGAACTGTAAATTAAATTGAAGACATTGGGGCAGTATTATTAAATTTTCCAACAACTTGGAGTGTTTTATCCACCCATCTGTTAATGTGAATATCATTCTGGCGCAATTCAATCGACCATTCCACAAAGCCAAGGAGCCACATACCTTCATAAACGTCACTCAGATAAAAGACTTAAAAACTAAAATAATGTTGATGGGCGGCTCAATTTTCCATTACGGTAGCACGAACTTTTATACTCGAAAAACTTTTATTCGATAGATTTACTGTTCAAAGTAACAAATATCAGAATTTTAATGTGTGAAGGCTTTTGTTTATATTTTTAATTAATTTTTTCATTTTTCATAAAAAAATGTATGTTTGCCCCAGAAAACTGTTGAGAAGCGCCTGGCTGGCGACTGAACAAACGTCTTAGCGGAGCGACGGAGTTGTATAAGTGGGGCAGAGACTCAAAAAAGGAATTGAAATCCTAAAAATCCGCGAAGCTTGCCGGGCAAGGTACTTTATGCTTAATATTAACAAAAAAAACTTGTAATCCGCAAAATCCAAAAGAATCACATCTTTTTAGTCACTTTTAACAGTGTCTTCATATTTCTTCAATTGAGCTTAGCTCCCTGTAAAAAATCAACACTAATCTTGTTACCGTAATGGAAAATTAAACCCAAATATTTATTGATATTGATGAGCCTGGTGGTATATTTCGATCAACGTCACTATAATTGTTGAGTAAAACTGATATTGTGTAATTGTCTAAACGTAATAGACCAAGAGCCAACAAAAAATTTTTTGAGTGGATGTATAACAAAAATCTGGCTATGAGGGTTTAAAGGTGCATGCATCGAAATATGAAATACCAAAGTTTGGCAGGTTTCTTTTTCAGCCAATATCAGGTCAATATCTCACCCTCACCTATGTTACCCTTAAATGCCGAAAACCAGTGTATACATTAACTAGTAAATGTGCGAATAAACTGGTTCCACCCGTTAAAGTGCGAAACTTCAATTCGATTAGCAAGTTTTCGCACTTTACGTATTAACTAGTTAATGCGCAGATTAACGTATTCCGCACTTTAACGGTAACATATGAACCAATATCCATTCCTATCTACTGGATGAAAACAGTTGCGTGGCAAGACAGTTAATATAAATTGCACTATGCTGGTATGTTTACTAAAATTAACTGCTCGGCCGATTAGGGTGGTCCGTAAATTGATTTTTTGAGTTTTTATACTTGGTTGGGCCTAATAGGCATCCCACGGTCAATAAGGTGGATAACTTACAACTAACTTGCAGTATTATGGGTTTTTCCATGCACCGTCATAAGTTTACAAACTGTGTTAAATGACGTTTGAATAAGTTTAAACTGTTTGGTTGGTATAAGTTTAATAGGTACCTACCCTTATTATTCTTATGGTTTATCTATCCATCTATTAATCTTATATCTTATCTTATAGGTATGTATATTAATAAAGCTCTAATCTTGCTTTGTTTGTTTGTGATGGCTAATATTTGTTTATTTATATTTTATTAATAAAGCTCTAATCTTGCTTTGTTTGTTTGTGATGGCTAATCTCAGTAACTAAATATCCGATTTCAAAAAATATTTTTCGTGTTTCGAAGATTATTTTAAGAGGATCGTTTTAGCCAATCAATTTTGTAAAAAATCTGAATTTGTAAGGTGAAAAGGGGTAGAAAAAAATGGTGTCGAATTTTTAATGTTTAAAAGAGTCTACTAAGAGGCTAGGGCTAAATGTTTTCCAAGGTTTAGCTTCATATCTATAAGGTGAAATGGGGTAAAAACAAAAAAGTATCCGATTTCGATTTCTTTTTGTGTTATAAAGGTTATTTTAACAGGATGGGGCTTATTGCTACACATTTTCTAAATCAAGTTTTCCTTAAAGGGTGAAATGGGGTAATCACATAAAGGAAATCCAATTTTTAAAATTCTTCTTTTTTTTGGAAAAGTTATAGGTAATTAAAGAATATTTTTTATATACCTATAATTGGGTGAAATACGGTTTTAAATATTAAACACACTTTTTGTGTATGAAAGGTTATATACATATATTACTGGCTGGCCCGCCCCGGCTTCGGGTATAGACAAAAGTTTCAAATACCAAAAAGAAAATAAATACATTGATACCGAGTTTTTTTTGTAAATTCTTCTCGTCAAAAATAAAAACCGACCTGGATCAAGTATTAAGATAGTTCTTAGGCTGAAAGGCATAAGCATTAAGTTATTATAGTTTAACTTAGAGCCCCCGATTGGGGCCAGTAAGTTAGTTTTAAGATATTGATAAGTAGGCTAGTTTGTATGAATCGTTGTCTAGCTTTAAGATAGTTTTCAGAAAATGGAAAATAAAAATGAATAAAAAAAAGTTTCTTAAAAAAAATAACAAAATTAAATTATAAATATGTTTAACAGTACCATAGACTAACAAATAATAAAGACAGGCCGCTTCATATAAACAAAAAGGGATCCGATTTGAGATAGCCTCCACCTAGATTCTTCATACTGTTTTGTTCTTAGCGAGGAAAGCTTTTCTTTATATAAAGGTTGCAAGTTGCATCGAATAAAAGTTTTAACATTTCGCTTGACAATATCGCAAGGTGTTGTTGTTGGTTTTTGTGTTTGAATGTTGTGAAACAATGGTTGTTATTTCGTTTTTCTGTATCCTTTATTAGGAAGAAAAGAGATACCTCAGTATATTTTTGTTTTTTTTATTTTTTTCCGTTTTTCTTTCCTACAGACAGATCGAAATTAAAGTGAGGCCAGAGAATGAATGAACTGCCTATGTTTTGTTTTTGTTTGTTTTTTTTTTCTGTTGAGGGATTTAGATTTTTTCTTCGTCCTTGTGTCTTGTTATTGTATCTTGTGCTTGACAAGTTCATTAAGAAAAAAAGGGTATTGAAATATATTACATAGATTTCATTTTATTTTCTGGATTCTACCATATTGATGATCATCAAAACGAAAGTATATAAAGTTGACAAAATAAGAAAGCGATGTATTTCAACTTTTTCATATAAATTTTGATCACTAGGATGATCTTACAAAATTTGTTCGTTAGGTAGGTAAGGTATACCTATATACATATGTATATATGTTCATAGTGTCTTCAGTGTGTGGGGTTCTGTTTGGCGATTATTTTCTATTAGTACGTGGAGCAAGTCTAAAGGGATGGACAGATTTGCTTGACTTGTTAAAGGTACCTAGATACACCGTCGTGGAATCTCCATTTATATTTTGTTTGCAGCTTTGCATTAAGATTTTTTTTAAGACAAGAGAATAAGTATAAAACAGGTAATTTGAATTTATTGATTTTTATTTTAAGAAACTCAGGGATCTTTTACAGAAGATTGGTATACATAGATATTTTAATAATCAATAATGGTTTGTGTATAAAGGTAGGTAGATAAGTACGCATAAATAAATCTTTTTATTTTTTTTTGAAAACGGCTAGGAAACGAAATTCTTAAGAAAAACGAAGTACGATCAAAGAACCTATTTAAAAAAAAATTCACGTATTAGCTCAATTACAAAAGAAATAACTGACTACCAATAAATTCATTTTTTTTCCGTGGGTATGTGCAAAACCTGCATATCAGGCTCTATGAGGACCGAAAAACGAGTGCTCATAGAAGTGTGAGATTCTAACTACACTAAAACCACCTCCACTCCCGATTGCAACTAAGTTAAAACTTATCTAGTTAAAAATAATAACGAAGTTAAGTAACGTGTTGCAGGTTACTTTCCGATTTGTTCTTCGCAGACGGCCTACTAAATTCGACTCGTCAAGAATGTCAATAATCTTTGAATTAGCGTGTTCTAATAGTCGATTTCTATGTTTTCGCGCGAAACATTTTATTTCGTCCCTGACCGTAGGAATTCCGAGATCCCTGTGAAGATCTTCGTTTCTTAAAAATCACGGAGCATTTACAAATGAACTAAGCAATTTATTTTCAAACGTTTGTAAGTTATTTAAGTTTGTATCGCAGGTACAACCCCAAAGTTGTATACCATAAGTCCAAACAGGTTTAAGAACCTGACGGTATAAAATCAATTTATTTTCAATACTAAGCTTTGAATATTTACCGAGTAACCAGTTCATATCTCTTAATTTACTTTTTAGTATTTCGCATTTCTTTTTCACTCATTTTAATTTCGCGTCCAGAGTCATTCCCAGATACTTTGCCTCATTTGCAAATGGAACACGAGCGGTATTAAGAAAGACGGGTAATCTATTTATTTTTTTATACGTTAAGTCCACGTGGACTGACTTCTGTTCATTGAGCGCTATTCGCCATGTTTTTGTCCACTCATTAACATTGTTAAGAGCATTTTGTAATTTAATTGTAGCTTCGCTAATCGTTTTGCCTACTGCTAGTATTGCAGTATCATCAGCAAACGTGGCTGCAATAGTATCTTCGGTGCCACACCTTGTCAAACGCCTGCGACATGTCCAAAAAGACATCGAACAGATTTTCTTTTCTTCAAGAGCTCTCTAAATTACGTCAGTAATTCTATGCACTTGATCAATTGTCGAATGCTTGCTTCTAAATCCGAACTGATGTTCAGGTATTAATTGTTTCTCTTCTATTATCGGCTGCAGGCGCAGGAGTAGTATTCTTTCAAAAACTTTTGACATTATTGGAAGAAGCGAAATCGGCCTGTAAGACTTCTTTTCGTGAGATGGTTTGCCAGGTTTCAAAACCATTATGACATATTCTTAGAGCGGAATTTATTATGTAAAGGAGGTTAATAAAGTCTTTACGAGGGAGCATTTTTAAAATTTCTGCCGTAATAAAGTCATATCCTGGAGCTTTTTTGGACTTAAGCTTCCTTATTTCTCCTTTTAATTCGGCAAGTGTAGCATTTCTCGTTATGTAGCTTTCATTTGAGGTAAGATTCATATTAATATTTTCGTTGAGTTCTTGCCCATCGAACGGCTTAAATGTTTCCTCAAAGTAATCGGCGAATACCGTCGCTTTTTGTTTGTCACTTTTAGCCCATTCATTTTGGCTTTTCTAAATCGGGGGCACTGGAAGCTTTGGTTTTTTCGTTGTTTTTATAGCTTTCCAAAGTGAGTAGTTGGATTCTTTCCCCGCTGTCAAGCCTTCAAGGTAGTTTTCAACTTCAAGGATTTTGAAATCTGATATGGCCGTTTTTAGCATATTACTCAAGTGATTCATTATTTGAATGAGTTGAGGAGCACGGGTTCGGTGCCATTTCTTACGTACTTTTCGTTTCTCTATCACTAAATCTTTTATTTCTTCCGGATATTTTATGTCTTTATAGCGAGGCATTAGCCTTTGATAAGGTGTGTTATCCCAAGCTGCTTTTTGTATTATATCAACAAAGGTATCTACTGCGTCTTCAAGCTCAAGAGGCGTTTAACTCAATGTTGTCCTCGATATCTTTTTTAAATCCATCCCAGTTGGTTTTACTGTTTGTTAACCTGGTTGATTTTTCAGTTTTAATAAGGCTTTCGCTAATAGTGAGTACGACGGCAGAATGATCTGAGAAGAGGTCATAGCCCTCTGAAATTTCTATACGGTTAGAGGGTATTCCCTTTACCATGAACAAATCGATTAGGTTAGGTATTTTCGACGGATCTGTTGGCCAGTTGGTTGGTTTACCAGTCGAATGAAAGTCACAATTATTTTCCATTCCTGCTTCATAGCATATTTTGTTTCCTACACTGATAAACTGTTATAGTAAAGTTTTCAAAACTGCGCAAAGAAGTTTGCCGTTTGCTTTTTTAGACAATTTGTACGGCATGGAACCATCTGATTTTTTAAGTTGCAAGTGTTTTGCGCAGAACTGTACTTGTAGATGCCTACACCAGAAAAACATTCATCAACAAATTTGGTGGTTTTTCAAATGAAAAAGAAATGAATTAAAAAAACTTTTTTAGCGCAGAACCATATTCGAGCAGATGATGTTATGGTAAGTGGAGAAATTAGCTACTTTGGCAGTTTTGCGTTTGAGTTTTATATCTCAAAATTGACTGCAATTAATTATATATTTGTAAAATAAAATTTAAGAGAAGTTTTTCAAAATGTTTGGTTTTTTCACCCTTAAACGCGACTTTTCAGCAGGAAAAACTTTGAATTTTTTAACTTCGGTAATAATTGAGAGAAAAAATGTTGTCTTTTATCTTAGATTCGGTACAATTCATTATAATCGAAACCGAATATTTTCCAAATTTTAAACCCTTAGAGGAAAATCAAAAAAAGTCGAATTTTCCTTATGTCAATAAATTGAGGAATAACTTCATTTTTTCCAATACGCCATTTTTACTTGCTATTATTACTATAAGGCAAGTTTTGGATGCGTGCAAAAAAAAATTTGACATAGCAATCAATCATGATATACGATGATAAGAACACCAAAAAAGTAGGTGGCAATATTCTGTCTGTCCTCCTGTCTGTCTGTTCGGCTACAGCCTAAACGGCTGGATCAATTTTCTAAAAAACCTGGTACCTACATAGTAATTTAATTAATTGGTGATTCTGGGCACACGTTTTTTCAATTTTTACAACTTGGAACTTATTTTTTTAAATCTTACAAAATCTTATTTTTCTCAAAAATGGCTCCACAACTTTTCTTAAAAAAGGTTTAAAAATTTCTTTTGGTAAAAGCTACCTTTGGATAGAAAACCAGTTTTCAAAACATTTGTTTATTTTCGATTTACTTCAAAACGGTTATTTTGATTTCAATCATCTAATATATAAAAATAAGTTGCCTTATGTTCGGGCTCGATAAACTCGAGAATGGCTGGGCCATTTAAATAAAATATTTTTTGCATTTTATTTGGTGAAATACGGTTTCAAATTTAAAACGCACTTTTTGTGCATGGAATTTTATATAAAGTATAGGTTTCGAAATCACTGGCTTAATATTTTTAAAAATTAAGTTATTCCAATTCAAACAAATATCTCTTTGTTTGAAAAGTTATTCTTAGGATTTAGGACCAGATTTTTTTTTATTTAAAATTTTTTTATCTACTGAATGTTGTATGTACATACAAAATTAAACTACGATTTAAAATCCCTTTAATGTTGGAAAGGTTATGCTCAAAGAACAGGACCTATTTGAAACATTCTTTTTGTGTTTAAAAGGTTAAATTTAGGGAATGGACTTTGAGAACCACTAGCTTAATGCCTTTTTAGGGGGAATGGCTGATTAATAAAACAATGGGATCCAATTTTTAAATTTCTTTGTGTGCGTTATAATCTATCAAGTTCGAATGGCTAAACGTATTTATTTCATTTCACATTCTTTGTTGCAGTTAGTCAAGCGCAGATAAAGTTATAGATATTATGTTTTTATTTAATGCGCACTGGTTGCGTTGGCCCAATGAAGCGGCTTAAGAAATTATTTCCATGAATAAATATGCAAAGAATTCCGAAAACATGGCCGCTCATGAACTATGTAGATATAAGAACAGAAAGCGAACTACTATTCATGGAGGAGGCCGGTGATGGAGTTTCTTTTTTTAACTTTTATTTTAAAAGTGAAAATGCGTACAAGAAAACACACCTATTGTACGCCCAAGACATTCAGCCTTGCTGTAAGTTTCACCCGAACAACATTCTACCCGACAAAATGGATATTTCACTTTATGCCTATTATAAGTTGCACCCGAAAAAATGTTTGATGTCTGAAAATTCCACTTATTGTTAGAGCCAAAGTTTTCACTTATTTCTTGGCGGCAAACAAAAGAAAAATAACTCACCATTAGGTACTCTCGCGGAAGTTTATTGTTTATGTTAAGCTGGCCATACACAATATAGCCAAAGGGTCAAATGGCTCCATGACGATCCGAAATCGGTGGTGTGTCGACTTGGATTTTCAGCCAATCTGAAATATAACCGAGCCAAATAGCCCCATGCCGATTCGAAATCGGTGGTGTGTCGATTTGGATTTTCAGCCAATCTTAAATCCAACCGAGCCAAACGGATCGGATGGCTCGGTCGTGTATGGCCAGCTTTTAGGCAAAAGAACTTCGAGCGAAATTCATAACAGTTTTTGAAATAACAGGGGAACACAATTTTTTTTCGTATGAAATACTTTCCGGGCAAGACTCAAAACAAGGCTGAAAATTTATACTGTTTAATTTATTTATATAATTTTGTTATTTTTTATAATGAACTTTTGTCTATACCCGAGCGAAGCCGGTATATAAAAATAAGTTGCCTTTTGTTCGGGCTCGATAAACTCAGCCGAATTTTTTGATTTTTGTATAAAGTTATCTTCCTTTTTGAGGATGGTCTTTTTGTGAAGTTTGGTCAAAATTCGGTAAAGGGAAAACCGCAAAATGCATTTTAAGTGCATTTTGTCAAATTACTAACAAATCTTTTGATAGGGTTTCGGTGAAGTTTGGTTAAAATTCTCTAAAGCGGTTTGCCATCCACGCATTTTTAGTGCATTTTTTGTTTCTCAAATTTCTAACAAATATTTTGGTAGGATCTTCTGATGATGCCTACGAAGGTTTCGATAAAGCGGTAATTTCATTCTTTTTTATCAAGCAATTAACAAACATAACAAGTTTTCTTCCTGTAATTATAATTTGTTTAATTTAAAGTGATTTAATTTAGTTGGAATAAGTTTGTTATCTGTGACATTATCAAATATAAAAGTCTGGCAGGTTTTCTTTTCAGCCTTTGGGGAGTCTAGGGGTAAAAAAGAGCCAGTTTCTCTATTTAATTATCAGGGGTATTAAAAAAATATTGTTTATGATGCTCTGTCATTTTTCCTATCAATAAACACCAGATAGCCATTTTATACGAACCTAATCATGGCTATTTTGGAGATTTGAAACAAAAACAAAATCACCTTTTAAATAAAGTCTCCAAAAGAAGTCCGATAAGATTTCCTTAAAGAGCTAAAATCATGGATTCTTTTGATCGTATCATTAAGTTAAAAGACTTTAAACTTCGGAGAAATGACAGAGAACAAAAAATCACCAGGGTACGTCTAACAACTGCCATTTCCTTTTGAATTGAAGTGTTTATGACCCTAACACGTAGATGGATTATCAAGCGGGTTTGACCTCCCACCCTTCCCAAATGCCAGACTTTGGTATTTCATGCACAGATTTTCAGTCGGCTCTTGGTCTAATTTCTAAAACATTTTAGTAGATTTTATTAATTCTATAAAGCCCAATCTGTAAATATAGCTTCTACATAAATAAAGCTCCAATCTTGCTTTGTTTGTTTGTGATGACTATTCTCAGAAACTACATAACCAATTTCAAAAATTCTTTTGGTGTTTGAAAGATAATTAAGAGGATAAAATTTAAAAAAAAAACTAAAAAGTATCAGATTTCGATTTCCTTTTGTATTATAAAGGTTATTTTTATATATATATATTTTATATTATATTTATATTATATTATTTATATATTTTTTACCAACCGCAAAATATTTTTTATATATATTATTGAGTGAAATACAGTTTCAAATTTTAAACACACTTTGAAATGTTTTTACGTATTTATTACATTTCAGATACTTTTTTGCACTGAGCCAAGCCGTTACTTTTTTTAAAGAAATTTTGTTCTCTACCCGAGCGAAGCCGGGGCGGGCCAGTTAGTTTTTTATATAAACTTTAAGAAAAAAATGTATTGGATTGATAAAAAATGTTCAAAAATTTGGTTGGAAAATCAAATACATATTATGAAAACTAATGAAAATTTAATGGTTTTTTTACACTCTTTAAATCATTTTAAGAAAAAAATTACTTTTATGAAAAAACAACGGTGCCTTCCACACAAATAATTAAAAAACCGTCACGGAAAATATTTTGTTTTAATGGCTGCTACGTTTTTTATTCAACTTCTTCTGTATGCTTAAATTAGTGTGATATACTACCAAGCTCTGTTATGGTCTGGGGCTGCTTCTCTGGCCAAGAAATATGACCAATTCGATAAGTGGAACTATGAAATTTAAAAAAAATACCATGCTTCCTAATTCCGATTGGGAAATGGCACTTGCCTGGACTTTCCAATATGACAATACCCCAAGCATTAGACGAGGTAGGTTACAAATTTGGCTTTCAGAGAAAAAAAGTCACGGCTTTGCAATGACCAGGGCAGTCTCCACACCTTAGGTTAGGTTAGGTTAAGGTGGCTGTCCGGAAAACTGCGGACACACTTCCTAGAATAGGCCCATTGTGATACCACATAAAGAATGCGAGGTAATCCTCGTTATTTAAATCAATTGGAGCTTTTAACAAAGCGATGGAGACTGTGAATGTCGATTGGGATCATCAAAGAAAAAATTTCATAAGTATGTTTTGCGTCTTTGAGAAAGAGCAGGACATGAGCAGTTTCTGCAGAAATCATTTGAGAAAATACCGAGTCTATTAGCGTGTTTGCCTATGAGGCAGTGTCCAGTAATGACACCAATTGTGGAGCTAATATGCGTCTACTTAGAGATAACAAACATTTCGATCGCTTCGGATCCAGTGTTGGCCAGATCTGTTCTGTCGCCAGACAAGCAGTTATACCTGTCCATCTGCTGTTTTTCATCATCATGGAATCTTGCTTAAGCATAAGTTTATAAGTAGCGATCGGTATTCCAATATTCACCTTGAATTGCTTTATCTCTCAAAAATCTCCACACCTTAACCCTTTAGAAAACTTGTTGGAGCTAGTTAAAAGAATAACTGGATGCCAAGTTTTTAAGCGGAAGAGCGATCCTTATGATGAAATTAATAGGCAGTGGAATGACATACCAGAAAATATTATTATTAGCCTCATTGCTTCTATCTTTAGAAGATTTCCAGCTGCGAGAAGAAATAAAGCGTGTGGCAGTAAAATATTAGCGTTTTCTTGCATAAAAGTTAGAAAATTTTAAGACATTGCTTGAAGTTGCAAATGCTTTGCACATCTAATATCCCTTATTTTTTAGTTTAAACAAAAAAAATTGGTGGCGCAACAGCTCGTGCAGAACCAGGGCCTAGTGACTTACAACTCTCAACCATTCCTGTGTGCGTGTTTATGGCAGGAATAGAGGGGACCTACAATTTGCCGATTCCGAACGGCTAATGAGAAGCACTTATTCATGACAAGTATACACTTGGAGGATTTGTCAGTCCCTCGCAAGAGGCAGTACCTCGGAAAAAAACATTTCTGTTTTTAGGTGGCAGTGGCCGGGAATCGAACCCAGACCTTTGGCATGACAGTCCTACGCACTTTTTTTTTTTTTTTTTTTTTTTTTATAAATTCATTTTTATTTTTCAATTATCTTAGAACTATCTTAAAGCTAGACAAAAATTCATAAAAACTAGCCTACTTATTAATATCTTAAAACTAACTTACTGGCCCCAGTCGGGCGCTCTAAGTTAAACTAGAATAACTTAATGCTAATGCCTTTCGGCCTAAGAACTATCTTAATACTAAATCCAGGTCGGTTTTATTTTTTACCGAGAAGAATTTCACAAAAAAACTCGGTATCTATGTCTTTATTTTTTGGTTTTATATAAAACTTACAAACTACATAAAACTAAATTAAAGCTAATTAAAACTACTTACAACTAATTTTAAACTAATTACAACCTACTTATAAGCTACTTACAAACTAGAACAGCCACAGCAAGCATTTTCCGGTTTTTATAATTTGTTTGTATTTTTGTTGATTTAATAATTTTTTTTAGTGTTTTTTTTTTTTTTTTTTTTTTTTGGTGCCACCCTGACTGTCCTTACTTAAAACTAACTACCTAAACCTATGTAAGTCGGCCATACAAGAGAAAATAGCAAGGTCGACTATTAAATGTCTGAAGGAACTTCATCTTCGTTTTTCAACCACCAGAACTGGTTCTCCTGCTTTACCCTATCTCTTCGGTCCCGTTCGGACACAGTCCTACTGAACCGAAGGTGCTCAGCTCCGTCTTGTGCGAGGACGTCTCGACTGTAAAGGAGCCGCCGATCCACAGTTCTACGGCCGACGTGGTAGATTAGCGGAACCGCCGCTCTATCCTGGATCAGCCCTCGACTGTCTAGGTGGAGGAATGCATCGGGCGGAATAAAGCCGCTTAGACGCACACTCTCGTAGTATTCGTTGTTGGGGTAATAAGCCCCGAAAATTAAGCTGTTAGACGAGGACATCGCTCTTGCAATGTGACCTCGAATAAGCTTCAGCAAGAAATTATCTATCCTGTTTATGTTGGCCCCGTTGTATAGAGCCAGGTTGGAATAGTATTGTTTGTACTCCGACTCTGGTGTTCTGTGCAATCCAAGGCAGCGTCGAAGACACTGCCTCTCAAACACCCGAATCTTTTCCATTTGAGATGGGGCAACGTTGAACCAAACCGGGCATCCATAGGCAATCATCGGCCGGTTAAGGGCCATGTAGCAAATCACCTTCACCCTGCTATCAAGCCGGCTGCTATAAAACAACCGTTTCGTCAGGGCAAAGGCTCCCCTAGCCCTGGCCAGAGCAGCATTTATATGTCTGTCGAAATACAAATACTGATCCATCCAGATGCCAAGGTACTTTACTACACTTTTACTCGCCAGTGGATGTCCATTTGGTCCTACGATCACCAGCTTGCGCCAGTTCTTTCTCGTATCCCTTGTGGCTCTAAGCAACGGAGTCCTAAACAAGATAGTTTCTGATTTCTGAAAGTTGATTTTCAACTTCCAGTCATCGCAATATCGCTGAATCTTCTCGTAGTCACGCTGCAAAAGAATCCTGATGACCTCGACTTTTGGAGCTGTTCTGTACGCAATTAGATCGTCGGCATACGCAATTGCCTGAGTTAGACTACTTATCAGATCGCTGGTGTAAATGCTGAATAGAATCGGCGAGTTGACCGCTCCCTGCTGAAGACCATTTTTAATATTAAAGGTTGTGGCAGAAGTTACATTGCCACTTTTGACAACAAACTTTCTGCCATTGAGCATATCATAAAGCATATATAACAGTGGTTTACTAATGCCAAGTCTGGTCAGCTTTAGATAAAGACCCTCTAACCATACGGTGTCGAAGGCCTTCTCCAAATCAACCAGACAGGCACCCGTACACTGCTTCTTAGATTTGTTCCATTGGACATCAGAAACGAGTTTCGACGCGGCATGAATGGTGTCATGTCCCGCCTTAAAACCGAACTGATTATCCGGTATGATATTATTGTCCTCTGCCCACTTAGACAGAGCTCTATTGATAACTTTTTCGAATACCTTGCTGATACTCGGAAGAAGACTTATCGACCGGAGATTCGCCGGATTGGAGTTGTCCTTTCCCTTTTTCGGGAGAGGATGCACCACAGCTGTCTTCCACCGCACTGGATAATATGCATTATTCAGAGCGTTGTTAAACAGAGTGGTATAAATGTCTACTGCTTCTTGAGGTAAATGTCGAAGTACAACGTTGGATATGCCATCGACTCCTGCTGACTTCTTCTTCTTTAATGAATCGAAGATGAGCTGGAGCTCCACCTTCGTAATTAACAGGGAACTGGGCCCATTTTGCTCGGCGATTATGGCGTTTGCCAAATGATCTTCATTGAACCCGGTGAAACCAAGGTTCTCTGATCGCCATTGCGTGATGTACACTTGCTGGAAAGCAGCCCCCACAGCCTCCACTTTCTCCTGCGGATCTTCGACAATAAAGAGGTCATCGTCCAAGACGGCGTCCTCTGGATTAATTCCTGCTGTCAGAAGTACGTCTCTGTTGTCTGTCGTTCTCTGAAGCTTAAGACATGGAAGGTCGTTCTGATCATTCCTTCTAAATATCTTGTTAATTTGGGGATGCTCGGGTCGCTAGCATTAACGGCCCGAATTTTGTTATCCCAATACAAATTAATTGACAACCGATAGTTCTCTTTAATTAGTTGGTTGATGTTTTTGATCGACGACTTCAGTGTCCTAATCTCCAGATGGTGAGGGTCAGTAAACCGTCGGTACAAGAGTTTTAGTCTTGTCAGCAGTCCACTTTTTTGTCTGTGTAGTGCATCAATGGTTGCGTTTCGATACATGTCGGTTGCGTCCCGTTGCTTGTATTTTGGTATTGTTCTGTTCATTGTTCGTTTGATTGTCTCATCCATTTGTTCTAGTTAGTGGTCTATTTCGTTATTTGTCAAATTCCTGTCATTTGGTGGGGATATGTTGTTCGATCTGATTTCGCTCGATAAGGCGTTGGTAAAGCGTGGCCAGCGCACCTTACTGTAATTGTAAGTATGCACAGGTACATACTCATCCAACTCCACGAGCTCGTTCGGAAGCTGTATTACGGCGGCGAGTCCGCAGTGATCACTGTCGTACTCGATCGTTCGTAAGCAGTTTCTTGGTCTTTGACCCACAGTGTCAGTAATTGTCAGTCTTGCGTCTATTAGCAATAGATCCAGATAGGCACCGCTTCTTGGAAACGATGGCCGATCCGTAGCCAGCAGGTCGACACCATACTCAGTGTTGTATCGACTCATCCAATTGAAAAGATGAATACCTCTTTGATTTTGAATTTGATTTCCCCAATCTTGGTGTTTGGCATTCAAATCACCGGCCATGAGAAAGTAATTTTCTTCCAAGCTCAAGCGTAGACATTCGAAAAGTTTTTCAAGCTCTGTCATAAAATCAGTTGGCTGAGGTGATTCCGGTGCATAAGCCGCGATCACATACATTCGCTTCCCCTGTTGGAGAGGAATGCATACGATGCACGCCTCTAACAGCCGAAATCTGCGCAGATCACTTTTATATATAACTTTATGATTAATGCCTTTTCGTATGAAGATTGCGACGCCCCTCTCTTGAGTGGAGTTGGGTCGATCTCTTCTAACGATATTGTAATTGTTGTTAGTCAATTTATGTTTCTGGTTCAGCTTAGTTTCGCTGGCCATAACCACATCTGGACTTTGGTCTTTCAACAATTGGAAAAGATTTGCTCTACGTTCGGTCCTAATCAGTGAATTTACATTCACAGCAAGGATCCTAAGAGGCCTCTCCGACAGCGCGCCTTTAACCTCTAATTTGCGTTAAGCTAGGCAAAACAGAGTAGAGATAGTCTACCCTAGTCGCCTGCTCCTTTATCTGGTTGTGAAGTCCTGTTAACTGGCCTTGAATTGCCAGCAACATGCTTCTTATTTCGGCCTGAGCGTCCGGCGCCTTTGGCACTAGGGCCGGTTGGGCTGCCTTAGCTGCAGGCTGTACCGTTTTTCCCCTTCCTGCCGCCATTTGGGCGTAGGAAATTTGGGGATTAACGGGCGTTGCTGTAGGAGCACGCGTTGATGGGCGTATCTCTACCGCTGTCTGCTTAGCCGCTTTGTTGTTTCTTATTTGCTGAAAAGCTGAGCAACCCCGATAATTAGCAGGGTGCCCCTCCTTTCCGCAAAGTGCACATTTAAGCTGGGTCATGTCTTCGACCCGTTCTTCACCGAGCTTGCACTCCCCCTTAATGTGGTCCTCACCACACTTAACACAGCCTGGCTGCATTTCGCAGTTTGCTGCAGCGTGGCCAAACCTTTGGCAGCGCATGCATTGAAGCATGTCGCCACGTCTCTTTAATTTATCCCAAGTAACAACCTGGTAGTTGAGGACGGAGATACTCCTCAACCTATCCAGTTTGCTGCTGGGCGATAGCTGAACTAAGAAGAACGGCAATGACCGCTTCTCCCGTCTGGCTCTGACTGTGGCGAACGGCTTGACCCCGATAAAGTCGAGATCGCCGCTCGCTTTTTGACGGAGCTCATTCAAGAGCACCTGTGGTTCCGTGCAGGAATCTATGCCCTTCAAGAGGACCGTTTGGTATTTATCCACTTTGGGGGTAAAACTGAAGAACTCAGTCGTGGATTTTTTCAACAATTCTTTTATAATTTTGTGCTGCTCCACTGTAGAGCAGTGGATAGCATGTCTATCTTTGTTTAATCTTTTAATAAAAAAGTTTTGGCCTATGGCCGACTTACACAGGTCTATGGTTTCCTGTAGCTCCATTTTATAGGTGTTAATTGGTGGCACCTTTTCTTTTTTATTTTGGGGCGGCTGTGGCTGCTGCTGGTGTTCTCCTTGCTGCTGCTCGTTCCGCTTCTGCTGACTCCGCTCCTGTGGTTGCTGCTGCTGCTGCTGTGTTGTTTTATTTTTTTGCCGTTGTTCCTTCGGCTGCTGCTGTGGTTGTTTCGTTGGCAGCTGTTGTTGTTGCTGCTTATTTTGGTTTGGCCTTGGCAGTTGCTGTTGCTGTTGCTCTGGCTGCTGGCTTTTCGGTGACAGCTCTTGTTGTGGCGCTACTTTTTTTGGCGCCTGTACAACTTTTTTTTGCTCGCGCTCTTGCCTTTCTCTTTCACGCCGAGCTTCTTGTTTATTTTTCAGAGCTTGTATCAGAGGGGTCACGATGGCATTGAGTCGTTCCATCTCCCCCCGAATGGCATCAATTTTTTTGCTGATGGCCTGCTCGTCCAATACTTCTTGCGCCTCACATTCTTCTTCGGAGGACGCCTCTGGTGAAGTTATATCCACAATCAGGTTGCTATTACTGTCCCCTGTTGTGTATAATCCCTCGCCACCCTCTGACATATATTCGATGTCATCGTCGGATGGCGAGGTATCCAGTTGTTCAGTGGTCATAAATTTCACACTAACAGGGTTGGCCGCGCTCCTTAATTGTGGTACAAATATACAGAACCGACATCGGGGTAAATAGAAAAGCTAAATTAGCTTTACAATCGTAAAGATTTATCCAGTTGTTCTTGGATTTTTGCTGCTGCTGTAGTTTTAGCTGTGCGCGCCGTCTCCTTCACCCCAGCTGGCAGCTGGGCTGAGGTGATGGTGGAGCGGCGCTTCACGAGGTTCGGCGCACAGCTAATCCTCTTCCTCCTCTTGTTTTTAATGTCGGCTGCTGTTGCCGTTGGTGGGTGTGCCGTTCTTGCTACGGCACTTGTTGATGGCGTGGCTGGTGGTGCCATCGCTTGCTTGGTTGTTGTTGTTGCTGCTACGGCTTTTGCTGGTGGTGCCATAGCTGGCTTTATAGTTGTTGCTGGGACACCTTTCGATGTCCCCGCATTGTTGTTCGATGCCATTTGCTGCTCCTCCCACTCAATGAAGTTTTCGACTTCGCGATTGTGGAAAAAAGCAGCTAAATAATTATTGATGCCCGACTGGGATTCGAACCCACTTCCTTCGGATTGTCGGTCTGCCACCTTTTTTTTTTTTTGAAATTCATTTTTATTTTTCAATTTTCTTAAAACTATCTTAAAGCTGGACAAAAATTCATAAAAACTAGCCTACTTATCAATATCTTAAAACTAACTTACTGGCCCCAGTCGGGCGCTCTAAGTTAAACTAGAATAACTTAATGCTAATGCCTTTCGGCCTAAGAACTATCTTAATACTAAATCCAGGTCGGTTTTATTTTTTACCGAGAAGAATTTCACAAAAAAACTCGGTATCTATGTCTTTATTTTTTGGTTTTATATAAAACTTACAAACTACATAAAACTAAATTAAAGCTAATTAAAACTACTTAAAACTACTTACAACTAATTTTAAACTAATTACAACCTACTTATAAGCTACTTACAAACTAGAACAGCCACAGCAAGCATTTTCTGGTTTTTATAATTTTTTTTGTATTTTTGTTGATTTATATTTTTTTTTTTGGTGTTTTTGTATGTTTTATATATATATATATTTTTTTTTTTTTTTTTTTTTTTTTTTGGTGCCACCCTGACTGTCCCTACTTAAAACTAACTACCTAAACCTATGTAAGTCGGCCATACAAGAGAAAATAGCAAGGTCAACTATTAAATGTCTGAAGGAACTTCATCTTCGTTTTTCAACCACCAGAACTGGTTCTCCTGCTTTACCCTATCTCTTCGGTCCCGTTCGGACACAGTCCTACTGAACCGAAGGTGCTCAGCTCCGTCTTGTGCGAGGACGTCTCGACTGTAAAGGAGCCGCCGATCTACAGTTCTACGGCCGACGTGGTAGATTAGCGGAACCGCCGCTCTATCCTGGATCAGCCCTCGACTGTCTAGGTGGAGGAATGCATCGGGCGGAATAAAGCCGCTTAGACGCACACTCTCGTAGTATTCGTTGTTGGGGTAATAAGCCCCGAAAATTAAGCTGTTAGACGAGGACATCGCTCTTGCAATGTGACCTCGAATAAGCTTCAGCAAGAAATTATCTATCCTGTTTATGTTGGCCCCGTTGTATAGAGCCAGGTTGGAATAGTAGTGTTTGTACTCCGACTCTGGTGTTCTGTGCAATCCAAGGCAGCGTCGAAGACACTGCCTCTCAAACACCCGAATCTTTTCCATTTGAGATGGGGCAACGTTGAACCAAACCGGGCATCCATAGGCAATCATCGGCCGGATAAGGGCCATGTAGCAAATCACCTTCACCCTGCTATCAAGCCGGCTGCTATAAAACAACCGTTTCGTCAGGGCAAAGGCTCCCCTAGCCCTGGCCAGAGCAGCATTTATATGTCTGTCGAAATACAAATACTGATCCATCCAGATGCCAAGGTACTTTACTACACTTTTACTCGCCAGTGGATGTCCATTTGGTCCTACGATCACCAGCTTGCGCCAGTTCTTTCTCGTATCCCTTGTGGCTCTAAGCAACGGAGTCCTAAACAAGATAGTTTCTGATTTCTGAAAGTTGATTTTCAACTTCCAGTCATCGCAATATCGCTGAATCTTCTCGTAGTCACGCTGCAAAAGAATCCTGATGACCTCGACTTTTGGAGCTGTTCTGTACGCAATTAGATCGTCGGCATACGCAATTGCCTGAGTTAGACTACTTATCAGATCGCTGGTGTAAATGCTGAATAGAATCGGCGAGTTGACCGCTCCCTGCTGAAGACCATTTTTAATATTAAAGGTTGTGGCAGAAGTTACATTGCCACTTTTGACAACAAACTTTCTGCCATTGAGCATATCATAAAGCATATATAACAGTGGTTTACTAATGCCAAGTCTGGTCAGCTTTAGATAAAGACCCTCTAACCATACGGTGTCGAAGGCCTTCTCCAAATCAACCAGACAGGCACCCGTACACTGCTTCTTAGATTTGTTCCATTGGACATCAGAAACAAGTTTCGACGCGGCATGAATAGTGTCATGTCCCGCCTTAAAACCGAACTGATTGTCCGGTATGATATTATTGTCCTCTGCCCACTTGGACAGGGCTCTATTGATAACTTTTTCGAATACCTTGCTGATACTCGGAAGAAGACTTATCGACCGGAGATTCGCCGGATGGGAGTTGTCCTTTCCCTTTTTCGGGAGAGGATGCACCACAGCTGTCTTCCACCGCACTGGATAATATGCATTATTCAGAGCGTTGTTAAACAGAGTGGTATAAATGTCTACTGCTTCTTGAGGTAAATGTCGAAGTACTACGTTGGATATGCCATCGACTCCTGCTGACTTCTTCTTCTTTAATGAATCGAAGATGAGCTGGAGCTCCACCTTCGTAATTAACAGGGAACTGGGCCCATTTTGCTCGGCGATTATGGCGTTTGCCAAATGATCTTCATTGAACCCGGTGAAACCAAGGTTCTCTGATCGCCATTGCGTGATGTCATTCCGAAGGTAGAAGTGATGGAGCAAGGCTCTGTTTTCCAGGTCGTGATTCGGGCGAATGCACGCATTCACCTTGTACACTTGCTGGAAAGCAGCCCCCACAGCCTCCACTTTCTCCTGCGGATCTTCGACAATAAAGAGGTCATCGTCCAAGACGGCGTCCTCTGGATTAATTCCTGCTGTTAGAAGTACGTCTCTGTTGTCTGCCGTTCTCTGAAGCTTAAGACAAGGAAGGTCGTTCTGATCATTCCTTCTAAATATCTTGTTAATTTGCGGAAACATGCTCGGGTCGCTAGCATTAACGGCCCGAATTTTGTTGTCCCAATACAAATTAATTGACAACCGATAGTTCTCTTTAATTAGTTGGTTGATGTTTTTGATCGACGACTTCAGTGTCCTAATCTCCAGATGGTGAGGGTCAGTAAACCGTCGGTACAAGAGTTTTAGTCTTGTCAGCAGTCCACTTTTTTGTCTGTGTAGTGCGTCAATGGTTGCGTTTCGATACATGTCGGTTGCGTCCCGTTGCTTGTATTTTGGTATTGTTCTGTTCATTGTTCGTTTGATTGTCTCATCCATTTGTTCTAGTTAGTGGTCTATTTCGTTATTTGTCAAATTCCTGTCATTTGGTGGGGATATGTTGTTCGATCTGATTTCGCTCGATAAGGCGTTGGTAAAGCGTGGCCAGCGCACCTTACTGTAATTGTAAGTATGCACAGGTACATACTCATCCAACTCCACGAGCTCGTTCGGAAGCTGTATTACGGCGGCGAGTCCGCAGTGATCACTGTCGTACTCGATCGTTCGTAAGCAGTTTCTTGGTCTTTGACCCACAGTGTCAGTAATTGTCAGTCTTGCGTCTATTAGCAATAGATCCAGATAGGCACCGCTTCTTGGAAACGATGGCCGATCCGTAGCCAGCAGGTCGACACCATACTCAGTGTTGTATCGACTCATCCAATTGAAAAGATGTATACCTCTTTGATTTTGAATTTGATTTCCCCAATCTTGGTGTTTGGCATTCAAATCACCGGCCATGAGAAAGTAATTTTCTTCCAAGCTCAAGCGTAGACATTCGAAAAGTTTTTCAAGCTCTGTCATAAAATCAGTTGGCTGAGGTGATTCCGGTGCATAAGCCGCGATCACATACATTCGCTTCCCCTGTTGGAGAGGAATGCATACGATGCACGCCTCTAACAGCCGAAATCTGCGCAGATCACTTTTATATATAACTTTATGATTAATGCCTTTTCGTATGAAGATTGCGACGCCCCTCTCTTGAGTGGAGTTGGGTCGATCTCTTCTAACGATATTGTAATTGTTGTTAGTCAATTTATGTTTCTGGTTCAGCTTAGTTTCGCTGGCCATAACCACATCTGGACTTTGGTCTTTCAACAATTGGAAAAGATTTGCTCTACGTTCGGTCCTAATCAGTGAATTTACATTCACAGCAAGGATCCTAAGAGGCCTCTCCGACAGCGCGCCTTTAACCTCTAATTTGCGTTAAGCTAGGCAAAACAGAGTAGAGATAGTCTACCCTAGTCGCCTGCTCCTTTATCTGGTTGTGAAGTCCTGTTAACTGGCCTTGAATTGCCAGCAACATGCTTCTTATTTCGGCCTGAGCGTCCGGCGCCTTTGGCACTAGGGCCGGTTGGGCTGCCTTAGCTGCAGGCTGTACCGTTTTTCCCCTTCCTGCCGCCATTTGGGCGTAGGAAATTTGGGGATTAACGGGCGTTGCTGTAGGAGCACGCGTTGATGGGCGTATCTCTACCGCTGTCTGCTTAGCCGCTTTGTTGTTTCTTATTTGCTGAAAAGCTGAGCAACCCCGATAATTAGCAGGGTGCCCTTCTTTTCCGCAAAGTGCACATTTAGGCTGGGTCATGTCTTCGACCCGTTCTTTACCGAGCTTGCACTCCCCCTTAATGTGGTCCTCACCACACTTAACGCAGCGTGGCTGCATTTCGCAGTTTGCTGCAGCGTGGCCAAACCTTTGGCAGCGCATGCATTGAAGCATGTCGCCACGTCTCTTTAATTTATCCCAAGTAACAACCTGGTAGTTGAGGACGGAGATACTCCTCAACCTATCCAGTTTGCTGCTGGGCGATAGCTGAACTAAGAAGAACGGCAATGACCGCTTCTCCCGTCTGGCTCTGACTGTGGCGAACGGCTTGACCCCGATAAAGTCGAGATCGTCGCTCGCTTTTTGACGGAGCTCATTCAAGAGCACCTGTGGTTCCGTGCAGGAATCTATGCCCTTCAAGAGGACCGTTTGGTATTTATCCACTTTGGGGGTAAAACTGAAGAACTCAGTCGTGGATTTTTTCAACAATTCTTTTATAATTTTGTGCTGCTCCACTGTAGAGCAGTGGATAGCATGTCTATCTTTGTTTAATCTTTTAATAAAAAAGTTTTGGCCTATGGCCGACTTACACAGGTCTATGGTTTCCTGTAGCTCCATTTTATAGGTGTTAATTGGTGGCACCTTTTCTTTTTTATTTTGGGGCGGCTGTGGCTGCTGCTGGTGTTCTCCTTGCTGCTGCTCGTTCCGCTTCTGCTGACTCCGCTCCTGTGGTTGCTGCTGCTGCTGCTGTGTTGTTTTATTTTTTTGCCGTTGTTCCTTCGGCTGCTGCTGTGGTTGTTTCGTTGGCAGCTGTTGTTGTTGCTGCTTATTTTGGTTTGGCCTTGGCAGTTGCTGTTGCTGTTGCTCTGGCTGCTGGCTTTTCGGTGACAGCTCTTGTTGTGGCGCTACTTTTTTTGGCGCCTGTACAACTTTTTTTTGCTCGCGCTCTTGCCTTTCTCTTTCACGCCGAGCTTCTTGTTTATTTTTCAGAGCTTGTATCAGAGGGGTCACGATGGCATTGAGTCGTTCCATCTCCCCCCGAATGGCATCAATTTTTTTGCTGATGGCCTGCTCGTCCAATACTTCTTGCGCCTCACATTCTTCTTCGGAGGACGCCTCTGGTGAAGTTATATCCACAATCAGGTTGCTATTACTGTCCCCTGTTGTGTATAATCCCTCGCCACCCTCTGACATATATTCGATGTCATCGTCGGATGGCGAGGTATCCAGTTGTTCAGTGGTCATAAATTTCACACTAACAGGGTTGGCCGCGCTCCTTAATTGTGGTACAAATATACAGAACCGACATCGGGGTAAATAGAAAAGCTAAATTAGCTTTACAATCGTAAAGATTTATCCAGTTGTTCTTGGATTTTTGCTGCTGCTGTAGTTTTAGCTGTGCGCGCCGTCTCCTTCACCCCAGCTGGCAGCTGGGCTGAGGTGATGGTGGAGCGGCGCTTCACGAGGTTCGGCGCACAGCTAATCCTCTTCCTCCTCTTGTTTTTAATGTCGGCTGCTGTTGCCGTTGGTGGGTGTGCCGTTCTTGCTACGGCACTTGTTGATGGCGTGGCTGGTGGTGCCATCGCTTGCTTGGTTGTTGTTGTTGCTGCTACGGCTTTTGCTGGTGGTGCCATAGCTGGCTTTATAGTTGTTGCTGGGACACCTTTCGATGTCCCCGCATTGTTGTTCGATGCCATTTGCTGCTCCTCCCACTCAATGAAGTTTTCGACTTCGCGATTGTGGAAAAAAGCAGCTAAATAATTATTGATGCCCGACTGGGATTCGAACCCACTTCCTTTGGATTGTCGGTCTGCCACCTTTTTTTTTTTTGAAATTCATTTTTATTTTTCAATTTTCTTAAAACTATCTTAAAGCTAGACAAAAATTCATAAAAACTAGCCTACTTATCAATATCAATAGTCGGGCGCTCTAAGTTAAACTAGAATAACTTAATGCTAATGCCTTTCGGCCTAAGAACTATCTTAATACTAAATCCAGGTCGGTTTTATTTTTTACCGAGAAGAATTTCACAAAAAAACTCGGTATCTATGTCTTTATTTTTTGGTTTTATATAAAACTTACAAACTACATAAAACTAAATTAAAGCTAATTAAAACTACTTAAAACTAATTTTAAACTAATTACAACCTACTTATAAGGTACTTACAAACTAGAACAGCCACAGCAAGCATTTTCTGGTTTTTATAATTTTTTTTGTATTTTTGTTGATTTATATTTTTTTTTTGGTGTTTTTGTATGTTTTATATATATATATATTTTTTTTTTTTTTTTTTTTTTTTTTTTTTGGTGCCACCCTGACTGTCCCTACTTAAAACTAACTACCTAAACCTATGTAAGTCGGCCATACAAGAGAAAATAGCAAGGTCAACTATTAAATGTCTGAAGGAACTTCATCTTCGTTTTTCAACCACCAGAACTGGTTCTCCTGCTTTACCCTATCTCTTCGGTCCCGTTCGGACACAGTCCTACTGAACCGAAGGTGCTCAGCTCCGTCTTGTGCGAGGACGTCTCGACTGTAAAGGAGCCGCCGATCTACAGTTCTACGGCCGACGTGGTAGATTAGCGGAACCGCCGCTCTATCCTGGATCAGCCCTCGACTGTCTAGGTGGAGGAATGCATCGGGCGGAATAAAGCCGCTTAGACGCACACTCTCGTAGTATTCGTTGTTGGGGTAATAAGCCCCGAAAATTAAGCTGTTAGACGAGGACATCGCTCTTGCAATGTGACCTCGAATAAGCTTCAGCAAGAAATTATCTATCCTGTTTATGTTGGCCCCGTTGTATAGAGCCAGGTTGGAATAGTAGTGTTTGTACTCCGACTCTGGTGTTCTGTGCAATCCAAGGCAGCGTCGAAGACACTGCCTCTCAAACACCCGAATCTTTTCCATTTGAGATGGGGCAACGTTGAACCAAACCGGGCATCCATAGGCAATCATCGGCCGGATAAGGGCCATGTAGCAAATCACCTTCACCCTGCTATCAAGCCGGCTGCTATAAAACAACCGTTTCGTCAGGGCAAAGGCTCCCCTAGCCCTGGCCAGAGCAGCATTTATATGTCTGTCGAAATACAAATACTGATCCATCCAGATGCCAAGGTACTTTACTACACTTTTACTCGCCAGTGGATGTCCATTTGGTCCTACGATCACCAGCTTGCGCCAGTTCTTTCTCGTATCCCTTGTGGCTCTAAGCAACGGAGTCCTAAACAAGATAGTTTCTGATTTCTGAAAGTTGATTTTCAACTTCCAGTCATCGCAATATCGCTGAATCTTCTCGAAGTCACGCTGCAAAAGAATCCTGATGACCTCGACTTTTGGAGCTGTTCTGTACGCAATTAGATCGTCGGCATACGCAATTGCCTGAGTTAGACTACTTATCAGATCGCTGGTGTAAATGCTGAATAGAATCGGCGAGTTGACCGCTCCCTGCTCAAGACCATTTTTAATATTAAAGGTTGTGGCAGAAGTTACATTGCCACTTTTGACAACAAACTTTCTGCCATTGAGCATATCATAAAGCATATATAACAGTGGTTTACTAATGCCAAGTCTGGTCAGCTTTAGATAAAGACCCTCTAACCATACGGTGTCGAAGGCCTTCTCCAAATCAACCAGACAGGCACCCGTACACTGCTTCTTAGATTTGTTCCATTGGACATCAGAAACAAGTTTCGACGCGGCATGAATAGTGTCATGTCCCGCCTTAAAACCGAACTGATTGTCCGGTATGATATTATTGTCCTCTGCCCACTTGGACAGGGCTCTATTGATAACTTTTTCGAATACCTTGCTGATACTCGGAAGAAGACTTATCGACCGGAGATTCGCCGGATTGGAGTTGTCCTTTCCCTTTTTCGGGAGAGGATGCACCACAGCTGTCTTCCACCGCACTGGATAATATGCATTATTCAGAGCGTTGTTAAACAGAGTGGTATAAATGTCTACTGCTTCTTGAGGTAAATGTCGAAGTACTACGTTGGATATGCCATCGACTCCTGCTGACTTCTTCTTCTTTAATGAATCGAAGATGAGCTGGAGCTCCACCTTCGTAATTAACAGGGAACTGGGCCCATTTTGCTCGGCGATTATGGCGTTTGCCAAATGATCTTCATTGAACCCGGTGAAACCAAGGTTCTCTGATCGCCATTGCGTGATGTCATTCCGAAGGTAGAAGTGATGGAGCAAGGCTCTGTTTTCCAGGTCGTGATTCGGGCGAATGCACGCATTCACCTTGTACACTTGCTGGAAAGCAGCCCCCACAGCCTCCACTTTCTCCTGCGGATCTTCGACAATAAAGAGGTCATCGTCCAAGACGGCGTCCTCTGGATTAATTCCTGCTGTTAGAAGTACGTCTCTGTTGTCTGCCGTTCTCTGAAGCTTAAGACAAGGAAGGTCGTTCTGATCATTCCTTCTAAATATCTTGTTAATTTGGGGAAACATGCTCGGGTCGCTAGCATTAACGGCCCGAATTTTGTTGTCCCAATACAAATTAATTGACAACCGATAGTTCTCTTTAATAAGTTGGTTGATGTTTTTGATCGACGACTTCAGTGTCCTAATCTCCAGATGGTGAGGGTCAGTAAACCGTCTGTACAAGAGTTTTAGTCTTGTCAGCAGTCCACTTTTTTGTCTGTGTAGTGCGTCAATGGTTACGTTTCGATACATGTCGGTTGCGTCCCGTTGCTTGTATTTCGGTATTGTTCTGTTCATTGTTCGTTTGATTGTCTCATCCATTTGTTCTAGGTATTGGTCTATTTCGTTATTTGTCAAATTCCTGTCATTTGGTGGGGATATGTTATTCGAACTGATTTCGCTCGATAAGGCGTTGGTAAAGCGTGGCCAGCGCACCTTACTGTAATTGTAAGTATGCACAGGTACATACTCATCCAACTCCACGAGCTCGTTCGGAAGCTGTATTACGGCGGCGAGTCCGCAGTGATCACTGTCGTACTCGATCGTTCGTAAGCAGTTTCTTGGTCTTTGACCCACAGTGTCAGTAATTGTCAGTCTTGCGTCTATTAGCAATAGATCCAGATAGGCACCGCTTCTTGGAAACGATGGCCGATCCGTAGCCAGCAGGTCGACACCATACTCAGTGTTGTATCGACTCATCCAATTGAAAAGATGAATACCTCTTTGATTTTGAATTTGATTTCCCCAATCTTGGTGTTTGGCATTCAAATCACCGGCCATGAGAAAGTAATTTTCTTCCAAGCTCAAGCGTAGACACTCGAAAAGTTTTTCAAGCTCTGTCATAAAATCAGTTGGCTGAGGTGATTCCGGTGCATAAGCCGCGATCACATACATTCGCTTCCCCTGTTGGAGAGGAATGCATACGATGCACGCCTCTAACAGCCGAAATCTGCGCAGATCGCTATTATATATAACTTTATGATTAATGCCTTTTCGTATGAAGATTGCGACGCCCCCCCCTTGAGTGGAGTTGGGTCGATCTCTTCTAACGATATTGTAATTGTTGTTAGTCAACTTATGTTTCTGGTTCAGCTTAGTTTCGCTGGCCATAACCACATCTGGACTTTGGTCTTTCAACAATTGGAAAAGATTTGCTCTACGTTCGGTCCTAATCAGTGAATTTACATTCACAGCAAGGATCCTAAGAGGCCTCTCCGACAGCGCGCCTTTAACCTCTAATTTGCGTTAAGCTAGGCAAAACAGAGTAGAGATAGTCTACCCTAGTCGCCTGCTCCTTTATCTGGTTGTGAAGTCCTGTTAACTGGCCTTGAATTGCCAGCAACATGCTTCTTATTTCCGGTTGGGCTGCCTTAGCTGCAGGCTGTACCGTTTTTCCCCTTCCTGCCGCCATTTGGGCGTAGGAAATTTGGGGATTAACGGGCGTTGCTGTAGGAGCACGCGTTGATGGGCGTATCTCTACCGCTGTCTGCTTAGCCGCTTTGTTGTTTCTTATTTGCTGAAAAGCTGAGCAACCCCGATAATTAGCAGGGTGCCCCTCTTTTCCGCAAAGTGCACATTTAGGCTGGGTCATGTCTTCGACCCGTTCTTCACCGAGCTTGCACTCCCCCTTAATGTGGTCCTCACCACACTTAACGCAGCGTGGCTGCATTTCGCAGTTTGCTGCAGCGTGGCCAAACCTTTGGCAGCGCATGCATTGAAGCATGTCGCCACGTCTCTTTAATTTATCCCAAGTAACAACCTGGTAGTTGAGGACGGAGATACTCCTCAACCTATCCAGTTTGCTGCTGGGCGATAGCTGAACTAAGAAGAACGGCAATGACCGCTTCTTCCGTCTGGCTCTGACTGTGGCGAACGGCTTAACCCCGATAAAGTCGAGATCGTCGCTCGCTTTTTGACGGAGCTCATTCAAGAGCACCTGTGGTTCCGTGCAGGAATCTATGCCCTTCAAGAGGACCGTTTGGTATTTATCCACTTTGGGGGTAAAACTGAAGAACTCAGTCGTGGATTTTTTCAACAATTCTTTTATAATTTTGTGCTGCTCCACTGTAGAGCAGTGGATAGCATGTCTATCTTTGTTTAATCTTTTAATAAAAAAGTTTTGGCCTATGGCCGACTTACACAGGTCTATGGTTTCCTGTAGCTCCATTTTATAGGTGTTAATTGGTGGCACCGTTTCTTTTTTATTTTGGGGCGGCTGCTGCTGGTGTTCTCCTTGCTGCTGCTCGTTCCGCTTCTGCTGACTCCGCTCCTGTGGTTGCTGCTGCTGCTGCTGTGTTGTTTTATTTTTTTGCCGTTGTTCCTTCGGCTGCTGCTGTGGTTGTTTCGTTGGCAGCTGTTGTTGTTGCTGCTTATTTTGGTTTGGCCTTGGCAGTTGCTGTTGCTGTTGCTCTGGCTGCTGGCTTTTCGGTGACAGCTCTTGTTGTGGCGCTACTTTTTTTGGCGCCTGTACAACTTTTTTTTGCTCGCGCTCTTGCCTTTCTCTTTCACGCCGAGCTTCTTGTTTATTTTTCAGAGCTTGTATCAGAGGGGTCACGATGGCATTGAGTCGTTCCATCTCCCCCCGAATGGCATCAATTTTTTTGCTGATGGCCTGCTCGTCCAATACTTCTTGCGCCTCACATTCTTCTTCGGAGGACGCCTCTGGTGAAGTTATATCCACAATCAGGTTGCTATTACTGTCCCCTGTTGTGTATAATCCCTCGCCACCCTCTGACATATATTCGATGTCATCGTCGGATGGCGAGGTATCCAGTTGTTCAGTGGTCATAAATTTCACACTAACAGGGTTGGCCGCGCTCCTTAATTGTGGTACAAATATACAGAACCGACATCGGGGTAAATAGAAAAGCTAAATTAGCTTTACAATCGTAAAGATTTATCCAGTTGTTCTTGGATTTTTGCTGCTGCTGTAGTTTTAGCTGTGCGCGCCGTCTCCTTCACCCCAGCTGGCAGCTGGGCTGAGGTGATGGTGGAGCGGCGCTTCACGAGGTTCGGCGCACAGCTAATCCTCTTCCTCCTCTTGTTTTTAATGTCGGCTGCTGTTGCCGTTGGTGGGTGTGCCGTTCTTGCTACGGCACTTGTTGATGGCGTGGCTGGTGGTGCCATCGCTTGCTTGGTTGTTGTTGTTGCTGCTACGGCTTTTGCTGGTGGTGCCATAGCTGGCTTTATAGTTGTTGCTGGGACACCTTTCGATGTCCCCGCATTGTTGTTCGATGCCATTTGCTGCTCCTCCCACTCAATGAAGTTTTCGACTTCGCGATTGTGGAAAAAAGCAGCTAAATAATTATTGATGCCCGACTGGGATTCGAACCCACTTCCTTCGGATTGTCGGTCTGCCACCTTTTTTTTTTTTGAAATTCATTTTTATTTTTCAATTTTCTTAAAACTATCTTAAAGCTAGACAAAAATTCATAAAAACTAGCCTACTTATCAATATCAATAGTCGGGCGCTCTAAGTTAAACTAGAATAACTTAATGCTAATGCCTTTCGGCCTAAGAACTATCTTAATACTAAATCCAGGTCGGTTTTATTTTTTACCGAGAAGAATTTCACAAAAAAACTCGGTATCTATGTCTTTATTTTTTGGTTTTATATAAAACTTACAAACTACATAAAACTAAATTAAAGCTAATTAAAACTACTTAAAACTACTTACAACTAATTTTAAACTAATTACAACCTACTTATAAGCTACTTACAAACTAGAACAGCCACAGCAAGCATTTTCTGGTTTTTATAATTTTTTTTGTATTTTTGTTGATTTATATTTTTTTTTTTGGTGTTTTTGTATGTTTTATATATATATATTTTTTTTTTTTTTTTTTTTTTTTTTTGGTGCCACCCTGACTGTCCCTACTTAAAACTAACTACCTAAACCTATGTAAGTCGGCCATACAAGAGAAAATAGCAAGGTCAACTATTAAATGTCTGAAGGAACTTCATCTTCGTTTTTCAACCACCAGAACTGGTTCTCCTGCTTTACCCTATCTCTTCGGTCCCGTTCGGACACAGTCCTACTGAACCGAAGGTGCTCAGCTCCGTCTTGTGCGAGGACGTCTCGACTGTAAAGGAGCCGCCGATCTACAGTTCTACGGCCGACGTGGTAGATTAGCGGAACCGCCGCTCTATCCTGGATCAGCCCTCGACTGTCTAGGTGGAGGAATGCATCGGGCGGAATAAAGCCGCTTAGACGCACACTCTCGTAGTATTCGTTGTTGGGGTAATAAGCCCCGAAAATTAAGCTGTTAGACGAGGACATCGCTCTTGCAATGTGACCTCGAATAAGCTTCAGCAAGAAATTATCTATCCTGTTTATGTTGGCCCCGTTGTATAGAGCCAGGTTGGAATAGTAGTGTTTGTACTCCGACTCTGGTGTTCTGTGCAATCCAAGGCAGCGTCGAAGACACTGCCTCTCAAACACCCGAATCTTTTCCATTTGAGATGGGGCAACGTTGAACCAAACCGGGCATCCATAGGCAATCATCGGCCGGATAAGGGCCATGTAGCAAATCACCTTCACCCTGCTATCAAGCCGGCTGCTATAAAACAACCGTTTCGTCAGGGTAAAGGCTCCCCTAGCCCTGGCCAGAGCAGCATTTATATGTCTGTCGAAATACAAATACTGATCCATCCAGATGCCAAGGTACTTTACTACACTTTTACTCGCCAGTGGATGTCCATTTGGTCCTACGATCACCAGCTTGCGCCAGTTCTTTCTCGTATCCCTTGTGGCTCTAAGCAACGGAGTCCTAAACAAGATAGTTTCTGATTTCTGAAAGTTGATTTTCAACTTCCAGTCATCGCAATATCGCTGAATCTTCTCGAAGTCACGCTGCAAAAGAATCCTGATGACCTCGACTTTTGGAGCTGTTCTGTACGCAATTAGATCGTCGGCATACGCAATTGCCTGAGTTAGACTACTTATCAGATCGCTGGTGTAAATGCTGAATAGAATCGGCGAGTTGACCGCTCCCTGCTGAAGACCATTTTTAATATTAAAGGTTGTGGCAGAAGTTACATTGCCACTTTTGACAACAAACTTTCTGCCATTGAGCATATCATAAAGCATATATAACAGTGGTTTACTAATGCCAAGTCTGGTCAGCTTTAGATAAAGACCCTCTAACCATACGGTGTCGAAGGCCTTCTCCAAATCAACCAGACAGGCACCCGTACACTGCTTCTTAGATTTGTTCCATTGGACATCAGAAACAAGTTTCGACGCGGCATGAATAGTGTCATGTCCCGCCTTAAAACCGAACTGATTGTCCGGTATGATATTATTGTCCTCTGCCCACTTGGACAGGGCTCTATTGATAACTTTTTCGAATACCTTGCTGATACTCGGAAGAAGACTTATCGACCGGAGATTCGCCGGATTGGAGTTGTCCTTTCCCTTTTTCGGGAGAGGATGCACCACAGCTGTCTTCCACCGCACTGGATAATATGCATTATTCAGAGCGTTGTTAAACAGAGTGGTATAAATGTCTACTGCTTCTTGAGGTAAATGTCGAAGTACTACGTTGGATATGCCATCGACTCCTGCTGACTTCTTCTTCTTTAATGAATCGAAGATGAGCTGGAGCTCCACCTTCGTAATTAACAGGGAACTGGGCCCATTTCGCTCGGCGATTATGGCGTTTGCCAAATGATCTTCATTGAACCCGGTGAAACCAAGGTTCTCTGATCGCCATTGCGTGATGTCATTCCGAAGGTAGAAGTGATGGAGCAAGGCTCTGTTTTCCAGGTCGTGATTCGGGCGAATGCACGCATTCACCTTGTACACTTGCTGGAAAGCAGCCCCCACAGCCTCCACTTTCTCCTGCGGATCTTCGACAATAAAGAGGTCATCGTCCAAGACGGCGTCCTCTGGATTAATTCCTGCTGTTAGAAGTACGTCTCTGTTGTCTGCCGTTCTCTGAAGCTTAAGACAAGGAAGGTCGTTCTGATCATTCCTTCTAAATATCTTGTTAATTTGGGGAAACATGCTCGGGTCGCTAGCATTAACGGCCCGAATTTTGTTGTCCCAATACAAATTAATTGACAACCGATAGTTCTCTTTAATAAGTTGGTTGATGTTTTTGATCGACGACTTCAGTGTCCTAATCTCCAGATGGTGAGGGTCAGTAAACCGTCTGTACAAGAGTTTTAGTCTTGTCAGCAGTCCACTTTTTTGTCTGTGTAGTGCGTCAATGGTTACGTTTCGATACATGTCGGTTGCGTCCCGTTGCTTGTATTTCGGTATTGTTCTGTTCATTGTTCGTTTGATTGTCTCATCCATTTGTTCTAGGTATTGGTCTATTTCGTTATTTGTCAAATTCCTGTCATTTGGTGGGGATATGTTATTCGAACTGATTTCGCTCGATAAGGCGTTGGTAAAGCGTGGCCAGCGCACCTTACTGTAATTGTAAGTATGCACAGGTACATACTCATCCAACTCCACGAGCTCGTTCGGAAGCTGTATTACGGCGGCGAGTCCGCAGTGATCACTGTCGTACTCGATCGTTCGTAAGCAGTTTCTTGGTCTTTGACCCACAGTGTCAGTAATTGTCAGTCTTGCGTCTATTAGCAATAGATCCAGATAGGCACCGCTTCTTGGAAACGATGGCCGATCCGTAGCCAACAGGTCGACACCATACTCAGTGTTGTATCGACTCATCCAATTGAAAAGATGAATACCTCTTTGATTTTGAATTTGATTTCCCCAATCTTGGTGTTTGGCATTCAAATCACCGGCCATGAGAAAGTAATTTTCTTCCAAGCTCAAGCGTAGACACTCGAAAAGTTTTTCAAGCTCTGTCATAAAATCAGTTGGCTGAGGTGATTCCGGTGCATAAGCCGCGATCACATACATTCGCTTCCCCTGTTGGAGAGGAATGCATACGATGCACGCCTCTAACAGCCGAAATCTGCGCAGATCGCTATTATATATAACTTTATGATTAATGCCTTTTCGTATGAAGATTGCGACGCCCCCCCCTTGAGTGGAGTTGGGTCGATCTCTTCTAACGATATTGTAATTGTTGTTAGTCAACTTATGTTTCTGGTTCAGCTTAGTTTCGCTGGCCATAAACACATCTGGACTTTGGTCTTTCAACAATTGGAAAAGATTTGCTCTACGTTCGGTCCTAATCAGTGAATTTACATTCACAGCAAGGATCCTAAGAGGCCTCTCCGACAGCGCGCCTTTAACCTCTAATTTGCGTTAAGCTAGGCAAAACAGAGTAGAGATAGTCTACCCTAGTCGCCTGCTCCTTTATCTGGTTGTGAAGTCCTGTTAACTGGCCTTGAATTGCCAGCAACATGCTTCTTATTTCGGCCTGAGCGTCCGGCGCCTTTGGCACTAGGGCCGGTTGGGCTGCCTTAGCTGCAGGCTGTACCGTTTTTCCCCTTCCTGCCGCCATTTGGGCGTAGGAAATTTGGGGATTAACGGGCGTTGCTGTAGGAGCACGCGTTGATGGGCGTATCTCTACCGCTGTCTGCTTAGCCGCTTTGTTGTTTCTTATCTGCTGAAAAGCTGAGCAACCCCGATAATTAGCAGGGTGCCCCTCTTTTCCGCAAAGTGCACATTTAAGCTGGGTCATGTCTTCGACCCGTTCTTCACCGAGCTTGCACTCCCCCTTAATGTGGTCCTCACCACACTTAACACAGCCTGGCTGCATTTCGCAGTTTGCTGCAGCGTGGCCAAACCTTTGGCAGCGCATGCATTGAAGCATGTCGCCACGTCTCTTTAATTTATCCCAAGTAACAACCTGGTAGTTGAGGACGGAGATACTCCTCAACCTATCCAGTTTGCTGTTGGGCGATAGCTGAACTAAGAAGAACGGCAAAGACCGCTTCTCCCGTCTGGCTCTGACTGTAGCGAACGGCTTGACCCCGATAAAGTCGAGATCGTCGCTCGCTTTTTGACGAAGCTCATCTAAGAGCACCTGTGGTTCCGTGCAGGAATCTATGCCCTTCAGCAGGACCGTTTGATATTTATCCACTTTGGGGGTAAAACTGAAGAACTCAGTCGTGGATTCTTTTAATAAGTTTTTAATAATTTTATGCTCCGCCACTGTGAAGCAGTGTATAGCATGCCTATCCTTACTTAGTCGTTTAATATAAAAGTTTTGGCCTATGGCCGACTTACATAGGTCTATGGTCTCTTTTAATTCCATCTTATAGGTGTTGATAGGCGGCACCTTCTCTTTTTTGCTTTGGGGCGGCTGTGACTGCTGCTGGTGTTCTTCCTGCTGCTGTCGGCTCCGCTCCTGTTGTTTTTGCTGCTGCTGTTGTAACTGCTGCTGTTTTGTCTGCTGCTTTTGGTTCTGTTGCTGCTTTTTATTTTGTTGCCTTTGCTCCTTAGGCATTGGTTGCTGCTGTGGCTGCTGTACAAGCAGGTTTTCTTTGGGCTGCTCCCGTATTTGTAGCTGCTCTTTTGGTTGCAGCTGTGGTTGCTGTTGCGCTTCTTTGTTTGGCGCCTTTGGTACCTTTAGCTCTCGCTCCAGCCTTTCTTTTTCACGGCGAGCCTCTTGTTTGTTCCTTAGAGCTAGCACCAGTGTCGCAAGTTGGGCATTGAGGCGCACCATCTCCCCTTCTATGGCTCCAATCTGCTCGCTGATTCGCTGTTCATCATCAACCTCTTTATTTTTTTGTGCCTCATCTTCTTCGTCTGAGGACGCCTCTGGTGATGTTATGTCGATGATGTTACTATCACCCGTTGTGTAGAGCCCTTCACCTCCTTCGGACATATATTCGATTTGTTCCTCGTCGGAGGGCGAAGTGTTTAGCTGCTGCTGTATTTTTATTGCTGCTGACGATTTGGTAACTCGCGACGCCCCTTTTCCCCCAGCTGGCAGCTTTGCTGGAGTGATGGTAGAGCGCCGCTTCACCAAGTTCGGCGCACATCGGATTTTTTTCCTCCTCTTTACGGGGGTATCGGCTGATGACGCCGTTGGTGCTGATGTTGTTGCCATCGGTGCCGTTGCTATGACATCTTTCGATGTCCCCGCTACTGGTGCCGTTGACGCTTTACTTTTCGTTGCTGGGCCACCTTTCGGTGCCCCCGCACTTTTCTCTCTTTCCATCTGCTGTTTTTCCCAGACAATAAAATTTTCCACCTCCCTGTTGTGAAAAAAAGCTTGTAAGACTGACGGTCCGCCACCTCTTCCTCTGTGCTATTGCACAATTAAAAAAACCTTGGCTGTGGTACTAACTTGTACTGAACACTCCGATTTTATTTGTAAACGCTGTGAAAGCCGAAAACGTGTGTATACTTTCACAGATCGAGATCGACTGGGTCTGCCACCTCTTCCTGTGTGCTATTGGCACTATTGAATATAGCTTGGATTAAATAAAACTTGACTAAGTCACTTCGAGATAATTAATTTGAATAAACTGGGAAGCCGAAAACGTCTACACACTTCCACAGTACGAGATCGACTGTCGGTCTGCCACCTCTTCCTCTGTGCTATCGACACTATTGAGGATCGCTCGGTTTAAATGAAACTTGACTAAGTCACTCCGATATTTGAACGAGAGCTATGACAAGCTAGTCACACGTTTTTCATAGTGCAATATCTTCTTTGAGTTTTTCACATTTTTTAAGTTAATAACCATATAAAAGTGCAATAAATCTGGTTAAAAGCCTTGGACTAATAAATCTTATTAAAAGTTCATTCAATTTCGCCCCATTAATCTTGTTCTCTTGACTCAATCATAGTTGCCTAAATTCTTGCAAAATGTCAAATACTCCGGCTTCGCGCAAAAAAAGTACTACACGTGGTGTTGAAGACTTACAACAACAAACAAATGTACCTTCGAAGTCTACTGCATCAGCAAGCAAAGGAAACAACAAAACATTGGATGCAAAGATTGAGAAAGAAATTAAGGGATTAAGGGATTTGATATTGGAGGAGAATCGTAAGTTGACCGAGAAACTTGACAAAATTGTTAGCGATTTTGTTCAACGTTTCGCTATGGTGAACCAAACACTAGACGACCTATCAAAAAGAGTCCAACAGCTTGAAATGACACCTGAGCCACAAGTTGCAGCAACACAAAGCACATTGTCACTTGCTAACCGCATCGATGAATTGGAACGTGATAAGATGTCAACAGACGCCATCCTACTTGGAATCCCAAAAGAGAATGACGAAGATCTTCGTAATTTGTTCAACAAGTTATGTGAATCTGTTAGCTGTACACCGATACCTGTACCTGTTAATATTTTTTGCACAAAACCTAAGGAAGCTTCATCTGACAGCGCTATAATAATTAAATTTAAAACAGCTTCTGATAAAAACTGTCTTCTTGGGTCAATTCATCGTCGTTGGATATCAACTAAGGCGTGTACCTCCTTGCGTGACGTCGGATTACCATCTGACAGCCGAATATATGTCAACGAAAGCTTAACTTCCCGCAATAGCTTTATTTTTCGAAAAGCTCTTCAACTCAAACGAACCAAAAAGTTGTCAAGTGTTTATACAAGAAGTGGAAGAGTATACGTACGATCGGCTGCTGCAACAGACAAATTGCTCTTAATTACATCTGTCGAAAGCTTAAATTTGATTGCCGATGATACTGCGAATGAAGAGGATGATCATGAAGGTGAATCGTAAGCTGCATTGTATGGAGATTATTATTTCTTGCCTTATTTTCTTTTTCTTTATTATTTTAAAATTTCTTTTCTTATTTGTTTTTGTATCTCCCATTAAACATTTTATAATACTCTGCCAAGTGTCTGAACCCTTTATCAATTGCTTCCGATCTCGTAGGATGCTTCTTTTGATTGAATTAATAATTATATTTTTATTTTATGAAAATGACTAACAATATTGTTAATACTTATCCTCTAGCCTATAACAGAAGCAACAAATTGAGAGTTATGATTGAAGTTTTGAGCAATCAATGTGGTGGCCTAAAGGTTTGCCATATAAATGCTCAGAGCTTACATGCCAAAATTGATGAATTTAGAGACGTGTTTGTGGGGTCAAATATCGACGTAATATGTGTATCCGAAACTTGGTTTAAGCCCGGGATTCATGACGTAGTATACAGTTTATCTGGATACAAATTGTTGCGCTCTGATAGGTTAAACCGTGTGGGTGGTGGTACAGCAATATACATCCGTGACTGCATATATTTTAAATCTGTAGTTAAATCTGACGCCTCTTCGCTAATTGAGTATTGCTTTATTGAAATTCCAAATGGCATTAATAATTGTTTACTTGGCGTAGTTTATCGTCCCAACAAATATGTAGACATTACAAACCTTTATTCAGAACTGGAACGTTTTTCATACCTCTATTCTGAGGTTATTCTGTGTGGGGATTTCAACTGTGACCTACTTCAAAAAGACACTCCGCAATCCTTCCTAAACAATCTTAGAACTTTTGGTTTATCTCCAGTCAACATTAATGCTCCGACACATTTCACTGATTCCACTTCTACACTATTAGACTTGTTTCTCATTAATAAAATTGACAACATTCTTCTTTATAGTCAACTTGAGGCTCCAGCTTTTTCAAAGCATGATTTAATTTTTGCAATATTCAAAGTAACCCCGAGAGAAAATCTATCGAGTTTTAAGTACAGGGATTTTAGAGCGGTCAATGTTATATGTTTAGAAAATGATATAACACAGATCAACTGGCAAACAATATATCAATTGCCATCCCCTGAAGACCAAGTATCATTCCTGCAAAGTTCAATAAGCCAAATCTTTAATACACATGTACCACTTAAAACAAAAGTAACACGGAGTGACAGAAAATCTGGGTTCACGGCTGATATATTAAATTCTATAGATCAAAGAGATGAAGCTTATAAGCGTTGGAAGCGTTTTCGTCTTCCTGCAATGCTTTCTTATTTTCGTGATTTAAGAAGTATTGTCAGTAAAAAAGTCAGAAATGCTAAATGTAGACTGTACTCAAGACGCCTTGACAAAAATTTGCCATCAAAAATGTTGTGGAAAAATATCCGTGAACTAGGAGTTGGACGCCAAAAAGAATGTTTCTCCACTGATATATGCCCTGATCATTTGAATGAAGAGTTTGCGAAAATTCAAAATGTTACATTAAATGAAAGTGTTCGGGTTGTTGACCCCGAAAGTGAACGATCTCAAAATGAGGACCTGTTGCAAGTTGACCCCGGGACTGACACTGTTGAAACAAATGAAGCCTATCTTGTTGTTCACCCTGATAGTGCAAATTACTTTCAGTTTCAAATGGTGGATGATGCTGATGTCTTAAGTGCTATATTGAAAATAAAATCATGTGCTATGGGATTTGATGAAATACATCCACTTTTCATTAAAATGATTTTACCCTACATCCTTCCTGCCCTTACGCATATATTCAACACTATAATAATGACATCACATTTCCCATCTCTTTGGAAAGTAGCGAAAGTAAAACCGGTTGTAAAGAAACCTGCTACCCGCTTGTCTGAACCAGAGTTTAGACCAATATCAATTTTACCCTTATTGTCGAAAGTATTGGAGAAAATCTTGCACAGCCAAATCTCAAAATTTTTAGACGCAAAGAAACTTTTGAGCAAGCAACAATCCGGTTTTAGACAAAACCATAGCTGTATATCAGCCATTATTAAAGTTTCAGACGATATAAAAACGGCAATGGATAGTGACATGGTATCGTTTTTGGTGCTCTTGGATTTTTCGAAAGCATTTGATACAGTCAACCATAGAATGCTAATAAAAAAGCTAAGGCAACAATTAATGTTTTCGAGCACAGCTGTAAATATGATTTTCTCATATCTTAGTGGGAGGAGTCAAGCTGTAGTTATGGGTGAAAAAACATCACGACCACTGAATCTATTATCAGGAGTTCCACAGGGGTCAATTCTTGGTCCCTTATTATTCGCGATTTTTATAAATGATCTTCCACTTCAAGTGAATTACTCCTCCTTAGATTTGTATGCTGATGATGCTCAAGTTCGACTAAGCTGCAAGCTTGGTATGATTGAAGATGGGGCTGAAAGGTTAAATGGTGATCTAAGCAGTATTCTAAACTGGTCCAAAACAAATAATCTGCATCTTAACCCACGAAAATCAAAATGCTTAGTTGTATACAAAAATAAACTTGATTATAGCTACTTTCCTAAATTGTATCTTGCCGATCAACAAATCGAGTATGTCGAGAAAGCTAAAAACTTAGGTATCCTGTTTAATCGCACTCTAACTTGGGATGATCATGTTCAAATGGTTATCGGTAAAGTATACGGTTCCCTTCGCAGTCTTTCTCTATCGAAGCATTTTACCCCTCAGCATGTTCGGCAAAGCTTAGCAAAATCATTAGTTCTTCCTATTATAACCTATGGATGCCAAATTGTAAGTACCCACAACTCTGAAACAAAACGGCACTTGACAGTAGCGTTCAATAATGTAACGCGTTATGTATACAATCTTCGGAGACATGACCATGTATCAACCTATACAAACAACATCCTTGGTTGTGGTCTCTACACATATTTTAAATATTTTTCCCTTAAAACACTGAACAAGATTTTAATAAGCAAACAGCCGGCATATCTTTTTGAAAAAATACAGTTTGTAAACTCGTCTCGATCATTTATATTGTTGCAACCTAGATTTACTTACCGAAACTCTGAGCGTCAGTTTTTTGTTAATGTTATCAGTTAGTGGAATAACTTACCCTATATCATTAGAAGACTTCGCGGAACGACGCAATTTGATACGACATTATTCAGACACTTGGTAGGAAATTAAATTAAAAATATAGTACATAAATCTACTTCAAAGGAAATTAAATTAGTAGTTTAAAAATAAATGCAAAATTTGTATGTATTGCTTGTCATTTTTCAAAATTGAATTTATATAAAATTTAACTTGAATTTCAATTTAATTAATTAAATACTATCTTTAACTTTTACTACTTATTGTATAGGCTTCAAAGCCCATTGTAAAAGATTCCATTGAAATAAATAAATGAAATGAAATAAATGAAATGATATAATTACTTTGAATAAACTGGGAAGCCGAAAACGTCTACACACTTCCACAGTACGAGATCGACTGAGTCCTACGCACTAACCATTATGCCACGAGGTACTACTATTTTTTAGTTTATCTCAATTTATTTTTGTTTAAGTGAATAATATTTTATTTTGTTTTCTACAGTGATAAACTGCTATAATAAGGTTTCAAAACTGTACAAAGAAGTTTCCTGTTTGCTTTAGTGGACAGCACTGGTTTGCTTTAGTTTGTTGTTTAGTCAAATCGCTTCTGAATTTTTATATTTATTATACTTATTTTTCTAACAATAAATATTATACTTGACTTTATTCGAAGAATTAATGATTACTTCACTTAAATTTATCATTTCCTTCTGCCTAATTTGTGTTTAGTTGTGAGAAAATTATAATTTATTTTACATAGTGCTCGGTAAGAGTGTTTTTTTTTCTGTAATTTATAATTTGTGTTCCTCTATTCGAGTGAGCTAAACGTTTTTTTTTTTTTTTTTTTTATTCTGTGCATGTCCATGTGTTTGTGTCCAATTGAGCTTGTTGTGCCTTTCAAATAATATTTCTCCTTCTTTTTTCCCTTAACTAGCAAGTTGACAGTTTTTGTCTCTTTCTGTTTAATTTCTTTATAAACTTTAATCCTATCCTTGTTCACGTTTTAATTTTTATTTCAAGTCTTGCTTAATTTCATAATTTCCATTCAAGCCGATGGTGTGGATGGTAAGGAAACAGCTCTCAGTCGATCTCGTACTGTGGAAGTGATTAGACGTTTTCGGCTTCCCCAGTTTATTTAAATTAAATATTTCGTAGTGACTTGTTAAAGTTTACATTCAGTGAAGCTATTTTTAATAGTGCCAATAGCACAAAGGAAGAGGTGGCAGACCCACAACCTGAGGATCACGGGTTCGAGTCCCAGTCGGGGAAAAATTATTTAGCTGCTTTTTTCCATAATCGAGAAGTCGAAAACTTCATCGAGTGGGAAAAACAGCAAATGGCATCAAACAACACGGCGGGGACATCGAAAGGTGTCCCAGCAACAACAATAAAGCCAGCTATGGCACCACCAGCAAAAGCCGTAGCAGCAACAACAAAAACCAAGCAAGCGATGGCACCACCAGCCACGCCATCAATAAGTGCCGTAGCAAGAACGGCACACCCACCAACGGCAACAACAGCCGACATTAAAAACAAGAGAAGGAAGAGGATTAGCTGTGCGCCGAACCTCGTGAAGCGCCGCTCCACCATCACCTCAGCCCAGCTGCCAGCTGGGGTGAAGGAGACGGCGCGCACAGCCAAAACCACAGCAGCAGCTAAAATACAAGAACAACTGGATACCTCGCCATCCGACGATGACATCGAATATATGTCAGAGGGTGGCGAGGGATTATACACAACAGGGGACAGTAATAGCAACCTGATTGTGGATATAACTTCACCAGAGGCGTCCTCCGAAGAAGAATGTGAGGCGCAAGAAGTATTGGACGAGCAGGCCATAAGCAAAAAAATTGATGCCATTCGGGGGGAGATGGAACGACTCAATGCCATCGTGACCCCTCTGATACAAGCTCTAAAAAATAAACAAGAAGCTCGGCGCGAAAGAGAAAGGCAAGAGCGCGAGCAAAAAAAAGTTGTACAGGCGCCAAAAAAAGTAGCGCCACAGCAAGAGATGCAACCGAAAAACAAGCAGCCAAACATTAATACTCAAGAGCAGCAGCAACAACAGCTGCCAAGTGAACAACAACAGCAACAGCCGAAGGAGCAACGGCCGAAAAAGCAAATTCAACAGCAACAACAACAGCAGCAGCAGCAACAAAAACCACAGGAGGAGCAGCAGCGAGGAGAACACCAGCAGCAGCCACAGCCGCCCCAAAATAAAAAAGAAAAAGTGCCACCAATAAACACTTACAAAATGGAATTACAGGAAACTATTGACCTATGTAAGTCGGCCATAGGCCAAAACTTTTTTATTAAACGTTTAAATAAAGATAGACATGCTATCCACTGCTCAACAGTGGCGCAGCATAAAATTATAAAAGAATTGTTAAAGAAATCCACGACTGAGTTCTTCAGTTTTACCTCCAAAGTGGATAAATATCAGACGGTCCTCTTGAAGGGCATAGATTCCTGCACGGAACCACAGGTGCTCTTAAATGAGCTCCGTCAAAAAGCGAGCGACGATCTCGACTTTATCGGGGTCAAGCCGTTCGCTACAGTCAGACCCAGACGGGAGAAGCGGTCTTTGCCGTTCTTCCTAGTTCAGCTTTCGCCCAACAGCAAACTGGATAGGTTGAGGAGTATCTCCGTCCTCAACTACCAGGTTGTTACTTGGGATAAATTAAAGAGACGTGGCGACATGCTTCAATGCATGCGCTGCCAAAGGTTTGGCCACGCTGCAGCAAACTGCGAAATGCAGCCACGCTGCGTTAAGTGTGGTGAGGACCACATTAAGGGGGAGTGCAAGCTCGGTGAAGAACGGGTCGAAGACATGACCCAGCTTAAATGTGCACTTTGCGGAAAAGAGGGGCACCCTGCTAATTATCGGGGTTGCTCAGCTTTTCAGCAGATAAGAAACAACAAAGCGGCTAAGCAGACAGCGGTAGAGATACGCCCATCAACGCGTGCTCCTACAGCAACGCCCGTTAATCCCCAAATTTCCTACGCCCAAATGGCGGCAGGAAGGGGAAAAACGGTACAGCCTGCAGCTAAGGCAGCCCAACCGGCCCTAGTGCCAAAGGCGCCGGACGCTCAGGCCGAAATAAGAAGCATGTTGCTGGCAATTCAAGGCCAGTTAACAGGACTTCACAACCAGATAAAGGAGCAGGCGACTAGGGTAGACTATCTCTACTCTGTTTTGCCTAGCTTAACGCTAATTAGAGGTTAAAGGCGCGCTGTCGGAGAGGCCTCTTAGGATCCTTGCTGTGAATGTAAATTCACTGATTAGGACCGAACGTAGAGCAAATCTTTTCCAATTGTTGAAAGACCAAAGTCCAGATGTGTTTATGGCCAGCGAAACTAAGCTGAACCAGAAACATAAGTTGACTAACAACAATTACAATATCGTTAGAAGAGATCGACCCAACTCCACTCAAGGGGGGGGCGTCGCAATCTTCATACGAAAAGGCATTAATCATAAAGTTATATATAATAGTGATCTGCGTAAATTTCGGCTGTTAGAGGCGTGCATCGTATGCATTCCTCTCCAACAGGGGAAGCGAATGTGATTGCGGCTTATGCACCGGCATCACCTCAGCCAACTGATTTAATTACAGAGCTTGAAAAACTTTTCGAATGTCTACGCTTGAGCTTGGAAGAAAATTACTTTCTCATGGCCGGTGATTTGAATGCCAAACACCAAGATTGGGGAAATCAAATTCAAAATCAAAGAGGTATTCATCTTTTCAATTGGATGAGTCGATACAACACTGAGTATGGTGTCGACCTGCTGGCTACGGATCGGCCATCGTTTCCAAGAAGCGGTGCCTATCTGGATCTATTGCTAATAGACGCAAGACTGACAATTACTGACACTGTGGGTCAAAGACCAAGAAACTGCTTACGAACGATCGAGTACGACAGTGATCACTGCGGACTCGCCGCCGTAATACAGCTTCCGAACGAGCTCGTGGAGTTGGATGAGTATGTACCTGTGCATACTTACAATTACAGTAAGGTGCGCTGGCCACGCTTTACCAACGCCTTATCGAGCGAAATCAGATCGAACAACATATCGTCACCAAATGACAGGAATTTGACAAATAACGAAATAGACCAATACCTAGAACAAATGGATGAGACAATCAAACGAACAATGAACAGAACAATACCGAAATAAAAACAACATTGACGCACTACACAGACAAAAAAGTGGACTGCTGACAAGACTAAAACTCTTGTACCGACGGTTTACTGACCCTCACCATCTGGAGATTAGGACACTGAAGTCGTCGATCAAAAATATCAACCAACTAATTAAAGAGAACTATCGGTTGGCAATTAATTTGTATTGGGACAACAAAATTCGGGCCGTTAATGCTAGCGACCCGAGCATGTTTCCGCAAATTAACAAGATATTTAGAAGGAATGATCAGAACGATCTTCCGTGTCTCAAGCTTCAGAGAACGACAGACAACAGAGACGTACTTCTGACAGCAGGAATTAATCCAAAGGACGTCGTCTTGGACGATGACCTCTTTATTGTCGAAGATCCGCAGGAGAAAGTGGAGGCTGTGGGGGCTGCTTTCCAGCAAGTGTACAAGGTGAATGCGTGCATTCGCCCGAATCACGACCTGGAAAACAGAGCCTTGCTCCATCACTTCTACCTTCGGAATGACATCACGCAATGGCGATCAGAGAACCTTGGTTTCACCGGGTTCAATGAAGATCATTTGGCAAACGCCATAATCGCCGAGCGAAATGGGCCCAGTTCCCTGTTAATTACATCTTCGATTCATTAAAGAAGAAGAAGTCAGCAGGAGTCGATGGCATATCCAACGTTGTACTTCGACATTTACCTCAGGAAGCAGTAGACATTTATACCACTCTGTTTAACAACGCTCTGAATAATGCATATTATCCAGTGCGGTGGAAGACAGCTGTGGTGCATCCTCTCCCGAAAAAGGGAAAGGACAACTCCAATCCGGCGAATCTCCGGTCGATAAGTCTTCTTCCGAGTATCAGCAAGGTATTCGAAAAAGTTATCAATAGAGCTCTGTCTAAGTGGGCAGAGGACAATAATATCATACCGGACAATCAGTTCGGTTTTAAGGCGGGACATGACACTATTCATGCCGCGTCGAAACTCGTTTCTGATGTCCAATGGAACAAATCTAAGAAGCAGTGTACGGGTGCCTGTCTGGTTGATTTGGAGAAGGCCTTCGACACCGTATGGTTAGAGGGTCTTTATCTAAAGCTGACCAGACTTGGCATTAGTAAACCACTATTATATATGCTTTATGATATGCTCAATAGCAGAAAGTTTGTTGTCAAAAGTGGCAATGTAACTTCTGCCACAACCTTTAATATTAAAAATGGTCTTCAGCAGGGAGCGGTCAACTCGCCGATTCTATTCAGCATTTACACCAGCGATCTGATAAGTAGTCTAACTCAGGCAATTGCGTATGCCGACGATCTAATTGCGTACAGAACAGCTCCAAAAGTCGAGGTCATCAGGATTCTTTTGCAGCGTGACTTCGAGAAGATTCAGCGATATTGCGATGACTGGAAGTTGAAAATCAACTTCCAGAAATCAGAAACTATCTTGTTTAGGACTCCGTTGCTTAGAGCCACAAGGGATACGAGAAAGAACTGGCGCAAGCTGGTGATCGTAGGGCCAAATGGACATCCACTGGCGAGTAAAAGTGTAGTAAAGTACCTTGGCATCTGGATGGATCAGTATTTGTATTTCGACAGACATATAAATGCTGCTCTGGCCAGGGCTAGGGGAGCCTTTACCCTGACGAAACGGTTGTTTTATAGCAGCCGGCTTGACAGCAGGGTGAAGGTGATTTGCTACATGGCCCTTATCCGGCCGATGATTGCCTATGGATGCCCGGTTTGGTTCAACGTTGCCCCATCTCAAATGGAAAAGATTCGGGTGTTTGAGAGGCAGTGTCTTCGACGCTGCCTTGGATTGCACAGAACACCAGAGTCGGAGTACAAACACTACTATTCCAACCTGGCTCTATACAACGGGGCCAACATAAACAGGATAGATAATTTCTTGCTGAAGCTTATTCGAGGTCACATTGCAAGAGCGATGTCCTCGTCTAATAGCTTAATTTTCGGGGCTTATTACCCCAACAACGAATACTACGAGAGTGTGCGTCTAAGCGGCTTTATTCCGCCCGATGCATTCCTCCACCTAGACAGTCGAGGGCTGATCCAGGATAGAGCGGCGGTTCCGCTAATCTACCACGTCGGCCGTAGAACTGTAGATCGGCGGCTCCTTTACAGTCGAGACGTCCTCGCACAAGACGGAGCTGAGCACCTTCGGTTCAGTAGGAATGTGTCCGAACGGGACCGAAGAGATAGGGTAAAGCAGGAGAACCAGTTCTGGTGGTTGAAAAACGAAGATGAAGTTCCTTCAGACATTTAATAGTTGACCTTGCTATTTTCTCTTGTATGGCCGACTTACATAGGTTTAGGTAGTTAGTTTTAAGTAAGGACAGTCAGGGTGGCACCAAAAAAAAAAAAAAAAAAAAAAAAATATAAAAACACAAAAAAAAAAATTATAAAATCAACAAAAATACAAAAAAATTATAAAAACCGGAAAATGCTTGCTGTGGCTGTTCTAGTTTGTAAGTAGCTTATAAGTAGGTTGTAATTAGTTTTAAATTAGTTGTAAGTAGTTTTAAGTAGTTTTAATTAGCTTTAATTTAGTTTTATGTAGTTTGTAAGTTTTATATAAAACCAAAAAATGAAGACATAGATACCGAGTTTTTTTGTGAAATTCTTCTCGGTAAAAAATAAAACCGACCTGGATTTAGTATTAAGATAGTTCTTAGGCCGAAAGGCTTTAGCATTAAGTTATTCTAGTTTAACTTAGAGCGCCCGACTGGGGCCAGTAAGTTAGTTTTAAGATATTGATAAGTAGGCTAGTTTTTATGAATTTTTGTCTAGCTTTAAGATAGTTCTAAGATAATTGAAAAATAAAAATGAATTTATAAAAAAAAAAAAAAAAACAAAAAAAGGAAACAGCTCTCAGATCTTCGCAGTATAGGTTCGAGTCCTAATAAATTACAATATATATATATTTTTTTTTTTAGTTAATTTAATTGGTTATTTTAAATAAATTGAAAGTGAAGATTTTGTTTTCTCTTGATATTTTGGAAATTTTCTTTTTTTTCTAAAAGTTAAAAGTTTTTTTTTAAAAATGGTCTGTTCTGCAAAGAATTGTACAGAGGGCTCAAATTCTTCCCCACTCTTTGCCTGTTTTGGTCCTTGTGGGTATCTTTACCATGCCAAATGCATCGGTTCAACCAATGCGTTTATTGAGAAAGTAACCAATTCCAAATTTGCGTATTGGTATTGTACCGAGTGCCGCAAACTCTCCTTGTCCCAACTAGCTTTCAAAATGTCTAATTTTAAAGCGGACATTTTGAAACTGTCCAAGGGATTTGAAGAACTGCTAGGTAGTTTTAATGATACGGTCACAAGATTTAGTTCGTTAACACTCCCAAATGATCCGGTAGACATCGGAACCTCTACTGATGACCTAATTCAGGACCCTCTTCCTCTCCTAATCGTGTCCACGAATGATGATTTGCTTGCGCAATCATCAAGCTGTGTACAGGAAAACGTTATTGTTGCCAAAAAAATATCAAAAGAGGACGAGATAATGCACTAGTTGTTAAGAATTCTGGCCCACCTCCTAAAAGAACAAATCTTTGTCCCCAAATGGCTTTAGAATTAACTTCTTCAGTTCAGGTTTGGAATGAAAGCTTAGAGACGGTTCCATGCACTGTTCCTATTGTAGAATGTGCTTCTGTCCCTAACATAATTATCGATTCAAGACCTATCAAAGCCGTTTCTAAGCCAAAGTCGATCTTTATCTCTCGCCTTGAACCAGAAATTGATGCCGTTGACATTGTTTCCCACTTATTATCTAATAATTGTATCCCTACGAAAACATCTGTTAAATGTACAAAAATTAGTAGGGTAAATAGTTTTGTTTCATCTTTTAAAATAGTCACAAATTCTTCATACTTTGATACTATTTGCGATTCAAGTAATTGGCCTCCAGAAGCTCTTATTAAAGAATTTTCAACAAGGCAAAATAGGTTTTCGCGTAACTTACCCAAAAATCCATTTCCAAAAAACTAAATAGGATTACCCTCTTCTATCAAAATGTTAGAGGGCTTCGCACTAAAACTGCTGATCTCTACATCAACTCACAAGGATTTTCACATGACATCTTTCTTTTGACAGAAACCTGGCATAATTCAAGCTTTTTGGACACAGAACTTTTTAATGAAGAGTTTTTAGTTTATAGAAAAGATCGTCATGTTGACAAACCAAAAGAAGTGGGTGGTGGTGTTTTGATTGCAGTTCGAAATAAATTTATTTCTTCACTTATTGTATTCCCTTTTAAACTATCAATTGAACTAATCTGTATAAAGTTAGCCGTAGAGTCAAAATTTATTTATAACGGGTGATTTTTTAAGAGGTTTAGAACTTTAAAAAAAAAAACACAAAAAATTCGAAAAAATGAATGAAATATTTATTTGAATCGATAGTTTGAACCTTGCAATTTAATGTTTAAAGATAATTTCATGCAAATGTTGACCGCGGCTGCGTCTCAGGTAGCCCATCCGCTGAGTCCAATTTTGGCATACTCTTTCACACATATCGGCCGGTATCTCACGAATGAATGCATGGATGTTGGCTTCCAGTGCGTCAATCGAAGCGGGCTTGTCCCTATAGACATTAGCCTTGACATACCCCCACAAAAAATAATCTAATGGTGTCAAATCGCACGATCTAGGCGACCAATTGACCGGCCCGAAACGTGAAATTAACTGTTCACCAAACTCGCCTCGCAATTGCGCCATTGTTTCGCGTGCTGTGTGGCATGTGGCACCGTCTTGTTGAAACCACATATCATGCAAGTCAAGAACTTCCATTTCGGGCAAAAAAAAGTTTGTTATCATCGCTCGGTAGCGTTCACCATTGACAGTAACGCTGCGATTCGCATCATCTTTGAAGAAATATGGCCCAATAATGCCGCCGGCCCATAAACCGCACCAAACAGTGGCTTTTTCGGGATGCATTGGTAGCTGTTGCAATGCTTCTGGCTGATCTTCACTCCAAATGCGGCAATTATGCTTATTTACGTACCCATTCAACCAAAAATGAGCCTCATCGCTGAACACAATTTTTCGATAAAAAAGCGGATCCTCGGCCAGCTTTCCAAGAGCCCATTCACCAAAAATTCGGCGTTGTGGTAGGTCGGCTAGCTTTAGTTCTTGCACCAGCTGTATCTTAAAAGGCTTTACGCCCAAATCCTTCCGCAAAATTTTCCACGTAGTGCTGTAACAAAGGCCTAACTGCTGGGAACGGCGCCGAATCGACATTTCGCGGTCTTCTGTCACACTAGCTGATACGGCCGCAATATTTTCTTCACTACTTTAATGTCCAACAAAGTAAATTTGGTGCGAAATTTGGTCACAATCTTCCGAATAGACTGCTCAGAAGGTCGAGAATGCCGACCATAAAATGGAAGCAGCGCGCGATGAACATTTCGAACCGAGCACGAATTTTGATAGTAAAATTCAATAATTTGCAAGCGTTGTTCATTTGTAAGACGATCCATGGTTAAATTGCAAACCAAACTGAAGCTGTTTGACAGTGACACAAGGTACTAAACACACGTCAGCTGTCAAAACCAGTGTTGCCAAAACCAAACCAGCTACAAAATCACCCGTTATATTAAATGCATACATTCCTCCGAAAAGCTCGGACTCAGTTTATGTGGACCTCTCTAGAGCTCTAGATTTTATTATTGAACTGTCTTGCTCCAACAGCAACATTCTACTTCTCGGAGATTTTAATTTACCTTCTATTGAGTGGGTTCCTTCTGAAGATGAATGTTTTCAGGAGGCAGCTTTAACTTCTTCACAAACTGAACTTCGGCTTTTGGATAGAATTATTGCAACGGACTTACAGCAAGTAAGCTGTATTAAAAATTCAAAAAATCGAGTACTCGATTTAGTATTTTCATCTGACGCTATTAGTACTCTTGTTCTAGAATCTAGTTCTGGAATGACTAATATAGATAGTTATCATCCTCCTTTGGATATATTTCTTGACTTAAGTAGTGAAATTTTAGAAAATAGCAACACTTATGATCGCTCATATACTTTTGACTTTAGAAGGGCAAACTTTCAGTTACTCGCAGAAGAATTAGCTAGATCACGTATCGATGGTATATCAGTATCTAGTAATATTGACGAAGCAGTTAATAGCTTTAACAGCATACTTAATAATTGCATAAATAATACTATCCCTAAGAAAATAATAAAAAATAACAACTTTTGTCATGCATGGTATACGAAAGAGTTGAGGTCACTACGAAATAGAAGAAATAAAGCATGGAAAATATATTTAAAGACCCTATCTTCAATTGACTACAACTCTTACATTACCCTTTTCGAAGAATTTAAATCTCTTTCAAAGTCGCTTTACACTAATCATGTATACGAAATGGGAAGATCTCTTAAAGAAAACCCTAAAGCATTTTGGAAGTTTGTCAATTCGAAGAAAAATTCGGATGGTTACCCCGCAAATTTCAAATATGAGAATTGTGTATTGAAAGAAACTATTGATATATGCAACGCCTTCGCAAACAATTTTCGTAACTCTTTTGTGGATACAGCCCTTGATATTGATGAAGATTATTTCAGAAATTTACATTCTTATGCGCAAACGAGTTGTAACAATTTCGCTGTGCAGCAGAATGCTGTTTTAGACCTTCTCTCATCGTTAAATGATGATTTCTCATCTGGACCAGATGGAATTCCCCCAATATTATTGAAACAGTGTAGACATATACTGGCTGAGCCTCTTCAATTTTTATTTGAGTTTTCTATTAAATCAGGGAAATTTCCCTATTTATGGAAAACTTCATTTCTAACTCCAGTTTTTAAAAAAGGTGATAAAACTGATATTTCGAACTATAGACCTATATCCAAACTGTCATGTATTCCAAAGCTATTTGAACAAGTTGTGTTTGAGACCTTAGCATTTCATACGAAGAATATAATATGTGAACAACAGCATGGATTTGTGAGAAGAAAATCAACAGTAACAAACCTCCTTACATTCTTGCACAAATGCTCTAACGCGTTAGAAAATGGAAGTGAAATGGATTGTATATATACTGATTTCTCCAAAGCATTCGACCAACTTAGTCACAACATTATTATATTCAAACTAAAATCCTTAGAATTTCTAACATTTTTTATCACCTGGATAAAATCATACCTTGAAAACAGATCTTACCAGGTAAAATTTAGAAACTGTTTTTCTAACTCATTCAAGGCTCACTCCGGTGTGCCCCAGGGAAGTCATCTAGGACCATTTCTATTTATTCTTGCTATTAATGATGTTGTCTCTTGCATACGTTTCAGTGATATTCTTATATTCGCTGATGATATGAAGATTTTTAAAACAATAAAGGCTAACAACGACCGCATTCTTTTGCAAGCCGATATAGACAGTTTCGCTACTTGGTGTGTTAAAAACGGTCTTTCTCTTAACCCTGCCAAATGCCAAACAATTACTTTCTCAAGAAAGCGACTTGCAAATGCTTTTAATTGTTCTATTTCACAACACAAACTCGGTCGAGTCTTTAGTTTCAAGGACTTGCGTGTTAACTTTAGCTCAGGTTTAGAATTTACTGAACACATTAACTTCATTGTTAACAAAGCAAGCTCTATGCTTGGGTTTATAAAACTTTGGGCAAAGGAATTTGACGATCCGTACGTTACTCTTTCCTTATACAACTGTTATGTACGTCCTCATCTAGAGTACGCCTCTCAAGTATGGTCTCCCTTTTATGAAATTCATAAAAATCGTATTGAATCAATTCAACGTAAATTCATTCGCTTTGCTCTGAAAGGTCTTCCTTGGGCTGATCCATTCAACCTTCCACCATATGAACATAGGATCCAGCTACTGCAGATTCACACCTTGTATCAAAGGCGGGTGAATAATGATCTAATATTTCTTCACCAACTTATAAATGGTCAAATTGATGCTCCTGATTTGTTAGCAAGTATTGGCATAAATTTGCAAGATTTGAACTTTTACATGTAAATTTCCATAGAACTAATTACGGTATACATGAGCCTCTTAACCGTATGTGCAAGATCTTTAATTTAAATGACTCCTTTGTTGATTTTAACATTAGCAAGATGGAATTAAAAAAATCGTTCCGAACCAGTGCTCCACTTTCGTGATTGTTTTTTAACTTTTTAATTATATTTAATTTAAATGTTTTATACTGTCTATTTATGTTTATTGTTTATTTGTTTAAATTAGTAATTGTATTATGTAGTTTATTCTCATGCATGTGTTAGCTCGCATTATTTTACTAACCACTAATACATGCACTTATGATGAGCCTCTGATTGCAGCTTGCTCTAAGCTCACTACAACAAAGAATCTGAAGTGTAAAAATTAGACAATTTGTATGACATGGTCTGCTAGTTTAAGTTGCAAATGTGTTGCACAGCTCTGTACATAATCTTTTTCTTAGTTTATTTAAATTTTTTTCGTTTATTTATTTATAGTCATTATTTTTCTATTTTAAATGAGCTAATACGTAAATTTTTCTTAAAAATAGGTTCTTTGATCGAACTTCGTTTTCTTAAGCATTTATACGTACCTATCTACCTACCTATATATACAAACATACCGACCATTATTGTTTATTAAAATATCTATATATATGTACCTATGTATTGTAAAAGATCCCTGAGTTTCTTAAAATAAAAATCAATTAATTCAAATAGCCTGTTTTATACCTATTCTCTTATCTTAAACAAATTCTTAATGCAAAACAGCAAACAAAATAGAAATGGAAATTCCACGACGGTGTACCTAGGTACATTTAACAAGTCAAGCAAATCTCTCCATCCCTTTAGACTTGCTCCACGTACTAATAGAAAATAATCGCCAATCACAACCCCACACACTGAAGAAACTATGCACATACAGATCTATACATATGCATATAGATATACCTAACGATAATAATTTGTAAGATCATCGTAGTGATAATTTTGATCAAATTTTATATGACAAAGTTGAAATACGTCGCTTCCTCATTTTTTCAACTTTAATTACTTTCGTTTTAAAGATCATCAAAATTGTAGAATCCAGAAAATAAAATGAAATCTATGTAAGTAGTTTGGTAGATATATTTCAAAATCCTTTTATTAATGCACTTGTCAAGACACAAGGACGAAGAAAAAATCTAAGTCCCTCAACAGAAAAAAAAAAGACAAACAAAAAACACCACACAGGCAGTTCATTAATTCTCTGGCCTCATTTTAATTTCGATCTGTCTGTAGGAAAGAGAAACGGAAAAAACTCATCCTTCCTATGAAAAACGAATTGCTTCACAACATTCAAACAAAAAACCAACAACAACACCTTGCGATTTTGTCATGCGAAATGTTAAAACTTTCATTCGATGCAACTTGCAACCTCTATATAAAGAAAAGCTTTTCTCGCTAAGGACAAAATAGTATGAAGTTGAGGCAATCTGGTGGAGGCAATCTCAAATCGGGTCCTTTTTCTTTCTATAAAGCGGCCTGTCCTAATTATTAATTAGTCTATTGCAGTACCTATATATTATCAGCCTTATTTTGAGTTTCGCCCGGAATATTTTTTACACGAACAAGTTTGTGTTTCCTCTGTTATTTCAAAAACTGTTATGAATTTCCCCGAAGTTCTCTTGCCTTAAAACTGGCATTCCCTGACCGAGCCATCCGATCCATTTTGCTGGATTGGATTTCAGATCGGCTGAAAATCAAAATGTATCGGCGGCCGATCGACCCCACACACGACCGATTTTGGATCGGCATGGGGCCATTTGGCTCTTTGGCTCTGTCGTGTATGGCCAACTTAAAATAAGCAAATAAGTTGCGCGAAAAACACCAGTTGGTGCCCGTTGTTTTTTTTTTCGTTTGCCGTCATAAAATAAGAAAACATTTTGGCTCTTAATTACAATACTTTTCGTAAGAAATAAGTAAGTACTCACAATAAGTGGAATTCTCGGACATTACAAATTTTTTCGGGTGAAATTCATAATAGGCGAAACGTGAAATGTCAATATTATTCCGATGAAACTCATAATAAAGCTGTATGTGTTAGGCGGACAATAGGTGTGTTTTCTTGTACGCATTGTCACTTTTAAAATACAAGTGGACAAAAGAAACTCTATCACCGTGCTCCTCCATGAGTAGTAGTTCGCTTTGTGTGCTTATATCTACTTAGTTCATGAGCGGCCATGTTTTGGGAATACTTTGCGTGTTAATTCATGAAAATATTTTCTTTAGCCGCTTCCATGGGCCAACGCAACCAGAGATCTGCTTAAATGCATTCATTTGTTCTGTTAAATTGTGCACTACTTCAGTGTACACCATTCATTGCCATTTCTCAACACAGTATGCTGTGAATATGAGTACCACACTATAATGAATCGTTATTGTATTATACTCGATCACCTGATTGCCAAATGAATGAACTGCTTTCTTTCTCTCGCACTCTTTGCCGCTTGATTTGAGCGAAAGGTGTGCAATGTAAACTGATGGAAATGCACTGAGTACAGTAGATAAACCGAGTGCATTTCATAAAATAATAACAGATAATAGCAAAGAGTCTATTTGGTTTCTAGCTTCCGCAAGAAAGTTAATTTCGGAAAAACTTTGTCTTATTGGATCCGACCCAATTTTGGCTAACCAAATAATGTTTTTAAATTCCAATATATTTATAAACTGAAATTTGTAATTATAGTCCAGTCAATTTGTGCTCAAAAACTCTCTTAGAGAGCAAATTGTGAGGTAGTTTTGATTTTGACCCTCTTTTCCTCATTTATGTTTTCGGGGGTGCTGAATCAGAAACTGAGCTTGCGACGAAAATTTTGTAACGCAACATGCAAAAAATGATGCAAAAATGCATTTTTTGGGAGTTTTTCACTAATGGCTCGAAAAATACCAGTTATTTGAAAATTACATCATTAAAAGTGTGCACAATTTCCAATAAATCTCTGTTCAAGGTTTTTATTCTGCGACAATCCTCTTTGGACTCAAGCGCTAGTTGAAAATTGACGTATTTTTACTATTTTCAAAAATCCACTCCAAAGCACTAAGTTAATACTTTATGTGAAAATTCAGAACTACCCCACAATTTGCATAGTAAAAACACAATATGACTGGACTATGATCTCAAAGAACTTTTGTAATAAATTAATTAAACACTTGATTTGTTTGTTTTACTTTTTACTATCAATATTATACATCATCCATCATGCCTTAAACTGTTATTTTTCTCAACAGCCATTTTTCATTTGTCTGTCATTTAAGAAAGTAAATTAACTTCAAAATACAGTAAGTAAACCAATATTAGTTGAACCTTCGCGTGTACTCAGTGTTCATAGTGTAGTTTATACACTTTGTTCATGAATACCCAAACATGAATACTGGTTCTTCATAAGATCACTGCACTAATTGTTTGGTTTGAAATGGGTGCAATACTCACAACAATCACATACACCACTTTTCATTCATTTTAGTTTTCAAGCAGTGTGTACGATATGGAAGTGTACTTGAATTAAAAGGAATGTCTTGAAACTGGTTTCAAGACATTCATTCCAGACATCTAGTGTGCTTTATATAAAAGGATGATATTTATAACTGCGCTTGGCTCACTGCAACAAAGAATCTAAATGTAATAAATAAAATAAAATAATAAAAAACATAAAGCCAGTGGTTCTCAAAGACAATCCTTTAAATTTAGTATTTCAATCAAAAGAATGTTTTAAATAAGAGCCCCAGCTGTCATTTGATCATAACCTTTCAAACATTAAAATGATTTCAAATCGTTTAATTTGTATTTTCTCCTCATTGCACCTTGGAACCAGAATGTCTATCCTCTTAGTGCATACAACTTTCACATGATAAAAATCATCATTTTAAAAATCGGATAGGGACTTCTTTCATCAATTTCACTCTAGAGTTATGAAACTAAATTTTGATTTTAAATCCAACCTCTAAGAATAACATTTAACAACTTCACTGTCCCCATACAAACTGGTTGAAATACGTCCCTAACGTTAATTTTTTTTAAATCAAAAATCTGGACATTACCGTCACGTCCCATGAATCACATTTGATACATTTGTACTATGTTTGGAGCGTCCATGAGAAATAAATGATTCATAGTTTAAAAAATACGAAAGCGTTCTACGTGTCCCTATACAAATTGATTCAAGATTGACTCTACGTTCACTTTATGTTCATACATGATTCATGGACGCAGTAAGTCCAATGAATCGATTATGATTCATCTTAAAAAATGATGATAAGGTATGATTAGGTTACAGATCTTCTTTAGACGTGATTATGCTTTAAAAACACGTGGGCCCTACGAACTAACTCCCAAAAGGAGTTAGCTCCCACAAGCCAAAATGAACTAACTCCCACCAAATTAGTTGGTGGGTCATACAGTTGGGACTTATTTCATTATGAAAAAAGTCCCAATGATCTAACATTCATCTTGAAAAAGGTGGGAGTTAGGCACAGTACACTAAAGGTAATATACTGCGCATGTTGTCAAAAATCCGTTGTTAGATAATGAACAAAAAAATGTTACCGAAATTATTCAATTCGATATTGAATACCTTCCGCGAGGAATGTAGTAGAAATGCTAAATACATTTGCTTATGTATCGAGCAGGGCCCGATCTAAGGGGACGAGCCGGGCAAAATTTGGGAGGGCAAAATTGAAAATTTAGATTAGTTAGCGGCTACTAAAAAGTGATTTATGAATTTCCTATCCTTAAACATACATTTAATTTCAATAAAGTCCACAAAAACAAAAATTAAAAATCTGTTATTGTTTGTTTATTTTTGTATAGGAAAAACTCGGAAATATGATTCTTTCTTTTAAAGGTGGCAGCTAAATCGAAGGCGGTTCCAAGTATCAATCGCCAGTAATTTTCCTATACAAAAAATCCTCTTTTTATAAAATAAATCGAATCTCTTTGCAATCGTTTTTACACTTTTCCTCTTGGGGCGAATTTTAATTTGGGAATTTTGATTCTAGAAATAAGTTTATATGAATTTCGGTAATTAGATTTTTTTTTAAACTGGCGCGTGACTTAATAGCCCAGTAAGAATAGACATAAAATTGCCAAAGAAAGGAAAACATTTGTAACAGGCCGATTTTTGGTATGCACGTTGGAATTGATGTTACCTATAATCTGAGAAAAGTCCTCGAAAATCCGATGACCGCTAGTTAGTTATAAGGGGTCAAAGGTCACGAAAATGGGTTTTTGACAAATATCTCGAAAACGGTAAATTAAAAAAAAAAAAATATTCCACAAACAGATAAGTGAGGTGATTTCCCGTAAAAAACATCACTTACATCACTTTAACTATAGTAAAAACACACACTTGGCACTTGACCTCTTATACCAGGCTAAAGCCCTGAAATGCTACATTGGCTTATGAATCGAGAGCCAGGGGCCTATTTCAGCGCTACTACAACAGAGCTACATCAACTACATTGCACATCTAAATCTTGTTACTACATCAGTTTTATTGGTCTGATTCAAACATACAACTGGAGTTATGAAATAAAAGATAAAAAGATTAATAAAACATAAATGTAACTGGTGTAACTGCAGGATGAAGTTGTAGAATGCAGTTGATGTAATTGATGTAGTAGCGCTGAAATAGGCCCCAGATGTCGAAGGATTACGCAATTACGCTCGTTGGATTAAACACGCTTGAAACCATAAGACCACGTTTTATAGTTTTAATCTCTCCCTCCCCATGCACTCGTGGGCGGAAAAAGGCCGCGATGGGGGAGGTGAGCTAAAAAGCCGGGAATAATAAGAATAACGTGTATTTTACTAAAGCATAAAGATTGGTGCCAACGCAGAATTTAAACATCTACATAATTTTCAAAGTTGTTGGTTCAACCATTTTATTTTCAAGTGGTCGCAATTAACCTCCTTTTTTTAAAGCCGATTAAAAATCCAACCATCTCTGCAATGTCATAATATGGCTTATAAAATGTCCTTGCAAAAGGCGGCTTATATTATTTCTGCCCAGGGCGGCGAAAAAGCTGGATCGGGCCCTCTACCGAGAATTAAATGTCGGAGGATTACGTAAGAGCTCTCGTTGGACTAAGCATCCTTGAAACCATAGGACCACATTTTATAATTTTAATTTTCCCCCACCCGCACGCACTCTTTGGCGGAAAAAGGCCGCGATGGAAAAGGTCAGCTGAAAAGCCGAGACTAGTAAGCAAAACATATAACGGGTGATTTTTTAGCTGGTTTGGTTTTGGCAACACTGGTTTTGACAGCTGACGTGTGTTTAGTACCTTGTGTCACTGTCAAACAGCTTCAGTTTGGTTTGCAATTTAACCATGGATCGTCTTACAAATGAACAACGCTTATTGAATTTTACTATCAAAATTCGTGCTCGGTTCGAAATGTTCATCGCGCGCTGCTTCCATTTTATGGTCGGCATTCTCGACCTTCTGAGCAGTCTATTCGGAAGATTGTGACCAAATTTCGCACCAAATTTACTTTGTTGGACATTAAACCACCAACACGTTTACGTACTGTGCGTAGTGAAGAAAATATTGCGGCCGTATCAGCTAGTGTGACAGAAGACCGCGAAATGTCGATTCGGCGCCGTTCCCAGCAGTTAGGCCTTTGTTACAGCACTACGTGGAAAATTTTGCGGAAGGATTTGGGCGTAAAGCCTTTTAAGATACAGCTGGTGCAAGAACTAAAGCCAGCCGGCTCTTGGAAAGCTGGCCGAGGATCCGCTTTTTTATCGAAAAATTGTGTTCAGCGATGAGGCTCATTTTTGGTTGAATGGGTACGTAAATAAGCATAATTGCCGCATTTGGAGTGAAGATCAGCCAGAAGCATTGCAACAGCTACCAATGCATCCCGAAAAAGCCACTGTTTGGTGCGGTTTATGGGCCGGCGGCATTATTGGGACATATTTCTTCAAAGATGATGCGAATCGCAGCGTTACTGTCAATGGTGAACGCTACCGAGCGATGATAACAAACTTTTTTTTGCCCGAAATGGAAGTTCTTGACTTGCATGATATGTGGTTTCAACAAGACGGTGCCACATGCCACACAGCACGCGAAACAATGGCGCAATTGCGAGGCGAGTTTGGTGAACAGTTAATTTCACGTTTCGGGCCGGTCAATTGGCCGCCTAGATCGTGCGATTTGACACCATTAGATTATTTTTTGTGGGGGTATGTCAAGGCTAATGTCTATAGGGACAAGCCCGCTTCGATTGACGCACTGGAAGCCAACATCCATGCATTCATTCGTGAGATACCGGCCGATATGTGTGAAAGAGTATGCCAAAATTGGACTCAGCGTATGGGCTACCTGAGACGCAGCCGCGGTGAACATTTGCATGAAATTATCATTAAACATTAAATTGCAAGGTTCAAACTATCGATTCAAATAAATATTTCATTCATTTTTTCGAATTTTTTGTGTTTTTTTTTTTTTTTAAGTTCTAAACCTCTTAAAAAATTACCCGTTATATCAAAATATTGTTTTTATAAAAAACTCCTTACTCTTGTTTTTGAAAAAACTCGTATACATGATATATTCTATTATTTTAATCAAAAAACATAGATTTCAATTAATAATTTCTATGAGTAGAAAACAAATATGAGAATAAAACAAAATGGAACTTAAAGTAGCATGTTAGTACTTCCACATAACTTTGTTAGTTTTTGGGAAAAATAATTTCGCTGTGTAACATATTTATGCCAAAAAACTGGGTATTTTGCTACTTTTGTGTTACGAACCACTAGCTTACATTATGTATGGTTACTGCAGGTACCAAATACAAAACTTAATTTCTAATTTTAGGTTGCTAAAAACGAAAATGAAATTGACTTTTTTCCAAAGAAGTGTTTAGAGATAAGTGCAAAAAATAATTTTTGGTTTTTTTTTCAAGCATTGTCTTTTCAAAAATTATTTATTTGTACTATATGTACAAAGAAAAATAAATAATTTTTAATACTTTAAGAATTTCAAGTGAAAGATAATTTTTTAACCAACAAATTACTAAACATTTTGTTATGTTTAAGTCGGATAATAAATGTAGAAGCTATGAAGCTATCAGTTAGTGAAGACAATGTCAGTGCTTTAATATAAAATCGTTCCCATGTTCATTAGGGTGTCCGTTTTATCTTAATATCAGTTTTTGATTCCAGACATCCCCTTACTCAAAATATTGCGTGCTTAAAATAAGCCATTGGCCAGAAAACACTTTCTCTGAGGTCTTTCATTCGTGCCTCTGAAAAAGAAGAGTAGAGCAAACCGTTCTAAGATCTTATAAATAACGGGAATTTGCAACCATACATTTAAAAAAAAGCCAAACTTACTTAGTAACAAAAACGATATGATCTTCAAAAAAAAAAACATACAGGAAAATTTTCTGCAGATTTTTTGTTTTGTATCTACCTTATCGTATCTAGCTTATCGCCCTTGATTAAAGGGGGGCAGATTGGGGCAGAATTTGTTTCTTTTGCTTTCTTAATAAGGTACTTAGGAATCATCTGCACTAAAAAAGAAAATAGTGGCAGACAGCCCAAGAGTTAAAATTAAAAAAAAATTAAAAATTACTTTTTTTCAATAGATCAATAATATCTTTAAATATATTTTCAATAATTCGTACAGCCCTAATTTCAAAGCTTTCCTTAGATGTATAACACTTGTATAGTCCCATTAACAAATTGTTAAAAAAGTTAATTTAATTATTAAATTCTTTAAGTTACTCAGGCAGTGAGATCTCTAGCGACCACTTTAGGTAGTGATAAGCATTTATAACATTTTTGAAAAAAAAAACATTTATTAGACGCAAAACATCTTTTGGGACCACTGTGCGTCGGTCGCACAAATTTAACTTCAGCGATCTCAAAACATACATGTGCGACTGTAATACTTCATCGCGCTACCGGGTTTATATTATAATAAGGACATATTGATGCTTGATATTTTGATCGTAGCAGTCGTACGATGAACATAGTACATACATGTACGTATAAACCCTCAAACTCAGATTTTGGTAATACATCCACCCCCAAAATTTGCTGTGGGTTCTTGGCTATTATTTCTGTTATTCATATCAAACTGTACGTACTTTTAGAAATATCGTTGTGGCATCAACACAAATTTTGTTTCAAATATAAAAACATATTTTTTGTAAGTTTCAAAAGTAATGTGTTGCTAAGTAGACGTGTGTGATTAATCGGCAGTATTAAATCGGGCTCTTAGCAGTTTTATTACATGCTAAGTTTTCTATTCTTGTTCAAAATAATAAACAATTGTTAAGTAAAGATTTTGGTTTCACTTGAAAAGTCCAATCATTTGCTTGATAACGAAAATTAAATAAAAAAAAATTGCACCAATTTTCTAACCCATAAACTTTAACTTATATGGGCCTTTGTTTTTGCAATATATAACAACACAAAGTAAACACCAATTCACCGATACTTCGTATACAAACTCTATATCGCACTTCATACTTACAAAGAACATGTCCAAAAAACTTGAAGGGGAGATGTGGAAGAGAATCGAAGATGCCATAGTAAACCAAACATCTCTTTTAACACTTAAAATTACTGAGTCCAAAGAGAGGATAACAAACAAAATTGACACAGAGATTAACGCACTCAAGAGCACAATCGCTGATGTCAAAAACAGATTGTCTGCACCTGAATCAAACTTTCCCGATATTCAATTATTAAAAAATGAAAACATTGCACTTAAGGAAAAGCTACAACAGCACGAAGCTTCACTTAAGGAAATAACCACTCGCGTCGAATTGCACGAAGAAAAGCAGCAATTATTAGAAACAATGAACGATGCGCTCCTGCACTGCGTTCCTCTTTTACAAACCGAAAACCTCCACTTGCTTTTCAATAATTTATGTCAATTCATAGATTTTAAAACACCTCAAATTAAAAATATTTTTTGACTCCGATCAAAAGGCACAGTAATCAATCCACCGATCATGATTAAGTTTTTATCTCCGACCGACAAGAGTTCTTTTCTGCGTGCGATTGCGAACTACAGGAAAACTAATAAACAACAACTTCACCTGCGTGACCTTGGTTTTAGTTCTGATGACCATAGTGAAATTCCCGTTTATGCTCACGAATGCCTCACAGTAAAAAATCGAAGGCTCTTACAACTTGTTTTAAAATTAAAACGAAACGACCAGCTATCATCTGTTTTCACTATGAGTGGTCTTGTTTATGTCGGACACCACAACAACAAGAATCCTATGCTAATAGCAAATGCTAAAGACCTAAACAATTGCATTGCGCCGATATCACCGATGACAACAACAATATCCACAACAACATCAATTACCTCATACGACTGATGGTTTCTCTATAAAAACAAATATTTAGTTACTATACTTATATACATATACATATAACTTTACATTTTGTTTACATTGTACTTAAATATTTCTCTTTACTTCCTTTTTTTCTCATTTATTTTCTTTCTTTTTTTCTTTTTTCTTTCTCATTTATTTTCTTTTCTAATTTTTTTTATTTTACTATTTAAACACATAATTAGTAATTACATTTCTGTAATGGATTTCTCAATTTATATTCGCTGTATTAAATCTAAATTATCCTCAATTTTTGTGCCTATATTTGTTGCCTGGTATCTGTTTCTGTTTGATGATGTGCAGGCAGTTGGTCTGATTAGTCTGGTACACTTTTTTGGGTACCAGCCATTAGTAAATTCTATTGATGGTTGGCCCTAATCATTCGATAAGACCCACAGCTGTGAATAGAAATTATATCAATCGCTCAATGATTAATATATTATGTTCTCAGCAAAATGGTTTTCGAGTTTGCCATATTAATGCTCAAAGCTTGCGTCCTAAACTAGATGAATTAAGAAACATGTTTGAAGGATCTAATATGGATGCTATATGTGTCTCTGAGACTTGGTTAAGGCAGGAGTTAAGTGATGCCATGTATCTTTTGAATGAGTATAAATTGTTTCGGTCGGATAGGATTGCGCGCGATGGGGGTGGTGTTGCAGTCTATGTACGTTGTGATTTAAATTGTAAGTTTATACGTAGATCTCCGTGTAGTAGTGAGATCGATTATATATTTGTAGAGATCAACTGCAACTTAAATAAAATATTACTTGGATCTATTTATCGACCTAGGCGAAGCATTAATTTAAATCCTTTGATTGCTGTAATAGACGAACTCTCTTATATTTGACCTTTTGTTATTATAGCTGCTGATCTGAATTGTAACATTCTCGTAGATTCAAGACTTATAGATTGTATGAAATCACTCAATCTCTTGCCTGTAAATGTGATAACTCCAACTCATTTTTCCAATTCAACAAGTACCCTTCTTGACGCCTTTTTTGTCAGTGACAAAAAGTTTCTCGCGTCATGACCTAATTCATCTTTCATTACAGTGTTTTCCAACTCGTTCAAATAAGGCCTTTAGTTTTAGAGATTTTAAATGTATTAATCGAAATCTGTTGGAAGAAGATGTCAGATCAATCGAATGGTATCGAGTGTTTGCTATGTCATCTGTTGACTATCAAGTGTATTTTATTCAAAACAATATAAGTAATTTTTTCGATGAACATGTTCCACTTAAAGAACTAAAATCAGGTTAACTAATAAAGTTAAATAATTAATCCTTAAGTGTGATCAAGCTTACAAGCGTTGGAAATTTTTTTAGATTGAATGTGCTTTTTGATATTTATAAAGATTTTAGAAATAGGGTTGTTTGTGAAATACGGGAATCAAAATGAAAATTGTATGCCTCTCGTTTGTACCCTTCGGTTGCTCGTCACAAGCTATGGAAAAATATAAGAGAACTTGGGATTGGTAAAACAAGTACAAATTTAACAGATATTGACTGCGATGAACTTAACCGGAAATTTATAGGTAATGCCATTGTGTTTCCGGATAATAACATGAACGTTTCACCAAACTTTGAGTGTGACGTTGAGACATCCCAAGGATTTAGCTTTTCTGGTGTAGAAGAAACCGATGTGTTGGAAGCTTTATTATCTATTAAATCAAATTCTTTAGCATTAGATGAATTGCATCCGCTGTTTATAAAAATTATATTACCATATTGCTTAAAATACATAACTCATGTTTTCAATACAATTTTAATGACAGCAAACTTTCCTACCGCCTAGAAACAATCTAAGATTATTCCTATTCCGAAAGGTTCAAATAGTGATGAGTTTAGACCAATCGCTATATTACCTTTTTTCTCTAAAATGCTTGAAAAAATCATGAATGCTCAAATACGCAAGTTTTTGATTGAAAATGATATGTTGTGTCTCAATCAGTCTGGATTTCGTCCTAAACATAGCTGCACCACTGCATTATTAAAAGTGGTAGAACATATTAGGGAATCTACAGATGATGGAAAAATAACATTTCTTACGCTTACTTATTTATTCTTATTTAAGTGGCAGATTTCAGGCAGTTGTTGTCAATGACAACACATCTAATTTTCTCCCCGTCAGGATGGGTGTCCCTCAAGGATCGATTTTAGGGCCTTTATTGTTTACGCTATATATAAATGAACTTCCTTCCCAAGTAATTAATTCTTCTTTACATATGTATGCTGATGACGTTCAGCTATACAAAAGTTGCCCATTAGGTCTAATCGAAAACGCTGCATATGAAATTAATAAAGACCTCGAGTTTATTTATCTTTGGTCAAGGAATAATAGATTTTGTTTAAATCCGATTAAATCAAAATGTTTGATTATCGCTAGGCAAAATATTGATACTTCATACTTTCCAGAAATACTTTTAAATGATACACCCATAGATTTCGTTGACACTGCTAAAAATCTGGGAATCACCTTTAATAAAACTCTTGCCTGGGATAATCATATTAGAATAGCACTAGGTAAGGTGTATGGTGGTCTTCGTACCCTTTGGACAACCCAATATTTCACCCCAATCAAAACAAGGAAAATACTTGCCAAGACTTTTCTTATTCCCATAATTCTTTTTGGATGTGAAATTTTTTCAAATTGTGACTATGAAAACAAACGTAGACTTAATGTAGCTTTTAATAGCGTTGCTCGTTATGTGTATGGTCTGTGACGGTATGACCATGTCTCATTATTCTCTAAATCATTATATGGCATCACTTTTCAGAACTTGTTGAATTTTAGGACGTTGACTCTTCTGCAAACTCGGCGGCCATTATACCTTTTTAATCGAATTCCTTCTGGGTCTACTTGAACACTTGATCTTGCTCCCGTTCGTTACTTTTTCGTTGTGTCCAAAAGGCAATTTTTTGTTAATGTAGTCCAGCTGTAGAATTCTCTCCCTAGATGTATCAGATTGATAGCTAACACGAATCAGTTCAGGCAGAGACTATGGCGGCATTTGGAGGCACTTTGATAAGGATTTTTTTTTTCTATTATGATTTTTCAAAACATTTTTGCTCTCTATTTTATTTGTATATGTTACTAAAAATATTCTTATTTTTCAATATCTTTTTGAAGTCATTATGTATTAATTGATTTTGTCACTTAGTATTTACTTATATTATTAACTCAGTATTATATACCGAAGCGTACACTACTTTATAAGATATTGTATCTTACAGTGTTAAGACTAGTCCTGTTCTAAATAAATTGAAATAAATTGAAATTGTATTTTTTTTCCTAGAATTCAATGGTTCGATTATTGTTTGCATTTTCCAAAAATTTGAAACAATTTATCAACAATTATTAAAAAAATTATTTATTGCAAAATTATTTTTTGCTTTTTCATATTTTATATGAAAGTAGATGTGAAAACAAAACAAATGAGTCCTGGATGAACTCTGTACGATGATTTTGTTAAATGAATGTTAATTCCTAAAGTGTTATATTGAACGTTAAGTATATTCTTCAACACTCCTCCTCGTTCAATAAATATTACATTTATTTCTTAAATAAATATGTTTTGATTCTGGTAATGGCTTAGTCAAAATATCCGCTACCATTTCTTCAGTTGAACAGTACTCGCATTCAATGATTTCTTTTCTTACTAAATCTTGTATTGTTTTGTATTTAGTATCAATGTGTTTTGTGCGATATGAAAATTTATTATCACGCACTAACTCGATACAACTTTGGTTGTCTTCGTATATAAGTGTCGGAGATCGAATAGGTTCATGCATTTCTTCTAATAGCTGACGAATCCACTTAGCTTCTTTTGCTGCTTCTGACAGTGAAATAAATTCCGCTTCGCATGTTGAAGATGCAACTAAAGTTTGCTTATTGCATGCCCAGCTTACCGTCCCTCCATTAAACAAAAATATCCTTCCATTATTTGACTTCCGTTCACTTTTGTCATCGGCCCAAGTTGCATCAGCATAACCATATAAAGATAAATTTTCTGATTCAATCTTGCTCAACATAAGCTTCATAGTATTTGTTGCTTTTAAATATTTAACAACACGTTTTAATTGATTCCAATCTTGAGTTGTTGGGCATGAAACCTTCTGTGCCAAAATGCAAATGCTTGCCGAAATGTCTGGTCTGGTGTTTATTGATAAATATAATAATCGTCCAATCAAACGTCTGTATTGTGAATTATCTTCAAATTTGTCCAGTGATTCAGTTTTGCTATAGCTTACATCCATTGGTGTTCTAGCTGGTTTTGCATCTTTCAATCCAAAGTCCGATGCTATTTTCATTATGTATCCTGATTGGCAGAGTGAAAAATTACCATTTTTGTCCTTTGTAACTTCCATTCCCAGGTAGTGCTTTATGGGCCCTAGATTTTGTATTTTAAAATTTGTTTGCAAGATACCTTCAATTTGTTTCATTTGGTCCATCGATGTACATGCCACAATTAAATCATCAACATATACAATGAGATAACAAAACTGCCCGTCGATTTTCTTTGTATACATGCATGGATCGTTATAGCTTTGTTGAAAATTCTCATCTTCAAGTACCTTATGAAGTGTATTGTTCCAAGATCTAACAGCTTGCTTTAGACCATAAATGCTTCTTCTTAGCAAACAAACTTTTGAACCCTCTTCATAGCCTGGCGGTGGTCTCATGTAAATTGTTTCTGTTAGCTTTTTATTCAGAAATGCAGTTTTAGCATCCAAATGGTGAACTATCATTTTTCTTTTCGCTGCGACTGATAACAAGGTTCTAAATGTCGTATGCATGACGACAGGTGCAAAAACCTCATCATAGTCTTCACCGTACTTCTGTGAAAATCCCTGAGCAACATACCTTGCTTTATATCGCTGTATTTTACCGTCTAGTCCAGTTTTGAGTTTAAAAACCCACTTCCCACCAATTGCCTTTTTCTTTGGTGGCAAATCGACCAGGTCCCAAGTGCCATTTTCTTCATGTGACTCCAGCTCTTCTTGCGTTGCAGTAAGCCAATGCTCTCTTTCGTCACATTCAATTGCTTCAGTATAGTTCTTTGGTTCTATTATTTCCTTTGTTGTATGTACTTCTTCAATAAGACGCTTAGGTGGAACTCCTTTGTTTGATCGATTTGAAACATTTTCATTTTTCGTCGTGTCTTAACATTTTGCTTTTCAATTTCTTTTGTTCCATCTATTTCAGCATCTGTCTCCTCCTGAAGGATATGTTCTTCCTGTTGATTTGTTGGGTCTTCAGTTGCTGTAGGGTTCTTTTCATTTGATGTTAATAGTTCCACTGAGACTTCATTGTTTTTACTAACTTTTGGAGGACAAAACCGTACATCCCGGCTTATCATCACTTTTCTTGCAGTCTTGTCATAGCATCTGTAAGCTTTTGCTTTGTCATCATATCCTAAAAATATAGCCTCAATTCCTCGATCGTCTAACTTACGTCGTTTTACATCTGGTACATGAACAAAACATTTAGAACCAAAAATTTGAAATTTTTCGATACCAGGCTTAACACCGTTCCATAGTTCAATTGGTGTCCTATTTGTTGTTTTTGTGATGACCCGATTTTGAATAAAATTCGCCGTAGAAATTGCTTCTCCCCAAAAAATTTTCGGTAACTCAGCATCTATTAACATACAGCGTGCCATTTCTACTAATGTCCTGTTCTTCCTTTCGGCTTTTCCATTTTGCTGAGGACTGTATGCTGCTGTGAACTGTTGTTGTATTCCCTCTGACTTTAAGAATTTTGTAAGATTTGTTCCAGTGTATTCCCCACCACGATCAGATCTTATCACCTTCGGCTTTTGTGAAAAGTTCGTTTTACAGAACTCCACGAATTGAATTATTGTTTCTTCAACTTCCCCTTTCTGCTTAAGCAAGTAAACAACAGTGAAAGAGGAATAACCGTCTATAAAGGTTACAATATATCGTTTACCAGCATGGGTGGCAGTTTGCATAGGACCGCATACATCTGTGTGAATCAAATCCAAGCGTGACAATGATTCAGTTTTTGATTGTTTGGGAAACGGCAGTCTAGTCATCTTTCCCTTCATGCAAACGTCACAAGCCTCTTTAATGCCACAGTCTATGATATTCAATCCATCAATAGAACCATTTGAAAACATTTTTCGTATCGCATCTGGATCTCTGTGTCCCATTCTTCGATGCAATTGATGAATACAATTTTCATTGTGTTCAAGCACAGCACAAACTTTATTTTGTTGTCGCAAAACATATAAGGAACCAGTTGCATCCGCAACACCAATTTGCTTACCTTCATGCTTGATTTCACAAATACTGTCATCAAATTCGACACGTAAACCACTTTTCGTCAATTGCTTGACCGATAGCATATTTCCAATTAGACCAGGCGCATACAAAACTTCAGTGGCCTTAGCTTGATGTTCATTACCGCTTTCGTCCAAAAATGTTAATGATCCTGTCCCTATTCCTTGAACTTTTGTTGACGCACCATTTGCAAGTTCCACTGAGCTCTTGTACGCCTTGTTTATATCCGTGAAAAATGATTCAAAATTAGCAACATGTCGAGTTGCTCCTGAGTTAATAATCCATCCTGATCTTTGTCCTTTGCCTAAAGTGAAAAGGTAATCATTTGATTTATCATTCGATTTTGCTTTGCTTTCTGATGATTCTTCAACGGCGTTAACTTTATGAGCAAATCTTGCATCCTTCTTTTTAAAATTTTGTTTTGCTAGCCATTCCTTGTATTTACTACAAGATTTCTTGAGATGACCTTGTTTCCGGCAAAAATAACAAACAATGACATTAGATACAGTTTTCAAAACTGCATCTCCTGAATTGCCAATTGCAATAGAATGTCGTTCATATTCTGCAATGACTCGTTCTTGTACTAGAGCAAAGGTAATTTCCTCTTCTCTACGAGATTCAAGGGAAGTTATCAGAGCATCATAACTTTCCGGTAAGCTACTTAGCAACATTGCAGCACTCCATTTGTCGGAAAGAGTTTCTTCGCCAATGTTACTCAATTTCGTGAAATGACCCTGCATTTTATTTATGTGCGCTCTTGCATCAGCTCCTTCTTCTAGTTTTAACGTACAAATCGATCTCATCAGAAATACTTTATTCGTGAGAGTATTTCTCTCATGGTAATTCTTTAAAGCATCCCATGTTGTTTTGGCTGTATTCTTCATTCGGATGTGAGCGAGTTGATCATCTACAACACAAAGACCAATTGTACCTCTAGCTTCATCATCTAAGAGTTCCCAATCATCAATTTCTTTTTGATTTGTAACCACGTTCGCAGTTATAACAGGTAAGGGCCTTTCTCCCAAAATAACCCTTTTCCATAGGTTTTGTTTACGAAGCAACAGTTCCATCTTGAATTTCCAATTGGCGTAGTTGCTTTTATTCAGCTTAGCAATTTTTGATTTTAATCCTTCTGCCATTGTTGGATTCTTTAATTCTTCTAATAATCTTGAATTTCTCAATTTATGTCTGTAGTACAATTAAGTCTCATAATCTGTTAAATGAATGTTAATTCCTAAAGTGTTTTATAAGTAATATATTGAACGTTAAGTATATTCTTCAACAGATTTTCTGAAGAACATTTTTAAATTGAAAAAAACGGGTTTTTTATGATAAAAATTGAATGCCTCAAAAACTACCCTATGGGACTTAAAAAAAAATTGTGGTAATTAAAGACAACAAAATATATTTTCACAAAGTTTCATTCAAATTGAAGTATTTTTGGGGAAATGATAAATAAAAAACAAAAGCCAAAAAAGACGGGGATGCTGAAGTCAGTGGTACTGCCTATTCTTTTCTACGCCTAATAGGGACTTCACAATTTAGGTCAGAATATGACCCCAAATTCAAAATTTTATATAAAGTATTGTCGAAGCCAGGAATTGAGTCAAGTTTGTACTTGATATGTCCATAAATATGTTGCTGAATATATACCTTCATATAAAAATAGCTCCAATACTAATTTGTACAAAATTTTAAGAAGATGGTCCAAATTGTGGAGAAATGTTCCCAAAAAATTAAAATATAAAAATTTGATACAAAAAAGTGAATAAATAGTTTTTCACTATATTTGAAGCAATTTTATATTTCAAAATATTTTTTTTTATAAAAAACTCATTACAACATCTAAAATAACTAATCTTCTCTTGTTTTTGAGAAAACTCGTATACATGATACACTCCTCGTCAACTTAATACGCACAAATATTTTTTAATATACTTTATCCATTTTTTCCAAACAGTGATGGTTATTATGCCATCTGTTAATGCTAACTATTCCCTTAAGATGTTAAGCAGATAATTCCGAAAGAATTATCCAAAAACAACCGTGAGTTTTTCTTCAACCACTTGCAAAGTGTTTTATATGCAAAGTAGGAGTTTTTTTTTCTAGTCAACTGAATAGGTACAACGCCATTTTCTTCGTTGTTTATAAGTTTTTTGGAGTGCTTGACAGTTTAAATTAACGATTTTAGTGTTTTCAGTAAAATTTAATTCTTGATTTCAAATTTTAAGAAAAATGGGTAGATCTACGTGTCTTAACAGTGTTGAAAAAGCTAAAATCGATTTACTTAGAGACCAAGGCCTAACTGGACGTGCAATAGCTGATAAAGTTGGCCGAAGTTTTAATGTAGTTTATTCTTACTTGAAAAATAAAGATGCATACGGCAAAAACATGAAGGGAGGTAAGAAAACAGCAACAACAGCAGCTGAGAGACGAAGAATTTTAAGATATGCATCAAATTCTTCTGATTCTGTGGCAAAAATAAAACAAAAAGTCGGCGTAAACGCAAGTTGCTCAACAGCATTAAGAGTAATCAACAACTCAAGCCATCTTAAACGAATGAAACTTAAGAAAAAACCACCACTTGACGAGAGACGGAAAATGTTGCGATTAGAATTTTCAAGACTTCACATGAGTTGAAAAAAAGAATGGTATCACGTGGTTTTTTCAGATGAAAAAAAGTTTAATTTCGATGGCCCTGATGGGTTCAACTTCTATTTTCACGACTTAAGAAAAGAAAAAAGATTTTTAAAGCGCCATCATAGTCGTGAAGGAGGTGTCATGATATGGGGAGCAGTCAGTTATTATGGAACAGTTGAGCTCGAGGTTGTAACATCAAGAATGACAGCAGGTGGGTATAAAGTAATTTTGGAAAGAAATTTTTCTAAATTTTCTAACATCTTTGGACCCATAAACTGGACCTACCAACATGATAATGCGCCTATTCACTCAGTGCGCATAATAAAAACATGGATAGAGGAGCAACAAGTGCAGTTGCTTCAATGGCCGCCCTACTCACCTGATCTAAACATCATAGAAAATGTCTGGGGATGGTTAGTATGCAAAGTTTATGAGGGTGGTCGTCAGTTCGAAGACAAAGAAACCTTAATTTCTGCAATCAAATTAGCGTGGAGCGAAATTTCGTTAAATTACATTAAAAAGCTATACGATTCCATGCCGGATCGAATTTACGAAGTAATTAAAAATAAAGGTGGAAGTACCCACTACTAAACTTAAACAAAAACTTGTTTCATTCCATTCCAATACCAATTTTAATTTTTGTACCTATTCAGTTGACTCAAAAAAAAACTTCTACTTTGTATAAGTTACACTTTGGAAGTGGTTGAAGGAAAAACTCACGGTTGTTTTTGGATAAAACTTTGAAATTCTGTTATTTATATGTTGCGAACATTTTTACCATCAACAGATGGCATAATAACCATCACTGTTTGGAAAAAATGGATAAAATATATTCAAAAATGTTTGTGGGTATTCAGTTGACGAGGAGTGTATATTCTATCAATTTTAATCAAAAAACATAGATTTCAATTAAAAATTTCTATGAGTAGAAAATAAATATGAGAATAAAACAAAATGGAACTTAAAGTAGCATGTTAGTACTTCCAGATAACTTTGTTAGTTTTTGGTAAAAATAATTTAGCTGTGTAACATATTTATGCCAAAAAACTGGGTATTTTGCTACTTTTGTGTTACGAACCACTAGCTTACATTATGTTGGGTTACTGCAGGTACCAAACACAAAACTTTATTTCCAATTTTAGGTTGCTAAAAACGAAAATGAAATTGACTTTTTTCCAAAGAAGTGTTTAAAGATAAGTGCAAAAAATAATTTTTGGTTTTTTTTTTTCAAGCATTGTCTTTTCAAAAATTATTTATTTGTGCTATATGTACAAAGAAAAATAAATAATTTTTAATACTTTAAGAATTTCAAGTGAAAGATAATTTTTTAACCAACAAATTACTAAACATTTTGTTATGTTTAAGTCGGATAATAAATGTAGAAGCTATGAAGCTATCAGTTAGTGAAGACAATGTCAGTGCTTTAATATAAAATCGTTCCCATGTTCATTAGGGTGTCCGTTTTATCTTAATATCAGTTTTTGATTTCAGACATCCCCTTACTCAAAATATTGCGTGCTTAAAATAAGCCATTGGCCAGAAAACACTTTCTCTGAGGTCTTTCATTCGTGCCTCTGAAAAAGAAGAGTAGAGCAAACCGTTCTAAGATCTTATAAATAACGGGAATTTGCAACCATACATTTAAAAAAAAGCCAAACTTACTTAGTAACAAAAACGATATGATCTTCAAAAAAAAAAACATACAGGAAAATTTTCTGCAGATTTTTTGTTTTGTATCTACCTTATCGTATCTAGCTTATCGCCCTTGATTAAAGGGGGGCAGATTGGGGCAGAATTTGTTTCTTTTGCTTTCTTAATAAGGTACTTAGGAATCATCTGCACTAAAAAAGAAAATAGTGGCAGACAGCCCAAGAGTTAAAATTAAAAAAAAATTAAAAATTACTTTTTTTCAATAGATCAATAATATCTTTAAATATATTTTCAATAATTCGTACAGCCCTAATTTCAAAGCTTTCCTTAGATGTATAACACTTGTATAGTCCCATTAACAAATTGTTAAAAAAGTTAATTTAATTATTAAATTCTTTAAGTTACTCAGGCAGTGAGATCTCTAGCGACCACTTTAGGTAGTGATAAGCATTTATAACATTTTTGAAAAAAAAAACATTTATTAGACGCAAAACATCTTTTGGGACCACTGTGCGTCGGTCGCACAAATTTAACTTCAGCGATCTCAAAACATACATGTGCGACTGTAATACTTCATCGCGCTACCGGGTTTATATTATAATAAGGACATATTGATGCTTGATATTTTGATCGTAGCAGTCGTACGATGAACATAGTACATACATGTACGTATAAACCCTCAAACTCAGATTTTGGTAATACATCCACCCCCAAAATTTGCTGTGGGTTCTTGGCTATTATTTCTGTTATTCATATCAAACTGTACGTACTTTTAGAAATATCGTTGTGGCATCAACACAAATTTTGTTTCAAATATAAAAACATATTTTTTGTAAGTTTCAAAAGTAATGTGTTGCTAAGTAGACGTGTGTGATTAATCGGCAGTATTAAATCGGGCTCTTAGCAGTTTTATTACATGCTAAGTTTTCTATTCTTGTTAAAAATAATAAACAATTGTTAAGTAAAGATTTTGGTTTCACTTGAAAAGTCCAATCATTTGCTTGATAACGAAAATTAAATAAAAAAAAATTGCACCAATTTTCTAACCCATAAACTTTAACTTATATGGGCCTTTGTTTTTGCAATATATAACAACACAAAGTAAACACCAATTCACCGATACTTCGTATACAAACTCTATATCGCACTTCATACTTACAAAGAACATGTCCAAAAAACTTGAAGGGGAGATGTGGAAGAGAATCGAAGATGCCATAGTAAACCAAACATCTCTTTTAACACTTAAAATTACTGAGTCCAAAGAGAGGATAACAAACAAAATTGACACAGAGATTAACGCACTCAAGAGCACAATCGCTGATGTCAAAAACAGATTGTCTGCACCTGAATCAAACTTTCCCGATATTCAATTATTAAAAAATGAAAACATTGCACTTAAGGAAAAGCTACAACAGCACGAAGCTTCACTTAAGGAAATAACCACTCGCGTCGAATTGCACGAAGAAAAGCAGCAATTATTAGAAACAATGAACGATGCGCTCCTGCACTGCGTTCCTCTTTTACAAACCGAAAACCTCCACTTGCTTTTCAATAATTTATGTCAATTCATAGATTTTAAAACACCTCAAATTAAAAATATTTTTCGACTCCGATCAAAAGGCACAGTAATCAATCCACCGATCATGATTAAGTTTTTATCTCCGACCGACAAGAGTTCTTTTCTGCGTGCGATTGCGAACTACAGGAAAACTAATAAACAACAACTTCACCTGCGTGACCTTGGTTTTAGTTCTGATGACCATAGTGAAATTCCCGTTTATGCTCACGAATGCCTCACAGTAAAAAATCGAAGGCTCTTACAACTTGTTTTAAAATTAAAACGAAACGACCAGCTATCATCTGTTTTCACTATGCGTGGTCTTGTTTATGTCGGACACCACAACAACAAGAATCCTATGCTAATAGCAAATGCTAAAGACCTAAACAATTGCATTGCGCCGATATCACCGATGACAACAACAATATCCACAACAACATCAATTACCTCATACGACTGATGGTTTCTCTATAAAAACAAATATTTAGTTACTATACTTATATACATATACATATAACTTTACATTTTGTTTACATTGTACTTAAATATTTCTCTTTACTTCCTTTTTTTCTCATTTATTTTCTTTCTTTTTTTCTTTTTTCTTTCTCATTTATTTTCTTTTCTAATTTTTTTTATTTTACTATTTAAACACATAATTAGTAATTACATTTCTGTAATGGATTTCTCAATTTATATTCGCTGTATTAAATCTAAATTATCCTCAATTTTTGTGCCTATATTTGTTGCCTGGTATCTGTTTCTGTTTGATGATGTGCAGGCAGTTGGTCTGATTAGTCTGGTACACTTTTTTGGGTACCAGCCATTAGTAAATTCTATTGATGGTTGGCCCTAATCATTCGATAAGACCCACAGCTGTGAATAGAAATTATATCAATCGCTCAATGATTAATATATTATGTTCTCAGCAAAATGGTTTTCGAGTTTGCCATATTAATGCTCAAAGCTTGCGTCCTAAACTAGATGAATTAAGAAACATGTTTGAAGGATCTAATATGGATGCTATATGTGTCTCTGAGACTTGGTTTAGGCAGGAGTTAAGTGATGCCATGTATCTTTTGAATGAGTATAAATTGTTTCGGTCGGATAGGATTGCGCGCGATGGGGGTGGTGTTGCAGTCTATGTACGTTGTGATTTAAATTGTAAGTTTATACGTAGATCTCCGTGTAGTAGTGAGATCGATTATATATTTGTAGAGATCAACTGCAACTTAAATAAAATATTACTTGGATCTATTTATCGACCTAGGCGAAGCATTAATTTAAATCCTTTGATTGCTGTAATAGACGAACTCTCTTATATTTGACCTTTTGTTATTATAGCTGCTGATCTGAATTGTAACATTCTCGTAGATTCAAGACTTATAGATTGTATGAAATCACTCAATCTCTTGCCTGTAAATGTGATAACTCCAACTCATTTTTCCAATTCAACAAGTACCCTTCTTGACGCCTTTTTTGTCAGTGACAAAAAGTTTCTCGCGTCATGACCTAATTCATCTTTCATTACAGTGTTTTCCAACTCGTTCAAATAAGGCCTTTAGTTTTAGAGATTTTAAATGTATTAATCGAAATCTGTTGGAAGAAGATGTCAGATCAATCGAATGGTATCGAGTGTTTGCTATGTCATCTGTTGACTATCAAGTGTATTTTATTCAAAACAATATAAGTAATTTTTTCGATGAACATGTTCCACTTAAAGAACTAAAATCAGGTTAACTAATAAAGTTAAATAATTAATCCTTAAGTGTGATCAAGCTTACAAGCGTTGGAAATTTTTTAGATTGAATGTGCTTTTTGATATTTATAAAGATTTTAGAAATAGGGTTGTTTGTGAAATACGGGAATCAAAATGAAAATTGTATGCCTCTCGTTTGTACCCTTCGGTTGCTCGTCACAAGCTATGGAAAAATATAAGAGAACTTGGGATTGGTAAAACAAGTACAAATTTAACAGATATTGACTGCGATGAACTTAACCGGAAATTTATAGGTAATGCCATTGTGTTTCCGGATAATAACATGAACGTTTCACCAAACTTTGAGTGTGACGTTGAGACATCCCAAGGATTTAGCTTTTCTGGTGTAGAAGAAACCGATGTGTTGGAAGCTTTATTATCTATTAAATCAAATTCTTTAGCATTAGATGAATTGCATCCGCTGTTTATAAAAATTATATTACCATATTGCTTAAAATACATAACTCATGTTTTCAATACAATTTTAATGACAGCAAACTTTCCTACCGCCTAGAAACAATCTAAGATTATTCCTATTCCGAAAGGTTCAAATAGTGATGAGTTTAGACCAATCGCTATATTACCTTTTATCTCTAAAATGCTTGAAAAAATCATGAATGCTCAAATACGCAAGTTTTTGATTGAAAATGATATGTTGTGTCTCAATCAGTCTGGATTTCGTCCTAAACATAGCTGCACCACTGCATTATTAAAAGTGGTAGAACATATTAGGGAATCTACAGATGATGGAAAAATAACATTTCTTACGCTTACTTATTTATTCTTATTTAAGTGGCAGATTTCAGGCAGTTGTTGTCAATGACAACACATCTAATTTTCTCCCCGTCAGGATGGGTGTCCCTCAAGGATCGATTTTAGGGCCTTTATTGTTTACGCTATATATAAATGAACTTCCTTCCCAAGTAATTAATTCTTCTTTACATATGTATGCTGATGACGATCAGCTATACAAAAGTTGCCCATTAGGTCTAATCGAAAACGCTGCATATGAAATTAATAAAGACCTCGAGTTTATTTATCTTTGGTCAAGGAATAATAGATTTTGTTTAAATCCGATTAAATCAAAATGTTTGATTATCGCTAGGCAAAATATTGATACTTCATACTTTCCAGAAATACTTTTAAATGATACACCCATAGATTTCGTTGACACTGCTAAAAATCTGGGAATCACCTTTAATAAAACTCTTGCCTGGGATAATCATATTAGAATAGCACTAGGTAAGGTGTATGGTGGTCTTCGTACCCTTTGGACAACCCAATATTTCACCCCAATCAAAACAAGGAAAATACTTGCCAAGACTTTTCTTATTCCCATAATTCTTTTTGGATGTGAATTTTTTTCAAATTGTGACTATGAAAACAAACGTAGACTTAATGTAGCTTTTAATAGCGTTGCTCGTTATGTGTATGGTCTGTGACGGTATGACCATGTCTCATTATTCTCTAAATCATTATATGGCATCACTTTTCAGAACTTGTTGAATTTTAGGACGTTGACTCTTCTGCAAACTCGGCGGCCATTATACCTTTCTAATCGAATTCCTTCTGGGTCTACTTGAACACTTGATCTTGCTCCCGTTCGTTACTTTTTCGTTGTGTCCAAAAGGCAATTTTTTGTTAATGTAGCCCAGCTGTAGAATTCTCTCCCTAGATGTATCAGATTGATAGCTAACACGAATCAGTTCAGGCAGAGACTATGGCGGCATTTGGAGGCACTTTGATAAGGATTTTTTTTTTCTATTATGATTTTTCAAAACATTTTTGCTTTCTATTTTATTTGTATATTCTTATTTTTCAATATCTTTTTGAAGTCATTATGTATTAATTGATTTTGTCACTTAGTATTTACTTATATTATTAACTCAGTATTATATACCGAAGCGTACACTACTTTATAAGATATTGTATCTTACAGTGTTAAGACTAGTCCTGTTCTAAATAAATTGAAATAAATTGAAATTATATTTTTTTTCCTAGAATTCAATGGTTCGATTATTGTTTGCATTTTCCAAAAATTTGAAACAATTTATCAACAATTATTAAAAAAATTATTTGTTGCAAAATTATTTTTTGCTTTTTCATATTTTATATGAAAGTAGATGTGAAAACAAAACAAATGAGTCCTGGATGAACTCTGTACGATGATTTTGTTAAATGAATGTTAATTCCTAAAGTGTTATATTGAACGTTAAGTATATTCTTCAACACTCCTCCTCGTTCAATAAATATTACATTTATTTCTTAAATAAATATGTTTTGATTCTGGTAATGGCTTAGTCAAAATATCCGCTACCATTTCTTCAGTTGAACAGTACTCGCATTCAATGATTTCTTTTCTTACTAAATCTTGTATTGTTTTGTATTTAGTATCAATGTGTTTTGTGCGATATGAAAATTTATTATCACGCACTAACTCGATACAACTTTGGTTGTCTTCGTATATAAGTGTCGGAGATCGAATAGGTTCATGCATTTCTTCTAATAGCTGACGAATCCACTTAGCTTCTTATGCTGCTTCTGACAGTGAAATAAATTCCGCTTCGCATGTTGAAGATGCAACTAAAGTTTGCTTATTGCATGCCCAGCTTACCGTCCCTCCATTAAACAAAAATATCCTTCCATTATTTGACTTCCGTTCACTTTTGTCATCGGCCCAAGTTGCATCAGCATAACCATATAAAGATAAATTTTCTGATTCAATCTTGCTCAACATAAGCTTCATAGTATTTGTTGCTTTTAAATATTTAACAACACGTTTTAATTGATTCCAATCTTGAGTTGTTGGGCATGAAACCTTCTGTGCCAAAATGCAAATGCTTGCCGAAATGTCTGGTCTGGTGTTTATTGATAAATATAATAATCGTCCAATCAAACGTCTGTATTGTGAATTATCTTCAAATTTGTCCAGTGATTCAGTTTTGCTATAGCTTACATCCATTGGTGTTCTAGCTGGTTTTGCATCTTTCAATCCAAAGTCCGATGCTATTTTCATTATGTATCCTGATTGGCAGAGTGAAAAATTACCATTTTTGTCCCATTCCCAGGTAGTGCTTTATGGGCCCTAGATTTTGTATTTTAAAATTTGTTTGCAAGATACCTTCAATTTGTTTCATTTGGTCCATCGATGTACATGTACATGTACAATGAGATAACAAAACTGCCCGTCGATTTTCTTTGTATACATGCATGGATCGTTATAGCTTTGTTGAAAATTCTCATCTTCAAGTACCTTATGAAGTGTATTGTTCCAAGATCTAACAGCTTGCTTTAGACCATAAATGCTTCTTCTTAGCAAACAAACTTTTGAACCCTCTTCATAGCCTGGCGGTGGTCTCATGTAAATTGTTTCTGTTAGCTTTTTATTCAGAAATGCAGTTTTAGCATCCAAATGGTGAACTATCGTTTTTCTTTTCGCTGCGACTGATAACAAGGTTCTAAATGTCGTATGCATGACGACAGGTGCAAAAACCTCATCATAGTCTTCACCGTACTTCTGTGAAAATCCCTGAGCAACATACCTTGCTTTATATCGCTGTATTTTACCGTCTAGTCCAGTTTTGAGTTTAAAAACCCACTTCCCACCAATTGCCTTTTTCTTTGGTGGCAAATCGACCAGGTCCCAAGTGCCATTTTCTTCATGTGACTCCAGCTCTTCTTGCGTTGCAGTAAGCCAATGCTCTCTTTCGTCACATTCAATTGCTTCAGTATAGTTCTTTGGTTCTATTATTTCCTTTGTTGTATGTACTTCTTCAATAAGACGCTTAGGTGGAACTCCTTTGTTTGATCGATTTGAAACATTTTCATTTTTCGTTGTGTCTTAACATTTTGCTTTTCAATTTCTTTTGTTCCATCTATTTCAGCATCTGTCTCCTCCTGAAGGATATGTTCTTCCTGTTGATTTGTTGGGTCTTCAGTTGCTGTAGGGTTCTTTTCATTTGATGTTAATAGTTCCACTGAGACTTCATTGTTTTTACTAACTTTTGGAGGACAAAACCGTACATCCCGGCTTATCATCACTTTTCTTGCAGTCTTGTCATAGCATCTGTAAGCTTTTGCTTTGTCATCATATCCTAAAAATATAGCCTCAATTCCTCGATCGTCTAACTTACGTCGTTTTACATCTGGTACATGAACAAAACATTTAGAACCAAAAATTTGAAATTTTTCGATACCAGGCTTAACACCGTTCCATAGTTCAATTGGTGTCCTATTTGTTGTTTTTGTGATGACCCGATTTTGAATAAAATTCGCCGTAGAAATTGCTTCTCCCCAAAAAATTTTCGGTAACTCAGCATCTATTAACATACAGCGTGCCATTTCTACTAATGTCCTGTTCTTCCTTTCGGCTTTTCCATTTTGCTGAGGACTGTATGCTGCTGTGAACTGTTGTTGTATTCCCTCTGACTTTAAGAATTTTGTAAGATTTGTTCCAGTGTATTCCCCACCACGATCAGATCTTATCACCTTCGGCTTTTGTGAAAAGTTCGTTTTACAGAACTCCACGAATTGAATTATTGTTTCTTCAACTTCCCCTTTCTGCTTAAGCAAGTAAACAACAGTGAAAGAGGAATAACCGTCTATAAAGGTTACAATATATCGTTTACCAGCATGGGTGGCAGTTTGCATAGGACCGCATACATCTGTGTGAATCAAATCCAAGCGTGACAATGATTCAGTTTTTGATTGTTTGGGAAACGGCAGTCTAGTCATCTTTCCCTTCATGCAAACGTCACAAGCCTCTTTAATGCCACAGTCTATGATATTCAATCCATCAATAGAACCATTTGAAAACATTTTTCGTATCGCATCTGGATCTCTGTGTCCCATTCTTCGATGCAATTGATGAATACAATTTTCATTGTGTTCAAGCACAGCACAAACTTTATTTTGTTGTCGCAAAACATATAAGGAACCAGTTGCATCCGCAACACCAATTTGCTTACCTTCATGCTTGATTTCACAAATACTGTCATCAAATTCGACACGTAAACCACTTTTCGTCAATTGCTTGACCGATAGCATATTTCCAATTAGACCAGGCGCATACAAAACTTCAGTGGCCTTAGCTTGATGTTCATTACCGCTTTCGTCCAAAAATGTTAATGATCCTGTCCCTATTCCTTGAACTTTTGTTGACGCACCATTTGCAAGTTCCACTGAGCTCTTGTACGCCTTGTTTATATCCGTGAAAAATGATTCAAAATTAGCAACATGTCGAGTTGCTCCTGAGTTAATAATCCATCCTGATCTTTGTCCTTTGCCTAAAGTGAAAAGGTAATCATTTGATTTATCATTCGATTTTGCTTTGCTTTCTGATGATTCTTCAACGGCGTTAACTTTATGAGCAAATCTTGCATCCTTCTTTTTAAAATTTTGTTTTGCTAGCCATTCCTTGTATTTACTACAAGATTTCTTGAGATGACCTTGTTTCCGGCAAAAATAACAAACAATGACATTAGATACAGTTTTCAAAACTGCATCTCCTGAATTGCCAATTGCAATAGAATGTCGTTCATATTCTGCAATGACTCGTTCTTGTACTAGAGCAAAGGTAATTTCCTCTTCTCTACGAGATTCAAGGGAAGTTATCAGAGCATCATAACTTTCCGGTAAGCTACTTAGCAACATTGCAGCACTCCATTTGTCGGAAAGAGTTTCTTCGCCAATGTTACTCAATTTCGTGAAATGACCCTGCATTTTATTTATGTGCGCTCTTGCATCAGCTCCTTCTTCTAGTTTTAACGTACAAATCGATCTCATCAGAAATACTTTATTCGTGAGAGTATTTCTCTCATGGTAATTCTTTAAAGCATCCCATGTTGTTTTGGCTGTATTCTTCATTCGGATGTGAGCGAGTTGATCATCTACAACACAAAGACCAATTGTACCTCTAGCTTCATCATCTAAGAGTTCCCAATCATCAATTTCTTTTTGATTTGTAACCACGTTCGCAGTTATAACAGGTAAGGGCCTTTCTCCCAAAATAACCCTTTTCCATAGGTTTTGTTTACGAAGCAACAGTTCCATCTTGAATTTCCAATTGGCGTAGTTGCTTTTATTCAGCTTAGCAATTTTTGATTTTAATCCTTCTGCCATTGTTGGATTCTTTAATTCTTCTAATAATCTTGAATTTCTTAATTTATGTCTGTAGTACAATTAAGTCTCATAATCTGTTAAATGAATGTTAATTCCTAAAGTGTTTTATAAGTAATATATTGAACGTTAAGTATATTCTTCAACAGATTTTCTGAAGAACATTTTTAAATTGAAAAAAACGGGTTTTTTATGATAAAAATTGAATGCCTCAAAAACTACCCTATGGGACTTAAAAAAAAATTGTGGTAATTAAAGACAACAAAATATATTTTCACAAAGTTTCATTCAAATTGAAGTATTTTTGGGGAAATGATAAATAAAAAACAAAAGCCAAAAAAGACGGGGATGCTGAATTCAGTGGTACTGCCTATTCTTTTCTACGCCTAATAGGGACTTCACAATTTAGGTCAGAATATGACCCCAAATTTCAAAATTTTATATAAAGTATTGTCGAAGCCAGGAATTGAGTCAAGTTTGTACTTGATATGTCCATAAATATGTTGCTGAATATATACCTTCATATAAAAATAGCTCCAATACTAATTTGTACAAAATTTTAAGAAGATGGTCCAAATTGTGGAGAAATGTTCCCAAAAAATTAAAATATAAAAATTTGATACAAAAAAGTGAATAAATAGTTTTTCACTATATTTGAAGCAATTTTATATTTCAAAATATTTTTTTTTATAAAAAACTCATTACAACATCTAAAATAACTAATCTTCTCTTGTTTTTGAGAAAACTCGTATACATGATACACTCCTCGTCAACTGAATACTCACAAATATTTTTTAATATACTTTATCCATTTTTTCCAAACAGTGATGGTTATTATGCCATCTGTTAATGCTAACTATTCCCTTAAGATGTTAAGCAGATAATTCCGAAAGAATTATCCAAAAACAACCGTGAGTTTTTCTTCAACCACTTGCAAAGTGTTTTATATGCAAAGTAGGAGTTTTTTTTTCTAGTCAACTGAATAGGTACAACGCCATTTTCTTCGTTGTTTATAAGTTTTTTGGAGTGCTTGACAGTTTAAATTAACGATTTTAGTGTTTTCAGTAAAATTTAATTCTTGATTTCAAATTTTAAGAAAAATGGGTAGATCTACGTGTCTTAACAGTGTTGAAAAAGCTAAAATCGATTTACTTAGAGACCAAGGCCTAACTGGACGTGCAATAGCTGATAAAGTTGGCCGAAGTTTTAATGTAGTTTATTCTTACTTGAAAAATAAAGATGCATACGGCAAAAACATGAAGGGAGGTAAGAAAACAGCAGCTGAGAGACGAAGAATTTTAAGATATGCATCAAATTCTTCTGATTCTGTGGCAAAAATAAAACAAAAAGTCGGCGTAAACGCAAGTTGCTCAACAGCATTAAGAGTAATCAACAACTCAAGCCATCTTAAACGAATGAAACTTAAGAAAAAACCACCACTTGACGAGAGACGGAAAATGTTGCGATTAGAATTTTCAAGACTTCACATGAGTTGAAAAAAAGAATGGTATCACGTGGTTTTTTCAGATGAAAAAAAGTTTAATTTCGATGGCCCTGATGGGTTCAACTTCTATTTTCACGACTTAAGAAAAGAAAAAAGATTTTTAAAGCGCCATCATAGTCGTGAAGGAGGTGTCATGATATGGGGAGCAGTCAGTTATTATGGAACAGTTGAGCTCGAGGTTGTAACATCAAGAATGACAGCAGGTGGGTATAAAGTAATTTTGGAAAGAAATTTTTCTAAATTTTCTAACATCTTTGGACCCATAAACTGGACCTACCAACATGATAATGCGCCTATTCACTCAGTGCGCATAATAAAAACATGGATAGAGGAGCAACAAGTGCAGTTGCTTCAATAGCCGCCCTACTCACCTGATCTAAACATCATAGAAAATGTCTGGGGATGGTTAGTATGCAAAGTTTATGAGGGTGGTCGTCAGTTCGAAGACAAAGAAACCTTAATTTCTGCAATCAAATTAGCGTGGAGCGAAATTTCGTTAAATTACATTAAAAAGCTATACGATTCCATGCCGGATCGAATTTACGAAGTAATTAAAAATAAAGGTGGAGGTACCCACTCCTAAACTTAAACAAAAACTTGTTTCATTCCATTCCAATACCAATTTTAATTTTTGTACCTATTCAGTTGACTCAAAAAAAAACTTCTACTTTGTATAAGTTACACTTTGGAAGTGGTTGAAGGAAAAACTCACGGTTGTTTTTGGATAAAACTTTGAAATTCTGTTATTTATATGTTACGAACATTTTTACCATCAACAGATGGCATAATAACCATCACTGTTTGGAAAAAATGGATAAAATATATTCAAAAATGTTTGTGGGTATTCAGTTTACGAGGAGTGTATATTCTATCAATTTTAATCAAAAAACATAGATTTCAATTAAAAATTTCTATGAGTAGAAAATAAATATGAGAATAAAACAAAATGGAACTTAAAGTAGCATGTTAGTACTTCCAGATAACTTTGTTAGTTTTTGGTAAAAATAATTTAGCTGTGTAACATATTTATGCCAAAAAACTGGGTATTTTGCTACTTTTGTGTTACGAACCACTAGCTTACATTATGTTGGGTTACTGCAGGTACCAAACACAAAACTTTATTTCCAATTTTAGGTTGCTAAAAACGAAAATGAAATTGACTTTTTTCCAAAGAAGTGTTTAGAGATAAGTGCAAAAAATAATTTTTGGTTTTTTTTTTCAAGCACTGTCTTTTAAAAAATTATTTATTTGTGCTATATGTACAAAGAAAAATAAATAATTTTTAATACTTTAAGAATTTCAAGTGAAAAATAATTTTTTAACCAACAAATTACTAACCATGTTATGTTTAAGTCGGATAATAAATGTAGAAGCTATGAAGTTATCAGTTAGTGAAGACAATGTCAGTGCTTTAATATAAAATCGTTCCCATGTTCATTAGGGTGTCCGTTTTATCTTAATATCAGTTTTTGATTCCAGATATCCCCTTACTCAAAATATTGCGTGCTAAAAATAAGCCATTGGCCAGAAAACACTCTCTGAGGTCTTTCATTCGTGCCTCTGAAAAAGGAGAGTAGAGCAAACCGTTCTAAGATCTTAAAAATAACGGGAATTTGCAACCATACATTTAAAAAAAAGCCAAACTTACTAAGTAACAAAAATGACATGATCTTCAAAAAAAAAAACATACAGGAAAATTTTCTGCAGATTTTTTGTTTTGTATCTACCTTATCGTATCTAGCTTATCGCCCTTGATCAAAGGGGGGCAGATTGGGGCAGAATTTGTTTCTTTTGCTTTCTTAATAAGGTACTTAGGAATCATCTGCACTAAAAAAGAAAATAGTGGCAGACAGCCCAAGAGTTAAAATTAAAAAAAAATTAAAAATTACTTTTTTTCAATAGATCAATAATATCTTTAAATATATTTTCAATAATTCGTACAGCCCTAATTTCAAGCTTTCCTTAGATGTATAACACTTGTATATTCTCATTAACAAATTGTTACAAAAATTAATTTAATTATTAAATTCCTTAAGTTACTCAGGCAGTGAGATCTCTAGCGACCACTTTAGGTAGTGATAAGCATTTATAACATTTTTGAAAAAAAACATTTATTAGACGCAAAACATCTTTTGGGACCACTGTGCGTCGGTCGCACAAATTTAACTTCAGCGATCTCAAAACATACATGTGCGACTGTAATACTTCATCGCGCTACCGGGTTTATATTATAATAAGGACATATTGATGCTTGATATTTTGATCGTAGCAGTCGTACGATGAACATAGTACATACATGTACGTATAAACCCTCATACTCAGATTTTGGTAATACATCCACCCCCAAAATTTGCTGTGGGTTCTTGGCTATTATTTCTGTTATTCATATCAAACTGTACGTACTTTTAGAAATATCGTTGTGGCATCGACACAAATTTTGTTTCAAATATAAAAACATATATTTTTGTATTTTTTTTCCTAGAATTCAATGGTTCGATTATTGTTTGCATTTTCCAAAAATTTTAAACAATTTATCAACAATTATTAAAAAAATACTTATTGCAAAATTAATTTTTTGCTTTTTCATATTTTATATGAAAGTAGATGTGAAAACAAAACAAATGAGTCCGGGATGAACTCTGTACGATGATTTTCTGAAGTACATTTTTAAATTGAAAAAAAGGTTTTTTTTTATGATAAAAATTGAATACCTCAAAACTACCCTATGGGACTTAAAAAAATTAAAGACACAAAAAAATATATTTTCACAAAGTTTCATTCAAATTGAAGTATTTTTGGGGAAATGATAAATAAAAACAAAAGCCAAAAAAGACGGGGTTTCCCCATTATCTCGGAAATTTAAAGGTTTTGTTAAAAAATGACTACTGTAAAGTCTTAGATTTTGTTTGTATATGCGGGAGAGAAACAAAAAGAAAATTATACTTGTTCTCTACGTAGACGATGGGCTAGTTGGATCAACTGATCAATACGAACTTGATGTATTCATTAAAGAGTTGAAAAATGAATTCCAGAGAGTTTCAAAGAAAGCATCGTTCTTTTTGGGATTAGAAATCGAACAAGAAGAAAAGTCAAAAGCACATGCAAGGAAAATCCTGAATAAATTTCAATTGTGCAAGCCAATTTTGACACCAATTGTGAAGACTGCTGAAACCACAAAAACAGGGAAAAAAGAAACAGAAAAACATAACTTCCCTTGCCGACAGGCAGTTGGTGCGATATCTCTGGAGAATCCAACTTGGAATATGTCAATCGAGTAAAAAGGGTATTCCGATACATAGCTGGGACTCTGAGCTTGGGAATTGAATATCGGCAAAGTATTAAAAGAGGTATTATAGAATGTTATAGTGATGCAGATTTCGGCGGATGCTCAAGGACTAGACGATCAACTTCTGGTGTAGTTATCACTCATGCTCGGGGCGCTATTTCTTGGTTTAGTCAAATGCAAGCAATGGTTGCAACGTCTACAACTGCAGCAGAAATAGTAGCAGTAAATGAAGCAGCTAAAGAAATAATTTGGCTTTGCAGGTTGTTCAAAGGAATAATTCAACTGAGCAAAACACCTATTCTTCAAGTAGATAATTCTGCAGCTTACAGACTTGCTCAAAACCCAGAATTTCACAGAAGAACAAAACACATTTCAACAAAACATTTCTTTATTCGAGAGAAAGTCACTGAAGGCAAAATTATAATACAACAAGTATCAACGGAAAAACAAGTGGCTGATATTATGACGAAACCACTTTCTTGTCCAAGACTAAAAATTTTGTGCAGTGAAATGGGTCTGTTCTAAAACTGTAAAGTATCAATTCACAAGAAAAAGTGTTGAAGTTATTTATAACTTATAATGTTTTAATTTATATACTTTACGTTTTTAGAACTTAGTTTTTATATTTTAATTAAGTTTGTTTTCTATGCAGCTCAAAAATTTGTTTTTCTAGTTTTATCATTTATATCAAATCTTTTCTGATGTTCACTTATATAAATATAAATAAAGAATTTCTTTTTAAATTAAATACGATCCATTTAATATTCAATCCATAAAAAACAATTGTTTCCCCCTCTTTTTTCACCCACAAAAACTCCTTCTAACTCCGCTTTGGATAACAGATTTATTTTACATTCTTTATAACCTTCTTTCAATTTTCAATCGTTAAATTGCTGTTAGCAAATTTTCTTTTTTTCGAGTAAAATTATGTTAATAAGCCTGCACTTTTACGGGAGTTTTCAACAATAATCTTTGACAACAAATAAAAAAGTGGCATGTTAACTTTATTTATTTATTAATAAAGAAGCTTGTAAAATGAATTTGCATACTCGTGAATACCTTGAGGTGAAAGACCATGTGACGCCTTCGTCTATTAGTAGAAGTAAAAACTGATGGTTTATGCTTAAACCAAATAAGGAACATTAGATTATGAATTTTCTTTGATTCTTATTTCTTCCACGGTGCTGATGGGGTTGCTCCTATCTAGTGTTAAATGTAACGACTGATGTTAACTATATATAGGTTTTTTGGACGAACCAAAAAGGCGGTTATTTCAGTTTCAGTTACTAACATTTTTAAAACTTATATTTTCGGAAATCGTCATATTAACTTTATACAGCTCATGGATTCCATGTTGACATTGGATTTTCTACATTATAGATGCTCATAACCGCTGTGATGGGTTTTCAGGATCTTTTATTGTAGATAATGGCTTTATGTTTATTTTATTAAAAGTTTAGGTTCACATAGGACTGGTTCTACAGGTGCGATGCAACCAATGCGACTGATAAAATAGGTACATTGTGAAAATTTAACCAACAGCATGAACTGCATTTCTCCTTGTCCAACAGCATCTCCACAATTGCAATAAATAATTATATAATTAAATCAGCACTATTAACAAATATTTTTTTTACAGACAAAATGACGAGTGAAAAAAATATGCTAGATCGCGAAGCGGTACGATCAGTTATTCAGCAGTGGAATGCAAATCGCCTTGACTTATTTGCTTTATCGGAACCAGATGAAGTTAGTGACACGTTACTCAGACTACACATTTTATACAATTTGCATTTCTTATAAATTTATTTTTATTTATTTTTTTTTAGAATCTTCTCTTTCATGGGGTAATGAGGTTCTACTTTCAAGATACTGGTCAGAAAGTTGCAACCAAATGCATACGCGTTGCATCCGATGCGACTGTAGCTGATGTAATAGGTAATCCAAATATTTCTACAGTAATTACTAAAAATATTTTTTTTTAATTTTCTCGGTTATTTCAAATATATAAGAAGAATTTAAGTAAAAGCAGCAACAACTAAAGGTTTTGTTTATATTGTAAGTAGAGTGATTGAATGGATTTGTAAAGTAAGGGTATTTTAAGGGCAATTTACATGAAAGCTACCAACGAACGCCAAATAAGCAAACAAAACGGAATATAACACCTAAATCCTTCAAAAAAAAAAACCATACAAATTAGTAGACATCTAATAAACATAAAGCATTAGCTGATTTACTAAAATTTGCATTTTAATTGCTAAAATACGATAAATTTGAGTAAACAAATTGGTCGTCGCAATTAGATTTATTTCTTTTAATTTGTCTACTCAAATTCGTCTCATTTTAGTGAATTAAATTCAAATTTTAGTAACTCAACATTAGCGTTAATTAGATTTTTACCATGTGTAAAATCCCATTTTGTTCGTTTACTGGTCGCTCTCATGTGAATAGCCCTTAAGAAGCAAGGAACATTAAAATGAAGTAAAATACAAAAAATGATATTAAAGACCAAGGTAATGTCGCTATTGTTAAAAAAAATTCTACCATTGCATTGTAGTTCCACAGTAGGACATAATTAAAAAAAATAATCTTAACAAATTTTTCTAAAAACCTCTTAAATTTGCTCAGAAAACCCCAAATTCAATAAAAGTACTAAAAAATTTATATTTTTCGTCAATACCGTTATATTTGTCATTGAAGTGATCACATCGCACGAACCCATACAGCCCTACTATGGCTGTCAATAATCAAATTGATAGTTGATGAACCTTAAATTTTGAGGTTTTACTCAATTTATTTAAAAACTGATCAATTTTTCTTTTATAATTTTTGATTTTCTTGTAATTTGCTACGGTCTGCATCATTCTCAATGATCAAAAGTCTTATCAGTTGGGGTTATAAACATTGAATTTTAAATTTATCAATTATCAATTTGAAAATTGACAACCATAATAAGGCTGATAGCGTTTCAGTTTTAGTCCAATAAAATAAAGGTTACTGCAATTATTTTGACACAAGTTGAAATAAATGCTGATGCACTTTTAACTGAACTTTAAAGGGCCACTTCTCTTTATATTCTTATTTCAAAATCTGTCTGAATATGCCCATTTACTGATATATTTTGTGCTTCGGCGTGGGTATTAGTTTGTGGAAGTAGAATGATTATTAAGTCCTTTTCCAAATAACATCATAAAACAGCCTTTATGCTTAAATGTTGTCCCAAATAAAAATTTCGAATTTTTACGATTAAAACAGATGTTGTTTCTAAAAATCAATACGAGTAGATTTTTGGAAGAACTACTGTCAAGATATATTTAATTTTGTTTTAAAGTATTCGAAAACAATAAAGATTTGGTATTATCAGCTTTTCGGTTAAATAATATGCCTCAAGGGGTGAAAACCGTTCATGAAATATGATTTTGATGTGGATTTTTTACCCTTGATTCTTTTTGCTACGTGTTTTTAGTTTTGGTGCACTGTGCATACATAAGACATAATTTTATCAAACAAAAGAAAAATAAAAGTTAAAAAAAGTATCTTTGTAATCGAAAATTACTATTGTGTGTAGTAAAGTTGTAACCGAAGTTTTTGTTTTTTTAAACAAATAAGATTATTCGAAGAAACGCGTGGAATGCGTTCCACTTTTTGAAACTTTTGCAGATCTCTCAATGCAACTTTTAAGAGAAGATCGAGTGGCTAGAAATTCGGAATTATTTTGACTCGAGATTCCTTTCAACCTTTGGTGATCGATTACTATTTTCGGTTGCAAGGAATCTGTAAAAATAATTGATTTTGTATGTGCTCGTGTGTGTCGTTTGACAGAAGTTTTAAAACAAAAAAGTAAACAAATTGTTGCACGCACAATTTCATAGCAAATATTCATAAGTGCACTCAATTTTTCACATCGTTTTATACGATGCAAAAATAAACAAAATTACTTAAGCGCTCGTTAAAATAAAAAAATACAGTCCAAAATCGACAAAGAAACACATCAATCGAGGAATAAATCGAGCGCAAGCTTCATTATGTTCAATCGACTTTGGGCACTTGGAATCGATATTAATTGATATTTTTATCACTTCTTATTAATTGTTCACTGCTTATTGATGAATTAAAAAACTTTTTATAAACATACTAGCTGGCGCGCCCCGGCTTCGCTCGTTACTTTAAAAAAAGTAACGGCTTGGCTCAGTGCAAAAAAGTATCTGAAACGTAATAAATACTTAAAAACATTTCAAAGTGTGTTTACAATTTGAAACTGTATTTCACTCAATAATATATATAAAAAATATTTTGCGGTTGGTAACCCATCATATAAAAATAACCTTTATAATACAAAAGGAAATCGAAACCTGATACTTTTTAGTTTTTACCCCATTCCACTCTATAGTTTTGAAGGTAAACCTAGGAAAACATCTAGCCCTTAACCCATCTTCTAAATAAAACCCTTTCAAACATTAAAGAAAAAAAGGGAAAAAATCCGACATACTTTATTTTGCAATTTCATTTTTTTTTACAAAATTTTATCCTCTTAATTATCTTTCAAACACCAAAAGAATATTTGAAATTGGATATATAGTTTCTGAGAATAGTTATCACAAACAAACAAAGCAAGATTGGAGCTTTATTTATATAGAAGCTATAATTATAGATTGGGCTTTATAGAATTAATAAAATCTACTAAAATGTTTTAGAAATTATACCAAGAGCCGACTGAAAATCTTTGCATGAAATATCAAAGTCTGGCAGGTTTCTTTTTCAGCATTTGTGAAGGGTGGGAGGTCAAACCCGCTTGATAATCCATCTACGTGTTAGGGTCATAAACACTTCAATTCAAAAGGAAATGGCAGTTGTTAGATCGTACCCTGGTGATTTTTTGTTCTCTGTCATTTCTCCGAAGTTTAAAGACTTTTAACTTAATGATACGATCAAAAGAATCCATGATTTTAGCTCTTTAAGGAAATCTTATCGGACTTCTTTTGGAGACTTTATTTAAAAGGTGATTTTGTTTTTGTTTCAAATCTCCAAAATAGCCACGATAAGGTTCGTATAAAATGGCTATCTGGTGTTTATTGCTAGGAAAAATGACAGAGCATCATAAACAATATTATTTTAATACCCCTGATAATTAAATAGAGAAACTGGCTCTTTTTTACCTCTAGACCCTCCCAAAGGCTGAAAAGAAAACCTGCCAGACTTTTATATTTGATAATGTCACAGATAACAAACTTATTCCAACTAAATTAAATCACTTTAAATTAAACAAATTATAATTACAGGAAGAAAACTTGTTATGTTTGTTAATTGCTTGATAAAAAAGAATGATATTACCGCTTTATCGAAACCTTCGTAGGCATCATCAGAAGATCCTACCAAAATATTTGTTAGAAATTTGAGAAATAAAAAATGCACTAAAAATGCGTTGATGGCAAACCGCTTTAGAGAATTTTAACCAAACTTCACCGAAACCCTATCAAAAGATTTGTTAGTTAGGTTTATTAAAAAGTGCGGTTTTCCCTTTACCGAATTTTTACCAAACTTCACAAAAAGACCATCCTCAAAAAGGAAGATAACTTTATACAAAAATCAAAAAATTCGGCCGAGTTTATCGAGCCCGAACAAAAGGCAACTTATTTTTATATACCGGCTTCGCTCGGGTATAGACAAAAGTTCATTATAAAAAATAACAAAATTATATAAATAAATTAAACAGTATAAATTATCAGCCTTGTTTTGAGTCTTGCCCGGAAAGTATTTCATACGAAAAAAAATTGTGTTCCCCTGTTATTTCAAAAAGTGTTATGAATTTCGCTCGAAGTTCTTTTGCCTAAAAGCTGGCCATACACGACCGAGCCATCCGATCCGTTTGGCTCGGTTAGATTTAAGATTGGCTCACAATCCAAATCGACACACCACCGATTTCGAATCGGCATGGGGCTATTTGGCTCGGTTATATTTCAGATTGGCTGGAATTCCAAGTCGACACACCACCGATTTCGGATCGTCATGGAGCCATTTGACCCTTTGGCTATATTGTGTATGGCCAGCTTAACATAAACAATAAACTTCCGCGAGAGTACCTAATGGTGAGTTATTTTTCTTATGTTTGCCGCCAAGAAATAAGTGAAAACTTTGGCTCTTAATTACACATTTCGCAACAAATGAGAAAGTACTCACAATAAGTGGAATTTTCAGACATCAAACATTTTTTCGGGTGCAACTTATAATAGGCATAAAGTGAAATATCCATTTTGTCGGGTAGAATGTTGTTCGGGTGAAACTTACGGCAAGGCTGTATGTCTTGGGCGTACAATAGGTGTGTTTTCTTGTACGCATTTTCACTTTAAATACGTTTAGCCATTCGAACTTGATAGATTATAACGCACACAAAGAAATTTAAAAATTGGATCCCATTGTTTTATTAATCAGCCATTCCCCCTAAAAAGGCATTAAGCTAGTGGTTCTCAAAGTCCATTCCCTAAATTTAATCTTTTAAACCCAAAAAGAATGTTTCAAATAGGTCCTGTCCTTTGAGCATAACCTTTCCAACATTAAAGGGATTTTAAATCGTTGTTTAATTTTGTATGTACATACAACATTCAGTAGATAAAGAGTTTTTAAATAAAAACAAAAATCTGGTCCTAAATCCTAAGAATAACTTTTCAAACAAAGAGATATTTGTTTGAATTGGAATAACTTATTTTTTTAAAAATATTAAGCCAGTGATTTCGAAACCCATACTACGAGTATATATAAAATTCCATGCACAAAAAGTGCGTTTTAAATTTGAAACCGTATTTCACCAAATAAAATACAAAAAATATTTCGCAGTTAATATATTAATTCTTTAATTATAACTTTTCAAAACTTTTTTTTTCAAAATTGAATTCCCTTTATGTTTTTACCCATTTCACCCTATAAGGAAAACTTGATTTGAAAAATGTGTAGCAATAAGCACATCCTAGAAAAATAACTTATAACACAAAAAGAAATCGAAATCGAATACTGTTTTGTTTCCTAAAGATATGAATTTAAATCTCAGAAAACATTTAGCCTTGAACCCATCCTCTAAGTAAACCTTTTCAAACATAAAAATAAAAAAGAAAAATCTGACACCATTTTCTTCGTTTGCCCCCTTTTCACCCTACAAACACATTTTTTTTTACAAAATTTTATACCTAAGACTTAGTCTTTTAAAATAATCTTACAAACGGCAAGAGAATGTTTAAAATTGGGTATGTAGTTTCTAAAATCAGCCATCGCAAAGAAACAAATAAAGCAAGATAAGAGCTTTATTAATATAGACGGATGGATAATGCCGTTAAATGCAGAAAGGACTTAAAAAAAAATTAAGTGGTTTTTTCACTACAGAAATTTTAAAAGAATGTTTTAATTTCATTCGAAACAAAAGACGTAATCGAGTTAGGGTTAGTTCTGTTGTCCGAATATTGATTTAAAAAAAAATACTAAAAATATAAAAATACACAAATCATTTTAAAAACATTGCTGGAGATTTTTTAAAAAAAAGTTTTTCGGCTTCCGAGTTATTTTATTCTATACAGGATATAACCGCAGAAGTTTTTCCCAAGAACTGAAATGGACAAATTCCAGTAGATATTGCTATTGGTTTAATATTGATGTCATTGCCATTTTCCAATTCACTTCAACGAAAGATGAACTTATCACTAATTTTTTTGGATGTAATGGCTAATTCAGCTAACTCCGTCAGCTATATGTTCCCGAGTTTATAAACCATCCTCACTCTACATTCGCACTCCAAAGCAGAAAATAAAAAAAGAATTATCATCCAGGCTCAAATTTAATACAATCCATTCCATTATATTTATCGGCTTCTTCACTGTTTCTCGATAAACCAATAATAATAATTAATAATAAAAATATATAGCTATGTTTTTATTTAACCAATATCCTGGGTTCTATCTTTACATATTTCATTGCACTTCTTCAACTCTTCTTTTTTTTTAATAATTGCTGGGTCAATCTGATGAACTGAATACTGAATTTAATAATAAAAAACTAATGAATTGACCCGAGTTAATGTCACAGATAACAAACTTATTGCAACTAAATTAAATCATTTTAAACTAAATTGAAAAATTAAGAAATTATAAATACAGGAAGAAAACTTGTTATGTTTGTTAATTGCTCAGTGGCAAAAAAGTATCTAAAATGTAATAAATACGTAAAAACATTTCAAAGTGTGTTTAAAATTTGAAACTGTATTTCACTCAATAATATATATAAAAAATATTTTGCGGTTGGTAACCCATCATATAAAAATAACCTTTATAATACAAAAGGAAATCGAAACCTGATACTTTTTAGTTTTTACCCCATTTCACTCTATAGTTTTGAAGGTAAACCTTGGAAAACATCTAGCCCTTAACCCATCTTCTAAATAAAACCCTTTCAAACATTAAAGAAAAAAAGGGAAAAAATCCGACATACTTTATTTTGCAATTGCATTTTTTTTACAAAATTTTATCCTCTTAATTATCTTTCAAACACCAAAAGAATTTTTGAAATTGGATATATAGTTTCTGAGAATACTCATCACAACCAAACAATAGAAGCTATAATTATAGATTGGGCTTTATAGAATTAATAAAATCTACTAAAATGTTTTAGAAATTAGACCAAGAGCCGACTGAAAATCTGTGCATGAAATACCAAAGTCTGGCAGGTTTCTTTTTCAGCATTTGTGAGGGTGGGAGGTCAAACCCGCTTGATAATCCATCTACGTGTTAGGGTCATAAACACTTCAATTCAAAAAGAAATGGCAGTTGTTAGATCGTACCCTGGTGATTTTTTGTTCTCTGTCATTTCTCCGAAGTTTAAAGACTTTTAACTTAATGATACGATCAAAAGAATCCATGATTTTAGCTCTTTAAGGAAACCTTATCGGACTTCTTTTGGAGACTTTATTTAAAAGGTGATTTTGTTTTTGTTTCAAATCTCCAAAATAGCCATGATAAGGTTCGTATAAAATGGCTATCTGGTGTTTATTGCTAGGAAAAATGACAGAGCATCATAAACAATATTAATACCCCTGATAATTAAATAGAGAAACTGGCTCTTTTTTACCCCTAGACCCTCCCAAAGGCTGAAAAGAAAACCTGCCAGACTTTTATATTTGATAATGTCACACAGATAACAAACTTATTCGAACTAAATTAAATCACTTTAAATTAAACAAATTATAATTACAGGAAGAAAACTTGTTATGTTTGTTAATTGCTTGATAAAAAAGAATGACATTACCGCTTTATCGAAACCTTCGTAGGCATCATCAGAAGATCCTACCAAAATATTTGTTAGAAATTTGAGAAACAAAAAATGCACTAAAAATGCGTTGATGGCAAACCGCTTTAGAGAAATTTTAACCAAACTTCACCGAAACCCTATCAAAAGATTTGTTAGTTAGGTTTATTAAAAAGTGCGGTTTTCCCTTTACCGAATTTTGACCAAACTTCACAAAAAGACCATCCTCAAAAAGGAAGATAACTTTATACAAAAATCAAAAAATTCGGCCGAGTTTATCGAGCCCGAACAAAAGGCAACTTATTTTTATATACCGGCTTCGCTCGGGTATAGACAAAAGTTCCTTATAAAAAATAACAAAATTATATAAATAAATTAAACAGTATAAATTATCAGCTTTGTTTTGAGTCTCGCTCGGAAAGTATTTCATACGAAAAAAAATTGTGTTCCCCTGTTATTTCAAAAAGTGTTATGAATTTCGCTCGAAGTTCTTTTGCCTAAAAGCTGGCCATACACGACCGAGCCATCCGATCCGTTTGGCTCGGTTAGATTTAAGATTGGCTCAAAATCCAAATCGACACACCACCGATTTCGAATCGGCATGGGGCTATTTGGCTCGGTTATATTTCAGATTGGCTGGAATTCCAAGTCGACACACCACCGATTTCGGATCGTCATGGAGCCATTTGACCCTTTGGCTATATTGTGTATGGCCAGCTTAACATAAACAATAAACTTCCGCGAGAGTACCTAATGGTGAGTTATTTTTCTTTTGTTTGCCGCCAAGAAATAAGTGAAAACTTTGGCTCTTAATTACACATTTCGCAACAAATGAGAAAGTACTCACAATAAGTGGAATTTTCAGACATCAAACATTTTTTCGGGTGCAACTTATAATAGGCATAAAGTGAAATATCCATTTTGTCGGGTAGAATGTTGTTCGGGTGAAACTTACAGCAAGGCTGTATGTCTTGGGCGTACAATAGGTGTGTTTTCTTGTACGCATTTTCACTTTAAATACGTTTAGCCATTCGAACTTGATAGATTATAACGCACACAAAGAAATTTAAAAATTGGATCCCATTGTTTTATTAATCAGCCATTCCCCCTAAAAAGGCATTAAGCTAGTGGTTCTCAAAGTCCATTCCCTAAATTTAATCTTTTAAACCCAAAAAGAATGTTTCAAATAGGTCCTGTCCTTTGAGCATAACCTTTCCAACATTAAAGGGATTTTAAATCGTAGTTTATTTTTGTATGTACATACAACATTCAGTAGATAAAGAGTTTTTAAATAAAAACAAAAATCTGGTCCTAAATCCTAAGAATAACTTTTCAAACAAAGAAATATTTGTTTGAATTGGAATAACTTATTTTTTTAAAAATATTAAGCCAGTGATTTCGAAACCCATACTACGAGTATATATAAAATTCCATGCACAAAAAGTGCGTTTTAAATTTGAAACCGTATTTCACCAAATAAAATACAAAAAATATTTCGCAGTTAATATATTAATTCTTTAATTATAACTTTTCAAAACTTTTTTTTTCAAAATTGAATTCCCTTTATGTTTTTACCCATTTCACCCTATAAGGAAAACTTGATTTGAAAAATGTGTAGCAATAAGCACATCCTAGAAAAATAACTTATAACACAAAAAAAAATCGAAATCGAATACTGTTATGTTTCCTAAAGATATGAATTTAAATCTCAGAAAACATTTAGCCTTGAACCCATCCTCTAAGTAAACCTTTTCAAACATAAAAATAAAAAAGAAAAATCTGACACCATTTTCTTCGTTTGCCCTCTTTTCACCCTACAAACACATTTTTTTTTACAAAATTTTATACCTAAGACTTAGTCTTTTAAAATAATCTTACAAACGGCAAGAGAATGTTTAAAATTGGGTATGTAGTTTCTAAAATCAGCCATCACAAAGAAACAAATAAAGCAAGATAAGAGCTTTATTAATATAGACGGATGGATAATGCCGTTAAATGCAGAAAGGACTTAAAAAAAAATTAAGTGGTTTTTTCACTACAGAAATTTTAAAAGAATGTTTTAATTTCATTCGAAACAAAAGACGTAATCGAGTTAGGGTTAGTTCTGTTGTACGAATATTGATTTAAAAAAAAAATACTAAAAATATAAAAATACACAAATCATTTTAAAAACATTGCTGGAGATTTTTAAAAAAAAAGTTTTTCGGCTTCCGAGTTATTTTATTCTATACAGGATATAACCGCAGAAGTTTTTCCCAAGAACTGAAATGCACAAATTCCAGTAGATATTGCTATTGGTTTAATATTGATGTCATTGCCATTTTCCAATTCACTTCAACGAAAGATGAACTTATCACTAATTTTTTTGGATGTAATGGCTAATTCAGCTAACTCCGTCAGCTATATGTTCCCGAGTTTATAAACCATCCTCACTCTACATTCGCACTCCAAAGCAGAAAATAAAAAAAGAATTATCATCCAGGCTCAAATTTAATACAATCCATTCCATTATATTTATCGGCTTCTTCACTGTTTCTCGATAAACCAATAATAATAATTAATAATAAAAATATATAGCTATGTTTTTATTTAACCAATATCCTGGATTCTATCTTTACATATTTCATTGCACTTCTTCAACTCTTCTTTTTTTTAATAATTGCTGGGTCAATCTGATGAACTGAATACTGAATTTAATAATAAAAAACTAATGAATCGACCCGAGTTAATGTCACAGATAACAAACTTATTGCAACTAAATTAAATCATTTTAAACTAAATTGAAAAATTAAGAAATTATAAATACAGGAAGAAAACTTGTTATGTTTGTTAATTGCTTGATAAAAAAGAATGAAATTACCGCTTTATCGAAACCTTCGTAGGCATCATCAGAAGATCCTACCAAAATATTTGTTAGAAATTTGACAAACAAAAAATGCACTAAAAATGCATTGATGGCAAACCGCTTTAAAGAATTTTAACCAAACTTCACAGAAACCCTATCAAAAGATTTGTTAGTAATTTGACAAAATGCACTTAAAATGCATTTTGCGGTTTTGCCTTTACCGAATTTTGACCAAACTTCACAAAAAAAGACCATCCTCAATACGGAAGATAACTTTATAAAAAAAAATCAAAAAATTCGACCCAGCCATTCTCGAGTTTATCGAGCCCGAACATAAGGCAACTTATTTTTATATATTAGACTACCTGGCCCGCCCCGGCTTCGCTCGGGTAGAGAACAAAATTTCTTTAAAAAAAGTAACGGCTTGGGTCAGTGCAAAAAAGTATCTGAAATGTAATAAATACGTAAAAACATTTCAAAGTGTGTTTAAAATTTGAAACTGTATTTCACTCAATAATATATATAAAAAATATTTTGCGGTTGGTAACCCATCATATAAAAATAACCTTTATAATACAAAAGGAAATCGAAACCTGATACTTTTTAGTTTTTACCCCATTTCATTTAGTTTTGAAGGTAAACCTAGGAAAACATCTAGCCCTTAACCCATCTTCTAAATAAAACCCTTTCAAACATTAAAGAAAAAAAGGGAAAAAATCCGACATACTTTATTTTGCAATTGCATTTTTTTACAAAATTTTATCCTCTTAATTATCTTTCAAACACCAAAAGAATTTTTGAAATTGGATATATAGTTTCTGAGAATACTCATCACAACCAAACAAAGCAAGATTGGAGCTTTATTTATATAGAAGCTATAATTATAGATTGGGCTTTATAGAATTAATAAAATCTACTAAAATGTTTTAGAAATTAGACCAAGAGCCGACTGAAAATCTGTGCATGAAATACCAAAGTCTGGCAGGTTTCTTTTTCAGCATTTGTGAGGGTGGGAGGTCAAACCCGCTTGATAATCCATCTACGTGTTAGGGTCATAAACACTTCAATTCAAAAAGAAATGGCAGTTGTTAGATCGTACCCTGGTGATTTTTTGTTCTCTGTCATTTCTCCGAAGTTTAAAGACTTTTAACTTAATGATACGATCAAAAGAATCCATGATTTTAGCTCTTTAAGGAAACCTTATCGGACTTCTTTTGGAGACTTTATTTAAAAGGTGATTTTGTTTTTGTTTCAAATCTCCAAAATAGCCATGATAAGGTTCGTATAAAATGGCTATCTGGTGTTTATTGCTAGGAAAAATGACAGAGCATCATAAACAATATTAATACCCCTGATAATTAAATAGAGAAACTGGCTCTTTTTTACCCCTAGACCCTCCCAAAGGCTGAAAAGAAAACCTGCCAGACTTTTATATTTGATAATGTCACACAGATAACAATCTTATTCGAATTAAATTAAATCACTTTAAATTAAACAAATTATAATTACAGGAAGAAAACTTGTTATGTTTGTTAATTGCTTGATAAAAAAGAATGACATTACCGCTTTATCGAAACCTTCGTAGGCATCATCAGAAGATCCTACCAAAATATTTGTTAGAAATTTGAGAAACAAAAAATGCACTAAAAATGCGTTGATGGCAAACCGCTTTAGAGAATTTTAACCAAACTTCACCGAAACCCTATCAAAAGATTTGTTAGTAATTTGACAAAATGCACTTAAAATGCATTTTGCGGTTTTCCCTTTACCGAATTTTGACCAAACTTCACAAAAAGACCATCCTCAAAAAGGAAGATAACTTTATACAAAAATTAAAAAATTCGGCTGAGTTTATCGAGCCCGAACAAAAGGCAACTTATTTTTATATACCGGCTTCGCTCGGGTATAGACAAAAGTTCCTTATAAAAAATAACAAAATTATATAAATAAATTAAACAGTATAAATTATCAGCTTTGTTTTGAGTCTCGCCCGGAAAGTATTTCATACGAAAAAAAATTGTGTTCCCCTGTTATTTCAAAAAGTGTTATGAATTTCGCTCGAAGTTCTTTTGCCTAAAAGCTAGCCATACACGACCGAGCCATCCGATCCTTTTTCTTTTTTTTCTTTTTTTCACTTTTAAAATAAAAGTTAAAAAAAGAAACTCCATCACCGGCCTCCTCCATGAATAGTAGTTCGCTTTCTGTTCATATATCTACATAGTTCATGAGCGGCCATGTTTTCGGTATTCTTTGCGTATTTATTCATGGAAATAATTTCTTAAGCCGCTTCATTGGGCCAACGCAACCAGTGCGCATTAAATAAAAACATAATATCTATAACTTTATCTGCGCTTGACTAACTGCAACAAAGAATGTGAAATGAAATAAATACGTTTAGCCATTCGAACTTGATAGATTATAACGCACACAAAGAAATTTAAAAATTGGATCCCATTGTTTTATTAATCAGCCATTCCCCCTACAAAGGCATTAAGCTAGTGGTTCTCAAAGTCCATTCCCTTAAACACAAAAAGAATGTTTCAAATAGGTCCTGTTCCTTGAGCATAACCTTTCCAACATTAAAGGGATTTTAAATCGTAGTTTAATTTTGTATGTACATACAACATTCAGTAGACAAAAAATTTTTAAATAAAAAAAAATCTGGTCCTAAATCCTAAGAATAACTTTTCAAACAAAGAGATATTTGTTTGAATTGGAATAAATTAATTTTTAAAAATATTAAGCCAGTGATTTCGAACCTATACTATATATAAAATTCCATGCACAAAAAGTGCGTTTTAAATTTGAAACCGTATTTCACCAAATAAAATAAAAAAATATTTCGCAGTTAATATATTAATTCTTTAATTATATCTTTTCAAAACTTTTTTTTTCAAAATTGAATTCCCTTTATGTTTTTACCCATTTCACCCTATAAGGAAAACTTGATTTGAAAAATGTGTAGCAATAAGCACATCCTAGAAAAATAACTTATAACACAAAAAGAAATCGAAATCGAATACAGTTTTGTTTCCTTACGATATGAATTTAAATCTCAGAATACATTTAGCCTTGAACCCATCCTCTAAGTAAACCTTTTCAAACATAAAAAGAAAAATTAAAAATGACACCATTTTCTTGGTTTGCCCCCTTTTCACCCTACAAACACATTTTTTTTTACAAAATTTTATATCTAAGACTTAGTCTTTTAAAATAATCTTACAAACGGCAAGAGAATGTTTAAAATTGGGTATGTAGTTTCTAAAATCAGCCATCACAAAGAAACAAATAAAGCAAGATAAGAGCTTTATTAATATAGACGGATGGATAATGCCGTTAAATGCAGAAAGGACTTAAACAAAATTAAGCGGTTTTTTCACTACAGAAATTTTAAAAGAATGTTTTAATTTCATTCGAAACAAAAGACGTAATCGAGTTAGGGTTAGTTCTGTTGTACGAATATTGATTTAAAAAAAAAATACTAAAAATATAAAAATACACAAATCATTTTAAAAACATTGCTGGAGATTTTTAAAAAAAAAGTTTTTCGGCTTCCGAGTTATTTTATTCTATACAGGATATAACCGCAGAAGTTTTTCCCAAGAACTGAAATGCACAAATTCCAGTAGATATTGCTATTGGTTTAATATTGATGTCATTGCCATTTTCCAATTCACTTCAACGAAAGATGAACTTATCACTAATTTTTTTGGCTGTAATGGCTAATTCAGCTAACTCCGTCAGCTATAGGTTCCCGAGTTTATAAACCATCCTCACTTTACATTCGCACTCCAAAGCAGAAAATAAAAAAAGAATTATCATTCAGGCTCAAATTTAATACAATCCATTCCATTATATTTATCGGCTTCTTCACTGTTTCTCGATAAACCAATAATAATAATTAATAATAAAAATATATAGCTATGTTTTTATTTAACCAATATCCTGGATTCTATCTTTACATATTTCATTGCACTTCTTCAACTCTTCTTTTTTTTAATAATTGCTGGGCCAATCTGATGAACTGAATACTGAATTTAATAATAAAAAACTAATGAATCGACCCGAGTTAATGTCACAGATAACAAACTTATTGCAACTAAATTAAATCATTTTAAATTAAATTGAAAAATTAAGAAATTATAAATACAGGAAGAAAACTTGTTATGTTTGTTAATTGCTTGATAAAAAAGAATGAAATTACCGCTTTATCGAAACCTTCGTAGGCATCATCAGAAGATCCTACCAAAATATTTGTTAGAAATTTGACAAACAAAAAATGCACTAAAAATGCATTGATGGCAAACCGCTTTAAAGAATTTTAACCAAACTTCACAGAAACCCTATCAAAAGATTTGTTAGTAATTTGACAAAATGCACTTAAAATGCATTTTGCGGTTTTGCCTTTACCGAATTTTGACCAAACTTCACAAAAAAGACCATCCTCAATACGGAAGATAACTTTATAAAAAAAAAAATCAAAAAATTCGGCCCAGCCAATTTCGAGTTTATCGAGCCCGAACTTATTTTTATATATTAGATTCGTTTCACATCTATTTTGTTAAGAACCGTGAAAAAACTTTCAACTACACAGAAATGCCAAATCTTCTTAGTGTGTGTGTCCAAGTCGGTGTAAATCTTGCTAACACCCCGACTCCACAGGAGATAATTTCTATCAGAATTGTTATCTTGACATGAAATATCCAATGGAGGCATTCCGTTTCATCTATTGTTGGGATGTCAGATATATCTCTCCGCGATTATATCTTGACAGATATCTCCGACATGAATTTTGACAAATGGAGATATTTTTGCTTTGTGACTAGAAATTGCTTTTTTTGTGTCATTATCTTGTTTCCTTATACTAGTGTTGATGTTAATCTCTGCATTTGTTTTTGGAAATTAAGTTTTTGTTTGTTATTTAGTGTAATTTTCGGTTTCGTGATTTGAAATCGAATAACATGATTTGCCCAGCGCAGACAGAAGACAATGTTAGATATAAATAGGTGGATATAAAGGGTGGCGCACCAATTGTGCTACAATAAGAAATTCAAATAATTTTTTTTAATCGATCTATTTCATTTATTTTTTTTTATTGGTTAGAAAATTAAATTTTATTTTAAATAGTTAGTTGTTTTTAAAGATTATAGACCGCAAATGACCTCCACGCTCTCCCACGCATATGCGGCACCTGATCAAAAAATTATTCATTGCGGCCTGAAGAGTTGAAGTTGGGATCGCCTCAATTATTGTCGTTATGGACTGCTTTAATTCAGTTAAATTCCTGGGCTTCGTTTTATACACCTCTTGCTTGACATAACCCCATAAAAAGAAGTCTGGTGCAGTCAAGTCAGGTGACCTTGGGGGCCAGCGAAGAGTGGAATTCCTAGAAATTAATTTGTTTGCGAATTTTTTGTTTAGCTCCGCCATAACTGGTCTGGCTATATTTGCAGTTGCTCCATCTTGCTGAAACCAAACGCTGTTGAATGGTATACGTCTTCGGCGCAGTTCTGGGTAAAAAAAACTCCTTCAACATCTTTAAATAACGGTCCCCAAAGAAGTACGGCCCGACAATACACCTTGATGAAACTGCGCACCACACAGTGACTCGTTCTGGGTGCAGTTCCGTCTCATGGAGCATTTCTGGATTAGACTCATTCCATATACGGCAATTTTGCTTGTTTACATTGCCGTTAAGATCAAAATGGGCCTCATCAGACATGAACAAACAATTGATCAATGTGTTGTCTTCTTCGGCCATTGATATCATTTTTTGGCAAAATTCCAGGCAAACAGGCATATCCTGAGGGTTTAACTTGCTAGTAATTTGGACTTTGTACGGAAACAAGTTTAAATCGTCATGAAGTATCCGTTGTAATGACCGTCTACTAACTCCAATTTGCCCCGATAAGTTTCGGGTGGAAACGCTCGGATTGGCCTGTATTGCAGATGCTACTGCTGCGATTGTATCCTGAACCCGAACATTGGCATCTCGCCAAACTCCCGCCTAAATTCCCTTTGGACGGAAATGACGGACTGCAAAGCATGGTACCGTTGCACTATCCAAATTCTTTTCTCCGTATCCCAAGCATTCATTTTTATAAATCTAAATAGTAACCTACAAAATAAAAAAAAAAAAATAAGCCGATTACTCACACAGAAAAAAAGTTATTACGTTTTATTTTTGTAGCACGATTCGTGCGCCACCCTGTATCTGATATTTAGTTGGAGAGATATTATCTCCTGTGGATTCGGGGTGTAAAAACGAGCTGAGCGAGCTAAAACTTGACTGAGTGGTAATGTTCAATCTTGCCATTTATGTAATATTATAACAGTTAGCTTTTGATATAATGTGTATATTAATAATGTTACTGTTCATACCTAACACTTCTCCCATCTAAGAATAGACATACATATTAAGAGTATTCATGTAGCTTCGTAAAACCGTAGATCATTTTACAAATTGGTTAAGTTTATCTTTTGGTAAATGAATTGTCAAATTTTGTATGGGAAATGATTTACACAATTTGGTTAAACTTATCAAAGGAATTTGTTGCGTAAAATTAACCAAACTGGTAAGACTTATCCAAACGTCATTGTGACTCTTACTCTGATTAAATTACCTAGCATTTAATCAAATGCATAAAAAAAAGTCGTTCATACAATATTTCCGTAAACTTGTCATTTTACACAATTTGTAAACTTACGACGTTGCATGAATACCCTTATTATGTACAAAAATAAATACTTATACCTTAGCAAATTCACATTTTGTTTTATTAATTACATATAATAAAAGAAAATATTATTTACTTCCTATTACTTATTGCTATTATTTTTAATACATTTATTTAATATTTTGTTGAAATTTGTTTTCATAGATATTAAATAGAATAATACATATTTGATATCAATTATAAGTTTTTTTTAAATACAATTTAATCTCTCTTTCATAAATCTCAAAATTAAATCTTTGTGGTTCCTAACTATCCTTTTTGATCTTCTAATAATATCATTCGAATTTTGTTTTTTAAATGGTTGATCGATGGTGAAGTGGATTAAGCTCTCTGTCTTTTGAAAGAAAAAGCTAATTCATTTCCATTCAGATTTTCATTCTGTTTTCTTAATTGAAAATTAAAATTTTTAGATATTTCTTTGTGCGCCCTTTACATTAACCAGATAAACGACCTTAGAAAACTTTTTTACTAATATACCGGGAATCCATCGAACCAAAGGAACATTATTATTATTCGATCGATACCAAATAAACTCGTTCGTTTTTAAATCATAATATTTTTTGGATTTTTGTTTGAATTTTTGATTTTGTTTGTTTTGTTTATTTTGGATTGAAAACTTCTAACGTTGTTCTCTCTTACATATACATGTTTTGCAGAATTTTTTGTATTTGCTACTGATTTTGTTTGGTGTCTAAAAACTTAACGCTGATTTTGGCTTCAGATGGTGATATACTAGGAACAGTGCAGGGTGTATTTCTACATCTAACCAAAAAGTTATCTAGTTGCGTTTGTAGCGAATGAGATTTTGACCTATCATCTAAAAGATACTTTTTTAATCAGGGCTTAGCAGTTTGTACTGCTCTTTCAGCGCTCCCATTAGACTGCGGGTGATATGATGGAGACTTCGAAACTTTTATGTTATTGGCCTTACACAATGCCTCATATTCTTGTGAACTAAACGGTGGGCCATTATCTGAAACAATTTCAGTTGGAAATCCGAAATTGCGAAAAATTAAACGTAGAACTTAACTAACGGCTGAGGTTTTTTTCATAATAAAGATTTCTATCCATTTCGAAAAAGTTACGAATAAAAAAAATAACGTCTCTCCCTTAAAAAAAAAAAAATCAACAGCACGCGTTCGAATGGATAATAAATAACTTGCCAATTCTTGAGGCTGGTTGCACCAGGTTTATTACTTGCTTGCTGGCACACATCAAATCTCCGAACAATTACCTCAATGTCCCTGTCAACGTCTAGCCATTAAACTGATCCTCTATCAATTGACTTCATCCTAACCATCCCAATATGTCCTTCGTGCAAAAGATGCAATATTGATTGTTTTAATTTTTCTGGAATGACTAAACGATTACCCCAGAACAAAAAGTTAGAATCTACACACAAATCAAATCTTTTATTGAAATATTTCTTAATTTCTGAATCAGAAATATTTTGTGGCCATTTCCCTGAATAAACATACTCAATAACATTCACTAAGATATCGCCCTTTTGGGTTTCATACTTACTTCTTTCTTTATCTAATGGTATATTACCCGGTATACTAAAAAAATGTATTATATTTTCATCAACATTTGTACCTTTTTTCAAAGGCAGTCGCGATAATGCATCCGCATTTCCCATTTTGAAAGTTCTCTATACTTTATTTCGTAATCATATTGCGACATAAAAATTGACCACCGTTGAAGTCCTGTCACACTCTCTTTTTTCTACCAAAATTCATTTCGAGAGGCTTATGATCGCTTAAAATAACAAACCGACAACCATACACGTATTTGTTGAGTTTTTTAGTGAAAATATGATGGCCCGTGCTTCACGCTCGATTTGTGAATACTTCTTCTCACAATTAAAAAGTGAACTAGGCGCAAATTTAATGGGTAACCCTCTATTATTTTCATCTAGCATCAGCCACTATACCTAACGGTAAAGAAAGGTTATAATAAACTAGGAGGTTGTTTTCATAAAGATAATGTTTACTGTTCTGAAATGCTAATGTACAGGAATCGTCCCAATTAAATGGCTGACCCTTTGCGGTAAGTTTGTAAAGCGAAGCCAACCGACTTGACAAAAGTTAAGATGTCCCAAGTAAGCCTAGAGTGATGTTAAAAAGGAGTTGGTGCTTCAATAATAGCCCGCATATAATCCTTTTTAGGACGAATTCCATGCTGAGAAAGTTCATAGCCCAAGTACTCTACTCTTCGCTTAAAAAATTGACATTTTTCCAATCGAACTAAAGGGTTTTTCAACAGGAACGCTACAAAAGTAGAGCGAAGGGGACAGCAAACGATGCCATATTTCTTGCTGCTCTTTTGACTTGACATTTCTCTTCAGTAAGGCTTGCCATTTCATGATGGAAAGATATACGAGACAACAACGAGTCGAAATTATTAAAATTTACTACCGAAATTCTGAGTCAGTGGCCTCAACGTTAAGAGCGCTACGTCCAATTTATGGTCGTCATAATCGTCCTAGCAGATCAACAATTAAGCGTCTAGTGAAAAAATTTGAATCCAAAGGCACAGGCACAAAATGTTCCCGTGCCAGTGAGACAAAGAAGTGCCCATGGTGTCGAGAATATTGCTGCCGCTGAGGCCTCTCTCAAACGTCGTTCTCAAGCGTTGGGCATCTCTGTGACGTCGTTATGGCGAATTTTGCGAAAAGATCTTGGCCTACATCCGCACAAGATTAAATTGACGCAAGAACTGAAGCCGCTTGACCACCAGAAGCGTCGCATGTTCGTAAATTGGGCTGAGCAACAACTTGAAAATGATTCGGATTTTCATCGAAAAATCATCTTCAGCGATGAGGCTAATTTCATTGAAGTTGTTGTTGTTTCTATGTGTTTTGAGGCGTCTCAAATGTAGACACGATGAGACTCACGAGTCCGGACTCAATTTTCCCAATCTAAACGGGCTCATACATATACAGTTTTTCGTCGGACTACTTGTCTAAAGTGATAAATGCTTGAAGAAGCCATTTTTTAAAATGGCGTCATTCAGTAGTGTGTGTGTAAATTTGACAACTCGATGTTTTCATATTCGATTGGAATCCAAAAGGAGTAGAACAGTCCGAAAATCCAATCGAAAACGTCATATGATTTCACGTTGTTTTGGAAGAGTCTTATACTATGTTTTCATTAGACCAAAGGGGGTAATTTCGTTGAAAATTTCCAAACTCGGTACAAAATCATCTCATTTCAAATACAAATTCACATTTCGAAAAGAGATCATTTCAACCAAATTTGCATGAAATTAGATTGGAAATTAAGTCAAAACCTATTGAACACACCCAATTGGAGACAGTTTTTAATAGCTCTGAAAAGATTTTGTATAAAAATGTCAAAGCTCAATGGAAGTGGAAAGAATAAAGCAATAACAAAAAGCGATTAACAGCCAGTTAAAATTCAAAAATGAAATGAGCTGTCAAACGAAATTACAAATGAAAACACTTTTTCTTTGATTTGGGAAATCATCTCATTTCGGCTGTAATGAAAACGTAGTATTAAAGGCCTCTAAGGTTGTACAAACGTGGTTCAATTTTGATCCGTGGTTCCGCAATTTTCAGTCGTTGATTTTGGCGACGTCATCGTGTCTACATTCGAAAATTTTAGGCGCCTCAAGACACATAGAAATGAAAACTTCAATGCTCCCAACTAACAATTTCGCTCCTATATTCATCCATAGATGCTTTTCGTTTTCATTGATCCTACGCATAAAAGCATTGCATAAAACTCCATTGAGTAAAAAAGGCGACATTTTTTCACTCCTATTGTACCTTTATGGAGTTATTTTGACAGTCTTAAATAGGTTCACATAAACTTAAAAAAAAAAAAAAATTATTGGTACGTCCAATCGAACCCGTGTCCCTTTGAACCAATTGTCTTGCTCGCTAACCGCTCCAAAAAATCTCTGATATACAATTCAGTGCATTAAATTAGAATCGCTTTTACTCGTATCTTGAATTCTCTTCTATGTGAAATTAAGCAAGCATTAATAAGAACAAATTTTGTTCAAGAATAATATAAAGTAAGAGATTAGCATTATTATTAGTTATATTTGTTGCTTAGTTTGAACTCAATTTATTTTTTACTGCTATTGTTGTTATAAAAAGCTTAAGTTTTTTTTTGAAGACCAAAAACAAAATGTAATATTTTTCTGAACTATATGTATGTGCAATAAAAAAAGTTAATTTTTGATGGCAATTCTATTTTTAATTTTCAAGAACGTGCCCCCCTGGGCAAAATCGTGGATCTGCCCCTGTTTTTAGAGTTGATTTGTATGAGCAAAACAAAAGTTTAGAAATATTTTTTTGTTGAAACACACCCACTGCCACCCCGACTTTTTGCAATTTGATTTCTCAAAAACAGCTCTCAAGACTACTTGTGGTATCTGATATTATTTAAATGGGCAGGAGAAAATTGTTGGTAATTTTTTTGAGACCATCCCATAACCACGCCGACTTTTTTCATGTCTATATCTCGGCAACGGCCCATGCAATCGAAATGAAATTTTCAGAGTTAAGTTGTATGAGCAAAATAAAAGTTTAGAAATATTTTATTTCAAAATACACCCACTGCCGCGCCCAATTTTTGCAATTTGATTTCTCAAAAACAGCTCTAAGGACTACCTCTGGTATCAGATATTATTTAAATGGGTAGGAGAAAATTGTTGATAATTTTTTTGAGACCCTCCCATAACCACGCCGACTTTTTTCATGTCTCTATATCTCGGTAATGGCCCAAGCAATCGGTATGGAATTTTCAGAAATTGGTGGATACAGGGGGGAGGGAGACGCTTTTCAAAAAAAATGTTCATCATATAGATGCAAAGTACTATTAGAAGGTAAGATTTAGTCTACAAACAGTTTACAATTGATGAAGGTAATTTTGATATTTTTTCTTATTTATTTGAGAATGGGAATGACCCCCTCCTGGGGTTTTTCAATTTTTTTTTAACCACTTACCTTCAAAAAGTTCAATGCAAACAGTTTACAATTGATGGATGTATGTTTGATAAATGTTCTTATTTGAGAATGAACAACTCCCCCCCTGGGGCTTTTCAATTTTTTTCTTCAACGCTATCGATGCATTGGACCATTTAAAAATAAGATTTAGACCACAAACGATTAAGTTTTGATGTATGTAATTTTGATATTTTCTCATATTTGGGATTTTTTTTTCTCAACCACTTACCTTCAAAAAGTGCAATGTTTCCACAAACAGTTTACAAAAATTGATGTAGGTATTTTCGATAATTTCTCTTATTTGAGAATGAACATGAAAATCCTTTGGCTTTTCTAAGTGAAAGAATAAAATTCAACCATCAAAAAATGGTTAAAACACTGAAAGGATAGGATTCGCAAAACAAAAATATTTGTAGAACACTAAAACCATTATTATTTTTTTTATTTATGCAAATACTTCTTTTTTAAATAATTTTGTGATTGCTTATCGAGGCAGCAAAATTACATATTTTTTTCTTGTTTAGGAAGATTATGCATTCATATGTAGGTACTAGCACTAGCTAAAATTTGTGGGTAAGCACGAATAAAAAAAACAATTGAATTGAAAACAAAACAGATTTTTTTTGATTTTGGTTGCGAAATTTCAAATCATATTGTCATATCATTATGCCTGTTCGTGTACTTCCCAAAACTACGAATTTCTACGAATTTTTTTTTTATGTGAAATTGGACAGAACTGTGCTGAATTCGTAAAAAGAATTTCGTAATTTTGGGAGGAACGCAAACAGACATAATGTAGGTACAAGTTTGTGAACTTTGTGCTGAATTCGTAGCAGTTGTTGTTTGGAGTACGATACACGAACAGACATTTTTATTTATACCCGTTCGTTAACTTCCTAAAACTGCCCATTTCATTCCAAAGTCCTGTCAATTTTGTTTTTCTTTGTGCCAACTTTGACAGTTTGGAGTTTTGGACTAAAATTGGTCGATATTTTGGATCCGTTTTGACTCCGGTTTTGGCTGAGCATGGCCTCTCTTACAAGTGAGTTCATAGTGATTTTTCTTAAGCGTGGCTCACACTATCAAACTCGATTAGGATATCAAACACACATTTGAATGATCAAACATTTATGATTGTCAAACAATGTTTGTACGACAAATTACGCAGATTTGATAAATAATAGCCCTGTTTTTTTGTGCATTTTTATCTTCGCTAAGAAAAAAGTGGCATGTCAATTACAACAACAAACTGGTATAATTCCATATTTTTGTTGTTGTTTATTTAACATGCTCCTTTTTTCTAAGTGAAGATAAAAATGCACTTAAAAACAGGGCTAATATATACTATCTACGCTCAATATGCCTTTTTGGTAACGAGAAATTTTCACCAAGCTTCGCAAACTTTTGTATTTTTCCTATGGTTTATACTAATTTGAACCAAGAAACACAGTTTTTGATCTCAATGTACTGCAGTTACCCGTAAGCGAAGCATTAGCCGATGACATTTTTTTGTTGTTGTTTAGCGTTATGTATTTGTCATATTTTGTGCTATTGTAAATACCTCTGTTCCTTAGTTTTTTTTCAAATAGTTTGAGACCACCAGATTTAGTGCCGGCCAGTACATACAATATTTCACTTAGGAAACGGGTTTGAACTAAATCTGGCGGTCTGAAACTGTTTGAAACTCATTTTGGAACGCACCTAGACGCTGTTTAGATTGGGTAGATTGAGACCGGTCTCACGGTTGTTTATGGGCAAGAGAAGTGGGGTCGGGGATGTTGACCTCATGAGACTCATATGGTGATGTTTCAGTGTACAAAACATTGAAGCTGTTGTTTCTATGTGTTTTGTGGCGTCTCAAATGTTCGAATGTAGACACGATGAGACTCACGAGTCCGGACTCAATTTTCCCAATCTAAACGGGCTCATACATATACAGTTTTTCGTCGGACTACTTGTCTAAAGTGATAAATGCTTGAAGAAGCCATTTTTTAAAATGGCGTCATTCAGTAGTGTGTGTGTAAATTTGACAACTCGATGTTTTCATATTCGATTGGAATCCAAAAGGAGTAGAACAGTCCGAAAATCCAATCGAAAACGTCATATGATTTCACGTTGTTTTGGAAGAGTCTTATACTATGTTTTCATTAGACCAAAGGGGGTAATTTCGTTGAAAATTTCCAAACTCGGTACAAAATCATCTCATTTCAAATACAAATTCACATTTCGAAAAGAGATCATTTCAACCAAATTTGCATGAAATTAGATTGGAAATTAAGTCAAAACCTATTGAACACACCCAATTGGAGACAGTTTTTAATAGCTCTGAAAAGATTTTGTATAAAAATGTCAAAGCTCAATGGAAGTGGAAAGAATAAAGCAATAACAAAAAGCGATTAACAGCCAGTTAAAATTCAAAAATGAAATGAGCTGTCAAACGAAATTACAAATGAAAACACTTTTTCTTTGATTTGGGAAATCATCTCATTTCGGCTGTAATGAAAACGTAGTATTAAAGGCCTCTAAGGTTGTACAAACGTGGTTCAATTTTGATCCGTGGTTCCGCAATTTTCAGTCGTTGATTTTGGCGACGTCATCGTGTCTACATTCGAAAATTTTAGGCGCCTCAAGACACATAGAAATGAAAACTTCAATGCTCCCAACTAACAATTTCGCTCCTATATTCATCCATAGATGCTTTTCGTTTTCATTGATCCTACGCACAAAAGCATTGCATAAAACTCCATTGAGTAAAAAAGGCGACATTTTTTCACTCCTATTGTACCTTTATGGAGTTATTTTGACAGTCTTAAATAGGTTCACATAAACTTAAAAAAAAAAAAAATTATTGGTACGTCCAATCGAACCTGTGTCCCTTTGAACCAATTGTCTTGCTCGCTAACCGCTCCAAAAAATCTCTGATATACAATTCAGTGCATTAAATTAGAATCGCTTTTACTCGTATCTTGAATTCTCTTCTATGTGAAATTAAGCAAGCATTAATAAGAACAAATTTTGTTCAAGAATAATATAAAGTAAGAGATTAGCATTATTATTAGTTATATTTGTTGCTTAGTTTGAACTCAATTTATTTTTTACTGCTATTGTTGTTATAAAAAGCTTAAGTTTTTTTTTGAAGACCAAAAACAAAATGTAATATTTTTCTGAACTATATGTATGTGCAATAAAAAAAGTTAATTTTTGATGGCAATTCTATTTTTAATTTTCAAGAACGTGCCCCCCTGGGCAAAATCGTGGATCTGCCCCTGTTTTTAGAGTTGATTTGTATGAGCAAAACAAAAGTTTAGAAATATTTTTTTGTTGAAACACACCCACTGCCACCCCGACTTTTTGCAATTTGATTTCTCAAAAACAGCTCTCAAGACTACTTGTGGTATCTGATATTATTTAAATGGGCAGGAGAAAATTGTTGGTAATTTTTTTGAGACCATCCCATAACCACGCCGACTTTTTTCATGTCTATATCTCGGCAACGGCCCATGCAATCGAAATGAAATTTTCAGAGTTAAGTTGTATGAGCAAAATAAAAGTTTAGAAATATTTTATTTCAAAATACACCCACTGCCGCGCCCAATTTTTGCAATTTGATTTCTCAAAAACAGCTCTAAGGACTACCTCTGGTATCAGATATTATTTAAATGGGTAGGAGAAAATTGTTGATAATTTTTTTGAGACCCTCCCATAACCACGCCGACTTTTTTCATGTCTCTATATCTCGGTAATGGCCCAAGCAATCGGTATGGAATTTTCAGAAATTGGTGGATACAGGGGGGAGGGGGGTTCATGACCCCCCCCTGACGCTTTTCAAAAAAAATGTTCATCATATAGATGCAAAGTACTATTAGAAGGTAAGATTTAGTCTACAAACAGTTTACAATTGATGAAGGTAATTTTGATATTTTTTCTTATTTATTTGAGAATGGGAATGACCCCCTCCTGGGGTTTTTCAATTTTTTTTTAACCACTTACCTTCAAAAAGTTCAATGCAAACAGTTTACAATTGATGGATGTATGTTTGATAAATGTTCTTATTTGAGAATGAACAACTCCCCCCCTGGGGCTTTTCAATTTTTTTCTTCAACGCTATCGATGCATTGGACCATTTAAAAATAAGATTTAGACCACAAACGATTAAGTTTTGATGTATGTAATTTTGATATTTTCTCATATTTGGGATTTTTTTTTCTCAACCACTTACCTTCAAAAAGTGCAATGTTTCCACAAACAGTTTACAAAAATTGATGTAGGTATTTTCGATAATTTCTCTTATTTGAGAATGAACATGAAAATCCTTTGGCTTTTCTAAGTGAAAGAATAAAATTCAACCATCAAAAAATGGTTAAAACACTGAAAGGATAGGATTCGCAAAACAAAAATATTTGTAGAACACTAAAACCATTATTATTTTTTTTATTTATGCAAATACTTCTTTTTTAAATAATTTTGTGATTGCTTATCGAGGCAGCAAAATTACATATTTTTTTCTTGTTTAGGAAGATTATGCATTCATATGTAGGTACTAGCACTAGCTAAAATTTGTGGGTAAGCACGAATAAAAAAAACAATTGAATTGAAAACAAAACAGATTTTTTTTGATTTTGGTTGCGAAATTTCAAATCATATTGTCATATCATTATGCCTGTTCGTGTACTTCCCAAAACTACGAATTTCTACGAATTTTTTTTTTTATGTGAAATTGGACAGAACTGTGCTGAATTCGTAAAAAGAATTTCGTAAATTTGGGAGGAACGCAAACAGACATAATGTAGGTACAAGTTTGTGAACTTTGTGCTGAATTCGTAGCAGTTGTTGTTTGGAGTACGATACACGAACAGACATTTTTATTTATACCCGTTCGTTAACTTCCTAAAACTGCCCATTTCATTCCAAAGTCCTGTCAATTTTGTTTTTCTTTGTGCCAACTTTGACAGTTTGGAGTTTTGGACTAAAATTGGTCGATATTTTGGATCCGTTTTGACTCCGGTTTTGGCTGAGCATGGCCTCTCTTACAAGTGAGTTCATAGTGATTTTTCTTAAGCGTGGCTCACACTATCAAACTCGATTAGGATATCAAACACACATTTGAATGATCAAACATTTATGATTGTCAAACAATGTTTGTACGACAAATTACGCAGATTTGATAAATAATAGCCCTGTTTTTTTGTGCATTTTTATCTTCGCTAAGAAAAAAGTGGCATGTCAATTACAACAACAAACTGGTATAATTCCATATTTTTGTTGTTGTTTATTTAACATGCTCCTTTTTCTAAGTGAAGATAAAAATGCACTTAAAAACAGGGCTAATATATACTATCTACGCTCAATATGCCTTTTTGGTAACGAGAAATTTTCACCAAGCTTCGCAAACTTTTGTATTTTTCCTATGGTTTATACTAATTTGAACCAAGAAACACAGTTTTTGATCTCAATGTACTGCAGTTACCCGTAAGCGAAGCATTAGCCGATGACATTTTTTGTTGTTGTTTAGCGTTATGTAATTGTCATATTTTGTGCTATTGTAAATACCTCTGTTCCTTAGTTTTTTTTTCAAATAGTTTGAGACCACCAGATTTAGTGCCGGCCAGTACATACAATATTTCACTTAGGAAACGGGTTTGAACTAAATCTGGCGGTCTGAAACTGTTTGAAACTCATTTTGGAACGCACCTAGACGCTGTTTAGATTGGGTAGATTGAGACCGGTCTCACGGTTGTTTATGGGCAAGAGAAGTGGGGTCGGGGATGTTGACCTCATGAGACTCATATGGTGATGTTTCAGTGTACAAAACATTGAAGCTGTTGTTTCTATGTGTTTTGTGGCGTCTCAAATGTTCGAATGTAGACACGATGAGACTCACGAGTCCGGACTCAATTTTCCCAATCTAAACGGGCTCATACATATACAGTTTTTCGTCGGACTACTTGTCTAAAGTGATAAATGCTTGAAGAAGCCATTTTTTAAAATGGCGTCATTCAGTAGTGTGTGTGTAAATTTGACAACTTGATGTTTTCATATTCGATTGGAATCCAAAAGGAGTAGAACAGTCCGAAAATCCAATCGAAAACGTCATATGATTTCACGTTGTTTTGGAAGAGTCTTATACTATGTTTTCATAAGACCAAAGGAGGTAATTTCGTTGAAAATTTCCAAACTCGATACAAAATCATCTCATTTCAAATACAAATTCACATTTCGAAATGAGATCATTTCAACCAAATTTGCATGAAATTAGATTGGAAATTAAGTCAAAACCTATTGAACACACCCAATTGGCGACAGTTTGAATAGCTCTGAAAAGGTTTTGTATGAATATGTCAAAGCTCAATGGAAGTGGAAAGAATAAAGCAATAACAAAAAGCGATTAACAGCCAGTTAAAATTCAAAAATGAAATGAGCTGTCAAACGAAATTACAAATGAAAACACTTTTTCTTTGATTTGGGAAATCATCTCATTTCGGCTGTAATGAAAACGTAGTATTAAAGGCCTCTAAGGTTGTACAAACGTGGTTCAATTTTGATCCGTGGTTCCGCAATTTTCAGTCGTTGATTTTGGCGACGTCATCGTGTCTACATTCGAAAATTTTAGGCGCCTCAAGACACATAGAAATGAAAACTTCAATGCTCCCAACTAACAATTTCGCTCCTATATTCATCCATAGATGCTTTTCGTTTTCATTGATCCTACGCACAAAAGCATTGCATAAAACTCCATTGAGTAAAAAAGGCGACATTTTTTCACTCCTATTGTACCTTTATGGAGTTATTTTGACAGTCTTAAATAGGTTCACATAAACTTAAAAAAAAAAAAAATTATTGGTACGTCCAATCGAACCTGTGTCCCTTTGAACCAATTGTCTTGCTCGCTAACCGCTCCAAAAAATCTCTGATATACAATTCAGTGCATTAAATTAGAATCGCTTTTACTCGTATCTTGAATTCTCTTCTATGTGAAATTAAGCAAGCATTAATAAGAACAAATTTTGTTCAAGAATAATATAAAGTAAGAGATTAGCATTATTATTAGTTATATTTGTTGCTTAGTTTGAACTCAATTTATTTTTTACTGCTATTGTTGTTATAAAAAGCTTAAGTTTTTTTTTGAAGACCAAAAACAAAATGTAATATTTTTCTGAACTATATGTATGTGCAATAAAAAAAGTTAATTTTTGATGGCAATTCTATTTTTAATTTTCAAGAACGTGCCCCCCTGGGCAAAATCGTGGATCTGCCCCTGTTTTTAGAGTTGATTTGTATGAGCAAAACAAAAGTTTAGAAATATTTTTTTGTTGAAACACACCCACTGCCACCCCGACTTTTTGCAATTTGATTTCTCAAAAACAGCTCTCAAGACTACTTGTGGTATCTGATATTATTTAAATGGGCAGGAGAAAATTGTTGGTAATTTTTTTGAGACCATCCCATAACCACGCCGACTTTTTTCATGTCTATATCTCGGCAACGGCCCATGCAATCGAAATGAAATTTTCAGAGTTAAGTTGTATGAGCAAAATAAAAGTTTAGAAATATTTTATTTCAAAATACACCCACTGCCGCGCCCAATTTTTGCAATTTGATTTCTCAAAAACAGCTCTAAGGACTACCTCTGGTATCAGATATTATTTAAATGGGTAGGAGAAAATTGTTGATAATTTTTTTGAGACCCTCCCATAACCACGCCGACTTTTTTCATGTCTCTATATCTCGGTAATGGCCCAAGCAATCGGTATGGAATTTTCAGAAATTGGTGGATACAGGGGGGAGGGGGGTTCATGACCCCCCCCTGACGCTTTTCAAAAAAAATGTTCATCATATAGATGCAAAGTACTATTAGAAGGTAAGATTTAGTCTACAAACAGTTTACAATTGATGAAGGTAATTTTGATATTTTTTCTTATTTATTTGAGAATGGGAATGACCCCCTCCTGGGGTTTTTCAATTTTTTTTTAACCACTTACCTTCAAAAAGTTCAATGCAAACAGTTTACAATTGATGGATGTATGTTTGATAAATGTTCTTATTTGAGAATGAACAACTCCCCCCCTGGGGCTTTTCAATTTTTTTCTTCAACGCTATCGATGCATTGGACCATTTAAAAATAAGATTTAGACCACAAACGATTAAGTTTTGATGTATGTAATTTTGATATTTTCTCATATTTGGGATTTTTTTTTCTCAACCACTTACCTTCAAAAAGTGCAATGTTTCCACAAACAGTTTACAAAAATTGATGTAGGTATTTTCGATAATTTCTCTTATTTGAGAATGAACATGAAAATCCTTTGGCTTTTCTAAGTGAAAGAATAAAATTCAACCATCAAAAAATGGTTAAAACACTGAAAGGATAGGATTCGCAAAACAAAAATATTTGTAGAACACTAAAACCATTATTATTTTTTTTATTTATGCAAATACTTCTTTTTTAAATAATTTTGTGATTGCTTATCGAGGCAGCAAAATTACATATTTTTTTCTTGTTTAGGAAGATTATGCATTCATATGTAGGTACTAGCACTAGCTAAAATTTGTGGGTAAGCACGAATAAAAAAAACAATTGAATTGAAAACAAAACAGATTTTTTTTGATTTTGGTTGCGAAATTTCAAATCATATTGTCATATCATTATGCCTGTTCGTGTACTTCCCAAAACTACGAATTTCTACGAATTTTTTTTTTTATGTGAAATTGGACAGAACTGTGCTGAATTCGTAAAAAGAATTTCGTAAATTTGGGAGGAACGCAAACAGACATAATGTAGGTACAAGTTTGTGAACTTTGTGCTGAATTCGTAGCAGTTGTTGTTTGGAGTACGATACACGAACAGACATTTTTATTTATACCCGTTCGTTAACTTCCTAAAACTGCCCATTTCATTCCAAAGTCCTGTCAATTTTGTTTTTCTTTGTGCCAACTTTGACAGTTTGGAGTTTTGGACTAAAATTGGTCGATATTTTGGATCCGTTTTGACTCCGGTTTTGGCTGAGCATGGCCTCTCTTACAAGTGAGTTCATAGTGATTTTTCTTAAGCGTGGCTCACACTATCAAACTCGATTAGGATATCAAACACACATTTGAATGATCAAACATTTATGATTGTCAAACAATGTTTGTACGACAAATTACGCAGATTTGATAAATAATAGCCCTGTTTTTTTGTGCATTTTTATCTTCGCTAAGAAAAAAGTGGCATGTCAATTACAACAACAAACTGGTATAATTCCATATTTTTGTTGTTGTTTATTTAACATGCTCCTTTTTCTAAGTGAAGATAAAAATGCACTTAAAAACAGGGCTAATATATACTATCTACGCTCAATATGCCTTTTTGGTAACGAGAAATTTTCACCAAGCTTCGCAAACTTTTGTATTTTTCCTATGGTTTATACTAATTTGAACCAAGAAACACAGTTTTTGATCTCAATGTACTGCAGTTACCCGTAAGCGAAGCATTAGCCGATGACATTTTTTTGTTGTTGTTTAGCGTTATGTAATTGTCATATTTTGTGCTATTGTAAATACCTCTGTTCCTTAGTTTTTTTTTCAAATAGTTTGAGACCACCAGATTTAGTGCCGGCCAGTACATACAATATTTCACTTAGGAAACGGGTTTGAACTAAATCTGGCGGTCTGAAACTGTTTGAAACTCATTTTGGAACGCACCTAGACGCTGTTTAGATTGGGTAGATTGAGACCGGTCTCACGGTTGTTTATGGGCAAGAGAAGTGGGGTCGGGGATGTTGACCTCATGAGACTCATATGGTGATGTTTCAGTGTACAAAACATTGAAGCTGTTGTTTCTATGTGTTTTGTGGCGTCTCAAATGTTCGAATGTAGACACGATGAGACTCACGAGTCCGGACTCAATTTTCCCAATCTAAACGGGCTCATACATATACAGTTTTTCGTCGGACTACTTGTCTAAAGTGATAAATGCTTGAAGAAGCCATTTTTTAAAATGGCGTCATTCAGTAGTGTGTGTGTAAATTTGACAACTTGATGTTTTCATATTCGATTGGAATCCAAAAGGAGTAGAACAGTCCGAAAATCCAATCGAAAACGTCATATGATTTCACGTTGTTTTGGAAGAGTCTTATACTATGTTTTCATAAGACCAAAGGAGGTAATTTCGTTGAAAATTTCCAAACTCGATACAAAATCATCTCATTTCAAATACAAATTCACATTTCGAAATGAGATCATTTCAACCAAATTTGCATGAAATTAGATTGGAAATTAAGTCAAAACCTATTGAACACACCCAATTGGCGACAGTTTGAATAGCTCTGAAAAGGTTTTGTATGAATATGTCAAAGCTCAATGGAAGTGGAAAGAATAAAGCAATAACAAAAAGCGATTAACAGCCAGTTAAAATTCAAAAATTAAATGAGCTGTCAAACGAAATTACAAATGAAAACACTTTTTCTTTGATTTGGGAAATCATCTCATTTCGGCTGTAATGAAAACGTAGTATTAAAGGCCTCTAAGGTTGTACAAACGTGGTTCAATTTTGATCCGTGGTTCCGCAATTTTCAGTCGTTGATTTTGGCGACGTCATCGTGTCTACATTCGAAAATTTTAGGCGCCTCAAGACACATAGAAATGAAAACTTCAATGCTCCCAACTAACAATTTCGCTCCTATATTCATCCATAGATGCTTTTCGTTTTCATTGATCCTACGCATAAAAGCATTGCATAAAACTCCATAGAGTAAAAAAGGCGACATTTTTTCACTCCTATTGTACCTTTATGGAGTTAATTTTGACAGTCTTAAAGAGGTTCACATAAACTTAAAAAAAAAAATAAATTATTGGTACGTCCAAGAATCGAACCCGTGTCCCTTTGAACCAATTGTCTTGCTCGCTAACCGCTCCAAAAAATCTCTGATATACAATTCAATGCATTAAATTAGAATCGCTTTTACTCGTATCTTGAATTCTCTTCTATGTGAAATTAAGCAAGCATTAATAAGAACAAATTTTGTTCAAGAATAATATAAAGTAAGAGATTAGCATTATTATTAGTTATATTTGTTGCTTAATTTGAACTCAATTTATTTTTTACTGCTATTGTTGTTATAAAAAGCTTAAGTTTTTTTTGAAGACCAAAAACAAAATGTAATATTTTTCTGAACTATACACTCCTCGTCAACTGAATACGCACAAACATTTTTTAATATACTTTATCCATTTTTTCCAAACAGTGATGGTTATTATGCCATCTGTTGATGCTAACTATTCCCTTAAGATGTTAAGCAGATAATTCCGAAAGAATTATCCAAAAACAACCGTGAGTTTTTCTTCAACCACTTGCAAAGTGTTTTATATGCAAAGTAGGAGTTTTTTTTTCTAGTCAACTGAATAGGTACAACGCCATTTTCTTCGTTGTTTATAAGTTTTTTGGAGTGCTTGACAGTTTAAATTAACGATTTTAGTGTTTTCAGTAAAATTTAATTCTTGATTTCAAATTTTAAGAAAAATGGGTAGATCTACGTGTCTTAACAGTGTTGAAAAAGCTAAAATCGATTTACTTAGAGACCAAGGCCTAACTGGACGTGCAATAGCTGATAAAGTTGGCCGAAGTTTTAATGTAGTTTATTCTTACTTGAAAAATAAAGATGCATACGGCAAAAACATGAAGGGCGGTAAGAAAACAGCAACAACAGCAGCTGAGAGACGAAGAATTTTAAGATATGCATCAAATTCTTCTGATTCTGTGGCAAAAATAAAACAAAAAGTCGGCGTAAACGCAAGTTGCTCAACAGTATTAAGAGTAATCAACAACTCAAGCCATCTTAAACGAATGAAACTTAAGAAAAAACCACCACTTAACGAGAGACGGAAAATGTTGCGATTAGATTTTTCAAGACTTCACATGAGTTGGAAAAAAGAATGGTATCACGTGGTTTTTTCAGATGAAAAAAAGTTTAATTTCGATGGCCCTGATGGGTTCAACTTCTATTTTCACGACTTAAGAAAAGAAAAAAGATTTTTAAAGCGCCATCATAGTCGTGAAGAAGGTGTCATGATATGGGGAGCAGTCAGTTATTATGGAACAGTTGAGCTCGAGGTTGTAACATCAAGAATGACAGCAGCTGGGTATAAAGTAATTTTGGAAAGAAATTTTTCTAAATTTTCTAACATCTTTGGACCCATAAACTGGACTTACCAACATGATAATGCGCCTATTCACTCAGCGCGCATAATTAAAACATGGATAGAGGAGCAACAAGTGCAGTTGCTTCAATGGCCGCCATACTCACCTGATCTAAACATCATAGAAAATGTCTGGGGATGGTTAGTACGCAAAGTTTATGAGGGTGGTCGTCAGTTCGAAGACAAAGAAACCTTAATTTCTGCAATCAAATTAGCGTGGAGCGAAATTTCGTTAAATTACATTAAAAAGCTATACGATTCCATGCCGGATCGAATTTACGAAGTAATTAAAAATAAAGGTGGAAGTACCCACTACTAAACTTAAACAAAAACTTGTTTCATTCCATTCCAATACCAATTTTAATTTTTGTACCTATTCAGTTGACTCAAAAAAAACTTCTACTTTGTATAAGTTACACTTTGGAAGTGGTTGAAGGAAAAACTCACGGTTGTTTTTGGATAAAACTTTGAAATTCTGTTATTTATATGTTACGAACATTTTTACCATCAACAGATGGCATAATAACCATCACTGTTTGGAAAAAATGGATAAAATATATTCAAAAATGTTTGTGCGTATTCAGTTGACGAGGAGTGTATGTGCAATAAAAAAAGTTCATTTTTGATGGCAATTCTATTTTTAATTTTCAAGAACGTGCCCCCCTGGGCAAAATCGTGGATCTGCCCATGTTTTTAGAGTTGATTTGAATGAGCAAAACAAAAGTTTAGAAATATTTTTTTGTTGAAACTTTTTGCAATTTGATTTCTCAAAAACAGCTCTCAAGACTACTTGTGGTATCTGATATTATTTAAATGGACAGGAGAAAATTGTTGGTAATTTTTTTGAGACCCTCCCATAACCACGCCGACTTTTTTCATGTCTCTATATCTCGGTAATGGCCCAAACGATCGGTATGAAATTTTCAGAGTTCAGTTGTATGAGCAAAACTAAAGTTTTGAAATATTTTTTGTTCAAATCTGCCCACTGTCACGCCCACTTTTTACTTTTTGATTTCTCGGAAACGACTCTTAATGTTACTATTGGTATCAGATATTATTTAAATGAGTTAGAGAAAACTGTTGGTGATAAGACCCACCTACAACCACGCCAACTTTTTTCAAGTCTCTATATCTCGGTAAGGACTCAAACGATTTGCATGAAATTTTCAGTGTTGGTTTGTATGAGCAAAACAAAAGTTTGAAAATATTTTTTGTTCAAATCCGCCAACTGCCACACCCACTTTTTTGGTTGAATTTTTCAAAGATTTTATTCATAATCTAGAAAGTGTCACCTTTCTGTTGATGCATTGCATTATATGAAAAATCAACTTTTATCTTTAAACGCGATTTTCGGCTAAACTAAGTGTCCTAGAGGCATCAAAGTTGACACTTTTAAACTCGATTTGCAGCTAAGGTAAGTGTCTTAGCGACTTATTTAAAGCATATTTATGATCTAGGATGTACCAGTCCTAAGAAATAAAACAAGATTGGAAGGTTTACCCAAAAACTTTCAAAAAATATTAAAAATTCAGTTTTAAAAAAAATAAAGTTTCGAGGTCACTCAGAATTATAGAATTTTTTTAAGATTACGAGTATCAGTGACCTGCTCTCGAGGTAAACTTAAGAAATTTTCTTTCGTTCGAGTATATATATCTCTGTCACGCCTACTTTTTACATGTTGATTTTTCAAAAACGGCTCTTAATACTACTATGGTATCAAATATTGTTTAAATGACTGAGAAAGAATTGTTGATGACTTTTTTGAGAACCACCCATAACCACGCCCACTTTCTACATGTCTCTTTATCTCGGTAATGGCCCAAACGATCGGCATGAAGTTTTCAGAGTTCTGGAAATATTTTTTGTTCAGATCTGCCCACAGCCACGCCCACTTTTTGCTTTTTGATTTCTCAAAAACTTCTCTTAAGATAACTATTGGTATCAGATATTATTAAAATGAGTTAAAGAAAGCCCAAAGCCACACCCACTTTTTCCAAGTCTCTATATCTCGGTAACTACCCAAACGAAAGTTTGAAAATGTTTTTTGTTCAAATCCGCTCACTGCCATGCCCACTTTTATATTTCGATTTTACAAAATCGGCTCTAAGGATTTCTATTGCTGTCAATAATTGGTTATTTGAGTTAGAGAAAATTATTGGTGATTTTTTTAGACCCACCCACAATCACCCCCACTTTTTTCATGTCTCTCCATCTCAGTAACGGCCTTAGCGATCTGGATGAAATTTTCAGGATTGATTTGAGTTAGCAAAACAAAACTTTTGAAAAACTTTTTGTCTAAATCTGCCCACTGCCACGCCCACTTTTTATATTTTGAATGTTAGATTTATATGTATGGTTTATAATTGTAAAACTTTTGTTGTAATGGTCCGATTTAAATGATTTAAATTTTAAAATATATATATTTTATATATTTATATTTATTATTCATTTGTGTGATCATGATGTTGATCTGTATGTATATCTGTATAGATCGACAAACATGGAGTAACTTTTTTGTCTTTTCGTCACAATCTTCGATTAAAAGGTAGGTAGCAAAGATTTTCTGTTTGTGTTCTGTGAGGTTTTTTTGTAATTTTTGAGAAATTAAATAAGTAATTTTTGATTAATTTTATTTTACGGATTAATTCATAACTTTTGGGGAAGGCTTATTTATTAGCTAGGTAGGCATGAACTGTGTTTGCTCCAATTTAATGAATACTTCATAAGAATATAAGTAGGTAGGTAGGCATTTCTAGTTTTTTTAATTTCTTATTTATTTTTATTTCTCTGTTTTCATATTTGAAGGTGGAGTGGAGGGTATATTTTTTTTATGAAAACTGTTTTGAAACAGGTAGACTTTATGGCCGTTGTTTTATTTTTGTGTGCATGTGTAATGCAGGCAACCTTTTTCGACACGATCTTCTAATAATTTTTGTTTTTGTTAGCTGACTGGATTTTTGGTTGACATACAAAATGTAGGAAATCCGCTATAAAGGAAAAGTATAAAGGTACATACCTATACCTTCAAATTTGCTTTGACAAATGAAGGTATGTAGGTACTGATCTGTTTCTACCTTTGTGGAATAGGTACATGTCTATTCTATTAGTCCTTTTTATTATTTATTCCGTAAATAAAAACAAATACATAACAAAAAACAGTTTGGAAAAATAAAAGAGTCGCAATACCTATAGTAATTCTGTAGATATTAATTTGTTAGATGATAATTATTGAGGCTGTGAGTGCAAGAGTGGTGTAACCTACTTTTTTCATATTTTTCATCTTTAACCGACCTTAAATACTCTTTTATTTGAAAAGACCTGATTGAAAGAACTAGGTACCTAACTCAATTTTAAATTCTTACAATATCATATGCAGTGTCTTGCATTTTTCTAAAGAAAGTTTAGCACCAGACAAAGAAGACCAAGTTAAAATATCATTTAATAAATTTGTTAAAAGCAAGTTAGCTGTCGCTAGGTCATTATGTTTACAGAAAATGTAAAAGTCGTCGGCGTAAGATGTGTGATCTACCTGTCTACGATTGGATATGAACGTGCTAAGGTCATCAAAGGCTATAATAAATAGTACTACAGACAATGGGGATCCTTGTGGAATTCCATTGTACAAAGGATAAAAACATGAAAAGCAGTTGTTTATTTTTACACAGATTTTTCTGTTGGTAAGAAATGCTTTAACATAGTTGAAGATTCTTAGACCTATACCCCAAGTTTTCAGCTTATTTAATATTATATGAATTCCTACTCTGTCGAATGCTTTTTCGAAATCCAATGAGAAAGCAGTTACATGGTTGCGTGCCGATAATGCTTCCGTAATATAGAAGTCTAGGTGTAAAAGCGCATCTGCGCATCCTTTTTTTGGCTACTTGGTTTGGCCTAATAAGCTGGGAGATTCGATTAGCCAGAACAATCTTTTAGCAACTTTTTTTTCTAGTACTTAAGCCATGTATGGTATAAGCGATATTGGCCTGTAACCATTTACAGTGTTGATGTGTTTATTTGGTTTTGGTAGAGATAGTAAGGTTACCTGTTTTCAGTATTGTGGAATTACTCCAGTCTCTAAAATCCTATTGTATAGATGAATAAACCTGGAAGTTGCGAGAGGGGGAAGATTTTTTAGCATAGGATATGAAATCCTATCTCTACTCGGAATTAGACCTTTATGTTTACTTAAAATTTTTTAAGAATTTTTTTTTCTATTAGTTTTGCAGTTGCAGAGATTGTATTAACGTCAACCGTAGATATAAGCGAAAGTTGTTTTTGAGCGATGTTATCATGGTGAAAATGTTCGTCTTTTGAGCTATTAGACCAAGTAAGTCCAAAGTAGTTACTCAGGTCGGTTGGCTGTGAAATGGGTCCTGTAGGAGTTTCAATAACGTTCATTGTTTTTTGTGCATATTCCCCAGTAAGGCATTGAATATTATGCCAAATTTTGGCTGTGGAGCAATTGGGGTTGATAGTTGATATAAAGCTTTTCTCCATGTTTTGACGAATCGCTTTATGTAGAAGAGCGGCTTCTTTATTGTTATTCGTTGAATGTTTGCTAACTGACAAATAATCTGATAAGTGCTTGCGAAAACAAGCCCAATCAGCAAGGTCAGTTTTAAATTTCGCGTTAACTGAAGATTGAGTAGATACAGATCCAACAATAAGAGCGCATATTATTGGGAAGTGATCTTTATTATGGAGATCATCCAAAATTTGGCAAGAAATTTGCAATACGGGGGAACAGCATGTTACGTCAACATGTGTCAAAGTGCTACGGGTCGATAGGGACGTTGGAGAACCATTGTTCAAGACAACTAAATTGGAATCAGAGAAAGAGTTTTCTAGTAAAGTACCTTTCCTATTTGTATTTGGGGAACCCCAAAGGGTATTCCACACATTAACATCTCCACCTTATATTATCGGGGAACTCACTTCATTAAAAATATTATCTAAATCTGTTTTAAAGATTGTTTCCATATGAAAACGTCAAAAAACAAAGAAAAATTTTACTTTAGCAATTTATATTCTTTCAAACTTTGTGAGAATATTCCTTATGGTTCAAAGGAAGGATAACCACCGTGTTTTAATTTTTCACTGGCAAACAACTGCGATTTTTCAAATTCTAAAAATTTCAAGTAGAGTTTTTTTATACAAAGAGTGAGTTGAACGAGTCAATTTTAGGTTTGACTTATTTAATAGTAAGTGTACTTGATATTCAAGAAAAATTATGTAGTTGCGTTCAACAGTCGTGACACCAGAGTCAGTTGAAAACGGCAAGAAATCAGAAACACATTCGTACTTTCGGCACCGTTTTTGATATTGTTTGACATTGATTATGTGAATTAAAATGTAAATCACAATTAGTACTCTTTTTAATCTTTAATATGTCATATCAAACGTTTTGATATCTGTAATAGACATTTTTTTAAAGCAAAAAGAACTGTAGCACTAAAATGACGATTTTAAAATACTTCAATGGGGTCAGGAGGGGAATGAGGCATGAGAAAATAAAAACACGGTGGATATCCTTTGAAAAAAATCTAAAATGGGTTGGCATTTTCGATTTGACGATTTCAATATTTTGTTCAGTACTAGGACTCTATGGCCCAGATGCTGGAGCGATCAGACACTCTAAAGAGTCTGCTCGATCTAGCATCCGCACCACAGAGTCAGTTATTTGGTGAGTAGAGTTTTTATAATATTTCGACATCTTCAGGATTAGTAGTGTCAAGTCAATGTAATAATCATTGTTACTTAAAAGTGTTTGGGTAGCAGCTGATAGTGGTGATTGCGTGGATTGAGTGTAAGTTTTATTTTGATTAGATGTTGGAGTGAAAGGAGGTTGTGAGGTTGTTGGTATGGATAAAGATTGTGTGGAGGCGGAAATGTTGGAATCCGATAAGGTGTGAGATTGGCAAAGTATGTTTGACTTATTTTATGAGAGAGATATAGGGTTGGCTGTGTTTATGTTTGATGCTGAACTAGGAGATTGAGTGGAAATATTTTTGGCTGTGGCTGTGAGTGTTAAGCTGGGAATAGGTGGTGTGAGATCTGGTTTATTTGTATTTCTTATTTTTGAAGATCATGTGCTTGTGATTTTTACTTCTTTTATTACTTTTGCTGTATTGGTTGAATTTGTTGTTGAACCGTTGATTTTGTAGTGTCTTGTTTTATCCGCAAAACTCTCCGTTAGGTGGGGAGTATGAATTGCGTTTTGTTGATTATAAATGTTTTTGGCTTCTGCCATTGTACATTGTACATTCAATGTTTTAATTTTTATAATTTCTTTTGCCTGTTGGTAAGTGGGCATGCTTTGGATGATGAGGGATGCGGAAGAGAGCAGTTGGCGCACATGCTACGATTGCATGGTATTGGTGTATGGGGAGGCAGATTACATGCATCGCATTTTGAACTACCATTACAACGGTTAGTTGTGTGATAGGATCAGGAATATGTTTGGTTTGGTTATTTTGGAGTAAAAGCCATATCCACTAATTTCGGAGGTTGAAAAAGGTCGAATGTAAATAACATTTAACCACTGGGCATTTTTTTGTGAATTGACAAGAATTAAAAGACTACCGTCACGAAATTGGGAAATGTTTTTATAGTCTTTACCAATGGGATCGATGGTTTTTTTTGAGAAGGAATGGACTTAGGGCTGATATGGTTTTTTCACTTGTTTTCGGGCACATGACAACAAAGCGTGGGTTTTTTTGGTTAGGATTTGTTGGGAGCTCTAGGAAAGAATTATTGGGTAGGGAGTTATATTTTGTTTTTCTAGGTTGAGAATCAGGTTCAGGATCCGGGTCGAGAAGCCCGAAACGACCACCTATCATTGGCCCGGGAGGCCATTTTAGCAGGTAACACAATAACTCAATAGCACTCACGTATTAGCAAGAAAGAGATGTAAAAAAAAGAAAAAAGTACGGTTTAGAGAGAGAAACCGGTATGCGCACTAGGTGGAAAAGAAATCACACAGTAAAATACTTTGAAACGATCTGATCCGTTCGGAAGTTAGTCGGTGACTGAATATTCAAATTATATATCAATTCGTCAGGTAAATCTGATCGAAAAGTATTCTATGTTACTATGTAGCTATACATTAGTCAAAAAAATTAAAGGAACATATTTTTTTCAATTTTGGTTAGTGTTTTCTGAAGAGCTGTATCTTTGTGATGAGTGGTCGTATTGAGTTGAAACAGAAAGTATACAGGTTTTTGTTTATTGTTTCAACATTAATATTATATTAATTTTTTTACAGTACCCTTATTGCGTTATTGTAAGAACTGAAACCAAACATTTTTTTTTTGGTATTTTTTCAAGGTTCTCATTTTCATAGATAATTTTGTTTTGAGTCAATCAAATGTAATGGTCAGATAATCTGTTAATTCAGCTTCAATTCAATTTTTTTTTACTGTCGTACACTTTTTTTGCGTGGCTTGCAGACGGCTTTTAATAAAAAAAAAAACGTTGGACTTTAATTAGCAATATCTCTGCAAGTAATGACGTCATAAAAATATCAAAGCTTTTTACATGGGTTTCTTAAGATTTGGTAGAATTTTTTTTACCCTTCACCGTTAACTTAAAAAAGTACTAAAAACGACTTTGTGATCTTTCCGTAAATCTTTTGTAACTTTTCAAATGTTGATAATCTTTGGTGTGCACTTTCATTGGTGTGCAAATAGTCTTTTACAGCATCAATATTTTTTGAAAATTTTCAAAGTCTTGCAAACCAACTAAAGACACAAATTGTGTTGTTCCTATATATTTCGTAAATTTATAACAATAATTTTCGTCGACTTTTTTCACAGTTTAAATTAAATAAAAAGTAGGGACATTTTTGGTAACCAAAGCCAAACGTATCTTTTTTCATTAAAAGTCAGATAAACCATGCAAAACAAATTATAGGTACGACAAAAAAAATAAAATTGAATTGACTAAACAGGTTGTCTAACCATTATCAACATTTGATTGACTCAAACAAATTATATATGAAAATAAGAACTTTCAAAAAATACAAAAAAACTAAATTTTTCTGTTCAGTTTCAGTTCTTACAATAACGAAATAACGGTACTGCAAACAAATATCGAAACAAAATACATAATGCTTTTTGTTTCAACTCAATACGACCACTTATCACAAAGATTAGCTCTTCAAAAAACACTAACAAAAATTTAAAAAAATTGTGTCATTTCATTTGGCTGGTGTATTTAAATCTATTCCTTAATTGAATTTCATTTTTTGGCTTTAAATTATTTCAATAGTTACTGCATTTGACAAAACATGCTGTGGATGTAAAAACATTTTGGATGTTTTGAGCCATTTACTAAACTCTTTCAGAAAGTTTCATTTACTATGTAGGTGCCTATAAAAAATAAAAGACAAGTTCTTGGTTGGAACACTTTTTTCGTAGCATTTGCATGCTGCATAACTATGTGTATGATACATTTAAGTTATTTCTTTTTTAAGCTAAAAAGTGTGTTTGCAATTCAAAAATGTATTATTTAAGAAAAGATGCTCAAATACTTCCCAAATTAGTGCCATCGTAATACCGTCGCGTCGGTCTAAAAGTAAAACTCGCTAAGTGTAGACAAAAAAATGTCAGAATGAAATGTATTTTAAATCTTAAAAGTATCATTTTGCCCGTTTTAATTTTTATAAATCATTGAAATTAATGCACGGGGACTTAATTTAAAAAGTGAAGGAAAAAATGACTTTTCAGTGTCAAAAAGTATGTATCAATCTGATTGCCTTCAAAAGTGTAATTTGTTAGTACCTAGCGGGAAATATCGTCCTCAGTGATTCTTATAAATAGCTGAAATCATCAAATAATTTACTTGCCCAATCATACAAGGAGCGACATGCAATGATTAATTAAGTGAAGAGTAATGCAAAGATTCCTCAGTTCATAGATTTTACTCCACTTTCAGCTTTGTACTTAAGAAAGAACCCTTTCTTTTGCCGAATTAAAAATTTCTATTGTAATAGGGAAAAATATGCGATGAAAAAACTGTTGAAAAGGAATGCACAAGTTCATTAGTTCATATTTTGTGATTTGTTTGTCACTATAAATTCTCATCTTGTTGGATATAGTTTACAGTGGCTTTCTGTAAGAAAATCAATCAAATATGAACCAAATGCAACTTAAATTACTTTACCAACCACATCAATGACAACCGGACCTGAACACTCCGAGAAATGAAGCAGCCATTAGATTAAGATAAGATGTAAACAAAATGACAATTAAACGTAAATTAAGCAAAAATTATCAATGTAAAAAGTAATTTTAATTTTGGTGGGGGCAAAACCCCCATTTATTCGGCTTAATACAAGCTAATTCTTAATCTAACTTAAAACTAAGAACTTAAGCTAACGTTAGTGAGGGGGAGGGCGATTGAGAAGACGGAGTTTTAGGGATGGAGTACTAAGGTGAAAGTCAAAGGAGTTCATGTTCAGATTAACATTTCGCAGCATTCGGGAGATAGGTTCGTTGGAGCCATAGGAGGTCCTGTGGGTTGGAAGATAAAAAAGACGAGGATTTCGAGAACGAGGGTTAATGTTAAAGGAGATAGAGTTGTAGAGTGAAATGCAGTCAACGGAACCAGAGAATAATCGATGAATGAAGAGAATGTCTGATATTTCTCTACGTTCTTTCAAAGAATTCAAGTTGATTAGTTTAAGGCGGTCTAGATAGGGAGGCAGGATCAGGGGATTGGTCCATTCAAGGCCTCGAAGAGCAAAGCGAAGGAAGCGACGCTGGACGCTCTCGATTCTGGAAATGTGTATAAGTTGATAAGGGGACCAAACTTGAGAAGTGTATTCGAGGAGTGGGCGAACGAATGATATGTATAGGGATCGAGTCACATAAGGGTTAGAGAATTCCTTTGACCATCTTTTGACGAAGCCGAGGGCTGAATTTGCCTTGAGAATGATATCATCTACATGTGAGAGAAAATTAAGTTCCGGGTCAAGTATTAAGCCAAGATCACGAATAAATTCAACGGTGGGTATGGGTTGATCATGAAGGAGGTAAAGACGGGGAGGAGATTTAATACGCTTACGCGTAAAAGTGATTGATTGGCATTTGCCAACGTTGAGCTCCAAGCAATTTTTAAGACACCAAATTGAAAAACTGTCAAGGTCCTGTTGAATAAGGGAAGAGTCATGTGTCGACGAAATAATCTTGAAAAACTTGGTATCATCAGCGTACAGTGAAATACAAGAGTGTTTGATGACCTTTTCAATATCGTTAATAGCAAGAATGAACAAAAGAGGGCCTAGGTGGCTGCCTTGGGGAACACCGGAGGTAGCTAGGAAAGAGCAAGAGGTGGCGGTTCTAAAACGAACGCTATAATAACGATTATCTAGGTAAGAGGAGATCCATTTTAACAAAGAAGGTTCGAAGCCGAGAGAGGACAATTTGAAAAGTATTAGCTTATGGGAGATTTTATCAAAGGCCTTACTAAAATCGGTTGATATAACATCGACTTCGTAACCTTTTTCCATGGCTGATAGCGTGAAAGACACAAATTCAACAAGGTTAGTGGTTGTGGATCTGCATTTGAGAAAGCCATGTTGTCTGGGGGAGATGAGAGATTTGCAGTGGAAGCTAAGTGTTTCGTACAAAATACTTTCAAAGAGTTTGGGTATGTGAGAAAGCTTGGCAATTGGGCGATAATTGTTAACATCACCCTTCGAACCTTTTTTGTGTATAGGGATAATGAAAGATGATTTCCATATCTGAGGAAATTCACCAAGATTTAGGGAAAGGCTAAAAAGTTTTGAGAGAGGAAGAGAAAGGGTGGAAGAACATTTTTTTAGAAGTATGGCAGGGAGACCATCGGGACCGGGACTAAATTCATCGTTTAGTTGATTTAATTTAGTTTCGATGAGATACGGATCCACAGTGCGAGGGAGAATCGGTCCAAGAGAAAAGTTTTGTAGATAATTGAAATATGCAGAATCAGGTGCAAAGGAGTCATCTGCAAAAGATTGTTTAAAAAATTTAGCAAAAAGGTCGGCGATAGTCCTAGGATCGTTTGAGGTTTCGTTATTGAAAGAGAGAGTGTTGGGGTAGCCATCGGATTTTCGTTTATAGTTGACAAACTGAAAAAATGACTTAGGGTCATTGATTAGGTTGGATTGCGTGGTAATTAGATAGCGTTGGTAAAGGGAGTTGTATAGCTCGTTAAAATGTAAATAAGAACCAAGATAGTTAGAATAATTAGTAGGAGAACGAGAGCGGAGGAAAATTTCCCACAACTTATTTCTCTTATTTCGCAGACAACGAAGTTTACGATTATACCAAGGTGGAGAAGAAGACAAAGTTTTGTGGCGAGAAAAAGGAACATAAAGGGCAATAGAATTAAATATTTCAGTGTACAATAAAGTAGTGGCATCATTTACAGTTAAGTTATCAAATTTAAAAGAGATTTTTTTAAGGTATTCGTTTATTAGACGAAAGTTTGCTTTATGGAAGTCATGAGAATAAAGATTGGTAGTGGGAGTGGATTGTAATTGGGAGTCGTGAAAAAAAGTTAATTAAAACAAACAGAACTATGTTTATGTTAAACAGAAAGCATGTTAAATTTGAACAAAATCATGTTCAGAACGTTTCAACGATGAATTAATACGATTCTATTTAAACTAAATGCCAAATCATGTGTTTGAGTTTGATTTAAATATGAATTGAATATGAGTTCAATTCTTTTCTTAGTGTAGGTAAGAACAAAAAAAAAACATTAATTTAAATATGTAGTTTTTACATTTTTTTCAAAGCTCCGATATAAAAATAAATAAATTTGGTGGCACAACAGCTCGTGAAGAACCAAGGCCTAGTGACTTACAACTCTCAACCATTCCTGTGTGCGTATTGTTGGCAGGAATGGAGGGGACCTACAATTTTTTGCCGATTCCGAACGGCTAGATGAAAAGCACTTATTCATGACAAGTATACTCTTGGAGGATTTGTCAGTTCCTCGCAAGAGGCAGTACCTCGCGAAAAAAACATTTCTGTTCTTAGGTGGCAGCGGCTGGGAATCGAACCCAGACCTTTGGCATGACAGTCCTACGCACTAACCATCATGCCACGAGGTACTACAAAAAAGCTCCGATATAAAAACAGATATTTTTCAAAACTCTAACTATTGACAGCATGAATGCATTTTATATGCAAAAAATCATTTTAAAATATTCTAGCACCTCTAGTGAAGGGTTTAATGGTAAAATATATTATGCCATACTTATTACAGCACGTGAGAAAACTAATATATTATCAAAATAATCGTACATTTGTTCATATTCGAAATAAAGAAAAACCAAAGTAATATATTCATGCAGTCAAGAGAGCTTAAATATTGCCATTATACCCGTTTAACAGAATTTTAGAATTGTAATTTGTTGTATTCATATGTGTATTAAGATCAATAATTTCTATAAGCTATCAAAATGTCTGCCTTCTAGGCCCACCCCTTGACAAAAAAATAAAATATTTAAATTTTTGTCTTTCAACCAGAAGGAATACCTATATGTTTACTTACCACGGAAATTGCTTTTCACGAATTTACTTCCTAAACCAATTACTTAGATGTTACACATCAAAAATCAATCTATCCTTCCAATAATCTTTATCTAACTAATTATATGTTATGTATTTACATACCTACCAACATATTTAGGTATATAGTTTTAAAGGATAATTTTCCTTCAGCTAATTATTATAGATATCAATAGAATTAAGCACCTATTTTTTAATTCTTTAAAATTAGTTTTTTTTTTAATAATTGAATATGAAGAAAACTCTTCTGTTTAAGTGGAGCGACTGAACTTTTATTTTGAATTTTTTTTTGTTAATTAAAGAATATCTATCTTTCATTTATATTTCTAAGAATTTGTTCTTATTTACTGAATAAATAAATATGTAGGTAAGGCAAAATAGGTAGGTTAGGTAAATATTCCTCACCCCCAAAAGTATTAAAAGAACATAGGTACTTGATGTTTACTTTTCCTTCTGTCTAGAGCTATCCACATTTTAAAATTCTTGAAACTAACAAAAACAAAAACTCTTGCCATTATTAAAAATCGACAACGCACGCACATTACAATAAAAAAACCGCCACCAAGTCTACCAATGCAATCATAGCAAGCAAAATATATTGTCGATCCTCAAACGTGAAAAAGCAGATAAATCCTCCAGAGAAAAAACCTTGAAATCTTTCATATGTACAGGTTATATCAGAGCCAGCTTGTGCGCCCCCACGACTTGACTTTAAATTCAATTCTCAATTCAATTGTAAACAAATATGATGCGATGTATACAAATACCTTAAAATTGCATGTGAGCACCTCTTTGCCTTCAGCAACTTGTGCAAGAGATTTATTTCACAATAAGAATTATGATACGAGTATCATCGCATCATCCGCAGTCAAACCAAGATTTGCTGCATAGACATTTAAATATTATAAAAAGGGATCATTCGATCCCATACAGTTCAGTTTTTACACCTCAGTTCTTAAAGTATCATCTTCGTATAGCCTAAGATTTCCCCCCACCAGTGGTAAGGAATCTGAAGCTCTAAATAATCAATAAATATTCTTTATTCAATAATTAAAAAGTGTTTTATTTTTTTGTTGAAGTTCTCTGACGAGAACAGTAGAATCTATTTTTTTGATTAATGGTGAACTCTTTAATAAAAATGGCGCAGTCGGTAGGATACCAGTCAGAAATATAAGTGAAAATTATAAGAGACATGGTAATCCAGTGATCGAATCTCGTTTTTCGCGAAACATCATAACAACTCGTAACACGTGATTGTGTGAAAAAATTTATATCTGTGAAAATCAATACTAAGCTCAAAAGTTTGATGAACAAAATAAAGACAAACAAAAAATTAATAATTTTAAGCAACTCGTAACTCGTGATTGTGGGCAATTTTTTTTTTTGTGTGAAAAGCGAAAAATTTAAGATCGATTTAAACGAAGGAATTCAAACGAATATTGAATCTCTTTTGAAAGAATTATTTTAGTAGCTCAAGTCAGTGAATATGCCCTATACTACGAAATCCATAGAGGAAAAATAATTCGAAAAAAAAAATTTTAAAAGTAGAAAATTAAAATAAAAATTCAAGAAGTGAAAAGAAAAATAAAATTAAAAAAAAAAAATAATAATAATAAAACCAAAGTGAAGTAAAACAAAATCAAAGACAAAATATATAAAGAAATAAAATAAACCTGAAGGAAGAACATCTTTACGAGGCAAATATTATCCATGTCGAAAGCCCCAACGTGTTCTGAATGAAGGAAGTTTTTAATCAATCGAAACTTAGAAGACATAAAATCCACAACCAACAAAAAAACATCAACATGGAGCCCGCAGCAGCAGCACAACATCAACAACAACATCAACAACAACATCAACAAAAGCAACAACAACAACATCAACAACAGCAACAACAACAACAAGCAGGTAATAGTGTTTTAGAAATAAACCCTATAAATTACATAGAAAAATTACAAAATTTTGATGAAAGGACAGAAGATCTTCCGATTTTTATTCAAAATGTAGATGATATAATACCTACATTGCAAACATATAATGATCAGGGCCAAAGAATGTGTGTCAATTTATTAAAAAGTAAATTTATAGGTAGGGCAAGACAGGCTATAGAGATACACACTCATCTCTCACACTGGACAGAAATTAAAGAAATGCTAATAGAAAATTTTGGGGGATTTAAGAATGCAGGTCAATTATATGAAGAATTGCGCAGTGCTCAGTTTAGATTTTTTATAATTATATCCAAAAATCATTGTCTTTATTGAACCAAAGGTGTGTTCAAGAAAATAATTTTATAGATATACCTAGAAATACCATAACCGCCTTACAAATTTTCAAAGAAAAACTTCCCGTTCACATGAGAACAATTCTTTATGCTTTAAAACCTACCACAATGGAACAAGCTCTGTATGAACTTAGTAGCGCAGGATTTCTTACTTTCCAATCGGGAAATACTGATGGAAAAATAAAAGAAAAATATTATAAACACAATGTTCAAAAAGAATGTTATAATCCACATAATCCTTTAAGGGAAAATCAGGGAAACTGGCAACCAAAACCATATTTTCCAAAGCCAAATTTTGGCAATAATAACTATAATAATTATCAACAAAATAACAGAAATTATAATCCAAATAATAATCAAAACTATAATAAAAATCATAATCCAAATCAAAATCAAAATTATAATAGAAACTATAATCTGAATAACTATCGACAACTATATCAACGATTTGAACCTATGGAAGAAGATTCTAGATCATCTCAAATTCCTCGGATCAAAATCAGGATTACCCTCTGTTAAATTAAGTAAAGGTCAAACAGCAATTCGTTTACTTATTGGTACTGGAGCTACAAATAGCCTTCTCAGAGAAGAAGAAGCTCCCAAAGACTTTATTAAATTTAGAAAAATCCCTATAAATATAAAAACCGCCGGAAATAACATTATAATTAATAAAGACGTCATCATACCTAAGGATAAATTTATTTTTCCCGTAATTGAAGACTGTGAATTTCAGGTATAACGGGTGATTTTTTAGGTGGTTTGGTTTTGGCAACACTGGTTTTGACAGCTGACGTGTGTTTAGTACCTTGTGTCACTGTCAAACAGCTTCAGTTTGGTTTGCAATTTAACCATGAATCGTCTTACAAATGAACAACGCTTGCAAATTATTGAATTTTACTATCAAAATTCGTGCTCGGTTCGAAATTTTCATCGCGCGCTGCTTCCATTTTATGGTCGGCATTCTCGACCTTCTGAGCAGTCTATTCGGAAGATTGTGACCAAATTTCGCACCAAATTTACTTTGTTGGACATTAAACCACCAACACGTTTACGTACTGTGCGTAGTGAAGAAAATATTGCGGCCGTATCAGCTATTGTGACAGAAGACCGCGAAATGTCGATTCGGCGCCGTTCCCAGCAGTTAGGCCTTTGTTACAGCACTACGTGGAAAATTTTGCGGAAGGATTTGGGCGTAAAGCCTTTTAAGATACAGCTGGTGCAAGAACTAAAGCCAGCCGACCTACCACAACGCCGAATTTTTGGTGAATGGGCTCTTGGAAAGCTGGCCGAGGATCCGCTTTTTTATCGAAAAATTGTGTTCAGCGATGAGGCTCATTTTTGGTTGAATGGGTACGTAAATAAGCATAATTGCCGTATTTGGAGTGAAGATCAGCCAGAAGCATTGCAACAGCTACCAATGCATCCCGAAAAAGCCACTGTTTGGTGCGGTTTATGGGCCAGCGGCATTATTGGGCCATATTTCTTCAAAGATGATGCGAATCGCAGCGTTACTGTCAATGGTGAACGCTACCGAGCGATGATAACAAACTTTTTTTTGCCCGAAATGGAAGTTCTTGACTTGCATGATATGTGGTTTCAACAAGACGGTGCCACATGCCACACAGCACGCGAAACAATGGCGCAATTGCGAGGCGAGTTTGGTGAACAGTTAATTTCACGTTTCGGGCCGGTCAATTGGCCGCCTAGATCGTGCGATTTGACACCATTAGATTATTTTTTGTGGGGGTATGTCAAGGCTAATGTCTATAGGGACAAGCCCGCTTCGATTGACGCACTGGAAGCCAACATCCATGCATTCATTCGTGAGATACCGGCCGATATGTGTGAAAGAGTATGCCAAAATTGGACTCAGCGGATGGGCTACCTGAGACGCAGCCGCGGTCAACATTTGCATGAAATTATCTTTAAACATTAAATTGCAAGGTTCAAACTATCGATTCAAATAAATATTTCATTCATTTTTTCGAATTTTTGTGTTTTTTTTTTTAAAGTTCTAAACCTCTTAAAAAATCACCCGTTATAACTTTAACGAAGAATATAACGGAATAATAGGAAATAATACACTTATCCCGAATAATGGAGAAATATATTATGCGAATAGGATACTTAAGTTAAATGGAACACATATACCTATATATGTCTCAACGCAAATGAGGGAAGTGAGTATGAAGAATCTATTAACTGTTTTACTAAAATTATTCCACAAATTTCAATTCTGGATTCAATAATTGAAAAAGACAAGGACTACTCATTTAAATAAGGAAGAAAAAATGTAATTGTTCCAAATAATAAAGGATTATAAAAAACACTTTTTATAAAAAAGGAGACGATTTGACGTTCACAAATCATGTTAAACATAAAATTCCCACAGAAGATAACTCTCCAATTTATACAAGAATCTATCGTTACCCAGAAGTACATAAGTCTGAGGTTAATAGACAGATCAAAGAAATGTTAGAATCCAAAGTGATTCAACATTCCACATCGCCATACGATGCACCAATCTGGGTGGTGCCGAAAAAGGAAGACAATACGGGTAACGAGGAATGGCGTATTGTAATTGATTACAGAAAACTTAATTTAAAAACAAAAGAGGATAAATAACCTATACCAAACATAGAGTCAATTCTAGATAAACTAGGGCATTGTAACTACTTTACAACTCTAGATTTAACCAAAGGTTTTCATCAAATCGAAGTAGATGAAAATGATAGAGAGAAAATCGCATTTTCTACTCTTTCAGGACATTACGAGTTCATTCGAATTCCCTTCGGGTTAAAAAACGCCCCATCATCAACGTTTCAGCGTTTGATGAGTGAAGTTTTAAAAGAATATATAGACAAAATCTGTCACGTTTATCTTGACGACATAATACTTTTTAGTACTTCTCTTGAAGAACATATCTGTTCAATTAAGAAAATTTTAGGAGCTCTACGAAACGCAAATTTGAAAGTCTCACTGAATAAATCAGACTTTATGAGAAAGGAAACGGAATTTTTAGGTCATGTAATAACGCCTGAAGGGGTTAAACCAAACCCGAAAAAGATTGAAGCTATTCTATTTCGACACTATTTGTCCGGTAGAAAGTTCGTCATTAAGACTGACCACAGGCCATTAGTATGGCTTAGCAATTTAAAAGAACCAAACAGCAAATTACAACGCTGGAAAATTAAACTTGAAGAATACGATTTCGAGATACAATATATTCAAGGAAAAGAGAATAAAGTGGCTGACGCCTTATCTCGAGTTAAAATAAATATGCTACAACAGGATGTCTTAGCAACCATCCATAGTGCTGAATCAGATAATTCAAAACTTATTCCTATTAGTGAAAAACCGGTTAATTTATTTAATCGACAAATAATACTTGAAGTCAATGAAAATGATCATCAAGAAATTTTGTACCCACATATTGGAAAAAGAAGAATAATATTCAGTAGAAGAGAATACAAAGAAGAAGATTTTATAAATATAATTAAAGAAATAGATACCACAATGCTTAGTTGCATATACATCAAAGAAGATGAAATATTTAAAAAATTCCAAGATATATGGAAAAAAGAAAATTCGTTAAGAAATAAAATTTTACAAAGCAGCATGATTTTATTAAAAGATAAAAGAATTAGAAGCAAGAGAAATAATATTGATAAATCATAAGAATCATAATCATACTGGTATTGAAAAAATATACTTAGAAATAAAACGTGAATATTATATACCTAACCTCAAAAATTTAATTAATAAAATAATAAACAATTGCTCAACATGCATGGCAAAAGCAGAAAGAAATCCAATTAAGTTGCCATATGAGAAAACTGAAACTCCAAAAAGCCCAAATGATCATTATTTCATTTCATTTCATTTATTTCATCAAACAAAGTTATAATACTCTAGTGATTACTTGATACATTTTAATATAAAACATTATACATAAGCAAAAATATTTAAAATTAACGAAAGATTTCTTTTAAATAAATATCTACTAATATTGAAGTCAATCATATCAAAAACAGTATTTGTTTCTCTTAAACACCTAGATATAGGTTCATTGGCGGCATAAACAGTTCTGTGGTATGGAACATTAAAAAACAACCGGTTTCTAAGCATTCTCGAAGGAACATTGATCCCAATTAAGGCTAAAATATGAGAACAATCAATATGGTCTGTTAATATATCTCGAATGAACACAATCGCTGTGAACTTCCTTCGAACGCTTAGAGGAAAAATACCGAGTAATTTACACCTCGTTTCATAAGAAGGCATATCAATGTCCCAGTGCAGTCTTTTCACGACAACTCGCGTAAATCGTTTTTGGATTTTTTCGATTCTAAATGAATGAACTTCATACGAAGGATTCCAGATAACATTGCAGTACTCAAGGTTTGACCTTACAAAGGCAAAAAACAAACACTTCAAGGTATGTGGATCGGTGAACTCTTTAGAGTTACGCAATATGAAACCTAACATTGAATTGCCTTTGGAGACCAAAAAATCTATATGTCTTATAAAGTCAAGTTTACTGTCAAAAATCACACCAAGATCTTTTTTAAAGTTTATGATGGACAGCGCATTGAGATTTATTTTATAGGTGAAATTAATTGGTGAGCGGTTGCGACAAAACGTCAAGCTTTGACATTTAGAAATGTTTAGATTTAGGGAGTTAACTAAGCACCAATTCGAAAGCTTATTAAGATCGTCCTGCAAAAGATAGCAATCCTGTTCGGATTTAATGCAACGGAAGACTTTTAAATCATCCGCATACATTAAACACTTCGAATTTAAAAATATGTCAGGAATATCGTTTATAAAAAGCAAAAAGAGAAGGGGGCCGAGATGGCTACCCTGTGGGACGCCTGATGTAACACGCACTGGTGAGGAAAGGATATTGTTGATACGAACGTACTGAATACGATCGTTTAGGTATGAACTTATCCAATTTAAGAAATTTGAGTGAAACCCTAACTTATTTATTTTCTTTAGTAGAACATTGTGATTGACTCTGTCAAATGCTTTTGCAAAGTCCGTGTAGACAACGTCGTACTGAGAGCCTTCCTCAAGTCCATTCAAAACTAAGTTGCAAAAAATTGTAAGATTTGTGGTAGTAGATCTACCAGATACGAAACCGTGTTGGTAAGGAGAAATTATATTTTTTTAAGAGATGGAGTTAATCTATCATAGATCAACTTTTCAAAAATTTTAGGAATAGTAGAAATTTTACAAATTGGACGGTAGTTTGAAACCTCTTGCCTACTTCCCGATTTGTAAATGGGTGAAATTGTTGAACGCTTCCAAATATTAAGAAACTCACCCTCTACTAACGAACGATTAAAAATAATTTTTAAGGGAATAGCCAATTCTGACGCGCACATTTGTAAGATGATAGGTGGGATTCCATCTACGTCTCGTCGTTTGTCAGCCTTGAGCTTAGACAATGCTTGTTCGACTTCATAGGTAGAAAGACTTAAACTACCAATATTCAAAAGACTATCTGTAGAGTTAGCAGCATCAGGATATGGTATAGTAGAAGAACTATCTAAATAAATCGATTGAAAATGTTTAGCAAACATGTTACACACAACTGAGATATCAGAAGAAGAAATGCCATCGTGACGCATAAGGTTGGGAATTCCGTTTGATTGTTTTTTACTGTTTATAAATTTCCAAAAACATTTACTATTTGTCTTAAGGTTACTCTCGACAGAAAACAGATATTGATTGTATAGAAATTTATTTAAAGTATCGAATTCTTTTTGCAGAACTCGATATTGTTTATGCAATTCACGATCATTGTTACACTTTCGAAACTGCTTATAAACCTAGTTTTTTTTATTATTAAGATTGATTATTCTTTTATTAAACCACACAGGTTTCAAGCCACCAATGGTTTTAGTTTTAGGTATGTATAAGTCAATCGCAATATTTACAAAATTGGAGAATAAATTATAACACTCATTTAAATCTATATTAACAAACAATTCATGCCAATTAATACCATTAAAAAAAATCTAAAATTGCGTTTAAATTTGCTTCTGCAAAATTATAAATAAAATTAGTCTGAAGTTACAGGTGTAAAATAACTATAAAATTCTAAATGCAAACTGAGTGCAATATGATGTATTGAATTAGAAAAAAGAGGAACTATTGAGTTGTTTATACCCACACACAATTCAGAATCAACGAATACCAAATCAAGCACATAATTGAAAGAATTCTGAAAATAATTTATTTGTCTAAGATCAAATTGTGCAAAGGTATCATCAACTTCACAATCATGGTTAAATATAACATTAAAAGGAATTAATATTTTATCATCAGGATCATATATCCATTTTATATTTGGCAAATTAAAATCACCTACGATTATAACTCTTTGATTATCTTTACAATTTTTTAAAATTGAACTGCAATTATCTACATGAGCTTTATATAATTCCAGAGAGCTATTTGGTGGAATGTAAGAGACAATAAGAAAAACTTCATTAATACAATCAAATTTTATATTCAGCACTAATTGGTCAATATCGAGAGCACCAGATGATGAAGGTAATTCAACTTTAGTGCAACGATGTGAGGTATGCACGGCTACTAACACTCCACCTCCCTTAGCTTATAGCACTGGAATTGGTCTATAGGGATACTTGTTTTCTTTGAAATGTGTTTCACAATATCACTTGGATCAGTTTCAGCACGAAATTTAGATATGTGGAGCCATTTGATTGAAGGTAAAACACTAAGAGAAGATTCGTTATCAGAACCTATAACTTTTTTCGTTTTGTTATGAGTAAGTGGAAGAGATCTTTGGACTTTATTATTAGGCACTGATTTTCCACTGATTGATGAAAGATTTGGAAGAGTTTCACTGTTTTTGATTGCACTATAGGAATTTTGATTCTCTATATTATTTATATTATTTGAAGCTACGGGCAAAGGGCATGATATAATAGGAGGAGATTCACTAAAAACCGCAGGGGTATTAGTATCTTTAGAATTTATTTTTTGATTATCTTGAGGTAAATCATCAGGAACATTATTTGTGCATTTCAAAATAATTAATGAAGAAATGTCATTCTTAATTTCAGTTATACACTTTGCACTACTTTCAATTTGGCCTCTTAGGAAAGAAATTTCTCTTTTAAGGTCGATGACGCAATTAGAGAGATCCGTAAACCGCAAAATTAAACTGTCAAAATTAGATTGAGAGCACAAATCACATTTCCAAAAGAAATTAGAGTTTGTTAGAATATTAAGATTTTCTTGGTTAATATTAACACAATTTTTATGAAAATGTCGCGCGCAAAATGAACCGCAGACTACACTATCGTTTAAATCTGCACGTTTTATTTTAAGATTGCATTTAGCACAAAGATTCGACATTTTGGAAGAGCAAAATAGAAACACGTCTTAGATGTACGATAGACGTCACGATATTATCATATCGATATATGGTTTGTAAGTAAAAAAGAAAAATATTTATCATGTATTGACAAATTTTCTATATTTGCAGCAATTGAACCGATAAAATCAAAAACATATATAGACGTACTAAACGCTCTTACTAAAATATTCTCATACATAAAAAAAAAAAACAAATAAAATAACTCTTGACCATGAAAACGCATTTGTTTCAGAAACACTAAGGAACCTTTTAGAAAATAATAAAATAACCACACATTCATCATCATCATCATCGGCTCGACAACCGGGGTCCGGTCCTGGCCTCTTTCAACAAGTCTCTCCACCTATCCCGGTCTCGAGCCGACGCTATCCAGTTGCGCACCCCAAGGCTTCGGGCGTCCTGGTCTACGCCATCTCTTCAGCGCTAGGCACCCAAGTCTCGGATCCATACATGAGTACTGGCAGGACCATGGTCCTGTACAGCAGCAGTTTTGAAGTTATGGTTAGATTTATAGATTTGAATAGCTTTGACAGACTGTAGTAGGCTCTGTTGGATTTGAGAAGCCGCCCGCGTATTTCTTCTTCTATATTGTTATTGGCTGCTACCGTTGACCCAAGGTATTTAAAGGATTGCACCACTTCAAATTCGTGCTCCGCTACCTTGATTGTTTGACCAACTGTTCTTCTCGCATTCGACGCCACCATGTACTTTGTTTTACCTTCACTAATGTGCAACCCCAGATTTTGTGCCGCCTGCTCGATCTGGATGAAGGAATCGTGTACAGCTTGTTCGGTTCTTCCGATGATGTCGATGTCGTCTGCGTAAGCCAGTATCTGGCTGGACCTGTTGACGATGGTCCCTCTTGTTGCCGTGCCAGAGTCACGGATTGCTTTCTCCAACGCCAGGTTGAAGAGGAGGCAGGCCAAACCATCCCCTTGTCGGAGTCCATTAAAGATGTTGATTGGTCTGGATAGCAATCCGGCTATTTTTACTTGGCTTGTTACGTTGGTCATGGTCAACCTACATATTCGTGTCAATTTATTTGGGATGCCGAATTCTCTCATGGCTTTGTAAAGTTCTACCCTGGCTATGCTATCATAGGCGGCCTTAAAGTCTATAAACAGATGGTATGTTGGAATGTTGAATGCAAGACATTTTTTCATCGCCTGCCTAAGGGTAAGGATCTGATCAGTGGTTGATTTGCCTGGAATGAAACCACACTGATATTGGCCGATGATTGTTTTAGCGTATGGGGTTATCCGGTCTTGTAGGATAGAGGAGAGTATCTTATAGGCGGTACTCAACAACGTGATACCTCTATAATTGCTGCACGTTGTGACATCTCCCTTCTTATGTATGGGGCATATGATACCTTTTCGCCAGTCTTCTGGCATTTCTTCATGCTCCCATACGTGCACTATGATATCATGAATTGCTTGACGTAAGGCTGGCCCGCCGTGGTGGAATAATTCCCGGGGCTTTGTTTCGTTTGAGCCGTTTTATAGCCTTCTCAACCTCTTCTATGCTTGGTGGCGGTAGCATAGGGTGTTCATCTTGAAGTAGTGGAGCCTCCACTTCTGCTGTGAGCTGACCATTTAGCAATTCATTAAAGTACTCTTCCCATCGCTCCAGTATGCTTTGTAGATCGGTGATCAGATTTCCCTCTCCGTCCTTGCAGTATGTGCAGCGTGGTGTGTACTGCGTCATGTTTCGGACGGATTGGTAGAACTTCCGCGCCTGGTGCGGACCTCGCCCTCGGCTGTTCTCTATTTCACAGATTAGGTTCTTCTCCCAGGCTGATTTTTTCTGTCTGTGAAGCCGTTTTTCTGTTCTTATGAGCTCTTTATATTCCTCTTCGCGTGCCCGCGTTCTATGAGATTGTTGCATTGCTCGGTACGCAACATTCTTACGTTCAGTCGCTAGCTTGCATTCATCATCAAACCAGTCGTTCCGATTTCCACGATTGCTGCCTAAGATGGAGTTGGCAGTACTAATGACAGTATTCTTAAGGCGTGTCCACTTCTCATCTACGCCCAGCATACTGGCTCCAGGACTTACTCTCCCTAAATCGAGTGATTCTAGGGCGAGTCGTAACGCATTACCAAAGATGTTACTGGTGTTTGCATTGCGTAGGGCAGCCGTGTTGATTCGAACCTGATCGGCGGATGCAATGCGTTACCGCAAGGCAATCCGCCCTCGGAAAACCATACCAACAAGATAGTGATCCGAGTCGATATTGGCACCTCGGTACGTACGTACCGTCATCAGGTTCGAGTAGTGGCGACGGTCTATCAACACGTGGTCTATTTGGTTACGAGTGACTCCATCAGGTGATACCCAGGTGGCTTTGTAGATATCTTTACGCGGGAACCTGGTACTCGCAACGACCATGTTTTTCGATTCTGCCAATTCTAAGACTCGAAGTCCATTGTCATTAGTGTTCTCATGCAAACTTTGGGTGCCTGCGTAATGCCTGAATACCGGCTCCCGACCTATTTTTGCGTTCAAATCCCCAAGGATGATTTTGACGTCATACCTTGGGCAGGCATTGAGGGCACTCTCGACTTGTTTGTAGTAAGTCTCTTTTTCTTCGACTGAGGACTCCTCCGTAGGTCCGTGAACGTTAATGAGGCTGATGTTTGTAAATTTGCCTCGCACGCGGAGAGTGCATAGCCTTTCGCTTATAGCGTTAAAGCCGATGATGGTAGACTTCATTTTTTCGCTGACTAGGAAGCCTACCCCGAGCACATGGTGTTTTGTATGACAGCTGTAATATACGTCATATTCCTTCTTCTGTAGAACACCATTCCCTGTCCATCTGATTTCTTGTAATGCTGTTATGTCAGCTTTATAATCTGACAGGGCATCGGCTAGCTGCTGAACAGCTCGAGCTCTATAGAGCGAGCGAACGTTCCATAAGAAAATTCGTAAATCGTGTGTCCGTTTTCGTAGCAAAGGTTGTCGTCGTGAGATCTGTCCGTTTCCGAGGCGAGGAACCAGCCTGATCATATTAGCCAAGCATTTTTAAAAGGCTTGTTTCTAGCGGCCGCCGCGAAGAGGCTATGATCACACTTCCACCAGTCCCGAATAGTTACGGCACGTGCATGTTTTCGTATGCTACATGTTATTCCCCCTATTCGTCTGATGGCTGACCGCCACACCACACATTATTGTACAGCAAATAGACACACCGGAATCTCCGATGTAGAAAGACTTCATGGTAGTTTAAATGAACATATGAGAATCTTACAACAACTGCAAATATCCAATGAAGAAGATTTACCAATCAAACATGCTACTAAAGCCGTTGAATCATATAATAACGTGATTAATCTTACTACTAAAGAAAAACCAATTGATGTGCATTTCAATAAAATAGACAGCAAAATAATATATGAAAGAATAGAAAAAAATAAAATACAAAATCTAAATAAAATAAATATAGATCGAAAAGACAAAGAAATAGATGAAAATTATATCAAAATAACTCAGCCTGAGCAAATCAAAAATAAGGTTGCACCTAAACATAAAAAGGTAAAAGTAACTAATAAAAATTATAGGAAATACAAGTTAGACATAGGTAATAAATTTAAAAAGATAAAAAATAGAATAGCTCATAAAGATCAATTTCCCGTAAGAAAGAAATTTACACAAAATATCATTGATTCTAGATCCAATGAAAATAATGACATCAAGGCTAGGAATACTAAGTAGAGACATTTTAACTATAGAAGAAATAAATAAATTTGGCATTAATATAAATAACTTAGAAGATCTAAATCTCAGTTTAGCGCTATACAAAACCAATATTATATTTTTTATTAAAGTCCCCAAATTTACGGACGAATTATATAAGAAAATATACGATCAACCCATTCCTAAAAAAGAGGAAGGATTACAATTAAAAATTTATATTTAATGAAAGACAAGGAAATTTTAAATTATACTAAACATACAAAATATTTAAATAAGATCGAAGATGAATGTATAGAAAATCTCTTCAAGGAAAAAATGCAATGTAAATTAACAAAAAATTTAAATGAAGAAGTAGTTGAAATAGGAAATAATAATGTAATCTTAATAAACGTAAAACTACAAAATTTGAAACAAAATTGTAACAAACAAAACATGCAATAAAAGGAAACTATATAATAAAATTTGAAAATTGTAAAATTGAAGTTGATCAAAAAACATATTCCAGAAATCAATATTTGCATGAAATAACAAAAACTACGAGTATTATGAATATTAATTACACAAAAATTGGAAATCTAACCTTCACTGACTTGCATTATCAAAATATAAGAAATTTGAAAGAAATACAAGAATTAAAGTACAATCATTAAAATACCAAATTAACTATGTATATTATAATCATTGTAATCTTTATAGCTATTTTAGTTTATGTAATTCTGAAATATAAAAACAGAAAAATGGAAGTCATAAATGTAAATCTTCCAACGGTTGCTTTCCAACCATTAGAAGAATCTAAGGGGGGAGGGGTTATATCAGAGCCAGCTTGTGCGCCCCCACGACTTGATAAATTGTAAACAAATATGATGCGATGTATACAAATACCTTGAAATTGCATGTCGGCACCTCTTTGCCTTCAGCAACTTGTGCAAGAGATTTATTTCTCAATAAGAATTATGATATCATCGCATCATCCGCAGTCAAACCAAGATTTGCTGCATAGACATTTAAATATTATTACAGTTCAGTTTTTACAGCTCAGTTCTTAAAGTATCTTCTTCGTATAGCCTAAGATTTCCCCCCACCAGTGGTAAGGAATCTGAAGCTCTAAATAATCAATAAATATTCTTTATTCAATAATTAAAAAGTGTTTTATTTTTTTGTTGAAGTTCTCTAACGAGAACAGTAGAATCTATTTTTTTGATTAATGGTGAACTCTTTATTAAAAATTACATATATATGTATGAACTTGTCTGTCCTACAAAAATTCTCAGAAGAAAACCAATTCTTATCAAAGAAAATATATGTAGGTACCTGCAAGTGTACACATGCACACGCACATATAATATAAAGGATACAACAAAAGAAGAAAAAAACACCACCATTGCTTGACTCTTGACATTATACCCCGACTCCACAGGAGATCTTCAGAATGCTTATCTTGACATGAAATATCCAATAAAGTCACTCAGTTTCATCTCTTGTTGGGATGTCAGAGATATCTCTCCGCGATTATATCTTAACAGAGATCTCCGACATGAATTTTGACAGTTGGAGATATTTTTGCTCTGTGACTAGAAATTTCTAAATTTCTTTTTTTGTCTCATTATCTTGTTTCCCTGTACCAGTGTTGATGTTAAGCTCTGCATTTATGTGTGGCAATTAAGTTTTTGTTTGTTATTTGGTGTAATTTTCGGTTTCGTGATTTGAAATAGCATAACATAATTTGCCCAGCGCAGACAGAAAACAATGTTAGATATAAATATCTGATATTTAGTTGGAGAGAAACTATCTCCTATGGAGTCGGGGTGTTAGGGGGGTTCACATTCTCTCTTGCTTGACAGGCATTGCTTGATGATGTTTGATGGATTGAGGCCATTTGCGTTCGCAGTTGTCAAGCATGCTGTCAAGCATCAGTTATCTTTAGAATTTTAACCATGGCGGATGTTTTAATTGCAGCCCTTGTAATAGACCAAATTTTAGAAGATGAAGAACAAGAAGAAAATGAAAGGAACAAAAATAAGAGGAAACCAATTTGGACGAAGTAATGGTAAAAAAGCGTCCAAAATTTTCTTCTTTCAATTTGTTGGACGAATTGAAATTGACTTCACCTGGAGATTATAAAAATTATCTCAGGATGGACACAGAAACGTATGCTGAATTGTTGGCAATGGTACGACCTTACATCGAACGACAAAATACGAAGCTGAGGGATTGTATTTCACCCAGTGAAAGACTTTCTGCTACATTACGATTTCTTGCAACTGGACGCAGCTACTCCGATTTGAAATTCAGCACATCATATATCGCAAAATCCACCCTAAGCGTTATAATAATTGAAACTGCAGAGTTTTTAAGAAAAGTTTTAAAAAAATTTATCAATGTAAGTATTGAGTAATAGTAAAATAAATAAAGTAGTAGGTATTTTTAAATTTTAGAAAAAGTCTGTCCATGAAAAGATCCTTCACGGAGGCATATTTATAGATTTTTTTTGGCGGTTGATGTTCTTCTTCATATTGATAATTTTCATGATAATTTTCATTATGAAAATTTTCATTATCCTCCTCAATATTGGTGGTGTTGGGATAATAGCATAAGTTTTGTTGAACTTGTTGTGTATTGATGCTTGTTGACTGTTGGAGGAGTTTCCAAGCATTTATATGAATTTTCATTTAAATTGCCCAGTTCTGTTCTATAGAGAACTTCTTCAATAGTTTTGTTAGCAAAGAGCTGTTGTTGTGCATCCAACTTTCTGAATCGCACTGCCCAACTAGCACAAAGAGTGCCTGCCTCATCGGGTTTTTTTTTTCGGGTATCGAAATGTGAAATAGCTTTCCGCAAAAGTTCACTCCGCTCACCTTGTCCATTAACTTTCTTTCTAGTTGTATTAACTATGGAGCTCTGCAATAAATTAAAAACAAAGAATTATTTTTATTATTTTCAATAGATACCGAAAACTGAGGAAGAGTGGAAAGAAGTTGCAAAAGATTTTGAAGAACTCCGGAATTTCCCACATTGTATTGGGGCTATGGACGGAAAGCACATAAATCTAATTAAACCGTCGAATTCCGGAGCATACTATTTCAACTACAAGAAAACATATAGTATTGTTTTGATGGCGATAGTAAATGCCAAATATGAGTTTACAATGGTTAAAGTTGGAACAAATGAAAGAGTTTCAGATGGTGGTGTATTCTCGAATACAAAGTTCTGTGACCATTTCAAAAATAACAAACTTAAAATCCAAAAACCCGAAAAACTTTATAATTTCCCCAAAGAAATGCCGTATGTTTTGGTTGTGGATGATGCGTTCCCATTAAAAGAAAACTTAATGAAACCATTTAGCGGCACTGGACTTTCAAGAGAACAGGAGAATTACAACTATCGAATTTCGCGTGCACGGCGAATAGTTGAAAATGCTTTCGGCATTATATCTTGTCGATTCCGAGTGCAACTAACGACTTCTGTTGAGTCCGGAAAAAACAACAGATGTAGTATTGGCAATCTGTTATCTACATAATTTTTTAAGAAAAAGAAGTCCTGCTTCTTATCTCCGTAGTACAGACATCGAAAACTCGACAGCAAATGCAAATAATGACGAATCTATATTGGAATTGCAACAGGCAAAAAACAGCAATCCATCAAATCGGGCAAAAGAAGTTCGAAATAATTTTTGTGAATATTTCAATACAACTGCAGTAATTCCAAGGAATTTATCAGACTAGTTTTTTAATGCAAACTACTTTTATCGAAATAATAAAAACTAATACAAAAATTTACATATATATAAATGCATTTTACTTACTTCTTCGGTTTCACTCCTTGAGCTTATTACTATCTCGTCCTCCATTAATGATACCCTGTCGATTATATCTTCTTGATCTATCAAAAAGAGAAGATCGTTGAAATACCACAGCGAAGGAACATATAGTTCTTCGGTGCCACACCCAGATATTTCACTTGTCGTTTTTTCTTTAATTCTCTGCGAAAAGACGTTCGAAATGAATTAATTTTCTTTTTCATGGAATCCACATTTGCATTTGGCTCTATTTCTTTAAATTTGTTCAAAAGAATTTCATATGCTTTATATTTTTAAGTTTTGTTTTTATAGTCTTCACTTTTTATTTGCCATGTCTCTGGTAAACTTCAAGAAATTTCTTTTCAAAACACAGAATTTACGCATGCAGACATTTGCCTTTTTTTCTTTTCTTTAGATGCGCACAGGTTGACAACTCTTTTTAGAGTGAAATTTCTTCCTGGTTTGACAAGAATGCGTTCGCATTCTCAAATATGCTTGTCAAGCAGCAAAATATCAAAACATTTTGATATCTATCAAGCGTGCTTGACAAGCTGTTTGATGGAGCGTTCACATTCTCAAATTCGAGTCAATCAATAGGTCTGTTTCTTTACTCGCCCGCGGGTTCCCAAAGTAACCCAAATCTACCCAAAACGTGTTTCTTTACTATTTTCTGACACAAAAATGCCAGAGCTTTTGACTTTTTTTCATTTCCACTCCAGCAAGAATCTACCCGAACATTTTAGTTCCGGCACTTTCTTGCTTGTCAAACAAGAAATCAGCTGATAGAAAAATTTTAAATTAAATTTGTCAAGTAGCGTATATAAAATGGTTTAATTTAAATAAATTAAATGAAAATGATACAATGGAGTCAAATATAAATTAAAATATTTCTTCTGGTATCTTTTAATAAAGCCCAAAATGAAAAGTGCAAACGTTAAGAATTGAAATTGCATATGCGTATGCGTAGAGCCTACAAGCAATGACGTCGAATGGGTAATTTACACCGCAACGAACCAGAAACATCCCAAATGGGTTTCTTTACATTTCATTTCTGGTTAAACATTACAACAAAAACATGAAAAAGCCCATCCCCAAACTTTTTCCCGAACTTTTTCCCAAACTTTATCCCAAAAGTAAAGAAACAGACTTAATGCTTCTCAAGCATATTTGAGAATGTGAACCCCCCTTTTGACAACATTCATTCAATGAAAAAAAGAAGACAGAATTCATACCCAAAAACCAACAACAAAACCCGGAACTTTTCGATATAATTAAGAGAACTCAATTTTTGATTGTATCCAGAGAGCTTCCTCGCTCTTCCCATGTATATTGCTGATTGCAACATGTTGTTGTACCTAATATCAGGTACAGGGCATACAATTTTGGTTTCACTTTCCTTGTACTGGATGCGACATCTTTATGTTATATTATCTTTGGTGGGCCTAGTCAAAAAGCAAGAACTTCGAAGTTTACGAAACATGTTAAATAAAACAAAATATCCATCAATCAAGTTTTCTCATGAAGAAAAAATAGACGGAAGACTAAACTGTTCAGATTTAACTAAAATTAGAGAAGGTGAAAATTTCGAGTTCGATGTTTATCGAAAGCCTACAAATGCTCTTAGATATATCGGGTTTTTTAATAAGAGCGCTACAAAATTTTAAATAAAACAAAAACGGTTTTGGATATCAATGAAATTCCTTATTCCTGTGAAAGTACGTTTGATGCCATTATGTATGGAACTCGATTTCTTTTGCATGGCCACCATGGGCACGCTTGCAGAAGTCCAGACGCTGAACCCAATTTTCAACGGTTTTCAAACATAAATCGGCCGATACTGCTGCAATTTCACTTTCGATATTCGTACGAAGTTCATCAATCGTAGCTGGCTTGTTGGCATAGACCATAGACTTGACGTAGCCCCACAGGAAATAGTCTAACGGCGTCAAATCGCACGACCGAGGCGGCCAAGCGACTGGACCATTTCGTGAGATAACACGTTCTCCAAACTTGGTTTGCAATAAATTGACTGTGACATTCGCTGTGTGGCTTGTGGCGCCGTCCTGTTGGAACCACATGTCCTCCAAGTCCATATCATCCAATTGGGGCCAAAAATATTCGGTTATCATTGAACGGTATCGATCCCCATTCACAATAACGTGCCGGTCTTGATCATCACGGAAGAAGTACGGCCCAATGATGCTGCCGGCCCATAAACCACACCAAACCGCAATTTTTTCGGGATGCAATGATCACTCATGGAGTACGTGTGGATTGCAGGAATTTATTCAATTGAATGTATTGATTGTAATAATGAATATGTTGGAAAGACAAAAAGACCTGTTCTTAAAAGATTTAAGGAACATTTTGCACATGTAAAATACAATGAGCCAGAAGCCGAGTATTGCGCAACATATGCTGGATAATAATCATAACTTTAGTTTACAAAATTTCAAATTAATTCGTAATGTAAATAATCCTTATGATTTAGATGCTTTTGGGTCCCTTTATATATTTGAAAATAGAAATAATTTAATGAATAGCGACGATGGACCAAAATAAGAGATACAATTTTTAAAAAAGTTTTATAATAGACCTTAAATTCACTATTTTTGTAATTTCGTCGGTCTCATAAGAAAACCTCGTAACTCCACCTTTTTCCAAAAATTACCTTTGAATGCAATTTACTAGAAAATTTGTCAGCCGAGCAACCTAGAAAATTTGAAATCACTCAGAAAACTCTAAATAAACTTAAATTAAAATTTTGCATCGCACGTTACTCCACTACTACTCTGTTGTCTAGCAATCCTCGAAGTAACTTCAATAAAAAGGTTACTAAGTAAACCTCGTATACCTTTTTCGTGGTGAGCAAAACTTGAAACTTCATTAAATTAGAAGTGATTTGAAGCGCACTGTATAGAATAATGAATTCAAGGGAAAAGCAGCTTGTAAACCTAGCTTTAAACAAGACATCTAAATCTTTAAGAGACAGAGATAATATATTGAAAGTATTATGATGGCAAATGATTTTCTTTTTCAGATTAAATTTTTCCGAAGAGCTTCTACGAATAGATGTAATCTTTGTTGATGCAAAATTTTTAACTGTTATACCAGAATGTACGAAAATTTATTAATTTCAAGAAACGTTGAGACATCCGCCGCCGTATCAAAAACCGTTTACATAAATGATGGATGATGGATATTCAACAAATTCAAACAGCAGACTTCACACATGTTGAAGAGGTTAGTTTAAATACCGGGGCAGATATCACTTCAATAGTAGAACACATTGCAATCTGTGAAGTTTTGCCTGTGGAGTCTGAAAATGAAAACTGTGAAGACACTGATTTTACGGTTAATAATTATCCTGATGAAGCAGATGCTGTTTTTTTTTTTTTTTTTTTTTTTTTTTTAATTCATTTTTATTTTTCAATTTTCTTAAAACTATCTTAATGCTAGACAAAAATTCATAAAAACTAGCCTACTTATCATTATCTTAAAACTAACTTACTGGCACCAGTCGGGCGCTCTAAGTTAAACTATAATAACTTATTGCTAATGCCTTTCGGCCTAAGAACTATCTTAATACTAAATCCAGGTCGGTTTTATTTTTTACCCAGAAGAATTTACAAAAAACTCGGTATCAGTGTCTTAATTTTTTTTTTTTTGGTTTTATATAAAACTTACAAACTACATAAAACTAAATTATAGCTAATTAAAACTAATTAAGACTAATTAAAACTAATTAAAACTACTTAAAGCTACTTAAAACTATTTACAACTAATTATAAACTAGTTACAACCTACTTATAAGCTACTTACATACTAGAACAGCCACAGCAAGCATTTTCCGGTTTTATATTTTTTTTTGTATTTTTGTGGATTTTATAATTTTGTTTGCGTTTTTGTATGTTTTATAATTTTTTTTTTTGTTGGTGCCACCCTGACTGTCCCTACTTAAAACTAACTACCTGAACCTATGCAAGTTGGCCATACGAAAGAAAATAGCAAGGTCAACTATTAAATGTCTGAAGGATCTTCATCTTCGTTTTTCAACCACCAGAACTGGTTCTCCTGCTTTACCCTATCTCTTCGGTCCCGTTCGGACACAGTCCTACTGAACCGAAGGTGCTCAGCTCCGTCTTGTGCGAGGACGTCTCGACTGTAAAGGAGCCGCCGATCTTCAGTTCTACGGCCGACGTAGTAGATTAGCGGAACCGCCGCTCTATCCTGGATCAGCCCTCGACTGTCTAGGTGGAGGAATGCATCGGGCGGAATAAAGCCGCTTAGACGCACACTCTCATAGTATTCGTATTTAGGGTAATAAGCCCCGAAAATTAAGCTGTTGGACGAGGACATCGCTCTTGCAATGTGACCTCGAATAAGCTTCAGCAAGAAATTATCTATCCTATTTATGTTGGCCCCGTTGTATAGAGCCAGGTTGGAATAGTAGTGTTTGTACTCCGACTCTGGTGTTCTGTGCAATCCAAGGCAGCGTCGTAGACACTGCCTCTCAAACACCCGAATCTTTTCCATTTGAGATGGGGCAACGTTGAACCAAACCGGGCATCCATAGGCAATCATCGGCCGGATAAGGGCCATGTAGCAAATCACCTTCACTCTGCTGTCAAGCCGGCTGCTATAAAACAACCGTTTCGTCAGCACAAAAGCTCCCCTAGCCAGAGCAGCATTTATATGTCTGTCGAAATACAAATACTGATCCATCCAGATGCCAAGGTACTTTACTACACTTTTACTCGCCAGTGGATTTCCATTTGGCCCTACGATCACCAGCTTGCGCCAGTTCTTTCTCGTATCCCTTGTGGCTCCATGCAACGGAGTCCTAAACAAGATAGTTTCTGATTTCTGAAAGTTGATTTTCAACTTCCAGTCATCACAATATCGTTGAATCTCATCGAAGTCACGTTCTGTACGCAATTAGATCGTCGGCATACGCTATTGCCTGAGTTAGACGTTAGACTACCTATCAGATCGCTGGTGTAAATGCTGAATAGAATCGGCGAGTTGACCGCTCCCTGCTGAAGACAATTTTTAATATTAAAGGTTGTGGCAGAAGTTACATTGCCACTTTTGACATCAAACTTTCTGCCATTGAGCATATCATAAGGCATATACAATAGTGATTTACTAATGCCAAGTCTGGTCAGCTTAAGATAAAGACCTTCTAACCACACGGTGTCGAAGGCTTTCTCCAAATCAACCAGACAGGCACCCGTACACTGCTTCTTAGATTTGTTCCATTGGACATCAGAAACGAGTTTAGACGCGGCATGAATGGTGTCATGTCCCGCCTTAAAACCGAACTGATTGTCCGGTATTATATTATTGTCCTCTGCCCACTTAGACAGAGCTCTATTGATAACTTTTTCGAATACTTTGCTGATACTCGGAAGAAGACTTATCGACCGGAGTGTAGCGGGCTGTTTTGCCTAATAGTCCTTGCTGGCAATTCGAACCCCTAGCTCAGCGGTGGTCATGGTTCTTGGACCTTTAGCTCACTACAAAAAAATTTATTTATTTTTGCCAGCTTGTATCCCGATGTCAGCGATACGCGAGAAATTTGCTCTTCACCCTCCCTACCTGGTTGCATCCCTCGCTAGAGCAACCCCTTAAAATGGCTTCTTCTCCCCCCCCCCCTCTACGTCATTTCCTTCATTCCTTCACTCTCATCCCAAAAATTTACTTACTCAAACTTCATTTTGAATAAGTTCAAAATTCATATCCGAAATTAAAAATCATACTCTTTTCGTTTTACTTCAAATGAATGCACAAATGGTTTATTTCATTTTGTAATTAAACTTTAAAATAATATATCAAAAAAAAAATCAAAAAATCAAACCGATTAGAAAATTTAAACTACTACAATATTAAACGAAAGGTTAATTCACCACACGGCAACCCTGATGAAGTGGCCACTGCAACGGTTTGTATTTAGCAATGGATACCTCTTTTTTTTTATTGTTGCACTTTGTTGCAACGATATTTCACTTTTAAATATATATATATATAATACGCGGACTGAGACTAAAAATTACGTTTCGCGATTTAATAAGTAAAAATAAACTTTTTTTTATAGCGACGCGAGAAAACCGTTTAATGAAATTAACACTTCGTATAAAAAAATCGAATTTAAAAAAAAAATTTACGTTAAATAAAAAAATTATACAAAAATTTTTTTAACTTGGTTTTTGGTTTTGGTATTTCCTGGGATCGAACCTTCGAACCCTCGGCTAGGAATCGACTTTGCTACCCTCTGGACTAAGCGCGACATATAAATTTGAAGGGCAAACGGTCATATGATGACCATATAAGTGCTGTTGTACGGTTTTGCGTAATTGAGAACTGGATTCTCATATATCCTCGCAATCGAACAATAGATGAGACTATTTTTTCTGATCGCCTGGTGATAAACCGATTTTAGGAACCAGAAATATTGGATGGAAAACTTCCCTGGCGGTTTGGTTCAAATTGATGGCGGTTGTAATTTTCAACCGCCTTATGTTTTCTATTAAAAAAAAAAACAAATTTTCTTAAATAAAAGATATAAAAAAAAAGTTTCACAACTTTAACTTAGTAATTTGCTTTGGCAAATTTAAATATTACCGACCCCACGGGTAATAAACTAATTTTCCTTGAAAATTTCACCACTTGGAACTTTTATTCTATTAAAATTAATTAATTTATTTTATAGGTAAAATGCACATAAAATATATGTAGGTTAATATATATACCTATAGTATATGCAACTTGACTTTAGAACCTTCAACGTTAAAAAAAGTGAACTGTTTAGCACAAGTGAAAGTTGTTCTTTGATTCTGGGATTCTTTTCATTTTCTATCACCAACCGGCATTGGAAAATCTGCAGAAGTTAAAGCTTCTTTATTTGTTTCCCTATTTTCCAAGATCATTGACATCATTAAGCGAGAACTTTTACTCTCGAGTCAAAATTCCCAACATCGTTACATACTTGATTTTCTCTTCAAAATCTGCACGAGTGTTTTCTCGCTTTGCAACTTTTGGAACGCATTCCGAACCTACTCGTATATCGTTAAAAATCTACTACCACCTAAATTTTACGATCTTTAACACTCTCTAAGCCTATCCTTAAACCTGACATTTTACTTTACCTATCCTCCCATTTCCCGTATGTTTGTTTTCGTTTTCCTATGGCTATCGTCGTGTTGATATTTTGTTTGCGTCCGCGAATAAAAATTGTTCTTTTTTTTTTTTAATGATCGTGGTTAGTTTATTTTAAAAAAATATCAAATTCGTTATCAGGAGATTCGCCGGATTGGAGTCGTCCTTTCCCTTTTTCGGGAGAGGATGCACCACAGTTGTCTTCCAATGCACTGGATAATATGCATTATTCAGAGCGTTGTTAAACAGAGTGGTATAAATGTCTACTGCTTCTTGAGGTAAATGACGAAGTACAACGTTGGATATGCCATCGACTCCTGCTGACTTCTTCTTCTTTAATGAATCGAAGATGAGCTGGAGCTCCACCTTCGTAATTAACAGGGAACTGGGCCCAGTTTGCTCGGCGATTATGGCGTTTGCCAAATGATCTTCATTGAACCCGGTGAAACCAAGGTTCTCTGATTGCCATTGCGTGATGTCATTCCGAAGGTAGAAGTGATGGAGCAAGGCTCTGTTTTCCAGGTCATGATTGGGACGAATGCACGCATTCACCTTATACACTTGCTGGAAAGCAGCCCCCACAGCCTCCACTTTCTCCGCGGATCTTCGACAATAAAGAGGTCATCGTCCAAGACGGCATCCTCTGGATCAATTCCTCTTGTCAGAAGTACGTCTCTGTTGTCCGTCGTTCTCTGAAGCTTGAGACACGGAAGATCGTTCTGATCATTCCTTCTAAATATCTTCTTAATTTGGGGAAACATGCTCGGGTCGCTAGAGTTAACGACCCGAATTTTGTTATCCCAAAACAAATTAATTGACAGCCGATAGTTTTCTTTAATTAGTTGGTTGATATTCTTGATCGACGACTTCAGTGTCCTAATCTCCAGATGGTGAGGGTCAGTAAACCGTCGGTACAAGAGTTTTAGTCTTGTCAGCAGTCCATTTTTTTGCCTGTGTAATGCGACAATGGTCGCGTTTCGGTACATGTCGGTTGTGTTCCGTTGTTTGTATTTCGGTATTATTCTGTTAATTATTCGTTTGATTGTCTCGTCCATTTGTTCTAAGTTTTGGTCTATTGCGTTATTTGTCAAATTCCTGTCATTTGGTGGGGATATGTTGTTCGAACTGATTTCGCTCGATAAGGCGTTGGTAAAGCGTGGCCAGCGCACCTTACTGTAATTGTAAGTATGCACAGGTACATACTCATCCAACTCCACGAGCTCGTTCGGAAGCTGTATTACGGCGGCGAGTCCGCAGTGATAACTGTCGTACTCGATCGTTCGTAAACAGTTTCTTGGTCTTTGACCCACAGTGTCAGTAATTGTCAGTCTTGCGTCTATTAGCAATAGATTCAGGTAGGCACCGCTTCTTGGAAACGATGGCCGATCCGTAGCCAGCAGGTCGACACCATATTCAGTGTTGTATTGACTCATCCAATTGAAAATATGAATACCTCTTTGATTTTGAATTTGATTTCCCCAATCTTGGTGTTTGGCATTCAAATCACCGGCCATGAGAAAGTAATTTTCTTCCAAGCTCAAGTGTAGACATTCGAAAAGTTTTTCAAGCTCTGTCATAAAATCAGTAGGCTGAGATGATGCCGGTGCATAAGCCGCGATCACATACATTCGCTTCCCCTGTTGGAGAGGAATGCATACGATGCACGCCTCTAACAGCCGAAATCTGCGCAGATCACTATTGTATATAACTTTATGATTTATTCCTTTTCGTATAAAGATTGCGACGCCCCCCCCTTGAGTGGAATCGGGTTGATCTCTTCTAACAATATTGTAATTGTTGTTAGTCAACTTATGTTTCTGGTTCAGCTTAGTTTCGCTGGCCATAAACACATCTGGACTTAGGTCTTTCAACAATTGGAAAAGATTAGCTCTACGTTCGGTCCTTATCAGTGAATTTACATTCACAGCAAAGATCCTAAGAGGCCTCTCCGACAGCGCGCCTTTAACCTCTAATTTGCGTTAGGCTAGGCAAAACAGAGTAGAGATAGTCTACCCTAGTCGCCTGCTCCCTTATCTGGGTCTGAAGTCCTGTTAACTGGCCTTGAATGGCCAGCAACATGCTTCTTATTTCGGCCTGAGCGTCCGGCGCCTTTGGCACTAGGGCCGGTTGGGCTACCTTAGCTGCAGGCTGTACCGTTTTTCCCCTCCCTGCTGCCATTTGGGCGTAGGAAATTTGGGGATTTACGGGCGTTGCTGTAGGAGCACGCGTTGATGGGCGTATCTCTACCGCTGTCTGCTTAGCCGCTTTATTGATTCTAATTTGCTGAAAAGCTGAGCAACCCCGATAATAAGCAGGGTGACCCTCCTTTCCGCATAGTGCACATCTTAACTGGGTCATGTCTTCGACCCGTTCCTCTCCGAGCTTACATTCCCACTTTATGTGGTCCTCACCACACTTAACGCAGCGTGACTGCATTTCGCAGTTTGCTGCAGCGTGGCCAAACCTTTGGCAGCGCATGCATTGAAGCATGTCGCCGCGTCTCTTTAATTTATCCCACGTTACAACCTGGTAGTTGAGGACGGAGATTTTCCTCAAACTATCCAGTTTGCTGCTGGGTGAGAGTTGAACCAGGAAAAACGGCAAAGACCGCTTCTCCCGTCTGGCTCTGACTGTAGCGAATGGCTTGACCCCCTTAAAATCGAGATCGTCGCTCGCTTTTTGACGGAGCTCATTTAAGAGCACCTCTGGTTCCGTGCAGGAATCTCTGCCCTTCAGAAGGACCGTTTGCAATTTGTCTACTTTTGGGGTAAAAGTGAAGAACTCTGTAGTGGTGTCTTTTAACAAATTTTTATTTTTTTTATATTGCTCCACTGTTGAACAGTTGCATGACTATTTATATTTAATCTTTTTATAATGAAATTATCGCCTATGGCCGACTTACATAAGTTAATGGTATCCTGATGCTCCATCTTATACGTATTGATGGGTGGCACCTTCTCCTTCTTTGTTTTCGCTGGCAGTGGCTGCTGCTGGTGTTCCTTCTGCTGCTGCTGTCGGTGTTGTTGTTGTTGTTGTTGTTGTTGTTGTTGTTGTTGTCGTCGTCGTTGTTGTTGTTGTTGTTGTTGTTGTTGTTGTTGTTGTTGTTGTTGTTGTTGTTGTTGTTGTTGTTGTTGTTGTTGTTGTTGTTGTTGTTGTTGTTGTTGTTGTTGTTGTTGTTGTTGTTGTTGTTGTTGTTGTTGTTGTTGTTGTTGTTGTTGTTGTTGTTGTTGTTGGTGTTGGTGTTGGTGTTGGTGTTGTTGTTGTTGTTCCTTTTTTTTTCTGCGGCTGTATCTGTTGTATATGCAACTGATGTTGTGGCTGCTTTGGTATTTGTTTAATTTGTTGCTGTTGTTCTGGCTGATTTTGCTGTGGGTGCTGCGGTGTTGTTTGCATTGCATCATTTATTTGTTTTTGTTTTTGCTGCACTTCTTTTGTTGACTGCTGTAGGGATTTTTGGTTCTCACTCTGTAACCTTTCGATTTCTCTGCGTGCTTGTTGTTTTTTCCTTAGAGCCAGTATCAAAGGAGCAAGCCTGGCCTTGAGCTGCTCTATCTCCACTTCAACTGCTCCAATTTCATTCATAATTATTTGCTCCTCTATTTCGTCTTCAGACGACGGCTCTGGTGCTGTGAGGTCCAGAAATTGGTTACTCTCATTCGTAGTATATTCCCATTCCCTCTCCACCCTCGGATATATATTGTACTTCCTCGTTGTCGGATGGCTAGGTAATTAGTTGTTGATGAATTTAGGCTGCCGCTGTTGTCTTGGCTGTGCGCGCCGTCTCCTTCACTCCAGCTGGCAGCTCAGCTGAAGCTATGGTGGAGCGACGCTTGACAACGTTTGGTGCACAGCTATTTTTTGTCTCCTCTTTTTGGGTAACTCGGCTGTTAATGCCGTTGCTGGCTTTGCCGTTGTAACTTGGACATCTTTCGATGTCTCTGCTGTTGTTGCCGATGACAACTTTGCTGTGGTTGTTGGGACACCTTTCGATGCCCCCGCCACGTTTTCTTCTTCCATCTGGTGGTTCTCCCACTCAATAAAATTTTCAACTTCACGGTTGTGAAAAAAAGCTTCGATATATTTTAGGCCCGGCCGGGGCTCGAACCTACGACCCTCTGCACTGCGGTCCGACGCCACTTTTTTTTTTTTGAAATTCATTTTTATTTTTCAATTATCTTAGAACTATCTTAAAGCTAGACAAAAATTCATAAAAACTAGCTTCTTATCAATATCTTAAAACTAACTTACTGGCCCCAGTCGGGCGCTCTAAGTTAAACTAGAATAACTTAATGCTAATGCCTTTCGGCCTAAGAACTATCTTAATACTAAATCCAGGTCGGTTTTATTTTTTACCGAGAAGAATTTCACAAAAAAACTCGGTATCTATGTCTTTATTTTTTGGTTTTATATAAAACTTACAAACTACATAAAACTAAATTAAAGCTAATTAAAACTACTTACAACTAATTTTAAACTAATTACAACCTACTTATAAGCTACTTACAAACTAGAACAGCCACAGCAAGCATTTTCCGGTTTTTATATTTTTTTTGTATTTTTGTTGATTTTATAATTTTTTTGGTGTTTTTGTATGTTTTACATTTTTTTTTTTTTTTTTTTTTTTTTTTTTTTTTTTTTTTTTTTTTTTTTTTTTTTTTGGTGCCACCCTGACTGTCCCTACTTAAAACTAACTACCTAAACCTATGTAAGTCGGCCATACAAGAGAAAATAGCAAGGTCAACTATTAAATGTCTGAAGGAACTTCATCTTCGTTTTTCAACCACCAGAACTGGTTCTCCTGCTTTACCCTATCTCTTCGGTCCCGTTCGGACACAGTCCTACTGAACCGAAGGTGCTCAACTCCGTCTTGTGCGAGGACGTCTCGACTGTAAAGGAGCCGCCGATCTACAGTTCTACGGCCGACGTGGTAGATTAGCGGAACCGCCGCTCTATCCTGGATCAGCCCTCGACTGTCTAGGTGGAGGAATGCATCGGGCGGAATAAAGCCGCTTAGACGCACACTCTCGTAGTATTCGTTGTTGGGGTAATAAGCCCCGAAAATTAAGCTGTTAGACGAGGACATCGCTCTTGCAATGTGACCTCGAATAAGCTTCAGCAAGAAATTATCTATCCTGTTTATGTTGGCCCCGTTGTATAGAGCCAGGTTGGAATAGTAGTGTTTGTACTCCGACTCTGGTGTTCTGTGCAATCCAAGGCAGCGTCGAAGACACTGCCTCTCAAACACCCGAATCTTTTCCATTTGAGATGGGGCAACGTTGAACCAAACCGGGCACCCATAGGCAATCATCGGCCGGATAAGGGCCATGTAGCAAATCACCTTCACCCTGCTGTCAAGCCGGCTGCTATAAAACAACCGTTTCGTCAGGGCAAAAGCTCCCCTAGCCCTGGCCAGAGCAGCATTTATATGTCTGTCGAAATACAAATACTGATCCATCCAGATGCCAAGGTACTTTACTACACTTTTACTCGCCAGTGGATGTCCATTTGGTCCTACGATCACCAGCTTGCGCCAGTTCTTTCTCGTATCCCTTGTGGCTCTAAGCAACGGAGTCCTAAACAAGATAGTTTCTGATTTCTGAAAGTTGATTTTCAACTTCCAGTCATCGCAATATCGCTGAATCTTCTCGAAGTCACGCTGCAAAAGAATCCTGATGACCTCGACTTTTGGAGCTGTTCTGTACGCAATTAGATCGTCGGCATACGCAATTGCCTGAGTTAGACTACTTATCAGATCGCTGGTGTAAATGCTGAATAGAATCGGCGAGTTGACCGCTCCCTGCTGAAGACCATTTTTAATATTAAAGGTTCTGGCAGAAGTTACATTGCCACTTTTGACAACAAACTTTCTGCCATTGAGCATATCATAAAGCATATATAATAGTGGTTTACTAATGCCAAGTCTGGTCAGCTTTAGATAAAGACCCTCTAACCATACGGTGTCGAAGGCCTTCTCCAAATCAACCAGACAGGCACCCGTACACTGCTTCTTAGATTTGTTCCATTGGACATCAGAAACGAGTTTCGATGCGGCATGAATAGTGTCATGTCCCGCCTTAAAACCGAACTGATTGTCCGGTATGATATTATTGTCCTCTGCCCACTTAGACAGAGCTCTATTGATAACTTTTTCGAATACCTTGCTGATACTCGGAAGAAGACTTATCGACCGGAGATTCGCCGGATTGGAGTTGTCCTTTCCCTTTTTCGGGAGAGGATGCACCACAGCTGTCTTCCACCGCACTGGATAATATGCATTATTCAGAGCGTTGTTAAACAGAGTGGTATAAATGTCTACTGCTTCTTGAGGTAAATGTCGAAGTACAACGTTGGATATGCCATCGACTCCTGCTGACTTCTTCTTCTTTAATGAATCGAAGATGAGCTGGAGCTCCACCTTCGTAATTAACAGGGAACTAGGCCCATTTCGCTCGGCGATTATGGCGTTTGCCAAATGATCTTCATTGAACCCGGTGAAACCAAGGTTCTCTGATCGCCATTGCGTGATGTCATTCCGAAGGTAGAAGTGATGGAGCAAGGCTCTGTTTTCCAGGTCGTGATTTGGGCGAATGCACGCATTCACCTTGTACACTTGCTGGAAAGCAGCCCCCACAGCCTCCACTTTCTCCTGCGGATTTTCGACAATAAAGAGGTCATCGTCCAAGACGGCGTCCTCTGGATTAATTCCTGCTGTCAGAAGTACGTCTCTGATGTCTGTCGTTCTCTGAAGCTTGAGACACGGAAGATCGTTCTGATCATTCCTTCTAAATATCTTGTTAATTTGCGGAAACATGCTCGGGTCGCTAGCATTAACGGCCCGAATTTTGTTGTCCCAATACAAATTAATTGACAACCGATAGTTCTCTTTAATTAGTTGGTTGATGTTCTTGATCGACGACTTCAGTGTCCCAATCTCCAGATGGTGAGGGTCAGTAAACCGTCGGTACAAGAGTTTTAGTCTTGTCAGCAGTCCACTTTTTTGTCTGTGTAGTGCGTCAATGGTTGCGTTTCGATACATGTCGGTTGCGTCCCGTTGCTTGTATTTCGGTATTGTTCTGTTCATTGTTCGTTTGATTGTCTCATCCATTTGTTCTAGGTAGTGGTCTATTTCGTTATTTGTCAAATTCCTGTCATTTGGTGGGGATATGTTGTTCGATCTGATTTCGCTCGATAAGGCGTTGGTAAAGCGTGGCCAGCGCACCTTACTGTAATTGTAAGTATGCACAGGTACATACTCATCCAACTCCACGAGCTCGTTCGGAAGCTGTATTACGGCGGCGAGTCCGCAGTGATCACTGTCGTACTCGATCGTTCGTAAGCAGTTTCTTGGTCTTCGACCCACAGTGTCAGTAATTGTCAGTCTTGCGTCTATTAGCAATAGATCCAGATAGGCACCGCTTCTTGGAAACGATGGCCGATCCGTAGCCAGCAGGTCGACACCATACTCAGTGTTGTATCGACTCATCCAATTGAAAAGATGAATACCTCTTTGATTTTGAATTTGATTTCCCCAATCTTGGTGTTTGGCATTCAAATCACCGGCCATTAGAAAGTAATTTTCTTCCAAGCTCAAGCGTAGACACTCGAAAAGTTTTTCAAGCTCTGTCATAAAATCAGTTGGCTGAGGTGATTCCGGTGCATAAGCCGCGATCACATACATTCGCTTCCCCTGTTGGAGAGGAATGCATACGATGCACGCCTCTAACAGCCGAAATCTGCGCAGATCGCTATTATATATAGCTTTATGATTAATGCCTTTTCGTATGAAGATTGCGACGCCCCCCCCTTGAGTGGAGTTGGGTCGATCTCTTCTAACGATATTGTAATTGTTGTTAGTCAACTTATGTTTCTGGTTCAGCTTAGTTTCGCTGGCCATAAACACATCTGGACTTTGGTCTTTCAACAATTGGAAAAGATTAGCTCTACGTTCGGTCCTAATCAGTGAATTTACATTCACAGCAAGGATCCTAAGAGGCCTCTCCGACAGCGCGCCTTTAACCTCTAATTTGCGTTAAGCTAGGCAAAACAGAGTAGAGATAGTCCACCCTAGTCGCCTGCTCCTTTATCTGGTTGTGAAGTCCTGTTAACTGGCCTTGAATTGCCAGCAACATGCTTCTTATTTCGGCCTGAGCGTCTGGCGCCTTTGGCACTAGGGCCGGTTGGGCTGCCTTAGCTGCAGGCTGTACCGTTTTTCCCCTTCCTGCCGCCATTTGGGCGTAGGAAATTTGGGGATTAACGGGCGTTGCTGTAGGAGCACGCGTTGATGGGCGTATCTCTACCGCTGTCTGCTTAGCCGCTTTGTTGTTTCTTATTTGCTGGAAAGCTGAGCAACCCCGATAATTAGCAGGGTGCCCCTCTTTTCCGCAAAGTGCACACTTAAGCTGGGTCATGTCTTGGACCCGTTCCTCACCGAGTTTACACTCCCCCTTGTTGTGGTCCTCACCACACTTAACGCAGCGTGGCTGCATTTCGCAGTTTGCTGCAGCGTGGCCAAACCTTTGGCAGCGCATGCATTGAAGCATGTCGCCGCTTCTCTTTAATTTATCCCAAGTTACAACCTGGTAGTTGAGAACGGAGATACTTCTCAACCTATCCAGTTTGCTGCTGGGCGATAGCTGGACTAGGAAGAACGGCAAAGACCGCTTCTCCCGTCTGGCTCTGACTGTAGCGAACGGCTTGACCCCGATAAAGTCGAGATCGTCGCTCGCTTTTTGACGGAGCTCATTTAAGAGCACCTGTGGTTCCGTGCAGGAATCTATGCCCTTCAAGAGGACCGTTTGGTATTTATCCACTTTGGGGGTAAAACTGAAGAACTCAGTAGTGGATTTCTTTAGTAATTCTTTTATTATTTTGTGCTGCTCCACTGTGGAGCAGTGGATAGCATGTCTATCTTTGCTTAATCTTTTAATAAAAAAGTTTTGGCCTATGGCCGACTTACACAGGTCTATGGTTTCCTGTAGCTCCATTTTATAGGTGTTAATTGGTGGCACCTTTTCTTTTTTGTTTTGGGGCGGCTGTGGCTGCTGCTGGTGTACTCCCTGCTGCTGCTGCTGCTGACTCCGCTCCTGTGGTTTTTGTTGTTGCTGCTGCTGTTGTTGTTGCTGTTGAATTTGCTTTTTCGGCCGTTGCTCCTTCGGCTGCTGTTGTTGTTCACTTGGCAGCTGTTGTTGTTGCTGTTGTTGACTAGGATCCTGCTGCTTGTTTTTCGGTTGCAGCTCTTGCTGTGGCGCTACTACTTTTTTTGGCGCCTGCACCACTTTTTTCTGCTCGCGCTCCTGTTTCTCCCTTTCGCGTCGAGCTTCTTGCTTTTGTTTGAGCGCTTCTATCAATGGGGTCACGATGGCATTGAGACGTTCCATCTCCCCCCGAATGACATCTATTTTTTGGCTGATGGCCCGCTCATCCAATTCTTGCGCCTCGTTTTCCTCTTCGGAGGACGCCTCTGGTGAAGTTATATCCACAATCAGGTTGCTATTACTGTCCCCTGTTGTGTATAATCCCTCGCCACCCTCTGACATATATTCGATGTCATCGTCGGATGGCGAGGTATCCAGTTGTTCTTGGATTTTCGCTGCTGCTGTAGTTTTAGCTGTGCGCGCCGGTTCCTTCACCCCGGCTGGCAGCTGGGCTGAGGTGATGGTGGAGCGGCGCTTAACTAGGTTCGGCGCACAGCTTATCCTCTTCCTCCTTTTGTTTTTGATATCGGCTGTTGGTGCCGTTGCTGGTTTCGCCGTTGCTACGGCACTTGTTGATGGCGTGGCTGGTGGTGCCATTGTTTGCTTGGTTGTTGTTGTTGCTGTTGCTACGGCATTTACTGCAGCTTTGGTTGCTGGTGCCATAGCTGGCTTTATTGTTGTTGCTGGGACACCTTTCGATGTCCCCGCATTGTTGTTAGCTGCCATTAGCTGCTCCTCCCACTCAATAAAGTTTTCGACTTCTCTATTATGGAAAAAAGCAGCCAAATAATAATTGTTGCCCGACTGGGATTCGAACCCACTACCCCTGGATTCTCGGTCGGCCACCACTACCTCTGTGCTATTGCACTATTAAATGAACTTGGTTATAATATGTACTTTGAGAAGTCACTCCGATTTTAATTGAATATCACTGCGAAAGCCGATAACGTGCGCACACTTTCACAGATCGAGATCGACTGACAAGGTCCGACGCCACTACACTTGTGCTATTGGCACTTATAACAATTGATTAAATAATTGTATACTAATGCACACACGCTTTTATTTTGAAAATACTGTGAAAGTCGCTCAACGTCCACTCACTTCCACAGTTAGAGATCGACTGAAGCAGATGCTGTAGATGATATTCCAGCACCAAAAAATAAGAGGTAAAAAAAACAGCATGTAAGGAAAGGTAATTGGCTCCTGTAATAAAAAGGAAACAAACTGCTTTTTGTCCACGGAACTCCAGAGACTTGACATTTTTAAAGATTTTTGGAAAAAAAAACATGGCCTGAAAAACATATGCTTATTGAATAACTTGTTGATATAAAACCCACAAAAAGATTCCGTGACAGAAAACAAAAAGAGGTGAGCAGAAGAAAATCGACAGCTTGTTGTCATTTATGGCTTCACAATGAGAAGGTGAGAGTATGCAAGCAAGTTTTTTTGAACACATTATCGATAAGAGAATGGTCAGCATTGAACTGGGAAAAAGACGATCATGGACATAAGACCGATCGATGGTGCAACGCAGGATGCTACAGAAAACAATCTCATAGAACAAAATGTTCTTGAACAGGAAGGAGAAGTTTATTTGCGGAGAGAAGACAATCTTTGCTTGATTTTTTTAACTCTCTTCCGAAGATGGAATCGCATTATTGCAGATCAAGTTCTTCAAAAAGTTACCTGGAATCAAATATGCTTTCGAAGGCTGATTAATTCAACTTTTATTCTGAAGAATGGTTCAAAAATCATAACATGGAACTTCTAGCGTTCACCATGTTTCGGTTAGAGTTTGAAAACCAAAATCTTAGCTTATTTTTACCAAAAAAAGATAGATGCGAGACTTGTGGAGTATTCGAAGCCAAATACCTTTCAGAAAAAGAGTACAACCTTCATAGACAAAAGGTGGATGAGGCAAGAAAAGAAAAAGAGGCAGATAAAGGTAGCGTCGATGAAAGTGTTTTGGTTTTCACTATGGATCTACAATCAGCCCACTTAAGCCCTAAATCTAATATTTCTACGATGTACTACAAAATTAAGTTAATTGTCAACAATTTCACTGTCTTCAACAGTCAGTCCAAAAAGGGTTATTGCTTCTTGTGGAGTGAAGGAAACGTGACTGCCCAGGAACTTGCTACCATATCAAGTAATTTCCTATCCGCACAGTTAGAAAATACTACAGTAAAGCGAATAATTTTATACAGCGATTGGTGCACTGCCCAAAATAGAAACTCTACTATAGCTAATGCGATGCTTAAAATTTCACTCTCGCATAGCGTAACCATTGAACAAACATTTCTTTGCAAAAACTACACTCAAATGGAAGCTGGCTCCATGCATTTTTGTTTTAAACGGATTTATAGGAAAAATGATATAAACGTTCCAGCTGACTATATTGATATCTGTAGGAAAGCAGGAAAGGGCAACCCTTCCCCTACGAGGTACAATATTTATTGGATCAAATCTATTTCCTCAGTTTCACTTCCGTTTCTTTCTTCAAGTCTATAAGGCCAGGTAAAAAGAAGAGGGATGCTTGTCTTACTGACATAGTTGCACTAAAATATTCTGACTCCGCAATTTTCTACAAACTTAAATTTAGTGTCTCTTGGAATCTTTTACCATCAAGACCAGAAATTTCAATAAAATGCGTTCCTGTGAGTAATTTTCCTCTTCCTTTACCAAGAAAGAATAAAAACCACTAAACGAAAGTACAACGACTTGCAAGATTTGAAAACATCATTGACAAAGGATTATTATGACAACTTTCCACATCATAAAGAATAAAACTTTCAAAACATTATACATTTATGGATTTAAACTCTGTTTTATTTTTGTTCCTGTTTAAAACAATAAAAATCAATTTAAAAGATTTCTAGTAAAACTTAGTTCAATTTATTTATTATGAAGGGTGCCTATTAAATTTGTCAGTAAACCTCGTAACTTTAATGAAACTAGTGGAAATACCTCATAGCTCCAACAAAATAAAGAGTATTATAATTTTCGTTTTAACAACATTCTTTGATTAAACACATTATTTTTTTTGATTTGTTAGTAAAAAAAAAACATTAAAATATGTTAAAAATAAACTCCGTGAGACATTTTCGTCTCTCCTGTAAAACTTGAAATTTGTAAGTTACGAGGTTTGCTTATGAGGCTGACGATTTGTTTTTTATTATATTTAGTATTGAATTTTCCGTTTGTATTGAATTTTTAAAATTTTACTATATTCAAATGGAGATTACTGATGATGGAAGCATAGTTTCCGAAATGTACATTCAAGCAAATAAATACATCAATAATTTCTATTTTAGGTTACTAAAAATAACAGCTTTTGTTCATTAAAATAAAAAACACATTGAAAATCTCCACTATCAAGTTAATTCACCTAATTTCTAATTAATTCTGAGTTGTTTTCTTGGTTACTAAATAAAGTATGATTTATGATTTATTTAATAATTGATTATTCAAGTCTAACATATTACGAGCAGACAAAAATCAAAACCATCAAATTATCATGGGTTTTTCTTAATTTTCCTTATGTTCTTCCAAAGAGCGATACAATTTCGTTCTTTAGTTTTGGCCTGCACTGTACATTTATAACGACATTGGTCTTGTAGTACGTTCCTGATCTTCTTTGTTTGCAATTTTTTTTTCGCAAGAGGGTTCGTAGAACGGTAAACAATGCTTCACGAAAAGATTTGATTAAACCAGACAAAATATCGAGGCAAGTACAATTTGTTTAGCCTTTGTATTAGGTAAGGGTTTTTATTGTTTTATGGAGCATTTTCTACATTATTCTCTATTTCTCTTCCAAACTTGTTATGATCTTGATCCTACTTTTGACTTCACACTCACTGTTAACATCTTTTTTATATATTATTTATTTATATTTAAGATACGCTCATCGAGAAATTCCGGCCAGATATGCGAATGTTATCAGTCCCAAATTATGCTTTATACGAAGTTCATTCCAATGGCGAAGAAAGAAAATTAAATCGAGATGAAAAACCCCTGCTGGTACAGCTTAATTGGCATATCGACGACAGAGAAGGACGTTTCTTACTTAAGAACATAGATCACAAAACGACGGTAAGAATGAAAAACATAATAAGGGTATTCATGCTACTTCGTAAAACCCTAGATAAGTTTACAAATTGGTTAAGTTTGTCTTTTGGTTAATTAACTGTCAAATTTTGTATGGGAAATGATTTACACAATTTGGTTAAACTTATCAAAGGATTTTGTTATTAATTAACCAATCTGGTTAAACCTATCCAAACGTCATTGTGACTCTTACTCTGATGGAATTACCTAGCATTTAATCAAATGTATAAAAAAGGTCGTTGATGTAAACTTTGCGTAAACTTATCATTTAAAAAAAAAATACTTTTTTTTAATTTTTACAAGCTATACAAAATTATATAGACTTTAAGCTTAGTTCAAATAAAATTTATATTCAATAGACTTTTAGTTTAGTCAAAACAAAATAGCGGTTCAATAGGCTTTTAGTTTAGTTAAAACAAAATTAATATTAATTGAAAATAGCTAAAGCATATTTAAATTAAGTTTAAAATAAATTATACTTCTTATATGATAAAAAAATAAATTTGGTGGCTTAACAGCTCGTGGAGAACCAGGACCTAGTGACTGACAACTCTGAACCATTCCTGTGTCCGTGTTGTTGGAAGGAATGAAGGGGACCTACAATTTGTTGCTGAGTCCGAACGGCTATATGCTATATGAGAAGCACTTATTCATGACAAGTATACTCTTGAAGGATTTGTCAGTTCCTCGCAAGAAAAACAGTAACAGTACCTCGGGAAAAATATTTCTGTTTTTAGGTGGCAGCGGCTGAGAATCGAACCCAGAACTTCGGCATGACAGTCTAATGCACTAACTATCATGCCAAGAGGTACTAATTCTTATATGACGCAACATTTTAATCACAATTGGTTAAAGCTTTCTCTAGTGATTCTTGCTCTGTATGTCAAGGCCTTCTTATAATAATCATATAGAATCATCCAATTTAGATCATTCAAGTAGATCTTCCTTTTGACGTTGATTGCAAAGCGTGCAAATATCAATAGCTTCATTTTAATGCGATCGATAGTTCAGCATTAGAATCTCGCCTTACTTTGAAAACAGTACTTATTAAGTTTCTGCCGTAAATACTATTGAAATATCTTTCACTTCGTACAAAGATTTTTTCCAATCGGCTACATTAAGATCTTCAAAACTTAAAACAATACCACAGTCTGCTGCTTGAAGTTTCCAATCATTGCAAATTTTTCTTCGGGAGCCTGTTGTCATCCATGTGTATACTTTACTTACTTTAGATGGCGCTCACAGTCCAGGATGGACTACGGCCTCAACCAACAAGCCCCTCCAGCCAGCTCGGTCCCTAGCTAACTGCCTCCAGTTTCGCACTCCAAGTTGGTTGAGGTCGCTCTCCACTTGTGTGAGCCACCTTAGGTGGGGTCTTCCTCTGCTGCGTAGACCATCAGGGGTGGATTCGAAGCCTCGTCGGACTGGTGCGTAGGTGTCCATACGCTCCACGTGGCACAGTGGTTCGGTTTGTATGGGAGAGCGGAAAAAAGTCTGTTTTATCTGAACGGTTCAACGGATTTAAATGAAATTTGGCAAACATGTTTAGATAAGATTATACATATTTGGTCAAAATTTGGTTAAGAAAAAAATAATTAGAAACTAAGTTATTGACATTTTTCTAAAATTTGAGGGTTTCGATGTTTGTATGGGAGATCGGAAAAAAGTCTGTAAAATCTGAACTATTAAACGAATTGTAATGAAATTTGACACACATGTTAAGATTAGTCCTATACATGCTTGGTCAAGAAAAAATTATTAGAAAAAAAGTTATTGACATTTTTATAAAATTTGAGGGTTTTGATGTTATATTTAAAAAAAAGTTTTTTTTAGTTAAATCTTAACTTTTTATTTTGAATAAAATATTACTATTAACTAAAAATAAATAAAATAAATAGATAAATACATACAAAAAATAAATAAAAAAGCAATTATGAAGTTGTAATTTTATAATGTAGTACCTCGTGGCATGATGGTTAGTGCGTAGGAGGGTCCAAGACATGACCCAGCTTAAGTGTGCACTTTGCGGAAAAGAGGGGCACCCTGCTAATTATCGGGGTTGCTCAGCTTTCCAGCAAATAAGAAACAACAAAGCGGCTAAGCAGACAGCGGTAGAGATACGCCCATCAACGCGTGCTCCTACAGCAACGCCCGTTAATCCCCAAATTTCCTACGCCCAAATGGCGGCAGGAAGGGGAAAAACGGTACAGCCTGCAGCTAAGGCAGCCCAACCGGCCCTAGTGCCAAAGGCGCCGGACGCTCAGGCCGAAATAAGAAGCATGTTGCTGGCAATTCAAGGCCAGTTAACAGGACTTCACAACCAGATAAAGGAGCAGGCGACTAGGGTAGACTATCTCTACTCTGTTTTGCCTAGCTTAACGCAAATTAGAGGTTAAAGGCGCGCTGTCGGAGAGGCCTCTTAGGATCCTTGCTGTGAATGTAAATTCACTGATTAGGACCGAACGTAGAGCTAATCTTTTCCAATTGTTGAAAGACCAAAGTCCAGATGTGTTTATGGCCAGCGAAACTAAGCTGAACCAGAAACATAAGTTGACTAACAACAATTACAATATCGTTAGAAGAGATCGACCCAACTCCACTCAAGGGGGGGGCGTCGCAATCTTCATACGAAAAGGCATTAATCATAAAGTTATATATAATAGTGATCTGCGTAGATTTCGGCTGTTAGAGGCGTGCATCGTATGCATTCCTCTCCAACAGGGGAAGCGAATGTATGTGATCGCGGCTTATGCACCGGAATCACCTCAGCCAACTGATTTTATGACAGAGCTTGAAAAACTTTTCGAATGTCTACGCTTGAGCTTGAAAGAAAATTACTTTCTCATGGCCGGTGATTTGAATGCCAAACACCAAGATTGGGGAAATCAAATTCAAAATCAAAGAGGTATTCATCTTTTCAATTGGATGAGTCGATACAACACTGAGTATGGTGTCGACCTGCTGGCTACGGATCGGCCATCGTTTCCAAGAAGCGGTGCCTATCTGGATCTATTGCTAATAGACGCAAGACTGACAATTACTGACACTGTGGGTCAAAGACCAAGAAACTGCTTACGAACGATCGAGTACGACAGTGATCACTGCGGACTCGCCGCCGTAATACAGCTTCCGAACGAGCTCGTGGAGTTGGATGAGTATGTACCTGTGCATACTTACAATTACAGTAAGGTGCGCTGGCCACGCTTTACCAACGCCTTATCGAGTGAAATCAGATCAACCAACATATCCCCACCAAATGACAGGAATTTGACAAATAACGAAATAGACCAATACCTAGAACAAATGGATGAGACAATCAAACGAACAATGAACAGAACAATACCGAAATACAAGCAACGGGACGCAACCGACATGTATCGAAACGCAACCATTGACGCACTACACAGACAAAAAAGTGGACTGCTGACAAGACTAAAACTCTTGTACCGACGGTTTACTGACCCTCACCATCTGGAGATTAGGACACTGAAGTCGTCGATCAAAAACATCAACCAACTAATTAAAGAGAACTATCGGTTGTCAATTAATTTGTATTGGGACAACAAAATTCGGGCCGTTAATGCTAGCGACCCGAGCATGTTTCCGCAAATTAACAAGATATTTAGAAGGAATGATCAGAACGATCTTCCGTGTCTCAAGCTTCAGAGAACGACAGACAACAGAGACGTACTTCTGACAGCAGGAATTAATCCAGAGTACGCCGTCTTGGACGATGACCTCTTTATTGTCGAAGATCCGCAGGAGAAAGTGGAGGCTGTGGGGGCTGCTTTCCAGCAAGTGTACAAGGTGAATGCGTGCATTCGCCCGAATCACGACCTGGAAAACAGAGCCTTGCTCCATCACTTCTACCTTCGGAATGACATCACGCAATGGCGATCAGAGAACCTTGGTTTCACCGGGTTCAATGAAGATCATTTGGCAAACGCCATAATCGCCGAGCGAAATGGGCCCAGTTCCCTGTTAATTACGAAGGTGGAGCTACAGCTCATCTTCGATTCATTAAAGAAGAAGAAGTCAGCAGGAGTCGATGGCATATCCAACGTTGTACTACGACATTTACCTCAAGAAGCAGTAGACATTTATACCACTCTGTTTAACAACGCTCTGAATAATGCATATTATCCAGTGCGGTGGAAGACAGCTGTGGTGCATCCTCTCCCGAAAAAGGGAAAGGACAACTCCAATCCGGCGAATCTCCGGTCGATAAGTCTTCTTCCGAGTATCAGCAAGGTATTCGAAAAAGTTATCAATAGAGCTCTGTCTAAGTGGGCAGAGGACAATAATATCATACCGGACAATCAGTTCGGTTTTAAGGCGGGACATGACACTATTCATGCCGCGTCGAAACTCGTTTCTGATGTCCAATGGAACAAATCTAAGAAGCAGTGTACGGGTGCCTGTCTGGTTGATTTGGAGAAGGCCTTCGACACCGTATGGTTAGAGGGTCTTTATCTAAAGCTGACCAGACTTGGCATTAGTAAACCACTATTATATATGCTTTATGATATGCTCAATGGCAGAAAGTTTGTTGTCAAGAGTGGCAATGTAACTTCTGCCACAACCTTTAATATTAAAAATGGTCTTCAGCAGGGAGCGGTCAACTCGCCGATTCTATTCAGCATTTACACCAGCGATCTGATAAGTAGTCTAACTCAGGCAATTGCGTATGCCGACGATCTAATTGCGTACAGAACAGCTCCAAAAGTCGAGGTCATCAGGATTCTTTTGCAGCGTGACTTCGAGAAGATTCAGCGATATTGCGATGACTGGAAGTTGAAAATCAACTTCCAGAAATCAGAAACTATCTTGTTTAGGACTCCGTTGCTTAGAGCCACAAGGGATACGAGAAAGAACTGGCGCAAGCTGGTGATCGTAGGGCCAAATGGACATCCACTGGCGAGTAAAAGTGTAGTAAAGTACCTTGGCATCTGGATGGATCAGTATTTGTATTTCGACAGACATATAAATGCTGCTCTGGCCAGGGCTAGGGGAGCCTTTGCCCTGACGAAACGGTTGTTTTATAGCAGCCGGCTTGATAGCAGGGTGAAGGTGATTTGCTACATGGCCCTTATCCGGCCGATGATTGCCTATGGATGCCCGGTTTGGTTCAACGTTGCCCCATCTCAAATGGAAAAGATTCGGGTGTTTGAGAGGCAGTGTCTTCGACGCTGCCTTGGATTGCACAGAACACCAGAGTCGGAGTACAAACACTACTATTCCAACCTGGCTCTATACAACGGGGCCAACATAAACAGGATAGATAATTTCTTGCTGAAGCTTATTCGAGGTCACATTGCAAGAGCGATGTCCTCGTCTAACAGCTTAATTTTCGGGGCTCATTACCCCAACAACGAATACTACGAGAGTGTGCGTCTAAGCGGCTTTATTCCGCCCGATGCATTCCTCCACCTAGACAGTCGAGGACTGATCCAGGATAGAGCGGCGGTTGCGCTAATCTACCACGTCGGCCGTAGAACTGTAGATCGGCGGCTCCTTTACAGTCGCGACGTCCTCGCACAAGACGGAGCTGAGCACCTTCGGTTCAGTAGGACTGTGTCCGAACGGGACCGAAGAGATAGGGTAAAGCAGGAGAACCAGTTCTGGTGGTTGAAAAACGAAGATGAAGTTCCTTCAGATATTTAATAGTTGACCTTGCTTTTTTCTTTTGTATGGCCGACTTGCATAGGTTTAGGTAGTTAGTTTTAAGTAGGGACAGTCAGGGTGGCACCAAAAAAAAAAAAAAAAAAAAAAAAAAAAAAAAATATAAAACATACAAAAACACCAAAAAAAAAATATAAAATCAACAAAAATACAAAAAAAATTATAAAAACCGGAAAATGCTTGCTGTGGCTGTTCTAGTTTGTAAGTAGCTTATAAGTAGGTTGTAATTAGTTTAAAATTAGTTGTAAGTAGTTTTAAGTAGTTTTAATTAGCTTTAATTTAGTTTTATGTAGTTGTAAGTTTTATATAAAACCAAAAAATAAAGACATAGATACCGAGTTTTTTTGTGAAATTCTTCTCGGTAAAAAATAAAACCGACCTGGATTCAGAATTAAGATAGTTCTTAGGCCGAAAGGCATTAGCATTAAGTTATTCTAGTTTAACTTAGAGCGCCCGACTGGGGCCAGTAAGTTAGTTTTAAGATATTGATAAGTAGGCTAGTTTTTATGAATTTTTGTCTAGCTTTAAGATAGTTCTAAGATAATTGAAAAATAAAAATGAATTTATAAAAAAAAATAAAAAAAAAAAAAACTGTAGGACTGTCATGCCGAAGGTCTGGGTTCGATTCCCAGCCGCTGCCACCTAAAAACAGAAATGTTTTTTTCGCGAGGTACTGCCTCTTGCGAGGAACTGACAGATCCTCCAAGTCATGAATAAGTGCTTCTCATCTAGCCGTTCGGACTCGGCAAAAAATTGTAGGTCCCCTCCATTCCTGCCAAAAATACGCAGACAGGAATGGTTGAGAGTTGTAAGTCACTAGGCCTTGGTTCTTCACGAGCTGTTGTACCACAAAATTTATTTTATTTATTTTTTTAATTTTATAATGCTAAAATGAGGTTTTTAGCGTCTGCGCTGATTGGAAGTATTTTCTTTTTTGCCTGTGGCCTTTAACCTGTTATTATTGGATCTGAGGATATGAGTATATGATGCATCACATCTTCATTCGTCGCAATTCGGCTGCAATTTCTCGAATGAAACCTGCGGTAGGCTTTATAATACTTATTTCGGCATTCTTGGGCTTTCTCGGAGAGCGATCCAACAGGAAATTCATAGCTTTTGATTATTGCTTCTCCATGGATCAAAACCTTATGTACGGTTGCTGGCATATTGTACCATTTATATTTCTCAACAAACAATTCAGCAGTTTCCCACGTGTAAGCTGCATATTTTTTTAAATCTAATTTTTCATTCGACGTTATTACTTCAAGGATAACAGCAAACCGCCGAATTAGGGATTCGCTAACTTCAGTGATTTCTGAAGTCATGGTTGGATTTGCAAAAAATCTTCTGGAGGTGTTGCCGTCATTACTTGTCTCCGTACCTTGTCTTACAAGATCGACAATGATGCCCAGTTTTTCACGAAACTCCTGCTGAATTTTCTTCTTCTGAGCATCTCTATATGGCGGGTCTCATTGTTGGTTCTCCATGCTTTAAATGGCAAATTGTAGGCAACATGGAGGATACACTCCATACACACCTTGCACAAATGCTCAATAACTCAATACTGACTTTTTTTTATTAATCCCTTATATACACTCCTCGTCAACTGAATACGCACAAACATTTTTTAATATACTTTATTCATTTTTTCCAAACAGTGATGGTTATTATGCCATCTGTTGATGCTAACTATTCCCTTAAGATGTTAAGCAGATAATTCCGAAAGAATTATCCAAAAACAACCGTGAGTTTTTCTTCAACCACTTGCAAAGTGTTTTATATGCAAAGTAGGAATTTTTTTTCCTAGTCAACTGAATAGGTACAATGCCATTTTCTTCGTTGTTTATAAGTTTTTTGGAGTGCTTGACAGTTTAAATTAACGATTTTAGTGTTTTCAGTAAAATTTAATTCTTGATTTCAAATTTTAAGAAAAATGGGTAGATCTACGTGTCTTAACAGTGTTGAAAAAGCTAAAATCGATTTACTTAGAGACCAAGGCCTAACTGGACGTGCAATTGCTGATAAAGTTGGCCGAAGTTTTAATGTAGTTTATTCTTACTTGAAAAATAAAGATGCATACGGCAAAAACATGAAGGGAGGTAAGAAAACAGCAACAACAGTAGCTGAGAGACGAAGAATTTTAAGATATGCATCAAATTCTTCTGATTCTGTGGCAAAAATAAAACAAAAAGTCGGCGTAAACGCAAGTTGCTCAACAGTATTAAGAGTAATCAACAACTCAAGCCATCTTAAACGAATGAAACTTAAGAAAAAACCACCACTTGACGAGAGACGGAAAATGTTGCGATTAGATTTTTCAAGACTTCACATGAGTTGGAAAAAAGAATGGTATCACGTGGTTTTTTCAGATGAAAAAAAGTTTAATTTCGATGGCCCTGATGGGTTCAACTTCTATTTTCACGACTTAAGAAAAGAAAAAAGATTTTTAAAGCGCCATCATAGTCGTGAAGGAGGTGTCATGATCTGGGGAGCAGTCAGTTATTATGGAACAGTTGAGCTCGAGGTTGTAACATCAAGAATGACAGCAGCTGGGTATAAAGTAATTTTGGAAAGAAATTTTCCTAAATTTTCTAACATCTTTGGACCCATAAACTGGACCTACCAACATGATAATGCGCCTATTCACTCAGCGCGCATAATAAAAACATGGATAGAGGAGCAACAAGTGCAGTTGCTTCAATGGCCGCCGTACTCACCTGATCTAAACATCATAGAAAATGTCTGGGGATGGTTAGTACGCAAAGTTTATGAGGGGGTCGTCAGTTCGAAGACAAAGAAACCTTAATTTCTGCAATCAAATTAGCGTGGAGCGAAATTTCGTTAAATTACATTAAAAAGCTATACGATTCCATGCCGGATCGAATTTACGAAGTAATTAAAAATAAAGGTGGAAGTACCCACTACTAAACTTAAACAAAAACTTGTTTCATTCCATTCCAATACCAATTTTAATTTTTGTACCTATTCAGTTGACTCAAAAAAAAACTTCTACTTTGTATAAGTTACACTTTGGAAGTGGTTGAAGGAAAAACTCACGGTTGTTTTTGGATAAAACTTTGAAATTCTGTTATTTATATGTTACGAACATTTTTACCATCAACAGATGGCATAATAACCATCACTGTTTGGAAAAAATGGATAAAATATATTCAAAAATGTTTGTGCGTATTCAGTTGACGAGGAGTGTATATAGATTAAAGTAAGAGGTTTTATTCTAATAAGCCAGGTAATAAAAATTACGCAATACACAACAAAAAAAAAGCAATAAAACTTTAAAAATAACACCTTTTTTTTATTTTTACCTGCCCTACTTTTAGCGAAAAATAAAAAAAAATAAGGGATTATCCCTAATCCTTTTCGTTATTTTGTATTAAGCTCTATCATATAATTCAAAATACCATAAAACTATATTATTTTTCGTGTGTTGTTTTCAAGAAAATTGAATTGAAAGTTGAAAAATTTTCCAGGCAGAAATAAATGGTTTCGCAAAAATCAAAATTCTCAGACCTGGGTCAATGATTAATTTTGTTTTATTTTTAAAATAAAGTTTGACATTTTTAATTAAAATAATAAGCTTAACCAGTTCATTCTGACAATCAATACTGAAGAAATCAAACTTTTTGGTAAACACCACCGTCAAGACGGAGTTTTTTAAAATCCGATTTAGTGAAACATTTTGTGGCATAACTTCCACATCTGCACGCATCTGCAGCTGATTTTTTCTGTGCTTTAACATGAATGTATGGGGCATATGCTGGCATACTTACTTTCTTGGTATCTTTTGGCGCTTTTTTTTTAATCAAAAAGTTTAAAAAAAAGCATTTTTTCTTAGTACTAAAGCTTGGCTACTTATAGAAGGTATCTTTTATAAATAATCAATATTTTTTTTTTAGATAATCGAAAATAGACCAATTAAACTATTTAAGAAACTAGAGAATTTATTTAAAGGAACTTCGGAAAAAAAAACATCTCAAAATTTGTTGAAAATACGGTTCGCGATTTGAGTAAAATTATTTTTCAACTTTGAAGGCTTGTAAATCAGTATATACAATATATATGTTAAAAAATACTTTTAAATCATACGCTCGGGTTATCTAAGAGTACTTAAACATAAAGTTTAAAAGGATAGATATGACTTTTTCAAGACTTTTTTCCGCTCTCGTACCACTGTGCGTGGCCCAGCCATCTCAGCCGCTGTATTTTCAGCTTTTTGACCAGGTCGACGTCGCTGTATAGCCCGTAGAGCTCTCTTTCTTCTCCTCCATACTCCATCGAAACAGACTGGATCGAAGATCACCCGAAGAATTTTCCTTTCAAAGCACCCAAGCAGATTCTCATCCGTTTTTGAGAGAGTACATGCTTCTGCCCCATACAGCAGGACCGGGATGATAAGGGTCTTATATAAAGTCTCCTTGGTTCTTTGAGAGAGGGCTTTACTACTCAAATGCCTTCTAAGCCCGAAGAAACAGCAATTGGCCAGAGTAATTCTTCGTTTGATTTCTGCACTGATGTCATTTTGCGATGTAATAGTGGAGCCCAGGTAGATAAAGTCCTTGACAACTTCGAAGTTGTACCTATCCATCGTGACGTTTTGCCCGAGTCGCCGACGTTGAGATGCCTTTCTCGATGATAGCATATACTTCGTCTTGTCCTCATTAACAGCCAAACCCATTTTCGCCGCCTCCGATTCAATACTTGCAAACGCGCCGGTAACAGCTCGCTTCGTTCTTCCCATGATGTCAATATCATCTGCATAAGCAAGTAGCTGAACGGACTTTTGAAAAATTGTACCTCGGTTGTTGACTTGCGAGTTGCGTACAATTGCTTCAAGACGATGTTCTTACCGACTTTGACGGAGCAGCGAAATTTCTCCATCGTCATCCTGCATAGGCGTACGAGTTTAGCAGGGATGCCGAGATGCGACATGGCTCTGTACAGCTCGTCTCTGTTTACGCTATCATACGCGACTTTGAAATCGATAAAGAGATGGTGTGTATCGATTTGAAACTCCTGGGTTTTTTCCATAATCTGTCGGAGTGTGAATATTTGATCGACGGTTGATTTGCCGGGCCTAAAACCACACTGATAGCGGCTGATCAAATCGTTGACAAATGGCTTTAAGCGATCACACAGTAAAGATGACAGGATTTTGTATGCGACGTTAAGGAGACTTATACCTCTGTAGTTGGAACAATTCAGAGCATCTCCTATTTTGTGGATGGGGCACACTATACCGAGGTTCCATTCATCGGGCATACTTTCTTCCGACCAAATTTTGAAGATAAGTTGGTGTATACTCCCTACCAAGTCATCTTCCTCTGCTTTGAATAGCTCGGCTGGCAGGCCATCTGCACCAGCAGCCTTGAACGCCTTAAGCTTAGCTATCGGTCGGGTGGACGGAAATTTTGACCATCGTCGCCCAGGTTGAATGGATTATTCTGCCTCAAAGCGGAATTTGGACTATCATCGCCATTTAGCAGTCTAGAAAAGTGTTGTTTCCAGATCCTCAGCACCGACTGTGTGTCTACCACCATATTCCCACTCTCGTCTCAGCAAGCTTCCGTTCTAGCCTTGTAACCCTGGGTATATTGCCTCACCCTTCGGTAGAACTTTCGAACGTCCCCCTGCCGCTACAGTTCTCAATAGACTCGACCGCCCGCTTCGCATGCTCTCTCTTTTTCCTTCTGAGAAGTCGGCGTTCTTCCTTTCGTTTTTGCCCGTAGAGCTCACGGGCTGCTCTCTCAGCAGCTCTGGTTCTAGTTTGCAGCATTGACTGGTAGGCCTTGTTCTTGGCTGCATGCGCCAGCCGGCATGCTTCATCGAACCAGGGGTTTCGTTGTGGTCGCCTAGTGAAACCCAGCACATCAGTGGCGGCACTTCTGATGGCTTGTTGACAGTGTTTCCACTGGTCCTCTGCAGTTTGTGCTGGTGGCGGAGCTGCTGAAAGGTTACGGGAGACTTGGTCCGCAAAGGTCCTAGCGATCTCTTGCGATTTTAACTTTGCGACATCAAATCTTTTCTCAGCATCCGTTCGGTGTTGTGGCGTCATAGATATCCGCATACGTAGTTGGGCTACAACCAAGTAATGGTCCGAGTCCATGTTGGCCCCTCGGAACGTTCGGACATCCAGGATACTGGAAGAATGTCTGGCGTCTATCGCAATATGATCAATCTGGTTGACGGTTCGTTGATCTGGAGACCGCCAGGTACCTTTGTGTATATTGAGGTGTGGGAATCGAGTGCTAGCTATGATGGCATTCCGCCCCGCCGCAAAGTCAATCACCCTGAGTCCGTTACCGGAAGTGTTTTCGTGTAGGCTGTGTCCTCCGACTATCAAACCAAAGATGCCCTCCTTTCCGATTTTGGCGTTGAAGTCGCCAAGAATGATCTTGACGTCGTACTTTGGGCACCTATCATACGTACTCTCGAGGAGATCGTAGAAGTCTTCTTTGGTTGAGTCATCTTTGTCTTCCGTTGGGGCGTGGGCACAGATCAACGTAATGTTTTTGAATTTAGCTTTGATGCGGATTGTGGCCAGGCGCTCGCTTACATTTCTGAAGTCCAAGATTTCTTGCCTCAGTCTTCCCCTTACCACAAAACCACAACCAAAGAGCCACTGACCCTGCTCCTTGCAGCATTCGCCGAAGTAGATGTCAGATCACTTCATCCTTCGTATGCCGTCTCCATCCCACTTCCTGGATGGCTGTTATATCAGCCTTTAGCCTATCCAGGTTCTCCACTATTTGTTCGGCTGCTCGTGGTCTGTTTAAGGTCCGGACATTCCACGTGCAGATCCGAAATTCATTGTCCTTGTTTCGTTTGCTGGGGTCATCAACATTAAGATCATCCATATCCGAGGCTTGTTGTTGTTTCGGAACCGTTGTTGTTTTCCGTGGTAGGGAAGTTACCCCGACGCACAACCCCCGACCTGGAGGACCAGACCCTTAATATAACTCCAAGGGTGGGGAGCCGGTAAACCGCTCCTTATAGGCCTGAGCTACGAATATGTCGTAGTAGCCCATATAAGGTGTTCACTAAGTAGGTTAACCTAACTGGAACTGTAGACGCCACCGTTGATTCCATCTGGGGAGTTCTTCCGCTGCCGCTTGGATAAAGGAGAAGTGCCTTAGTGGGAACACTCTTCCCCCTCCCCTCTCTCGTTTGCTGCCGCCTTAAACCGTCTACAGGGATTGGAACCCCATCTTCAGCTAAAGGTACTAGGCACCCGATGTTTACCACGGGGAGGTGAGAGTAGGAGTTGATAGACAGAGGTTCGCTTTGTAAAAAAGCTTGTGGACGCTTGTGTCCTCTTGAATGCACCGTGTCTACCCTTTGAACAACATCCATGTGTATAACATAAATTTAATATAGTCCGCATCAATCTTAAGTGTTTAAATAAACATTGTTGGGAGCCCCGTTTCCAAATAATATATGTATTTAGAAGTGTAGATGGGTAAAAGGATTATTTTTGTCAAAAGGAAGCGAAGCAGGAACTTCACCTGCTTGTATTTCTGCACTCCCCATACCTCCGCCGCATAAAACAAAATTGACTTGGATGTAGCCTTAAATAGTCTCTGGTTCGTACTGAGTGATACTAGGTTATTGTTAAATATTCTTTTCCAATAAGTACAAATTGCAGATTTAGCTTTGTTAAGTTTATTTAACAGATGTTTCTCGCATTTCAAATTGAATGTGAATTCAACTCAAATATAGGATTTAACTATACCTCTAAAACTCTTCCATCGTATCTCCAGTTTTCATCTCTAGCAGTTCTTCCGGAGCCATTTTATAAAACCATTACCTTAGATTTTCCGGTGTTGACCTCTAAGTTCCATAATTTGCCATATTCTGCAAGCCTGTTAATCATAAGCTGTAAGGCACTAGGCGATTCTGCGAGGATAACTATGTCTTCTGCATACATAATGACTTAATCGCATGTTACCGAGCTCAACACCACTTGGCAAATAGTAAGAAAACAATAACGGACTGAGATTGCCTCCTTGCCTCTCTCCTTCTGCTATTTCTATCTTTTCAGATCGTTTTGTTCCATCGTAGATATATGCTGATATTTGATGATACATTTTCTCGATAACACGTAAGAAATTTGTAGAGATTCCTAGATTGTATAGCTTGTAGAACAGAGATTTTCTATTGACGGTGTCAAATGCAGCTTTAAAATCTACAAAAATGTAAAAAGCTTCTTATTTTGACTCATCTTCCTTTGGGCAATTGACTGTAGGACAAAAATATTATCGATAGTAGAATAACCCTTACGAAATCCACTTTGAAACTCACTTAATTTCTTTTTTTTTCTTGAATCCAGTTGTTGAGCCTTTCATAAAGTATTGTGGTAAATAATTTAATAGCAGCATCCCCGGCAGTTTGATGGGTCTTTTGGATTTCCCTTCTTAAAAATTGGCATTATTATCGCTCCATAAAAATGTTCCGGGTATGTTCCTAATTTATATATTATAATGAGGGTTTCAGTCAATTTTTCCTTAAAAATAGGTGTGCAATAGTCATATAACTCTGCAAGAATTCCATTTGAGTCTGTGGCTTTTTCTTCCTTCAAGTTATTTATACGAGCATAAACTTCATTTTGTGTTATTCACAGATTCTCAATCCAAATAAATGGTTTTAAATAATTCCAAGACAATTCGTATGAAACATTTTGCAATGAGATCGCAATAGATCTAATGAAATAGAGTCTTTTTTTTGCATTGTCACTATTTGTAATTTTTCTTGTTAGATTCCAGAACTCCACCAATTCTGTGCTCTCAGTGATTTTTCATCGTACATCCTCTTTTTTTCCTTGCAAAAACTTTGTATTGTTTGTTTACGTTAAGGTAATCTTTTTTAATGCTGGGGATATAATATCTTCTTGTAAGATTCAACATTGTCAATGTTTTTTAGTTTTTTTCAGGAGAATAATCATACTATTTACTAGTTTGCTGCTTCAAAAATAGTTTTTTCTAATCCACAAATTTGTATATACTGAAGGGGCAATTGTCTCTTTTTTTTTTTTGGTCAATGCTTCATTCAACTTCGATTGGAAATTATTCTTTCAAGTGGCTTTTTATTTGAATATGTTTTAATTTTTAGTTGATAGGTGTGGAGTCTAGCTGCTCATCTTTCCAGTAGTTACAAATATTGGATGATCAGAATATGAGACTTCTTCGACCACAAAGTCTGTTTTAAGAGTACACAAAAAATCACAAAATGCATCATAATTTTGTTGCTTATTGCTGTTTTTTTTTGCTGGTATACAATAGTTTTTGTGCGTTGGAAAATATTTTACATAATTTTTATTATTTTCTTCCAATAAATGAGTTTCAATTAGCATACAAATTTCGAAGTCCATCAAATAAATATTTAAAGAATTCCGGGTAAAAGATTTTATTGCTAAGGCCAACAAAATTGTATGCTTAACATTTAATATGGCTTAAAATTTAATTTTATTTCGTTCCTCTAAAACATCCCTGCGCTATTGAGCAGATGTACGTGTCGCCTGGCCTTGGCTCACTTTTCTTCGCTAAACAACAATTGAAAAAATCGCTGGGCAAATTAAAAGTTTCAAAAAGTCTCATGTTTCTTATTTTTAATCCGACTACTTCGTCCCAAGTAGATTCCTCTCCGTCGATGAAAAGTTTATCATCTTTAAAACTGCCTTCACATTTTCTCGCTCGCGTTTTAACATTTTACGTATGTGAAGTAAATGTGATCTTTTGACTTTCATGTTGCTTTGGTAATCTTTTTATACCGAAATGTTATTGTTTTTCAATTTCCCCATGTTCCTCAAAATGTTGTATAAATTTTCTTTACTATTTATCTTGAAAAAAAAGTTTTTGTATTTAGCGTTCCATGATTTAATTTGTTTTATTTTTTCGACATTGGGTGATATGCATAAAATATACTAAATGCTTTTATTAGAGAATTTTTAAGTATATGCCATTTTTGATATGCATAAAAATGCAGTCAATGCCGAAATTTAATTATTGACCTCAGGCTATTAACTTATTTTGGATGATTTTTTTAGTAAATACTATATTCCGTATGCATAAAAACTAGTAAGTCTAGTAAGTACTTGATTTTTTCAAAGTTTCAAAATAGCAACATGAAAATTTCATAGTTCATCCCTTTTTGGTTTTAGCCCGCAAGGAGCTGTGAAACCAAATATTAAGTCTTGAGTCTGGTTCTAAGGCAAAATCAGGTCTCTGTTTTTTTGTTTTAAATTGGATTTGTGTTAATAGTAACTGAAACGGCGAAATTTGTGCGAATTAATTCTCAAGTCATGTTCAGAGTCTTTTTTAAGTCACTTATTGTTCTAGAGCCTTGTGTCTTTGCTCTTAATATATTAAAGAGAACAAAATAAGTCGAAATGTAAGAGTCAGGTATTTTACATGACAATTTTAATGGAATATAAATATTTACTATTAATTTCCGATGAATTTAAGTATTTACTTGGATAAATCTACTACCCTCTGAAAGTATTTTCTAGCTGGTATAAACTAATTTGTATGAATACAAAATTCAGTAAATACTTCACACTTAACCTCTTACTTGAAGTTATAGTAATTACTTTTACCTTTTACTTCAAGTAAGTACTTCCGTTTTAGGCATATCACCAATTGTTGGTGTTTAGAACGTTTGACAGCAGCTGGGTACAATTTTCTTCTGCTTCTGCTCAACTTCATCATTGGACTCGGGTCGAATAAACATATTTCTTTCCATGAATTGCAATTGCAAGTGTTCCAATTGTTTTTGTAGGAATCCACCTTTTTTTTGAAGCGACTGAACATGGCATCTAAGGTCTTCGTTCTCTCCTCTTAGCACAACGATATCGGCAAGAACCTTCTCTATGTGTGTCGTTTTTTGTTGCAAGATTTTTTTTGCTTTGAATCGAATAGTTCTTCTAGATTCTTTTGAGTCATACTAGAAACAAGGTTTGTAGAATTAGTTGCACGAACATTTGTGCTTTTACCTTTTTCATTGATCAAATCCATTTTTTTTTTCAGGCGATGTAACAGATATTCGTCTCTTGCTCATTAATTTTTTGAAGTTTAATTGAATGACAGTTTTTTTTTGTTGTGATCGCAAAAATTTCGATTTACTTGGTTTTAATGGTTTTATAGTTTATTGCAGGATCTAGTTATATTATAAGGCCAATCTTACGTACGCATGTATGGTCTGGTAGCCAGCCTTAGATAAGGAGGCCAATCTAAAAACCATGACTAAAATTCAAAGACTAGCGTGTATCGGCACAACCAGTGCTATAAGAAACACACCAACGGCCGCCCTAGAAACTTTCCTTTCACTTGCCCCACTCGATCTGTTTACGAAAGAGTTTGCGGCAAAAAGTGCTTTACGACGTCAACAATGTAATAATTGGAAAAGGGGCCTCTTCGGTCACAGAACTATAATGAATTTTACAGACATTGACATTCAAACAGACTATGTTTCGCCGCACATTGATTTCAACCCAGTAACCATGACAGATATCCCCACCAGAGAACTCTGCAACGAAAACAGGGTCATAAATGCCATTCATGTTTCGGTCTTCACCGACGGCTCCAAAACCTTGGAGGGTGTTGGGTCAGGCATCTATTCAGATAACCCACCCATAAATAGATCAATGAAGCTTCCAAACTTTTGTAGTGTATTCCAAGCGGAAGTGCTGGCAGTTTGTGAAGCCGCGAAGCATCTTGCCTCACGTGAATTAGTCAACAATAATATTGACATTTTCATTGACAGCCAGGCGGCAATTAAAGCCATTTCCTCAATCACCATAAAGTCCAAACTGATCGATCGTTGCCGAAATGAGTTAAGAGTACTCAACGCAACGAACACAGTTACCCTAAAATGGGTCCCATGACATAGGGATATTCACGGAAATGAAATGGCAGATGAACTGGCCAAAAGCGGATCATCTCTTGATCCGAGCCAAATCGAAGCCTCGGTGCTCATGCCACTGAAGGAAGAAAAAAGTAGAATACACCAGGGTTTCTTGGAAGCTGCAAATGTCAGATGGTCATCTATCGACGCCTGTCGGGTTTCAAGGAACCTTTGGCCGAAGAGGCGGAAGAGAGCTCCCTTTACTTCTTATGTGAATGTCACAGCCTAGCTAGAACCAGAAAAGCAGCCCTAGGAGAATATTTCTTCGATGAACTGGACGACATCTCTGTATTGCCACTAAAAACATCCTAAAATTCATTCAGAACTCAAGATGGTTCAGGGAGGCCCCCCACAACTAAAACTTCTTCTCAAATACCTCCCTATAACTCTTCAACACCCACCTTTCACCCTGGGGAGCGCAATGGATCCACTGAGATCCGAGTGAGATTATGCGGCTCGCCGTATCATCATCCCTTCTAACCTCACCTATCTAGTTATTATGACCAAATGCTCTCCATTAGCTTAAAAGCTTTCGCGTTCACCTTAGGCATTTATTTATGCTTTTTGTATAGAAAAAAGTAATTGGGACACAGGCTGCAAATGAAACAATCCACTTCACCTTTTAACCAGTGTTACCAACAAAATAGGAAAGGGAGGAGATAGACCCCCCTTCCAAAGAAAAAAATACTTGCATTGTATTCTCCTACAAGAATCCGTTATTATTTTGCGCCATAGTACGAATCATAATTTCCCTTTGCTGGATATAGGCATACTATATTTAAGACATTGTTTATTATACATAAAATCTAAATATACAAAAATGTAGGACATTATGTGTTCTATAAAAAATATTGTAACTGATTTTTCGATCAGATGAACAAGAGGCGAGACAAACTTCAAAAACCATTTCTTGCTCGAAAATTTCAACAGCATTTCGACAATAACTTTTTATCTGAAGGAGATATCCAAGATTTTTCTAAGCAAAAGTTCTTTAAGATACTCTTACCTCCAAAGTAAAAAAAAAATATTGCTCTATGTTCAATAGGAGCCGAGAAAATTGCCTTTATGTCTCTCAAAGATTTTTTTCAAAATGGTGGACAACACAAATACTTTTTTTGTTCGAACTTTGTGAATTTAAACTATCCAAGCTATACTCTTTGCGAAATTAAAAAAAAATCAACGCAGTATTTTTTGTAGATATAAAATAATAATTTTACTGGACTAACTGTTGTGCTAACTTAAGAGTGAAGTTATCAGTGCAAAGTGATTTTTTTTTTTTTGTCAAATTTGGACTCCAAAATTTGAACTTGGTTTTTTTTTTTGAAGTAGACACAAAATTACAAATTTGAAACACAACTCAGTTGCTAAAAAGCACATATACTGCCAACTACACAGAGAAGTTAATAGTGCAAACTGGATTTTTCGATTTTTTTTTGTCAAATTTTGACTTCAAAATCTGAACTGAGTTTTTTCATGAAGTGCATAAAAAACTGAAAATTTGGGACGTAACTGCAATTTGTTAGTGGGTTACACCTTTGTATATATAGAATCTATAGTAGTACTATGAAAAAGTTTTTGGAGTACTCGTTGTATGCGTTAAGATAGTCACAATTTTGACTAAGGTGGGATAAGAGTATTTTATGGAATAAAAACATGTAGTATAAGAACGAGAGGATTGTATTAATTTGATATACACTAAGACAATGGGAGTAGAGGAGATAAGTGAATCAGCTGTTTATGTTATTACAACAAAATTAAAACGAGAACGATCAGATTAAAAGAAAATGAAAAAATATTTGGCTTATCTCTGTTGAGCGTATTCAGACATACATAAATCTCATATTTTGTTTTGAATTTACGAGATGGAAAGAGTTATAAATATGTGTATTATTATGCTATTATTTTTTTGCTAAGCCATTTGATTTGAATATTTTCAATTTTGGTAAAAAATAAAAATAAGTAATCGACAACGTTGTAAGTTTTCACTATATATACTTATATACTACTATTTTGTCTCATTTAAAGAATACCTATTCAATAATAAAAATTTAAATAAATATTTTTTGATTTCAAATTTACTATTCAAAGGCGAATAATAACGTTGCTAGCTTTGCAAAATTATAAACCGATGAGGTAAATATTTCAATGATTACGAAGAAAAACTTTCTTATTTATTGTGGCTCCAGTCTATATTTTGGTAGAAAAAAATTTTTCCCCGGTTAAAGTTTCCTCCAGAGATTAGTTTTCTGAATTTTTGATATGGATTTCGACAAAATTCTACATAGATAAATATCTTAGTTGCTTAGTTGTTTTCGGGGGATAGGTTGATTTTTAACTTTATTTCTCCGGTTTTCTGTGAAATTTTTTTTTTTTTTTTTAATTTCGAGTTTGAAAATTTATTTTTTTTTAAATTATTCACAAATTTCTGGCTTTCAAAAAAAAAATAGCATGGCATTATAAGTTTCACCGTTGCCCTTAAATAATTTTGTTTTCTGTTTAAGTCAATTTTTTAGACAGTTGTCCCTACCGCCTAAACAGAGGTAAATAAACCCCCCTCTTCTATACGATTTTTGTCTTGTCTTAACCTACTCGCTCTAGCTTTTGGGTGCACCTTATACCGATCACCCTGTATGTATACCTAAAGGTATTTTGCACATATGCCTTCCCTACTGACAAACTAAAAAGCCATAATAACCCCTTCCTCTTGGGCAAAATCAAATCCAACAAAAATAAGAAAAAGACAACATTTATAAAAATCTCAAGTAGCGATTGGAAAATAAAATGCAGCAATATAAAAAATTAAACCGATGGAATATAAACTAATTAAACCGATGTTTTTTTCTCTCTACCTACCTGCATACATACATTACATGCATACATAACTATATGATAGGCTATGTCTATGCGAATGAACATCTAATATAGAATGAAAAAAACAGTAAACAAAACAAACGAACATGACACCAAACAAAACACCAGTGACAGGACAAAATATATTTAAAACTGGCTTTCTTTAAATTGATAGATATATCTTTTTCCTCCATATTACATCATATTCACAGAAAAATTTTTGTTGGTTTCTCTCCCTCGATCTCTTTTAAATTTAGTATACAGTTTTCCTGTTCTCGAATTATCGCTTTATCCTTCTTCGTTTGAATATTCTAACCTACCCAGCACTCCCTAGCACTCTTCACGAAGAAGTTGTCTTCGTATAATCTAGATGTCGCCCTGATCGTACTTCTTCATGATAGTACTATAGGTTTGATATATAGTTGCACTGCAAAATCCAGAATAGAAATGCATTAAAAATGCAAAAAAAAACTTCAAATTCCTGTCGTGTATTGTACTGCTAACTTCACAGACGTATCATCAAATCGTACATTAATGCACAATGTTTGGAAAAAAATGGACGAAATACCTCTGAAGTTGAAGCGGAGTTTTTGTATTTGTCACTTTCAAATGAAATTGACTTTTCGGGTAGGGAAAAAAGAAGAAAAAAAAAAAACACTGAACAATAAAAGCTTGTGTGTGTTTTAGGGTGGAGCTAAATTCCATTTTTTTACATATTGATCAAGCAGTACCTGCCAAAAGGTGTTATTGGACGTCAAAAACAAACCCATAAAACATGCCTATGAAGAAATTTACTAAAAACAATCCCATCACATCCAAGTTTTTAGATATGTGAGTTTATTTTTGATATTTTTTTTTAAATCATATAATAAAACGGCAAACACGAATTTTGTGGTACAATTTATGCGGCTTACAAAATCCGAAGGCATATAAATTATATATCGTTGAACCGTTTTTTTTTTTTGCACAGAAGTGCAGAGTGCAAAAATTTATTTGATAACTACACCACAAAAACTAAAAAATAATAAAATAAAATTGCGTAATAAGTGCGAGCAAGAACGAGAGCGTTACCGAGCAATTATTTGTTTTTATTTGTTGTAACCCTAATGTGACGTTTCGATTTTTTTCACCCACCAACCAACCAGTTTTCCAGCATTGACTTTAAAGATAACTGGAATGTCTGATGGAAGCGTTCAGTGCTGCAGGAAATAATAATAAGTAGCTCATACCACGTCTACATGAGTAGATCGAAAGATCGGATTCAATGCGGATCGAAATTTTGACCTAGTTTTATGACAACGAGCTGTATTGGATCGAGTAATCCGGATTTAATCCGATCTAGGTCTGTACGGACCTAAATCCTGATTCAATGCGTATTCAATTCTCCATGCAAACAAGGTATCAGCTTTTATTGACAAATAATGGTATTAGCTAGCTCTCGAGTTTCGAGGACTGGACGTACTAGCAGTAATAAGCTTTCAAAGAAAATACAAACTAAAATTGTTTTTTTTTTATATATGGGTTTGATGCCCAAAAATATGCTTAGAAACATTTTTGTTTGTCCGTATCAAAAAGCTAACGGGTGGTTGTAAGCCTTTTCAGTTTTGTCAAAATACTCTTGTCCTCTTACATTTTTGAAATATAATTTTCAATTTCAAAACTTGTATCCAATATTGTATTTTACTTTTGTATGCTTTTTTGAAAGCTCATTATCATGCCATCATAATATATTTTTTCTAGTTTTCTTTTCCATTAATTGGGTAATGATATAATCAAAGTGGTGTTATTTTAATATTTTTCACCTACTATCACAATTTGTTTGCTATTGCATTTCGAAAAAAAAAACAAGTTTAAAAACTCCACATACATTTTCGCACCACCCTAGTCTGTTTATAAAAATGCTAGTCGCTATTGCTGTTGGTGTAGTGCATCAGCTTATGAGACGCTTGGTATATGGTCGCTCCTAGGTGACGGCAGAGAGTTTTCAATAAATACGAGCAAACCCAGATTAAGCACCACTAAAGGAGCCTATGAACTCAAATTGTTAATACCGGAGCATATCCCTTCCCTGCTTCTCAAATTAACTTTTTGATAAACCGCTGGTAGCAATATCACAACATTTTTTTATCTTTCTCAAATTTGAGAAAAAATAATTTTTTGATATTTTGGGGTGCATTCCCAAAAATTCGATTTTTGTTTTGTTTGCATTAAAAAGAATACTTTTCTTTAATTTAATTCTTTGTTAAACACAGCCAATTGAAAATACGGATACGCAATTCAAAAGAAAACTTTCCAAGCGTGAAAAAAAAGAACAAAAGAAAAAGGAAAAACTTTTAAGACAAAATTGGGAATCAGTAAGAAATACCGAAAACGAAACACAAGTTGCTGGTAAATTATATACCGAATTACCAGAAACATCGTTTACACGTTCTATTTCAAATCCGGAAGCGGTAATGCGAAGAAGACGGCAGCAAAAGCTTGAGAAAAAACTGCAACAATTTAGGTCAAAAGATGGAGGACCAGATACAGGTGGCACACTTAAAATATATGGAGAAAGTTTATGCCAGGATGTTCCTTACAAAACATTATTATTATCGATTCGTGACTGTGCTCAAGCGGTCGTACGAGAAATGCTTTCCAAATATGGGCTAGACAAAACGGACCCCTTGTATTACTGCCTTGTTCAGGTGGGTTATTTTTAGTCTTTTAGTGAATTCTATTTCTTTAAATACATTTTTTCGTTTACTTTAAAGGTTAACTGCGATGGTACTGAATACATTCTTGACGATGACGAATGTCCGTTGTCAATTTTGATGAATCATCCAACATCCAGAGGTATGTTTTTGTATTTTTATGAACCTATAATGCTTTTTATAAAATCCAGGGTACGGAAATGGCCACTCATGTGCTGCTTATGGAGATCAAAACGAAATGAGCATGCTGAGTAATTAGATGTGAGCATTTTTATTTTTGCTCAGGCACCCTATAGACTAGTGCCAATAATTTTTTGAAAATTAAAATTATAAGCAGTATATGCAGTATATCAGTATATGGGAAATGGGAAAATTTGGAATTATTGGTATACAGAAAAAGAAAAAAACACATGGGAACTAGAAGTTCTTTCTTTCCTCCTAAGCCGAAAAACTTAAGGGTAGGTTCTCTTCAGAAGCGAACCTAGATATCATGTAAATACGTCTGAATGTATTAGAAGATGTTTTTTTGTTCTTGCTAAACTTTTTTTTTGTTTTCTGATCATATGAGTTTTATGCAGCACTATTATGGTTCCCCATGGTGGCGATGGTGGTTTCTACTTTTTGTTTTTGTATTCTTCATTTATGTGACCATATGCAGCTTTATACATTTCGTTTCTTCGGGTTGATTTTCTAATAAAAAGGCATGGATTATCGTTTTTTTTTTGTGTGATTTAAAAATTAGAACAGCTATCAAGAATTTTTGGTTGTTGATGGCTTGTATTTTTGATGGTATAGGTACGTATTGTATTTTTTGAAAGAATCATTTTAAAAATATGAATTTCGTAGAGATTGCGTAAATTAATGATAGGATTCAAATTGAATTCACGTTTATTGGATTCCATTCTAATTTATTTTTTTTTAGTGAGGTGACTGGTTTATTGATGTTTTTAATCCGTTCCGCTTATGCGTTTAGAATTTATATTTTTTTCTATCAATTACTACCAAAGTTATGTAAAGTCAAAATTTGATTTAATATTTTTTATGTGTTTTCCCATATAAAACTTCTTTTGTCTTCGGCCGGGTTTAAATAATTATTATTCATTATAATGAGCTAAAATTTAACAGGATATTTTTGTATTTATTTGGAACAAAAAACATCTTTTTTAATGTATCTTAATTAAATTAAAATAAAACACATCAAATTAATTTATAGGCATTTTATATGCCATCTTCAGCTAATTTTACTGGCGAAAAACTTTTACATTTAATTTGACTACTTCTTGTTTTGACCTTTGATAAAATTGAGACAAGAATAATTACTCTAGTTTTCTAGTATGATAAAATAGATGACTTAATCGGCGCTTCCATTGAGTTCATACTAAATTTGTTGGTTTTGTACATGTAAATACCCCCATATGCGCCTAAAAATCTTTCATCACTTTCATGTTTAATAAGTTTTAGATTTTCTTTTGGGGAGGGTGGTGATGAGTACTCAGAAAAACTAGAATTAAGTCCCTCATTCCATCTTCCTAATCATTGTAGCGTGTTCCAGGCGGAACTTATGGAAATTAAAGAAGCCTTATCTTGGCTGAAAGAAAACGTGATATCAACCACGGATATCCGCATCTTATCGGATAGTCAAGCAACTATCAAATCTCTGGAATCTGTCCCTACTAACTCTATAACAGTTCTAAATTGCCGTTCATCTCTGTTGGAGATGGCGCAGCAGTTTAACATTCATCTGTGTTGGTTCCCGGGGCAAAGGGACATTCCAGGTAATTGTAAGGCCGATGAACTCGCTAAAAGTGGAACAACTCTACCTCTTCTACCTAGCAAGACAGATATAGATATACCCATCGCTACTTGTAAACTTTTGCTGAAGCAAGGTCCATTAGAGAGATCAAACCTTAGGTCGAACAATATCACCACTTGTTTGGCAACAAAACTAATCTGGCCAGTAATGGATTTAAAGCGGTCTAAGTGTTTGATATTTCTAAGTAGATTGCACATTAGCTCCATGATTTGTGTTATGACCGGACATTTTCTTATAGGCAAGCACGCAATGCGTCTTAGCTAATTGTCTTATGATTTTTGCAGATGCTGTACGGATGAGGAAGAGAGAATCGATTCCTCATAGACGGACAGCCAGCGGCAAAAAAAGTAACGTCATTTCATTAATAAAATAATTGGTATCATTGTATATCCGAACCTGTCCCTGATCTATTTGGCTGCTTTAATTACTTATGCGATTGATTTTTAATTTTTAAAGGATTTTTCAATCTTTAAAGTATCAAACTGTGTTAGTTTTTCAACTGAACAATTTTCTTTCTGACATTTTTTTACACGCGAGTGGTTATCAACTGATAAAATTGTTTTGTGAAAATAAAATTTGATCAATTCATAATTGATGGAATAATCTTGTGCCTTGCTGGCCCTCTTGGAGACATATACCATCGGTCTTTAACTCACTTATTTGCCTGAAACTGGTGCACATGCTCTGTCTCATCTTCCCCGGTGACAGCAATTTTTTATTGTATATGTTCTACTAGCCGAAGCATAACCTTTTTGATACTACATAAACGAAAATTGCATTTTCTTTTATTCATGCTTCATTGGAACCGTTATCAATCGCTGAAAGAAGTATTTTCACCTTTAATACACGTTTTGCACCACATCTGTATTGATCCTGCCTTCCAACATCAATTCATCACACGCTTGTCATCGTAAAAAAAAGGATAAACATCTATTTTTGTTTATATTTGTTACGAGTTTGTTCTTCTTAGAGGATTAGCTGGCACCAATAGTAAGACTCCCAAGCTAGCTCAAATAATGGGTTCTTTATTCTCCTCGTTAGCAAAATTATCTCAATTTCAGTCTTTACCATCCCCATTTTGTTGATGCGCGAGAAATCTCTTCACTTTCCCACCTTACCTGGTTGTTCTCTCGCTGAACAACCCCTTTTAACAACGTCCCTTTTCCTCGGCCCCCTTACCCTGGTTTCCTCATCTCCCCCTTTGTAAAAAATTTAGAGATTCATAATTTAATCTCTAATTAACATAATTTATTTAAATGCACAGTTGATTACAGTTAAATTATACATCTTTACATTTGAAATTCAATTAAAATTATATTTTAATCTTATCTTTTAAGACTTTAATTTTAAAATGTATATGTTATTCAAATTACGTAAAATAATATTAAAAAAGAACTGAATCAAAAAAAAACTTTGAAGTGTAAATTTTGTTTAGCAACGATTATATGTTTTGCGCCGATACTGGGAAA